>JACGWO010000005.1:25721699-26398335 GCA_034509735.1 Sesamum alatum
ACGGGGTCACCAATTGCAGATGTTCTTTCTTTGAACATCACAAACTCATTAACTCTTAGCTCATACAGTACTAGGATAGGTCGAGCCTTACCCCATTCCGACCAAATAATCCTACACAGAGGATTTTGAATCGGGTTCGAAAGCAACATCATTTGGACTTCCTGGCTATCATGGAGCCTATGGTTTCTCTTGATGGGAGATTTATGGCGCGGCGGCTGGGTTTTTCGGATGTGGTTTCGAATTGTGGGAATCAGATCTGGTTTTTCTGGGGTCCGGATGTGCAGTGTCAGGTCTTATTGGATCATGAACAGCTCCTGCACCTTCGGTTGGAATCAAATAAGTGGCCGAAACCGTTTTTTGTGACGGCGGTGTATGCTAAATGTGATACGGTTGAGCGGCGTGGTCTATGGGATGCCCTTCGTGCAGTTTCTATTGGTGCCTCACCTTGGATGGTGGGGGGAGATTTCAATACAGTCCTTAGCCTTGATGAGCGGTAGGGGGGTGCTGCCCCGAGTAGTGTCGCAATGTCGGATTTTCATGATGCCATTGCTGACTGTGCTCTTGTTGATGCAGGTTATATTGGGAGTCCTTACACTTGGTATAGTCGCCGATTACGACAGCGTTTGGATCGGGTCCTTGTTTTGGATTGTTGGGTGGACGTGTTCCCAAAGATGCAGGTGACTCATCTTGAGCTCTCCAAGTCAGATCATCGTGGGTTATTGGTTGAGGCAGACTATACTGAGGTACGGAAGGCGTCATCCTTCCGGTTTCAGCATATGTGGACCACACACCCGGGATTTCTGGAGGTTGTGTGTCGGAACTGGCAGTATCCGACGATTGGGAGTGGTATGGTACGGCTTCAGCAGAAATTGTATCGTCTGAAGCAATGCCTCAAGGAATGGAACAAGACAGTCTTTGGGAATGTGTTTGACCGAGTAGCAGCGGCAGAGCGACGACTTAAGGAGGCAGATGAGGCATATGATCTCGATCCTTGCGATCGTATGCTTGTGGAGCGGAATCGGTGTTCGGCTGAGTTGGTTCGGGTTTTGGCCCAGGAAGAGACTTTTTGGAGACAAAAGGCGGGCATCAAATGGGCCAAAGATGGGGAACGAAACACGAGATACTTCCACTCTTTGGTTAAGAAAAGGAGATTCTGGGGTACGATCTTTGGGATCCAGCATGAGGGGGAGCACCTGACAGATTCGACGGCAATTAAGAACTCCGCGGCTGCCTTCTTTCAGCAGCTTCTGACAACGGAGCCGGTGTTTCCGGACGAGATGGATCTGGACTGTTTGGAGGACGGACTGAGAGATGAGGATAGGAGGTTCTTGTGTGAGATGCCAACACGGGAGGAGGTCCGAGAAACGGTTTTTTGTATCGAGTCAGATAGTGTGGCTGGGCCAGATGGGTTTGGGGCGATGTTCTATCACACGTGTTGGGACTTAATTGCTGAGGATGTCTTCGGAGCAGTGACTGAGTTCTTTCGTGGTGCAGAGATGCCTAAAAGTTCTACTGCTACCACCATCTCCCTCATACCGAAGACTGCCAGCCCGACTTCTTGGAGTGAGTATCGACCGATCAGCTTGTGTAACGTGACGAACAAAATCTGCACAAAGCTGATGACTATTAGGCTCGGGCGTATCTTGCCAAAGGTGTTGTCGCTCTCTCAGAGTGGTTTTGTCCCAGGACGATTATTGAGCGACAATGTCCTTCTGGCACAGGAGTTGATCCATTCATTGGAGTCTCGTCGTCCGGAGACAAATGTGGTTTTCAAGCTTGATATGGCCAAGGCCTATGATCGTGTCAGTTGGGAATTCCTTTATCAGGTTTTTGCGACGGAAGGGTTTTCCACAGCGCTGGATTGACTTGGTGGCTAATGCTGTCTCGAATTGCTGGTTTTCGGTCTTAGTAAATGGGGAGCATGCGGGGTTCTTTCATTCAACCCGAGGCTTACGACAGGGAGATCCTCTCTCTCCGGCGCTATTTGTGCTTGCGGCTGATTACCTATCACGGGGTCTGGACAAGCTTTTTTCAGCACATCCGGCGATGTATTACCGGACGTCGGGTCAGGTTCGGGTATCTCATCTAGCCTATGCTGATGATATGATGATTTTTACTAACACCGGCAGGGAGAACATGGAGTTACTCCGGGATTTCTTGCGAGCATATGAGCGAGTGTCGGGACAGCTGATCAACGTCGCGAAGAGTTCTTTTATTGTGGGTCGGCAGGTATCGTCTTTACAGACACAGTTGGTGCAAAATGTTATGGGATATCGGCTGAAATACCTCCCAGTCACATATTTAGGAGTCCCTCTGTACAAGGGGAATAGGAAGGCGTGTTTATTTGATCCGATCATTTCCCGGTTGCGGAGTCTGCTCCAGGGGTGGGCAATGACGAACCTTTCTCATGGAGGGAGGTTGGCCTTGATTAGAAGTGTGTTGTAGGCCACGCCATTACATCTGCTTCAGGTGATTCACCCGCCTAAGTCTGTCTTGATATCCATTGAGCGAATATTCAATGGATTTTTTTGGGGCTCATACAATGGTCGTCGGCACATCCATTGGTCTTCTTGGGAAAAAGCATGTTTTCCGGTAGTAGAAGGTGGCCTAGGAGTTCGGAGTTTAGCAGATTATGTTCGGGCCTTCTCAATGAAACTATGGTGGCGGTTTAGACATCGATCATCTTTGTGGGCGGAATTTTTGCATGGCCGGTACTGTAGGAATCTGCACCCTACGTTAGTACCTTATAATCGGAATCATTCTCCCGTTTGGCACCGCTTGTGTCGCATTCGGGATGTCGCGGAGCCGTTCATCTTCTGGACTTTAGGCCATGGGTTAGTGTCTTTTTGGCATGATAATTGGTTCGGTGAGAAGCCCCTAGCTCAGCTCGTTCAGAGGGAAGCCGACACCATGGAGTCGGTACGATACTATTGGCATGAGGGTGAATGGAATGTTCCAAAGATCCTTCGGACAGTTCCGACACACATGCTATTTGCCAAATTCCTATTTCAGCAGGTCAGGGGGACAAGATTGTGTGGACGGGCTCCAGTGAGGGGAAGTTCTCGACGAGATCGGCCTGGGAGGCTATCAGGGTTGCATCACCTCGGCGGCAGTTGTTGACAGATATCTGTCATCGTTCCTTGCGGCCGACGATGTCTGTATTCTTGTGGCGGCTTTTCCAGGATCGGATTCCAGTTGATGCACGGATGAAGCGAAAGGGGTTTAGCTTTCCATCCAAGTGTCAATGTTGTGAAGCAGAGGAGACGATCCCACACCTTTTTGTCGAGGGGCCAGTAGTGCGAGGCGTGTGGCAGCACTTTGCTACCCTCTTTGGGCTTCAGCTTTGTGAAACGAGGGACCTTACTCGTATGGTACACTTTTGGCGTTACTCCACCCCGTTCCACTCGGATTTGCATGTTCGTACACTGGTGCCATTTTTGATCCTATGGTTTACATGGACACAGTGGAATGCTGCGAAGTATCGGGGGGTACATTTCTCAGCCGACGGCGTTATCATTGAGGTTCAACGCCACCTTCGGACACTATATGTGGCACGGGTCATAACGAGCACACAGTGGAAGGGTGATCTGCACCGAGCTTTGGCTATGGGGTTCATATTCATGCTGATAGGACCTCAGGCCCCCAGAGTGGTGCGTTGGCGTACCCCCTCTCCGGCTTGGTTCAAGCTTAACTCAGACGGGTCCTCCCTTGGGAACCCAGGGTGGGCAGGGGCGGCAGGCATTATTCGGGACGCAACCGGACAAGTGCGCCTCGCATATCAGTATGCATTGGGCACTGCGACTAGTGTGATTGCAGAGCTTACTGCAGTCTGACGTGGTTTGGAGCTTGCATTGGCGCATGGCCTGGCCCCCTTAGTGGTTGAGGTGGATGCAACGACAGTAATCCAGCTTTTACAGTCTCGGGCTTCAGGGAAATGGGAGATACAGCACTTGCTCATGCGTATCATACAGATCCAACAAGTGCTAGGCTCGGATGTCCGACACATCTTTCGGGAGGCGAATGGGGCGGCTGATCATCTTGCGAAGGAAGCCACCGACCTGCAGGTGACTAGGGTGTTGCATCAGGGTGATATTACGGGAGTATTACGCGGCATTGTCAGACTTGATAGACTGGGCACCCCCTACCTTCGCAGAGGGTAAGAGTTGACTGTATTTGGACAGGGGTACTGGAGGCACAGAGGAGAGATGGGCACGGCAGGAGTGGAGGTATGGCACGACGACTGGTTGCTAGTTTAGGATCTTTTTTCTTTGCTAGGATAGCCTTTGTATTGTAAAGGGAGTAAGTACTCCTTGTTTACTGCTTTTACAATAGGATAGATTCTGACTTGTAAAGAGAGTAAGTACTCCTCGTTTACTGCTTTCAACATTGTACAAAAATTGAGTTTTTTTGGTAATAAACAGGTAGGGGTCCGCCAAACCCCCCGCCTAGGCACAGGCGGCTTTTCCCCAAAAAAAAAAAAAAAAAAAAAAAAAAAAAAACTTTAGTACACTACATCAATTGAACCACAATGTTGGGGATAGGGATTTGTTCTGTCTTACCAGCAAGAGGGCTAATAAATTGGTAAAAAACAATAAAGCGAGGGGGTGCTAGTGTGTCTCCTGCATCCACCCCTGTTGCATCGGATGGTGGTGCTTCCAGAGGAAGAGGTTCAACTATTCCTCAAGGTTCTACTAGCAGAACCCGTGGTGTTGTTGCTACTATTGTTCAAACGGTTTGATCTCCTAACTTACATGTCGCTTTCCTTATTCCCATTGATGTGGAAGATTCCGAAGAAGCCCAAGGTCAATCATTACTGTTTGCAGAAAGAGGAAACTGATTGAGGCGATGATGAAGATGAAATTTCAGCTTTGCTAGAAGGGAATGTGGCTATTCGTGAACCTCCATCCAAGCCTCCATCTAAAAAGACTGCCAAGGGGTGGGTGTCGAGTCGGATAGTGTGGGTTCAGGTAGTTCAGGTTGGGTACTCAAAATTTCGAGTACTATTTTAGCTACCCAATCCTAACTCAAACTTTTCGGGGTGGTCGTTGGGATTGGGTAGCTAAAAATAGCTACCCGAAATGTTGGGTACCCGACCTTAACTACTCGAACCCGTTTTACCTAACCTGATACCCATCCCTAATTGCAACCACAGAATGGAGTGGAAGAAAACCTCAGATCTAATGCTTGCTTCATCTTTCTCACGCGAGGGGATGACAAATTAATTAGACAACACTAATGAGAGAAAAGTGAGAGAAACAACAAACCTCAAGCCATCTTAATTGAGAGAAATATTTGCGGAGCTATAAGAGGGTTAAATGCTAATTTAGGTTAACACAGGAGACTAAATTGCTATGAACCGTTGTAAATGATAGTGTAAGCGAAAAATTATCTTAAACAACCCAAAATCAAACAACCAGATGCATAACACAGGCGTGAACTTTACCACTATGTGCATTTTTTTTTATTTTTTTTTTTGCAAAAACGATTGGGGGGTTAGTTGCTTATTTATTTTTTTCTAAATAGGTTGTGTGTGACCTTTGTGGTGATTTTGAATTTTCGTTCTTGCACTTACTATACGGGCATCTACTTTTTCCGTGGTCTAGATATGCATGCTAAGTTTTAACCAGTTTATAAAAACTATGAACACTCGCTACAAACTTAGATATAATTCCTACATTTTGAGCTAAATTCTTCTCATACATCCACCTTCTAAATTGTCTTAAGATTATTATTGTTATCCATATGAAGAGCATAATTGAAATAAAGTACACATATTTACGGTACAACATAATTGCACATTTCATTAATGTCGATACGAACATATATTTAAATTAACAACACTTCAATTCAAAATAACATAAAATTTCAAAGTAAGATACTAATTACTTATGCTAAAAATAAAGTATATAAATTTATGTTACAATATTATAAAAATATAAAATACAATTGAATTCTTACCTGATCAAAGATGCACTGTCCAATTCACTCTACACATGATGTTGATTAAAAAATCTAGCGTTAGTACATGATGTCATATATAAAAACTAATAATAAATTATGCTTAATTAATAAGGAGAGTTTATAGTGTTGAAAACTTAATGTAAAAGTGTAGAATACAAAAGAAAAGATATTACTTATATACATGAAAATTTCGGACGTACTTGAGGCAAACAAAATGTTACGGTTGCAATATAACTATTACGTTTGAAACAAAAATTGTGATGGCATAAAAAATAACTATTGAAATTGCAACAGACTGTCATTTTTGTCGCAAAGTTTGACGTAAAAGGTACAAAGTTTGCAACATAAACTCTTTCTTCCGCAAGTTTGTCGCATTTACCATCTACAAGTGCCACCAATATGCAACGCAAATTTGCCATAGACATTTGGATGAGTTTTCAATGTCATTTGCCATTCAATTGTGTCGTAGTGATTTTCTCTCAGTATTGTCACAAGTTTGCATCGGAACAGATGTGTCGCAAATTTTGTGGCAAATTATGTATGATATGGAATTTTATCATTAAGTTTGCGATAGCTTGTGACGACATACACAAATGCGACATCACAAAATAAAAGTTCACAGCAGTAGCTTTGCAGCAATTTCAGCAATGTCACAGCACAATATTCTTCAACCCCCCCCCCACCCCCAAGTTGAAGGCGCAATAGCATCAAGAAGCCCCAACTTGACAAGTAAAGAAGCAAAACGTGCACCGACAAGGTTCTTCGTAAATAAATCAGCCAGCTGCATTGTGCTTGCAATATGAGAAGGTAGAGTATAACCAAGTTTATATTGATCCCAGAACCACATGACAATCAATGTCCGAGTCCTTAGTGAGTTCATGAAAGACGGGATTTTTAGTGATGTGGATAGCAGCCTGATTGTCCACGAAGAAAGGGATTAGTTTAGGGATAACCTCACTAAAATCCTGCAAAAGATAGGACAACCACATTAGTTCACAAACGGTAGACGTCATGGCACGATACTCGGCCTCCGCCGAGGATCGGGACATGGTCGTTTGCTTCTTAGTTTTTCAAGAAATTAAAGAGGAACCAAGAAAAACACAATATCCCGTTAAGGAGGCGATAATCGAGCCACAAAGCCCAACCATCATCGGAGTAGGCTGTGATTTTGAAGTCACAGTTGGCCGCAAACAAAAGGCCCTTTGTAAGAGTGCCCTGATGTAACAGAGGACATGAAGTGCAACATCCCAATGTTGTTGAGTGGGACGTTGAACAAACTGGCTGAGTTGTTGAACGACGTGTGAGATATTTGGGCGTGTGAACCCCAAGTAAAGGAGACGCCCAACCAAGCGATGATAAGGCTTCGGATCAGCCAACGGCCTCTGCACATCCTGAGTTAGTTTCAGCCTTAGCGGAAGTGGGGTAGGAGTCGATTTCGCTTGAGATAGCACTTCAAGAAGCACAATATTAGTAGCATACTTGCACTGAGAAACAAAAAGTCCAGAACTGGATCTGGCATTCTCCAGCCCTAGGAATAACTTAGCATGACCGAGATCTTTGATCGTAAAAAGAGAGTCCATATATTTCTTCACCTCCTAAATGAGTTATTCACATGTTCATGTAAGTAAAATGTCGTCGACATAGATAATGAGAGCCAGAAATTGCGAATTACTGTTTTTAAGGAAGAGACATGGATCATTGGGAGATTGGTGGAAGCGGAATTCAAGTAGTTCTGTGGTAAACCCAGTGTTCCACTGTCAGGAAGCCTGCTTCAAACCATACAAAGATCGTTTCAAGTGACACACCAAGCCCAGTTTTGTGGGATATCCATCCGGGGGTTGCATGTAAACCTCTTCATCGAGGTACTCATGTAAAAAAGTGTTATTCACGTCAAGTTGATGTATGGCCCAACCCTTAGCTGCAACCATTGCAAAGAAAACTCTCATCGTAACAACATTTGCTACAGGCCAAAAACATTCAGTTTAGTCGATACATGTGACTTGGTTGAAGCCTTTGGCAATCAATCTCGCCTTACACCGTTCCAAGGACCCATCAGCCCTCAACGTGATCTTATATACCCATTTCAAACTGATGGCTCGTTTCCCATGTGGAAGTATTTGAGTTCCCACATTTTTTTCTTGTCCAACGCATCCAGCTCCTGACGCATGGCCTCTATCCATTTTGGTTTCTGGCTTGCCTCAACATACGTACGTGGCTCCTGCAAATCAACAATTCAAGTTAAACAAGAGACATAATTAGAAGACAATACATTGGCGAAATCGTGGCATTATTGCAAACAATATCTTGCATCCACACAGGTTTAGTGTGTGCCCTGGTGGACCTCCTAGCAACTCCCGAAGCCTCAGCCTATATGGATTCGTTTTGTTCCAAAACGGGAACTGTTGCATGTGACATGTTCTCTGCATGTGGAGTCACTGGCCTATGATCAAGAAATGGGGCAAAATCATGTACCTGCACAGGATCATAATTGGAATGTAAGTCATCTCCTACATTATTGGACAAAGGCATCACCGAACAAGGAACACTATCTAATTGTTGTGTTTGAGAAGCAAAAGGAAAAACAGGCTCATAAAAGACAACATCCCTTGACAGAAATGCCTGATGAGTTTGTAGATCATAAACTTTAAACCCATTTTGGCCATGACTATACCTAATGAAAATACATTTAGTGGCTTGGCTGTCAAACTTGTCCTTAGCAGGGGAGTGTTAGTAGCAAAAATCAAACAATCGAACACTTTTAAGTGATCATAAAAGGGAGTTTGTGTATACAGCAGTTCATATAGAGTCTTCCACTTCAACAAAGGTGAAGGGAGCCTATTTATAATGTGTTATACTGAAGACAACAATAATAGTTTGCTCAAAGAGAACCTCAATTTCATTGAGGAACTTCGAGAAAAAGCCTTCATTCGCATGCAACGATACAAAAGCATAATGATCAATGCGTATAACAGGCCTCGATACTACCAAGTAGGAGACTTGGTACTCTGAAAGGTAGAGGCCTCAAAAACCAGTGGGCACATAGGCCCTACTTGGAAAGGACAATATAAAATTACGGGAATACTCGAAAATGGAGCCTACGAATTAGAAGATGGCAAAAGGCATCACTTGTCTCGACCATGGAACATGCACAACCTCAAAAGGGTTTTTGCTTAAGTCCAGCCCCCAGGCAGGACCCCTCGCAAAGGCATATTCCTATTCCCCAGGCAGGATCCCTTTCAAGGAATAAGTCCTGCCCCCGGGCAGAACCCCTCGCAAAGGCATTTTCCTACCCCAAGCAGGAACCCCTTCAAGGAATAAGTCCTGCCCCAAGGTAAGACCCTTCGCAAAGCCATTTTTCTGCCCCCCAAGCAGGAACCCCTTCAAGGAATAAAACCTCCCCCAGGCAGGAGCCCTCGCAAAGACATTTTCCTACCCCAGATAGGTTCCTCTTCAAATACTAAGTCTTGTCTTCAAGCAGGATCCACCTCAAGACAAAATATTGTCAAAAAGATAAAATCATTCCTTTTGCAAAGCATTACTTTCACAAGCAATTGAACTTAAAAAAAAACTCTCAAATGCATATTTCTACACTTACTTATACTTCTTGCTCTTAGCAAGAGGACATGCCTAAAGCTCTGCTCCACCACAGACATTCTCTAAAAACGAGCCCTGCTTTAGGCGGGCCCTGTGCTAAATAAGCCCTATTTTAAACAGGCATTGCCTTCTTGCAAAAAGAGCAAAAGCCCTGCTCAACAGGGGCTTGGACCTCCGCAATCACTGTTCCCACCAGATGATCCAGGTCCTCATCTGAAAAATATTTACCAACTATGTAATTTAATAGCTTGAGAATTCCAGACATAAGAGATAAAGGATGGATAACCTTATTACCTGAATCAACTGGAGGGGTCTCTACCCTCAGGGGGAGGTCACAAAAAGGATTGGGGGCGTTCTTCAAGGCCACCTCAAAGTCCAGGAAGTAGCCCTTTGCCCCCTCTGGGGATACCCCTCACCAAACTACTTTTGGCAAGCCTTGAAGCCATAACTCTGTTAGAATAGGTGACCGTGAAGCCAATGTGATTGGGCCTGTGTAACCTATATCTGAATAGTTTCGGTGTTTTAATAATTATCATGAATAAGAAAGTGATATCATATGGCTTAATATTTTGTTTGTGTTCACTTACTATTTTATATTAACTGTTCAATGCACAAGCAAAGCCCACAGACCGAAACGTCAATCCAAGAAACTGGAACTGCACATAGGATGGCAGTTCATGAAATCAGTTTATGTGGATCGATCTGAAACACTCCAAGTCAAGGGATCTCGAGATAGGGTATCGAGAGTTCGTTTGAGACTTGCACTAAGAAATTGCAGTCGCGTTTCATCGACAAGTGACGAGGGTCGTCCATGCAATGTTTGTGGGTCAGCCAGCTAGGTGCCAGGTGAATGAGGTGACTCGTGGGAATCATCATATGAAAGACCTTGAGTAAGGTCGATCAGTATGACTTGTATTCCAGGTTCCAACAGTACGGATTTGATCCTCAGACTTGAGGGACTACTGATATCACATACACACCATGCTTGTATCTTAGATTTGAAAAAAGGCTACCAAGTCAAATGACTCGATTGTCATAACCCCTATCTAGTGCAGTCAAGGTGTGTAGCGTGGACAGTAGGTCCTAAGAGAGGATCCATCTCTTGTCCAAAGGGTTGACAGTAATGTCTCACTTTACTCTAAGACTCGTCCTCCATAAATCTGTGGCCACAATGACTAAACAATGGGATGGGATCCCTGTGACGTTTGGTGTGGACGAGCCAAGGCTTAAGTCAAGAATGGGTACCAACATCCTAAAGGTCCATAACCTGGACTATAGTTGTGAGATAGTAGATGGAAGAATAAACGTATTGGAGAGCCTAAATATTCACGCCATAATATTCACCTAGTCTCTAGTGTCATGGACCCTTGCTATATGGTCACCCATGGTGATGGACGAATTCTCTTCATGAGATGATTGGAGATTCGGCCAAGTATAACTGAGGGTGAACCTAAAGAGTCACACACAATCTGCTGGTAACAAAGGAATTAATTTAGAATTAATCCTAGGAGGTTGAACAATTTAATTAGATTAAATTGGTTCCCCTTTTCTTGGATTGTTGATTCCTTTAATTAGATTAAATGGAATTAACTAATAGATGAGATTTATTGGAAATGAGGAAATGGGCTTTAAATAAATAAATAAATATTAATTATTTAAAGCCCTATGGATTATTTAAATAAGATTTAAATATTCCATAAAATAATCCATCAAGGTGATGGACGGACGATATTGAAGTAGAGAGATCAAGGGCAAAGATTAGTTTGACATCTTAAGTCTAATTTGACTAGAATTTGACTAGGTCAAAATCCTAGACAAAGTGTGCTTCTTAATCAGAGTTGGAAGAGGAATAGGATTGTTCTACTTCACTCATAGAAGCACACACATACATGATTGATCAACTTGTGAGCACACACACACACACCACCGGCCGAACTCTCTCTCTCTCTCTCTCTCTCTCTCTCTCTCTCTCTCTCTCTCTCTCTCATCCCCTCTCCCCTTTTCCTCCAAGAAAAGCGTAGTGTTCCTTGTTCAATACAAGTGGACTCTAGACGGATTGATCACGTTAATTAATAACACTTGGTCGATTCATCCTCCATATATATGCACTCTTGATTTCTTGCTAGCACGGGGATCAAGAACCGGTAGGATTGCATGAACGATTTAGAGGGTTCCTATCATTGGGATCTTGGTGGCAAAACATGGAACAACGCGTGTAGCAATACGAAGATAAAACTACAACTGGGTAGGTCTTAATTTCGATTTTCTCGTTTTCACCCTATGGCCACCATGATAATTGCATGTTTATTTTGATCATGAGATACACTGAACACCCGGGAGGTTCAAGGGAACACCCCTTGAACGTGTATTTACGTTTCCGTACAAGCATATTTTATTTCATGTTTTTATTTATATCGCACTTCTCCCAGGTTGACCCACACGTTGTCGTTCAACCTCAAGAAAAGTCCTGCCACCTTAGCCATCTCCCTCTGAAAATCTTCAAAAGACTTGTACTCAGATAGGCGGCTCTGTCAATACTGCTGCAGGCACTCCTTCTCCTCCTCGGAGCCAGGGAAATCTAGGCGGGCCTTTTCAGCCACCCTCATCAGAGCCTCCAACTGAGTCTTGGTCAGCACCAAGAACTCCTGTTGAGCCTTCTTCCGCTCCTTCTCCGCATATTGGTACTTCCCTACAGCCTCTTTCTTGGCCTCCTTCATCTTGGCCAGGTCAGCAGACATCCACTCCAAGCATTCCTCCATCTGCTTCATGCCCTTGATCGGGAGAGGAGGAGGCATCTCCATTGGGTGGCTCAAAAGCTTCCCCATCACCATTGCCACCTATCAAGGCACAAACAAAGCCCAAATCAAGAAGAAGGTAAGACTCCAAAAGTGAATGACGGATGCAGAATAAACATTACCTTGGAGACATAGCATGAGAGGGTGCTAACCAAGCCCTCCTTGGAGGCAGAGGCCAAAGAGCGCCTGTCAATAAGGAGTACCATCCCCCTCAACAGCTCCGAGAAGAGCCCCAACTCTCCCTCATGACAGATTGGTGAGATACACCCCCTAATCTAGAACAAAGCGCTGAGACGTGGAGAATATCCCCCAGAGGGCGGAGGTGGAGGTGGAGGGGGAGGGGGAAGAGGGGGCGTTGCCACTGGATGAGTGGTCACCTTAAGGGAGCTCCCCGAAGGAGGCTGGGAGGCTAGTTGGAGGAGCTCCCTTTAGCCCTCTTAGAAGACCCCCTTGAGTGGTGGGGGAGGGCAGATCGCTTTCCTCTCGAGTCGCTGAGGGCAGAGGTTCCTTCGAAAGTTCGTGAAGGGGGAGTTGCGGCTACCCCCCTCCCCCCCCCCCCCCCCTCTCCCCGCGAGACTATCCCTAGCACCTCCCTCATAAGCTTGTTAAACATGATTCTCTTTACCAGGAAGGCACCACCACAGTCAGATATGGAGAAATATGAATAGAAACCAAACAAATATAGAAGAAGCAATAGAAGTACCCAGGGGCCCTCTTTGTGACTCAACCCAAAGTACGAGAGAAGCCTCTCGTTTACAAGATCCCTGTTGTCATAGGGCTAAGATTTAACTCCTCCAGCAGGGGCGAAAGACCATTAGGTCTATCCTTTATGGAGAAAGAAACAACAGGGGGTAGGTTAGAAATGTACTCATGGGGGAAAACCCCCATGGCTTGGGGGACGAACAAAGAAGAATTACTCCTCCAATTCTTGGGTGTATTTGGAGTAGGCAGGAAGTGGATCCCTCAATGGGGGGAAAAATGAAAGACTCCAGTTTCAGACCTTTTTAATTGATAGCAGAGGAAAAAAAACTCTATCCAGTGATGGGCACACTATTATACATAAAAAACTAGGGCGAACCAGCAAGAAGGCAGAAAGAGTTGGGGGATAACTAGTTCAAAGGAACCCTAAACAACCTCCAATTCCTCATAAAAAGGGGGAAGGGGAAAACGAAGACCAACCTTCAACTGGGCTGGGAAAAAGCATAGACAATCAGGAGGGGGAGCCTCCTGTGTTAGAATAGGTGACCATGTAGCTAATCTTGGTAGGCAAATTGTAACCTATGTCTGAACAATTTAAAGGATTTGATAAATCATTAATGAATAAGAAGTGAAATTCATTTGGCATTTACTTTGTTTGTGTTCACTTTATATGCATTATATTTTTGTTCACTACGCAAACAAAGCCCACGGACTGAAAAATACATTTCGGGGACTGGGACTATGCTTGGAGGTAGGTCCATGAAATCAGTCCCGCCGAATCAGTCCGAAAATCTCCAAGTCAAGGAATCTCGAAAGTGGGTACCGAGATTCCACTTGAGACTTGCACTAAGCATCTGCTGTCGCATTTCATCGACGGGTGACGAAGGTCGTCTAAGCAGTGTTAGTGTGTTAGCCTGCTAGGGAGCAGCTGACTAAGGTGACTCGCGGGAACCGTCTTACGGAGGACCTTGAGTAGGGTCGGTTAGGTATGACGTGTGTTCCCGGTTCCAACAGTACAGGTCAAGTCCTTTGACTTGAGGAACTGCTGAGTTTACCTGTATATCAGGGCTGTATCTTAGATATGGTGAGAGATTGCCAAGAAGCACTTGAGTAGTCATAAGCCATGTCTAGTGCAGCTCCAGTATATAGAGTGACAGTAGTTTCCAAGAAAGGATCTGTCTCCTGTCAAAAGGTATTGAGAGTTGAGTCTCACAAATGCTCTGTGTCTTGTCCCTAAAATCTGTGGCCACAGTAACTGAACAGAAGGTAAGGTTTCCCTTGCAGCGTTTAGTAAAGGACAGACCGACACCTAGGTCCAAAATGGGTACCTGCATTTTCCGTGCCCTATACCCTAAGTGGTGAGACCGTAGACGGAAGGACAAGTGTACTGTTAGAGCCTAAATGTTCATCCCCATATATTCACCTAGTCTCTAGTGCCATGGACTATTGCTAGATGGCCACCCATGGCAACGGGCGGATTCTAGGAATCCGACCAAGTCTAGCTAAAGGTAAACCTAAAGAGTCACACACAATCCACACACATTAAAGTATTTAATTTAGAATTAAATATTTGGAGAAATGGAATGATTAAATTGGATTTAATCGGGTGCTTAATTTTTTTGGAAAGGCGGCGCGCGCGCACGCAGACGATGGTGTCTGCGCGCGCGCGCCTGCGCAGGGCAGGCGCACGCTGGCGGCCGGCAGACTGGCGCACGCGTGGCAGCCTGCCGACGCACCGCCGTGCAGACAGCTGCCGACCAGGCACGCGCGCAAGCAGGCAGGGGCCTGCGCACGTGCAGGTGCAGCAGGCTGGGCCTGCTGTCCTGTGCGGGCGGCTGACTGCTGCCCGTGGCGGCAGTCGGTTGACGTCGTTTTTTTTCTCATTATTTTCAATTTTGATTTTTTGGATTAATTCTGAAAATTCGTTTTGTTTAAAATTTTGCTTATTTTCTAAGAACATTATTTTGGGAGGTTAAGTTTATTGGATTTGGAATCCCGGGGATAACTTACCAGCAAATAATGAGGAAAGGTCTTCCTAAACAAAATATATATATATATATATTATTTCCAACGGTTGTACCATATTTTTCATACGTAGCGCATTTATTTATCATGGAATGTTAGCATATATTTATGTGATTGGATCATGTGATTATGTGCGTTGAATGAAAATGGATGATCGCGAGCCCTAGACCGAATGTATGGTTTAATTTTATATTGGGCTTGTGTGCCTCTTTCTGCTTTCTCCTTATCCCCTTCTAGTTGCCTTGGAATAATAAGGCATTCTTTCTCCCTCCTTATGTACTCCCCCTGGGTTTTCGCTGGGGTTTCTTTTTTACATATGTAATGAGAGTAGAATAGGAGTGAGGATTTATTTTTATGTTTTTGGTGGAGAAGAAGGAAGGTCCACATGGAGAGCCCAGAATGGAGGATCCAAGGCGTTTCCATGAAGAGATGAAAGAGAAAAGAGACCAAGGCCCATCAGAATGATGATTGGGTTACTATTAATGTAATAGTGTAGGACCAACCCTAGATTGACCATAGATCCACTGCGGGCTCAGTAGGTCGCATATGCTCGTGATCATCCAACAAGGGCGTGCTAGGCTTTAATTTTGCATGTGGCTGTTATGACGGATGAATGGTTTTATATTTATCTTATAACTGCTATGGGATGCAATTTATTTATTTACGCATTGTGGATGAATGTGTTTATATTTACATATGAGATCTCGGCCATTTACAACTCTCACATTGGTTGGACCAATGTCCAAATATTAGACCCTAGACAAAATGGACATGGACTCTAGGAGTTTGTCCATGCCTTCTTGTCCATGGCATAGTGAGGAAGCTGATTTAGGTCGATAGCATGGTCTCAGGAGTCGTGGCACGTCTATCGTACTTAAAAGAAGTTGCACTATATCATGAACGAAAAGTAGACCACTGTTACATGTCTCACGAGTCGTGGAGGTAGCAGCGGGTCTATGATTCGGTTGATTGGGTCGGGTCTAACGCGATTAGCATGATTCGCTTGGAGTCCTCGGGATCATGTGAAAGGGTGAGGCAATAATCTTGGGAATCTCGTGGAATGAGAATGGTATGGCATACCTCTCACAGGATTTTCCGCATGCGAATCGTAAAAGCGGGGTATGGGAAAATTCACTATGGATCCCAAGCCCACTAGGAAAGGGTTTCCCGAAAACAACGTTTGAGAGTATCGTATTTTCGTATAAATAGTGGGAGCATTAAATGACTAAAGACCAAGCGTTTAATTATTTATCAAACTTCCGGCTTTTAAATTCTGCTGATCGCAAACTCTATTTTTAAATGTAGATTTAAAATGTCTAAGAACCCACTATCAACCATACTTGAGACCAACAAATTCAATGCAACAAATTACAACGACTGGTTGCGCAATCTCAGGATAGTCCTGGATTACGAGAACCAAGGCTACGTCATGGACGAACCTCTCCCTAGGACCTTACCGGAAGGATCCACGCCAAAAGAACGCGAGACGTTCGAGACTTGGCATAAGGATAACCGGAAGGTCCGTAACGTCATACTTGCTTCAATGACGAATGAGATTCAGAAGCAATATGAAAGGCTAGACGATGTCCCTTCCATTATGGCTTGCCTTATGGATTGGTATGCAGTCCCGGACCGGCATACTAGGTATATCGTGACTAAGGCGTTCTTTGGAACCAAAATGGCAGAAGGATCCTCTGTACAAGAGCACGGGATTAAAATGCTTACCCTGGTGGAAAAGCTCGAGGACCTAAAGGCAGGCCTCGATAATGAGACGTACATAGATGTGATCCTTCAGTCTCTCCAACCCTCCTTCGACCAATTTATTATTAACTATAACATGAACGCACTTGAGAAGGGCATTCATGAGTTGAGAAGGGCATTCATGAGTTGATCAATATGTTGGTGCAATACGAGGCAACGACCAAAAAGTCCACGCCTTCGGTATTGTTTGGAGGTGCTTCAACTTCCAAGACGCAAGGCAAGGTTGCCGGAGATTGGAAAAGGAAGAAGGGGAAGGGAAAAGCTGTCAAAGTAGCTACAAACACTAAGGTGTTCCCATTGCCAAAGGAAAAGGGAAGGTTGTCTCCAAGCAACAGTTGAGGGCATATGACATATGTATCAATTGTCGTGAGAAAGGGCATTGGAAGAGGGAGTGCCCCAAACTCCTCTCAAACCAAGGTATATTTGTGATTGAGGTTAATATGGTTACTAACTCTGCCTCTTGGGTATTAGATACCGGTTGTGCTCACATTTGCAATCATTTGCAGGTGCTGAAAAGAAGCAGAAAACTGGGTAGCGGGGATATGATCCTGAAGCTTGGGAATGGCAAGGCCATCTCGGCAGAAGTAGTAGGATCCGCCACTCAAGTAGTTAGTGATCGTATTAGTATAGAGTTAGAGCTAGTTTATTATGTACCTAGTATGATTAAGAACATCATTTCCATTCCATTGTCGGACAATAGTGGTTATGAGTTTGTGATCAATAAAAATTGCTTTTATTTGATGAGGTGTGGAATTGCTCATTTGTTTGGTACACTTAATAATGGGCTCTATATCTTACAACAAATGAACTTCGTTCTAAACACTCAACACAAACGTAAAATAGATAATAACGGGAACGCACGACTGTGGCACGCTAGGCTAGGTCACATATCCCAAGACAGGATGAAGAAATTGGTATACTCAAAGAACCTAGAGGTAGGGGACTTGAGCGAGCTATCAACTTGTGATTCCTGTCTAAGAAGGAAAATGACCAAGAAGCCCTTTGTAGGACAAAGCAGGCTTGCCACAATTCTGTTGGACTTGGTCCATACAGACGTATGTGGACCACTAAGGACGCAGGCTCGAGGTGGGTTCTCCTACTTCATAACCTTCACCGATGATCATTCACGGTATGGTTATGTATACCTAATGAGGTACAAGTCTGAAACTCTTGAGAGCTTTAAAGAATTCAGACTTGAAGTTGAGAACCAAACCAACTGCAAAATTAAAGTCCTACGGTCAGACCGAGGCGGAGAATACCTTAGTACTGAGTTCCTTAATTATCTAAAAGAAAATGGTATAATATCTGAATGGACACCTCCTGGGACACCACAGCTAAATGGTGTCTCTGAAAGGATGAGTCGAACCCTGTTGGACATGGTTCGATCCATGATGAGTTTTACCAAATTACCCTTGTCCTTTTGGGGCTATGCATTGGAAACGGCGGCCAAGTTGTTAAATTTGGCGCCAACCAGTGTATTGACCCAAACGCCATATGAAATATGGCACGGCAAGCCTGTGTCCTACAACTACTTGAAAGTGTGGGGTAGCCCCGCATATGTCAAGAGGTTAGTGAGAGATAAGCTATAATCCCGGTCTAGCTTATGCAGGTTCGTTGGATACCCTAAAGAAACTGCAGGTTATTACTTTTATGACCCTTTGGAACAAAAGGTATTTGTTTCAAGGAATGCAGTGTTCTTGGAACAAGGCTTTTCAGAGGATATCCAACCTGATGAACTGATCCTTGAGGAATCAAGCGATGGAAACCAGTCATCAGAAGTAGCCGCGGATTCCTCACTTAGAGGATTCAGGATAGATACCCGAAGGACTGACCAACCTCGAGAAGTCCAGTATGCTAGGCATGAAAGACAGCATCAGGAAGGGCCAGCCCTGGTACCTGAACCGTTAGCTCCTATACAGTCAGCGCCCACAGTCACCACTGACGTTCTCGTTCTCCGTAGGTCAACTAGAGAGTCTAGACCTCCAGTGAGATATGGCTTTCTACGACCGGTCTACTGGATAACGATCCTAAGACATACGGAGAAGCAATGTCTGACATCGACTCCAGGAAATGGCTTGAGGTCATGAAAACCGAAATGGACTCCATGAGCGAGAAGCAAGTCTGGAGACTTGTAGACCCACCAAAAGGTGTTAAGCCAGTTGGTTGTAAGTGGGTCTATAAGCGCAAACTTGGCGTTGATGGAGAAGTCACAACTTTTAAGGCTAGGCTAGTAGCTAAAGGGTACACGCAACGACCCGGGTCGACTTTGAGGACACCTACTCGCCAGTAGCCATGGCTAAATCTATTCGAATCCTGCTCGCCATAACAGCATGGTATGACTATGAGATATGGCAGATGGACGTAAAAACGGCCTTCCTCAATGGTTTCGTTGAGGAAGAGATCTATATGGATCAGCCGGAGGGTTTCACAGTTACTAGAGAAGAACAAAAGGTCTGTCGTCTCCAGAAGTCCATATATGGCCTCAAACAAGCATCCCGAAGCTAGCACATTCGCTTTGATGAAGTAATACGGGGTTATGACTTCATCAAAAACGAATCCGACCCTTATGTATACAAGAAGGTCAGTGGGAGCTCTATAGTGTTCCTAGTGCTTTATGTGGATGACATTCTACTCATAGGTAATGATGTTAGAATGTTGGGTGACACAAAAGCATGGTTATCAACCCAGTTTTCCATGAAGGATTTGGGTGAAGCCTCCTACATCCTAGGCATCCAGATTATCAGGGACAGATCTAAAAGGATGTTAGGGCTCACCGAAAACTCGTATATGGAGAAGGTCCTGAAAAGATTTCGAATGGACAACTCCAAACGAGGATTCCTTCCCATGAGGCATGGGATCAAGTTATCCAAGAAACAGTCACCGCAGACTGATGAAGAACTTGAAAAGATGAAAGTCATCCCCTATGCTTCTGCCGTAGGTAGCATCCAATA
This sequence comes from Sesamum alatum, assembly GCA_034509735.1. Classification (NCBI taxonomy): domain Eukaryota; kingdom Viridiplantae; phylum Streptophyta; class Magnoliopsida; order Lamiales; family Pedaliaceae; genus Sesamum; species Sesamum alatum. The sequence goes on from JACGWO010000005.1 coordinate 25,741,486, forward strand.
TGCAGTTCACTGCACCAGACCTGACATTGCTTACGCTTTGAGTGTAACAAGCAAATATCAGTCTTGTGCAGGAGAGGCACATTGGAATGTTGTTAAGGGCATCCTTAAGTACCAGAGGAGGACTAAGGAAATGTTCTTAATCTATGGCAATGGAGAACTGATCCTGGAAGGCTTTAGCGACGCTAGCTTCCAGTCTGATAATGATGATGCCAAGTCTCAATCAGGTTATGTATTCAGGCTCAATGGAGGAGTAGTGGCCTGAAAAAGTTCCAAGCAAGCAACCACTACTGATTCCACCACTGAGGCCGAATACATAGCAGCTTCAAAAGCTGCCAAGGAAGCGATTTGGATGAGAAACTACATCCAAGAGTTGGGTGTGGTGCCTAGCATCGCCGAACCCGTTGTCATCTTTTGTGATAACAACGGAGCAATAGCGCAAGCAAAGGAACCAAGATCTCATCACTGTTCCAAACACATTCTTAGATGCTACCATCTTCTAAGAGAAATGGTAGGAAGATGTGACGTTCGGATGGACCGAGTCAACTCAGCAGACAACACAGCAGATCCGCTGACAAAACCTATGTCGCAGAGCGCTCATACGCAACGTCTTGAGAAGATGGGGATTAGACATATGGGTGATTGGCTTTAAGGTCAAGCGGGAGATTGTTAGAATAGGTGACCATGTAGCCAATCTTGGTAGGCAAATTGTAACCTATGTCTGAACAATTTCAAGGATTTGATAAACCATTAATGAATAAGAAGTGAAATCCATTTGGCATTTGCTTTGTTTGTGTTCACTTTATCTGCATTATATTTCTGTTCACTACGCAAACAAAGCCCACGGACTGAAAATACATTTCGAGGACTGGGACTACGCTTGGAGATAGGTCCATGAATACAGTCCCGCCGAATCAGTCCGGAAATCTCCAAGTCAAGGAATCTCGAAAGTGGGTACAGAGATTCCCCTTGAGACTTGCACTAAGCATCTGTTGTCGTATTTCATCGACGGGTGACGAAGGTCGTCTAAGCAGTGTTAGTGGATTAGCCTGCTAGGGAGCAGCTGACTGAGGTGACTTGCGGGAACCATCTTACGGAGGACCTTGAGTAGGGTCGGTTAGGTATGACGTGTGTTCCCGGTTCCAATAGTACAGGTCAAGTCCTTTGACTTGAGGAACTGCTGAGTTTACCTGTATATCAGGGTTGTATCTTAGATATGGTGAGAGATTGCCTAGAAGCACTTGAGTAGTCATAAGCCATGTCTAGTGCAGCTCCAGTATACAGAGTGACAGTAGTTTCCAAAAAAGGATTTGTTTCCTGTCAAAAGGTATTGACAGTTGAGTCTCACAAATGCTCTGTGTCTTGTCCCTAAAATCTATGGCCACAGTTACTGAACAGAAGGAAAGGTTTCCCTTGCGGCGTTTAGTAAAGGACTGACTGACACCTAGGTCCAAAATGGGTACCTGCATTTTCCGTGCCCTAGACCCTAAGTGGTGAGACCGTAGACGGAAGTACAAGTGTACTGTTAGAGCCTAAATGTTCATCCCCGTATATTCACCTAGTCTCCAGTGCCATAGATCGTTGCTAGATGGCCACCCATGTAACGGGCGGATTCCAGGAATCCGACCAAGTCTAGCTGAAGGTGAACCTAAAAAGTCACACACAATCCGCACACATTAAAGTATTTAATTTAGAATTAAATATTTGGAGAAATGGAATGATTACATTGGATTTAATCGGGTCCTTAGTTTTCTTGGAAAGAATTAATTCCTTTTATTGGATAAAAGGGATTTATCTAATAAATTAGATTTATTAGAAAATTAATTAAATGGGCTTAGAATAAATATTTATATTTAATATATTTATTTATTGCCCTTGGAATATTTAAATAGGTTTTAAATATTCCATTAAATTAATGGTTGAGATTAAAAGGAGAGATAGATGGCTAGGATTAATTTGACTAGGTCAAATTACTACTTTGACTAGGTCAAAATCCTAGTCAAATTAGTCTTCCTAGAGTTGGAGTTTGAATAGGATTAAACTCCTCCTCTATATATACTCCTAGCCCTTCACCTTTAGAGAGATGATGATTCTTCAACATACACATACTCTCTCTCGATCTCTCCTCTCTCGTCCGCCACTCTCTCTCTCTTTTCTCTCCAAGAAAATTACTTCTTGTTCTTTTGTGTTAACAATTGAAAAAATGAGGATTAATCCCGTTAAATAATAACGTGTGATTGATCTGTCCTCTCCAATAAAATACTTGTTCGTTCGCTAGCACGAAATACAAGATACGTGGGCGTATTGCGTGTCACGAATTAGAGGATCTCACATACGAGATCTTGGAGCAAATCGGGGAACAACGTGAGTACCGGTTAGAAGAGGAAAACGACGAACCGGTAGGTCTCTTTTTACATTTTCGTCTTCTTTTATTTTACAAATCCTATGGCCTCCATGATTGCTATGCATGCTTATTTTAATTCATGAGATACACCGAACACCCGGGAATTTCAAGGGCACACCCCTTGAACGTGTTTTATTTTATACGTATTATGCATGTTTAAATTTTTGTAATTTAAATTTATACCACGCTTCCGCATTTGCGCTATTCCCGAGACGATCCACATGCCTACCTAAGGCTTTCATCCTGCGCAATATCACGGGAGGGGACATAAATAATGAAGTCAGAGGGGATTCCACAATCCTCCCTCAACCTAGTAGCATCGGCGGCCCTAAAGTGGGACACTCTATCCAGTGGGATAGGAACAACCTCCTCACCATCAGGCTCCAAGGACTCTCCTTTCTCCTCCTCCCCCAGAGAAGAGTCCTTCTCCTCAGTTTCCTCCACCAACTCCTCTAGTTCATCCACCAAGCCTCGTTAAGTTTGGGTGGCCTATTGCAGGCTCCACCTCCGGTCACCCCTGTGGAATGACGGGCCAAGACTCGACCCTCAGGGAATGGCCTCAGAGGTATCATCACCGATCACCCGTTTCCCCACAAAGCGGATGGGTTTGTCAGAAAAAGCCATGGATGAGAAAGCTAACGATTCTAAAAGAAGAAAAATATTAGAAGTAAAAAAGGACTTGCGCGAATCGCGGAAGATGCAGGAGAAGTGTATTAACTCCAGCTCTTCCTCTCTCTCTCTTTGAAAATGTGGGGGGAAAGAAAATGGGGTGACGCAATACAAAAGGTTGCATGTGTAAGGGGAATCTGCGGTTACTCGTAGGACGTGCCAGCTAACCGCCCCTTATTGGGCGGTTACACTCATCTGACGAGAGGACTCCACACACCCAACTCCCAAGATGACCTACACCCTAGCCATCAAGTCTCATCTGACACAAGGCTTCCAAAGCCCAAGAAGACAGTTCCACTCCCCTTAATGACGAAGAAGACCTGCGTTGGGCCTTGCACAGACAATGGAGGACCTATCCATGACTCCCTTGAAGATTTCTACTCTATGGGGGAGTGAAAGTGTTCCCGCCCCCTCAGAGTAGGGGGGATTGATTGATATATAACAAATTGAGTGGCCCAAGTACAAGGCCCAGAAGTCAGAGAAGGTCCACTGAGGATCAAAATGAAACGCCAAAATCCAGAAGGAAAGCCCATCTACTTATCAAGAAGGCCTTCAGTCAACCCAGAAGAAGGAGCAGACCAGGCCCCCACAAGAATTCGTATGAAAACCCAGGAAGGAGGCGGAGGCCCAATCTGCCCCGTGATGGAATCCAGAAGATGAGGTCCGGCCTTACTAAAGAGCCCAGATAAGGCCTATTTGTCCTTATCCTTATCCACATGAGATTCCCACAACCACCTCCCATCCTTCAGGAGACTTTACTATTGGAAGTTTCTCAAAAATATCATTCAGATTGGAACAGTTTTTGTAATCATATTGTTTACATAGATAAGCATTCCAAAATTGTACATTTATTTTTCAAAAGGTTCATACTAAACTAAATTTGAACTTGGTTTGGAACGCTAAAATTTAAAAAAAAATGTTCCTATTGCTTCAAAAATACATTTCAGTTTGGAACGATTTTTGTAACAATGTTGTTTACATATATAACCGTTCTAAAATTATTTTATTTTTTATAAATATATAATTAATACAATGTATAAACTTAAGTTTTTCATTACAAATTGGAAAGATAACTAAAAACTAGACACTCAATCAGCCTCTTCTTCGATCTCATACTCCTCAAAGCTATCTTCGTCATCTTCATCATCAGATTCACCATTTGCCGAGCGAAATGTACCTGCTCCCTGTTGTTGTGCCACAAAAAGATCAACGACTAATTGTATACTATTAAGATCATGCAGGTCGTACGTTTGATGTCTGTAGCAACTTCTAAAGTAGGTATGACTTTCTGCATCTAATATGCGACATCGGTCCATCGAGAGTCATCAACTATTCTTCGTGCCTTGGTTTCACAAATAACTATCTAGTCAGCTTTGTCTCTCTTCATGCTCAGGAACTCCGTGTAGTAGACTTGTACTGCTTGTTGCGCCAGTATGAATAGTTCATCCTTTTGGAACACCTTTTTGAAATTTACATCAACGAGGTGATAAAGAGGGTATATCTTCATAGCTCTTACCGGACCCACCCAACGACACTTGAACAAAATGATGTGCATATCTGGAATAAGTGGGTAATCTAATTGAATCATCTCTTCGAGTATCACATAGAAGTCACTGTCCGTGTCTGTATATGATGAGCTTTTCACGCACACGCCACAATTCATAGTTGACTTGCCGACATTGTGACATTCAGTGTGGAAATTGTAATAATTCACGAAGTAACACAGGAATCTTCACTTCTTCCCTAGGACCCCAATAATGCAACTCCAATAATTCATTGTCCATGTAGTTCAATTCGGGTTTTACCTGCAATTCACATAGCAGAGAGAAATTAAGATTGACAATTTAACAGTTATAAAATAATATACGAGGTTTGACACTTACACGGCGTTTGAACCAATTCTTGAATTCAGTTGCTACTAGTTCATCCATGATTGGGTCTTTCGAATGGTGGTGCTCGTAGAGTTCATTCAAGAACGACCTGTTGTAAGACAATGATACTTATAAATATACATGTTCAAACTCTCATTATTTGAAAAAACTATATATATGTATCTATATGTATCTTCACAGTTGCACAGCACGTACGTCTCGATTATGTGAAGTTCTGGATCGCTGAGTCACCTCTTCTTTGAGGCACCACTTGCTCGAGGGTGGTTGAAAATGGACCGTTGGATTTGATCGTTGTTGCTCGTGAGATCGTCGTTTCAACCGAGTCTGCTTCGCTTGTAAAGAATGTGCGGCTCAGAGTAGTGGGAAGTGAAAAGCCCGATTTCTTCGACAATGTATGCCACCACAATTGACGCCTTGACGTGTGCTTTTTTCTTTACCTTCTTCTTCAAATCGCAGAGGAATCTATTCGTGTGAATATTTATTAAAATACGGATGACTCTAGAACTATATATAATAAAAAACTAAATTTTCCCGTGTACTTACCTCTCAAATGGGTATATCCACCTACATTGCACGGGTCCCTCCCACACGCGCCTCATATGGCATGTGAATAATTGGTGCTCCATTGAGTCAAAAAAAGATGGAGAAATTTTCTCGAGGTTGCACAAGATGACGACAACACTAGCTTCCAATTCTTGTAGCTTAGTGACATCTAGCGTGGTCGAGCATGGAATCTGGAATAGAAGGCTCACTTCCATCAACGCGCTCCACACATGCTCATGAAGCATTTCACGGAATGCAACCGGGTGCAAAATCTGCATGAATACATGACACATGGCTCTTCATGCCGGGCACCCTTAGCTCTTTCATGTCAACGCAATGGGCCAGGTTAGATGCGTAAACCACGGGAAAACCTAAGACAACGAATTCAATCACATATCCTCTTCTTCTGGTCTTCATCAGGGTATATATGGCTTTGGGCATCACGTTCAGTTTGCTTTCGTCCACCTCAAGCTTCAGCCAATTATATGTGATCTTCAGGTCCTTTCGTGCATTCAGATTGTCCTTCGTTTTTCCCTTTATGTCCATCACAGTATTGAATATGTTATCAAACACATTTTTTTCAATGTGCATGACATCATGATTGTGCCGTATTAGATGCGTCCCCCAATATTCAAGCTCCCAAAAGATGTCTTTCTTCGTCCACTTGTGCTCGATGTCGTAGCTGCTGGCACAGTCGACGGTTCTTCCACTGCAACACTAAATGCATTGACACGGGCTCGGATCTGCTCTCCAGTCAGCCTCAGACGTGCAACCTTCCTTTCCACTCAATGTTTAGTGAACGTTCTCTTGTTCCTGGGATACGAATGGTTTTGGGGAAAAAGCTATCTATGGAAGTTAAAATACCATGCCTTCCTACCATACTACAAATGGAATGCCCGTGTGTCATCCATACAAACTGGACACCCAATAAACTGGTGGTACTCCATCCAGAAGCATCCCATAAGTGGGTAGGTCGTTCACTGTCTACATTAATGCGGCTTGCATAATGAATGTCTGGTTCGTGGTATTGTCGTGCATACATACACCCACATGCCATAAATTCTACAACTCCTCGATCAACTCTCCAGGTACACATCGATCATACGCTTGGGATGGGAAAGGCCATGGATCACCATCTTCAGGAGCATATACTCAGACTTCATGCACATTCCCAATGGAAGATTGTACGGTGTAATTATAACTGGCCAACATGAGTAAGTACGACCATACTACCGTATGGTGCGAACCCATTCGTGCATAGCCCCAGTCTAATATTACTGGGCTCTTTTGCAAAATCAGGATATGTTCGATCGAAATGTCTCCAAGCCTCTGCATTGGACAGATGGCACATGGATCCGTCCTCCGTCTGATGGTCGGCATGCCGCGTCATGTGTTGGCCAGTCGCTTCTGAAGTATACAACCTCTGCAGCCGAGGGGTAAACGACGGGTACCTAAGAACGGAATACAGGGTCTTCTTGCTAGTAGAATTTTGCTCCCTGGTCGGCTTGTACCTAGGTTCTCCACAAAACTTGCAATAATCCATATCAATGTCGTCCTTCTAGTACAACATCCAGTCATTCTTACACGCATCAATCTTCTCAATAGGTAAATCCAAGTCTCTTATCAACTTCTTCGTACTATAGTAATCGAGGGGCAGAGTCTGATCGCGAGGGAATATATTATTAGCCCACCGGCACAGTTGATCATATGTTCGCTCGAAAAAATTGCCCTTGGCATTGATATTCACCAAACCAGCAATCGACGCAAACTAAGATTGGGTGCAGCAGTTCCATAACAGTTGGTTGGCAGCATGCACTACATCAAAAAAATGATCTAACAACATAGACACGTAACCATAGGGGCACCCGTTGTTATATGAACTAGGCCTAGCATTAGTAGGATAAGACCTCGTACCATCATTGGGCACACCCTCCTGGTTATAAGAAGACCAGAAAGCCGGCCCGGCGGTATCGAAAATCATCCTCTATGCCCTATCCATCTGCACCATATCATCCCAGTGCTTACTACCAGCCTCCAAAGCCGCTCGAGTTTGCTGCCACTACACAAGGGGCGCAGTAAGGGCATCAAAGTACTCCTGCACCCTCCTCTCATCGTGGGAAGTCCAATTATAATATCCGGCATAAACTCTTTCATACACAAGTCGAAATTTACCTCGTTTGGTGTTTTGAACCTTTCATTTTTGCACTTCCTACATGGACACTTAATCTTCTAGTAATCCATATATGCCTGCTGAGACTTGGCCCATTCAAGAAATGCATTAACACCATCCTGAAACTCCTACGTAACACTCAGCAGGTCCCTATCATACATTCATCTCCTCAACTGTCTTAACATGATGAGTTCTACACATACACATACATATTTATATATTATTACATACACACATTTAATCGACAAAAATAAGTAGAACAAATATATATATATATATATAACCAATTAATTGCGTGCATTTTAAACGACCAGAAAGGGTTTCAAGTTGGTACCTGATAAAAACAGCTTCAAAGATCAATGTTAAATAGATTTTTATGAAAATTAATATTATTGTATAAGAATGCGAGAGAGAGAGAGAGAGAGAGAGAGAGAGAGAGAGAGAGAGAGAGAGAGAGAGAGAATAATTGAAATGAAGGCAATATATATATATATATATAAGAAATTTTGGAACGGACATTGGAATGATAGTTGGAACTCCACAAATAGCCGTTGCACTAGATTTAAGAACAGTTTTCAGGAGCAGGGACTGGAACACAAAAATAGCCATTGACATTTAGCCGTTGTAGTGTATTTGGAAAGTGTCTTGTAATACAATATTTTTTATCTATTGAAATCGTGTTAAATTGTAACACGAGTAGGAACAATAACTGGAATAAAAAAATAACCATTGAAATCTAGTCTTCGTAGTGTATTTGGAACGGGTCTTGTAATACAATATTTTCTATCTATTGAAATCGTGCCAAATTGTAACACGAGTTGGAACGGTTACTGGGCTACAAAAATAACCGTTGAAATCCAGCCATTGTAGTGCATTTGGAACGGGTCTTGTAATAGAATATTTTCTATCTATTGAATCCATGCCTAATTGTAACTTACATTGGAACAGTTCTTGCAACACAAAATAAATCCAATAAGTACCATATCTAGGAAGGGATATTGTAATGCAAAGTTTTTATTAGGACACAAACCGTCTCAATTTGTACCTCAGTTTGGAACGGCGTTTTACACATTCACTTATTTCAATAGGTTGTTGGACGACATTTAGAACTGTAGTCATTTTCCATACACATGTCGTCCAACTGCTACAGAAGTGTTCCAAAATGTGATACAAAATTTTTTGTTCCCTTTTTGGAACGGTTATAGGACCAGAACTTGTAACACAACTGTTGGAACGGTAATAGTAACGGTAATGCCATTCCAATAAGTTCGGATTGAGTATAATATGAATGTGACCTCAGCGGTGTATTGTTGTTCCTCATGAGTTCCAATGACCATTCCAAATAGTTGGTATGGCAGTCTAATCCGCTCCAAATTCTGCACTGTTTTTTTTTTTTTTTTTTTTGTAGTGGTAGATTTGATTCCCTTACGCAGACTTTAATACAGTAAAACCTCTATAAATTAATAACCTTGGGACCATGGAATATGAAATATTATCAATTTAGAGACATATAAATAAATATTTTATTAATTAAAAGAGAGACTTTTAAACTCAGCAAATTTAGTACATATGTATTGAAAATAAATGAATTCATATATGTTTCATTGATTATATTCATGCATCAACCAATTCTTTGTAATTAATTAAATATATTCATGTATAATATCAATTCATTGTATACAATTAACTATTATATTCATGGACGCATGTATCAATTCATTGGAATTACTTAAATATACATGTTTACATTAATTCATTGCACTTAAATAACTATTATAGCCAATTAAATATATTCATACATGATGAATGAAACATATACTATATAAATCTCAATATGGAAATAAAATAATTCATAACACTCAACCATGTCTTCTCATCTAAAAGGCATCGCAAAATCATCCATGAATGATCAAATGCGTAAAGCATTATGTGAGTATAAGAGAGACCATCCTACATGCACTCAAAAAGATTTATAAGAGTGGGTTGGTGAAAAATATCATTTGAAAGTTAGTCAAGGTACAATATCAAACACTTGGCTGCAATTAAAAAAGTTAGGGATGAAATCCAATTAGATTTAAATTTTAAGAAAAATCAAGTAACAATAGATTTATATTTTAGCGAATTACCATACTATTTTTAATTGTAATATTTATGAATTATTAATTTAGAGTTTTAATGGGACCTAATATTTATAAAGAAATTTTTCGAAAAATTATTATCTTATTATCTTATCGAATTTGATGATTTTTTACAAAGGCCCAAGTCGGGACCGGAAGATTTTATTATTTTAGAGAGTTTATTAATTTATAGAGTATTAATTTATAGAGGTTTTACTGTAGGTGCAAAGACATACAATATTTGTTCGTTTAGCATTTCTTCTAAAAATGTTAAATTTTTTCTGAAAAATATTTTAGGATCTTTTGCTCTCTTAAGGAGCATATTGCATGTCATTACAAATAACATTTGTTACCATCATTTGCAAACTACAAACAACTGAAAAGCTGAAGTTTCTTTTTTTATTTAACAAAAGAAATTACTCAAATACACCAAATAAAACCCATCCTGTAAGAGAATTGTTGATTCAAATTACTCAAATACACCAAATAAAACCCATCCTGTAAGAGAATTGTTGATTCACAAGTGACTTCAAGAAAATAAAAGTTTCAGCAATGTATGTGAATCCCAAAATTCTTCTCAGAGAATTAAAATAAATGAACTCTATCACAGTTTATTCAACTATGCCACATGTTTTCATTAATTAAATTTTTGTGGAGATGCTCTCTTAAACTCAACTCAGCATATTGTTGTTTCAGCATCTAAGTTTATTTGTTATATGTAGTCCCACATACAGAAATGGGGGTGAACTTCAAAAATAATACCTCGAAGCAATGAAACCTTGGTTTTCATCTCTTGAATTTTGTGAAGCAGGTTTCATTTTTCTCAATTTAGACACGGGGTTGTAATTTCATGTCTCAAATGAGGGACAAAATGGTAAAATCATCAAAGAGGCAAAAAAAAAGATATGGGCCTTGAAAGATAATTATCAGACTCCACACCCCCAACCCCCAGGTTTGATAAGTTAAATGGTCTTATCTAGGTCCGTACTGGACCCCCTTAATGTTGTGTGATAAGGCTGGATTTAGGCCCCTATCCAACCTTATTTGCCAACGTAAATGGCCCCTGAGAGGTTTGAGGTCAAAATTGGGTTTTATGGCAATGTATATATTGTTGTTTTGTTGGTCTCAAGTGCGCGCATATTGACAATAATTAATCGTTCACGGCCATGTTTACTAGCTGGTATGCGATAATGGCTATTTAAATTAAGTCATGATTGGTGATATGGTAGCATATGATTTTTTTTAGAGGAAGTAGGATATGATTAAGGACTAACTTTTTTACTTTCTACTAATTTGTTTGGCACAATATAATTTATTACTAGAGTTTCACGTTTACTAGCAATATTAGGCAATTGATTAAAATGTGATTTTACGTGTTTGCCCCCATAAAATACAAAGCCATTTGTCAAATATCAACTTTTTCTTTTCTGTTAGCAGTATTTTTTCCTGTAGCAACTTCGTAGGTTTTTTTATCTTTTTAGTTTTTATAAATTAGTTTTCCCCCAAAAAAATAGAAAATAGAAAACAAAAACCTAAGGCTCTGTTTGGTTTCATTTTCCAGCTGTCTCTGAGACAGTGAGAAAACAAAACCAAACATAACATTATCCAAAACACTTTTACTGGGTGTTTTGGCCCGTTTCTCCCGTGTATATATATATACCTACAAATAAACAAATATTATTATATATACATATATATTTATAAAAATACATAAAATAGACATATTTGACAATGAACAGTAATTTGTCTCCCAATATACAACATAATATATAAAAATAAATCAAATATTACTATATACATATATACATATATGAAAATATATAAAAGAGACATGATTTGACAATGAATAATATTTTTTGTCTCCTAATATACAACACAATATATTTTTTACACTATTTAAAATTAACTTCAAAAATAAATCCAAACATACACTATATCTCTAACACACACCTATTTATCTTTATTTTTCTCTCTCTATCACCACCAATCAAAACAAAACATTCCAAAAATGAAACCAAACACAAGGTTAGTGTGTGGTCTGTGTGGGCAGATCTTGGTCAACTCAAGTCTACAGGTGGAAACTGGAAAGTGGGTTGGACAGATGATCAGTTGATATTTTTTTTCTTTTTTCAAGAAGGGATTTTTCAAGTTATCCCTTCTGTTCAACTTTTTTTTTAAAAAAACTTCTTGTCTGGTGTTATATTTGGATTAATGAATTTAGATTTGAGGGAAGAATTTGCATGAAGAATTTCAAATGACTCTATATTAGAAAATTCTAAAATTTATTAATTTTCAACAAAAAAGTAGTTCACAATTTAAAACTGAATGATTTTAAATTCTTTGACTTTAAAATTATTCAAAGAATTAGTCACTAAGTATTCATTCTCCAGGACAAGGAACAGCGAGATCCAAGATAACATGCTTAAGAGCTCACTATAAGGAGGTTCAAGCAGGCCCTAGGGGAACGTCATACGCCTTTCTTGGAATGAGCACGCTTTTTGAAAGGAGAAATTTGACAACTGAGCTAGTTATAGTTGTAATGATGCACAGGAATGCGGTCGCGGTCCAGGCGTAATGGACAGTGGTTGAAGATAACTGCTCCTGTAGGTAACCGATGTTGTGTAACCGCTCCAATGTGATGCGGCTACCTACAGGGTGATCACAGCCCTAACTCCCTTCTCCTTCCTTATTGTAGCCTTTTTCACTCTCTTCTTTCATTCCTTCCCCTCCTTCACGATCTTGGAGAGAGAATTTTGGAGCTCTTCAACTTTCATTTCTTGTTCTATTATTCTCATAATTTTTTTTTTCTTTTGCATTTTATTCTTTTGTACTTATGTTCTTCTTTCTTCTTTTTTGGGCTTTTCTGTGTCCTTTTCTTGATTTTAATGGTGTACTCGGATGAGTCCGGCTGATTTGTGGGAGAGACTCCGATTTTCGATGATCTTTCAGAGGTGACCTCTAGGGGAACAAGCCTACGCTTGTCTTCTTATGGAGGGCCCCGGTGGTGGAGCTTGAGGGAGCAGTTGTTGTGCAGCGCCGCTTGGTTGATGAGCCTTCCGACCCGTAAGAGGGGGACCCTGGAGGGAATGAGTGAGAGGCCTCTTCGAGGGAGGAAGAGGAAAAAGAAGAGTTGGTGGCCTCTGGCTAGGGGCTCAGTGAGTCAGAGGAACCGATAGTGGTCGGCTGAGAGGGAGCGCGGGTCGTCAACCCTATTTTGGTGGATAGGGTCCCTTCGTCTTTTAGACATGCGAATGCACGTAGGTTAATTGAGGAATACGGGATCCCTGAATGTTTTGCAATACTCCTCCCCCACCCCAAGGTCAACCTGAGATGCCTTCCCCAAATTGTTTGTGTTTTTTTACTGCCTAGTTTCGGGCAGGTCTTTGCCTTCCCATTTCTTCCTTTTACGCCAACGCCTCTAGCATTTTTTGGGGTTCCTTAAACCAACTAGCTCCTAACTCTTTTCGTCTTCTTACAAGTTTTCGATGGTCTTTAATTACAATGGTGTCTCTTCCACAGGCACTGATTTTTTTCTCCTGCTTTCAATCGAAGAAGTCTGAGCTTGGCATTTTCCACTTCTCCCTCCCTGCCTTCCCACCACGGGTTTCGTTTTCTTCCTGCTCCCATCGTCTCCAAGTGTTGGAGGGGGAGTTTCTTTTATGTCCTTCTACCTACTCGTTGGAATTTCCCTCACAAGTCCCTTCCATTAAGCCATTCTCTGTCCGGGGAAGGAATGCGGAGTTGTCCGCCCTCCTGGAGAGGCTGAACTCCAACCCCTACGATTGTTACAGGTTGGTGGATGAGAGGCTTCATTTCGGGCTAAGCCCCAAGGAGGTCCATCTGGATGAGCCCCTAGGTACAACTACTTTTTTGCTTTATTTGTAAGTGTTTCTCTATAAATGGTGATGTCTGATCCTGCTGCCTTTATTTGTGCAGCTTAACTATGTTCAATAAGCTACTTAGGGAGAGTGTTAGGGCAGCCCTTGGGTCACCAGGCAACTCTGGCTCCTTTTGTGAGCGTGTCAAGCGGGACGTTTGTCTCTAACGATTCTAGGGGTAACGTTTTCTATATAAAACTCAATACTGAATTATTTACTAAGTTTATTTATTAAACAATATTTTGTAAATAACCATTAAACATTATCATGTTTTTGAACATTGAGAAAATTATTTTATAAATTTTAAATACTATATATATTTTCTTATTTAATTAATGTGTTTTTGTAAAATAAAATATAATAATATTTCAATACATTGATATAAATGATATTTTCAGATATTACCTTGTGATATGTGAGGATTTCTCTTAAAAAAACATAATTCATAATAAATTATCCATTTCGTAATCAAATTTCCGCCAAAAAAAAAGCATCGGTATCACTTTTTTATTTCCTACGTAAATATATGACAATATTTGAAAGTAATAAAAGTAAAGATATTAGATATACTTCTAAGTTATATCTAAGGTACATATGTACAATAAGAATTTGAAACGATACAAAAAAACATTAATATCACTAACAAATTACGAGATGGATGAAAATTTTAAAAAACTACTAAAAAAATATCCATTTAGTCCATAAAAAATTTTCAGAAAAATTTAAAAAATAAATAAAATTTTAATTTATAGTGCACAAGGACATTTTGTCAGTTCATTACAAAAAATGCAACATAAATGTTTCAGTGAAATCCTCCGACGGCCGCCTTAGTTGCAACATCATCAGGCGGTGATGGTAGCATGACGAGGGATAAAATACCACTCACAGCGGCTGCCGCTGCACCCAACACGAACGCTGGTAAGTTACCGCCTCCAAATAATTGATTCCACGGTCCACTAGCCACAGACACCACCATCTGCAAGAAACAAACAATGGGAAGATACATACAAATCAATCCAATTTGATCTCAACTGTTTGACATGCTACTGGAAATGTAATTATCACAATAAAATACTACCTGTGGTATGACTATTGCAAGATTCAGAACTCCCAGAGACAGACCTGTTAGGATTCATCACAATCAGCTAAGAACAATAAACCGAAATGAATCTTTATTTAAAAAAAAAAAAAAAAAAAAAACAACAACAACAACAAGATTTAATTTTACCTTGTCCTGAACCAGAATTACTGGAAAATATGGAAGCCAAAGCAAATGGGATGATGTAAGTTACCTAAACAAGAGAAATAAATGTTGTTTTAGAGAAGGGGGTTATAAGTGGATTTGACAAGTGCCCATTAAGAACCCAATCAACGCGGATAGAACTTTCAATTGGCCAAGCATTTAGCCAAACTACATATGGGATGCTTTGACAATATGTACAACAACCAAAAGAACACAATCTTTTCTTGTTGGGATATATAGCTATATGCTAAATTTTGAGCATTATATACAAAATTTCTCTTCTAATCCACACCCAATTATTTGCCAAATCTATTAGTAACTTTTTTGTTGTGTTCACACTCCAAATTTTATAATAACTAGCGCATAAAATTAAAATGAACTTAATTTTTGCATTGATAAATTTTTATATATGTCTTTTCACATGATAAAATATATATGGGATTTTAATTGTATGTATTGTTTGAATTCTAGGATTTTTAAGTTGTTTAAAATAAATATAACATGTGAAGTATCTTACTAATTCATGATTTGAAAATATGATCGGATTATAAAAACTCACCGCTAGAGGAATGCCAAGGACGGCGAAAAGGGCCAAAGCTCCAACCTTTATACCCACCAACGGCGATTCAGTGGCAACAGTGGACGGTCGGCTGCGCTCCGCCAACTTGGTGATCAAAACAGTCATGGCCAAACAAACTGCCAACAAAAAGTTGACCGCACCCCACAATTTCTTAACCTGGCGAGGCCTGCGCGCCAAGAACTGCACCCCAAGAGAAGCGAAGCCCAACACTATAGAGTTAATCATCAGCCCCAATGCACCTGCGCGTACTCCTTGATCGTACAGCTTTGTCCCCACGTTGCCTCCGTACACTCCTTCCCCATCCAATCGGTGTCGAATAATAGGAACGGGAACCAAGCAACCCAGTTGAGACACGTCACCAACATCAAAATCCACATCGTCCTGGGCAAGTCCTTCAACGCACCGAATAACTCTCCAAAGACCGGAATCTTCCCCTTCTTAACTGTTGTCGGCTGCTTCGGCGCAACAGTGGTTGCGGTTTCATAAACAAGGGTGAGTGCGAGTATGGTCATAGTCAACAAAAGAGCTACGGAGATGAAAAAACAGCTCTTGAGGTTTGCACAATACAAGTCGCAGGCTTTGGTTTTGGAGAATGGGAAGACCTTGTATAGGTGGGTGTATGAACCTGCGGCATAGCCTAGAACATTGCCGACCGCCATGAAAAAGGAGAATAGGGCATTTGCGGTGCTCATTTTTCTTGCATTTCCGCCCGATAAGTCAGCCAAAAATGCCCTACATGGCCCCTACAAAAACACCAGGGGGGGGGAGTAAAAATCATAATCCAATTAAGTTAATTAACCAGCTCAAAATAACTGAATTTTACATAATTTTTTATGTATAGTTTACCTGCAACATCTAGAATCCAAAATCCAACCACGAAAACAGTAATAGCCCTTGGCTTCGAACCCTTCCCAAGAGAATCACCTGCCGCATGTCCCAAATCAGCAGCGAAACCAATAAGAAAGACAGCCACTGCAACAAGGCCAGCACCGGAGCCGATGAATGGGCGGCGGCGCCCAAACCTGGAGGTACAATGGTCGCTATAGTAGCCAACTATGGGCTGGACTAACAAACCAGAAATGGGGCCACACAGCCAAATGATGGCTGCCCAAGCATGGGGTATGCCCAGTAACTGCACGTACGGAGTCAAGAGGGAGAGCTGTAGAGCCCACCCATATTGAACCCCTGCGGCTATCGCCGCCACGAGGATGATCTTCCACATGGGCTCCGCCTGTGGTGGCGATTGTTGTAGCTGGAAGGATGATGCGGCATTCTCTTTAGCTTCACTCGCAACCTCCATTAAGCTGGTTAGATAAGATTTTTTGACCTTACCTTCTATTTGTATCTTTGGTATATGTATATGTATCTACATATAGAGGGGTTTAGAACGATTGGAGTAATTTCCCCTGAAATGGGATGGTATTTATAATGATTTTGGCGGGAACGAAAATGGGGTCGAGAGAGGTGGGATGGCCTTATCTATGTGAGATTTTGAGGAAAAAGTAAAAGAAGAAACAGTTGAAATTTGAGGTAAGAAAATCTAATTGGGGTTATGCTAAAATTAATGGGGGGTGGGGGTGTGGACAGTTAGATTTGGCTTTCTCTTTGCTAGTTTTTTCTTTTCTTGCAAAAATGCAACACTCCTTTTCGTACTTGATTTAATTGAAAATATTTCAGTTTCCTATACTTACATTTTGTCAATTTCTTAAGGGTTTTAAAAACTTTGGATCAAGTGTTTCTTTCTTGTTAATACTAAAAAGAATAATTAGCAGACAAATAAAAGAAATGAAATCAAAAAAGAACAACAAGATTTTATAGATGAAATTATAATATGTATATATATAAGCAAGAACTAGTGTATAAAAATATACAAAATGGTAAATATTTAAATATAAATAAAAACTAAATTTCAGATTAAGTAGAATCATTCAAATAAATATAAAATAAAATATGTAGCTTTTAGCACTAAATAAACTTTGTTCCTTCTTGTCGAAAGAAAAACAATAACAAAAGTTAATAAAATATGAAAAAAAAAAAAGAAACATATACAAAGATAATAAACAAACAATAAAAATAAAATTTTAAAAAATAGGAAATAGGTATACGAAAACTACAAATAAAAACTGATCAATTTTATAAATTAGAATTTCTTGCAAAAATAATCTAAATTAAGAGCTTTGACTAATTAATTTTATGTGCATTTAGGATTATCTAATATTGCCAAAGTATTATTTACATGTGTTATTAACTTTTAAATTTTAAAATGGATAAAATTTTATTTTTATCTTTATATTGCAATTTTTTTAATTTCATATTTTTAGTTTGACTTCTTGATCTTATTCAAATGCATCTACTTGGTATAATATGTTTCTTATTCAATAATATATTATATTACAATTTAATCTTTTATGTCATAACTTTTGTTGTAATACTTTTATGCTATTAATATAAAAATTAATAGACGTAAAACTAATAATGTGCTTTCAAGATTATCTAATACTGTTATTTTCATATATCAACTTTTTTCTTAGTACTCACACTTTTTAAACTTTTAAGTTATTTATAGATTTATTTCTAAAAAAATATATTTCTCTTTGATTTATTTGTTTATCATCTTTTATTTCTAGTTTCAACATAGTTAACTCATTTTCAATCTTTATTGTTACTAAGTTGATCCTCAAAATTTGTTAATTTACTTTAATATGAAATATAATTATACTATCTGTAATGTGTTAGTATAAAATTATTTAAAAATCTTATTTTTAATTGTTATCGTTTTAATATTTATGTAGCATTTGACTTTTCTTATTTTTGTAATATAAATAATACGCCATATATTCCTCTTTTGTTTCTAAATGTTTTTAAAATTGATTGATATACCAACTATTATTCATATTTAAGAAAAAAAAATATTCAAGTTTAATATACCTTTAGTATCGAAAATATTATATTTTATATATAGATGCCCAATAGTTATTTTAATTATATTTCAATAGCAACAACTATATATATTTAGATTTTAAATTTAGTTATTTTATTTTAATGATGACTACAGTATTCTTCTATCTCGGCCCATTTCAATTATTTTTATCATTATTTTACTTCTATGATGTTATGAACGGATATAAGAAAAACTAATTTATACTTTCATCTTTGATAAAGTAATTTGCTTTTTTTTTTTTTTTTTTTTGTTCTATCCTTTAGTTCAATTTAAAATTAAAAAAAAAAAAACTAATTCATGTGTACTCGGTCTTGATAATTAGATCTAATATATATATATATATATATTCTAAAATACTTTAGAAAATTTATAGATTCTGGTGCTATTTTTTTTATTTTAAATCAAATTAAAAATGAAAACAAATAACTACGAAGTAAAAGAATAAGAAAAATTCTATGAATATTCAATCTATAAATATGTCATAGAGTTCTATGAAAATTTCCATCTATTATACTGATTGAAAAACTTTATTTGTGAAGCATATAATTATACAATTGAAATCAAGTTTGCAATTAACATGTTAATGTATTATTTTTTTATATTTTATTTTAAATATTATTTTTAATATTTATTTGCTAATTTTATCAATATATTGTATTTTTTTCGTAAAATATTACAGAACGTTATAGTTTTTCAATATCTTTTAATTTTATTTTTTTAATTGATTCATGATGTTATACTAATGCTAGTTATTTTTAATAAAAATTTGATTTAAATTGACTAAACCCTTTTAAAGTATAAAAATAGTTCTATTTGTCTCATGAGAGCGTATAATTGTGACTACTCTATAAGGTTTAAATTTAATTATTTATTATATTACTGTTTACACTTTCTTCAAAATATAATGTCTTTTTTTTTTTGGTGTGTGTGTGTGTTGGGTGGGGTGGGATGGGGGGAGGGGGGATATGGTGTTTTTTACCAATTAATGTTAAAATAAAATCAATTAGTTAGAAATGACCATTTTTAAATTTTTCAACAGCACTTCTCATTTAACAAGAATGATCATTTTAATATGCAATTGAATTTTGATATTTATTCGTTATTTTATGTATATATATATATCTAGATTTAGATTAGTATTTTAGATATTATTCATATGTTATTTAATTTAAATTTTAATGTGCCGTAGTAAATTAAAATTTTCTAAAATAATTAAGATTTCTTCTACAAAAGTAATTGCATTGAAATATTATTTGTATATTTTTTTCAATTAGATATATTATTCACTCTCTAAGTAGTTTAGAGCAATTAGGAATTTCGGACTATTAAATAATTTTTTAATAGAATTTTATTTTTTTGTAACTATTTTTTATTTATTATTAAAAAAAGTATTAAGTAAATATTTAAATTTAAATTAGAATTTTATATATTATTCAAATGTTCTTTATTTTAAATTTTTGTTGGGCCACAATGAATTAAATTTACTAAAATATTTAAGATTTTTTCAGTAATTTAACCGCGTTGAAATATTATTTGCATCTTTATTGGATTTGTATCGATTCTCTACATGGTTCAGAACAATTATGAAGATCACTAAACGATTTTCTTTTTTATATAGAATTTTATTTTTTTATAATTATTTTTTTTCTATTATTTAAAAAGATTACTTAAAAAAGGATAACAAAAACTTATCACCATGTTTGGTTTCATTTTCTCCCCATCTCTGAGATGGTGAGAAAACAAAACATATTTACTGGGTGTTTTGGATAATTTTGGTATATTCTCTCATATATACATACGTACACCTATAAATAAACAAATATTACTATATATATACATTTATAAAAATATATAAAAGAGACATGGTTTGACAAACAGTATTTTTTGTCTCCCAATATACATCATAATATATACAAAAAAATATAAATATTACTATATACATATATAAAAATATTAAAAGAGACATGATTTGACAATAAATAGTATTTTTTGTCCCCTAATACACAACACAATACATAAAAGATATTTTTTACACTATTTAAAATTAACTCAAAAAATAAATCTAAACATACACCATATCTCTAACACACACTTATTTATCAATATTTTCCATTTCTATCTCCACAAAACAAAACAAAATATTTTAAAAATAAAACAAACATAAGTAACTCTCCTCCAAGTCGTCTTCTTCAATCAAGAGCTAATGTTGATTTTAAAATTACAAAGACATCACCTATTTTCCATAGATGGAGCACCTCAAAAACATATTAACGAGAGTTTTAGTAAAAAAAAGGTCAGGTGCATTAATTGCACCTGCACAAGTTGTTGTATAATTTTGGAGAACATTAGTGACATAATCGACAATGAAACGCAAGGTTTGAAGACAAAAAAGGGCGATGGAAAAAAAGAGGCCAACACATGGGCTTAGCAAGATTGCAGTCACAACCCTCTTGGACAAATCATCAAAAATAAAAATAAAAAATAAAAAAAAAACAACCCTCTTGGACTTATTAAAATTAACCGAATTAATTAGGATACTCAATCCAGTCGTAGGTGGTAAACATGGCCTAAATATATATTTCAACATACTAAATCATGGATTAAAAAATTGTGTAAATTAGTATGGTATTTACTTTGTATAATAACTTTTTTTTAAATGCACACAGTCCGAACCTTCTGTCAGAAATCTTGAGCCCAAATCATTGTTTGTCACCCTAGTGGAATTTGTATAATACTTTTGTAATAAAGGAATATAATTCTATTCAGGGTGAAACACAACATGCTCTCCTGAGTTTTGACATAATTACAAATACTCCTCATTGTATGAAAATTACAAATACCTCATAATGTTTGATGAAATTATGTAATCCTTGCATGGGGTATGAAATTGTCAATTTTCCTTATTGTATCTTTTTTTTTAAAAAAAATAGTAAAAAATCGAATGAAGTGGATGAAAAATTTTAAAAAGATTCTTTTTTTTAAAAAATCCACTTAGTCATTAAAAAAATATAAAAAAGTACAAAATAAGTAAAATTATAATTCATAACCGACAAGGGCAATTGGTTAATTCACCACAAAAATAGATGAAAATCTAATAGAGACTAATGAACTTGGCTAATTGTTAGACAATCGTTAAAATTAAAGGGGTATTGGTAATTTTCAAAACAATTAGGGTGTATTTATAAGTAAACCTTAGAGCAACTCATTGTAATTTATCTTTATATTTATTTTTATTAGTTTATGTGTAAAAATAAAAACATATTTATGCTATAGTATAAAAATATTAAATTATTTGATTAAATATAATATTTTAACGTAGAACTTTTAGTTAGTGTGTTCCAAGACTTCTTTTAGTATCACTTCGAACATCAGGACGAGAGATTATACATGATTAAATTTAAATCAAATTATTTTTCTCATATTTCATCAATTCATTTATATTGGAATAAAATATTATTATTAGATTTAGTAGTACCTTATAATTTTATTGGGTTAAATATAATTTACCCCTGTATTAATCAAAAAGAGCAAAAACTCCCCTGTGAAAAAAACAACAACAATTTACCCCTCCTGTATTTCTAAAAAAACCCAAAAAGGTCCCTCAGACGATTGTGTGAGGAACACAGGCTTTCTTATTTTTATTTTATTTTTTAAAAAAATTAGTTCTAAAATTGTATTTGTAACCTTATTTAAAACCATTGGCTTTGATTTGAATTTATGATCCAAATTTGATTAACAGATTAATTATCAACGGTTTAAATTTTACTTAATCTAAATCAACAATATAGATTTAAGATTGTATAATTATGTATATATAATTATATATATGTATATATATATATATAGAGAGAGAGAGAGAGAGAGGCACGGGGGGCTGGGGAAGAGGTAGGGGAAGAGGAAGAGGGAGAAGGCTAGCGGCGGGAAATCTGTGGAGGGGGTGCCGTGGCGGTGAGATCTGGCAAGCGGGGTGGGCAACGACGAGTCTGGGAGGGGGTGGGCGCGGGAAGGGGAGGGGGAGAAGGAGGCGATGACATCGGCGGCGAGATTTGGCTGGGAGAAGGAGGCGGAGGGGGTGAAATCTGGCAAGCAGGGAACGCGAGGGGGAGGGAGATGGGGGTCGAGTTTGCGCAAGGGGAACTGCGAGGACGACGATCCGGCAGCGGCGACGGTGCAACGGAGAAAAAGGAGAAGAATAAAAAAAAAGAAAAAAGATTATATATGTATATTAATATATATTATTAATATATACATATAAAATAATATGTTTAATGGTAAAAATCCATGTCCAGACACATTGGGGGTGCATGTAGTGCACCGCCTGTCATAGGGGATATTTTGATCTATTTACAAAAATATAAGCGGATAAATTATTTTATTTTTTTTCGTAGGAGAATAAATTGTTCATTTCCCTTAACATATAGGGGTAGATTGCTTTTTTTTCCTTATTTTATGAGGACAGACTGACAGAGAAACCAATTTTTAGAAGTTAGTGGATTTTAGTTAATTTTAAGTTAATATTAGAAAATGTTATCAAACATTAATGATAAAGGTCTTAATTTAAAAAAGAAAAGGAAAAGGAAAAGTATTTCATGTTTGAGATGATTGTTATATGCTTTGGAAAAACATTAAGTTATAAAATCCTATGTTAAAGCTTTTAAAAATACAATTACAACATTGGAGCTATATAAGAAATGGGTATCATAATGTTGAATATATATAATATAATTTTATGGATTTATATAATATTATGTACTAGTGTTTATTTGATTATTCTCTTATATGTATAGTCTCAAAGTTGATCCAAAAAACAAAGGAAAAAAAATTCATTACTGGTCAAATTACATAGAGATGTTCATATTTTGATAAATCGATCGAATCCAAAAATTTGATTTAGAATTCGATTTTTATTTTCTTTAAAATTTGATATTCGATTTGATTTCAAATTTTAGTGTCAGTTTACCAAATTATAGTAGATACCAAAAATACTCTTTATTTTAAATTTTATTTTCATAGACATATTTTTATATATTAATTATTGTTTTTTTACTTATTCAATTTTTTGAAATATAAATAAATAGTAGAATTATTATTTTAATATTTAATTTTCAATGAAAAGTTTTATTAATCGAATAAAAAACTTAAATATTTAAAGAAATCTGGTAATTATAAAATTGAGCCGACTCATTCAATATATAATTTTGACGCATTATATTTTTCATGCATCGAAATTTCTGTTCGATTCAATTTGATTTTATTTTTTTGTTTAAACTACTTGGAGGTGGGAAAAGCTTTTCGGTGTCCTGTCCCTTCTCCATAAAATGAGTAAAATCATAAGTACAATGGGGAGCGCTACTTCCCTAATATCGCCTAAGAAAAAATTGAAAACATAAAAAGGAGTACTACTCCTTTAGAGGTTAAATCAAAAGCATAAAAAAGGAGTACTACTCTATTACAAATATCCTAAACCTATTTAATTCAAGAAATCAAATAGTGTTTCTAGTAAGGCCATGTTTACCTCCTTGGATAAGCCCCTATATCTAGGTCAATAGGGCATTGTTCGCTGTTTACTAAGGAAAGTCGAGGCCCGCTACTATATTGTTGGGCCCTCTACAAATATCTACAATTTCACCTACTGCAATCTAACCCTCCCCCCACATATTATCAATATGTGGACCCCACCAGGTTTTCTACTAATTTGGCATTCTCAATTTGTCCTCAATTTTCAGATTTTTTTTACAATTTTGTCCCTAATGCCCATTTAATTTACATCCACCTATAATTAATTTCATTTATATCTTCTCTCACCCTTCTTTAAAGGTATTTTCTCTTTTCCAACTACAGTGCTTTCCATTTCACATTGTTTAGAGAGAGAGAGAGAAGAGAAGAGAGTCCTTCCTCTCTTCTTATGAGTCTTCAATGAGGGACTTCGCATTCTCCCCTTTCGGTATAATTCTGCAGGACATCTTAGAATTGGGGAGAACGTTTGGATCCCCTAATATCTCCTTCATCCGAAGGAAGTGAACTCGATAGAACATTTATTAGCAAAGTTTGGAGATTTAAATTCCGAGGGGGTTTTCCTCCTTTGTGTGTTTTACAAACTCAGTTTGCTGAAGTTGCTATTGCTGAATGAAATGCATTCTGTTTCTCAATATATATACTCACACATGTTGGGGAAGAAGGAGGTTTTGACAAGAGCAAGCAGACATTTGCAAAATGCACACAAACACTCATGTGCATCAAATTGATCTGACAAGACATTTATTGGAGGGTAAAAACGTAACTCCATACTTAATCCGATATTGAATATTGGATAATAAACACTGCACCATACAATTTTTAAGATACACACCCATATCATAAGGCCAAAATAAACGGTTGTGTAGGACAAATTTATACAGCTTAATCCAAATAATAGTAGACCCCTACTATTATGCAACATCATTTAATATAACAAAGTAAATATGGCCTAATAATATAATCAACAAGAGTTAGAGAATATTGAGTTTAGCTCTAGCCCAACCTCATTTGTGCCTCGAGAGAATTTGTTGCCCATCACAATGTCTGAAAAGGGAAAATCAGCCCAAACTCCCATCTGACTGGATCACTCTATTTCTCTTCCATTTTCACTTCTTCAACCCCATTCAGTTCTTTAATGGAGCCACCAATTAAACCACTTGCACTCAACTCCTGATTCAATTTGATTTTGCGAACAAAAGCGGGGCGGCAAGTTCAGTGTAAACGGGTCGCGTTACCCATTTAAGAGATTCTCTTCTGCAAAACCTCAAAACCCAAATTCTTGATTCTCCGTGGAATTTAGCGCAAGCATTTGAAGAAGGAAAAGAAGGTATGTTGGCTACGAACCCGCTCACTCGGAAATCCCATCTTCTCTTCCGATGGGCAGCTCTCTCTCGCACGTCCACTACCCCATGTACCAGCCATATGAATGCTAACAGTAGGATTCCTGTCTGCAACCCGATTCGCCTGAACAGGAGCTTTGCAAACTGCGGTAGTAGAATTTCAACCCCTTGTACAAATGGGTTTAAAGTATTTGGGCGTCCGGAATTTGGGTTTGAGCATTCGGGTCTCCGCTCTTTGCGGGTTTCGAGTGGCGGCGGGGGTGGCTCCGGTGGCAAAGCTGGTGGTGGGTTTGGAGGTTCTGGTGGTGGAGGTGGCAACAGTGCTGGGGGTGCTGGTGGGAGTAACTGGTCGTTTCTTTCATGGTAAAGATTCTTGTCATTTAACATAGTTTTCGTCTCTACTTCTGTATATGGTTAGTAGTTGTGAGTCTAGGACACTTCCACCGATTTGATTGAATGCATGGTTAGAGTAAACTTGGAAATGCATTTCTAGTTAGACCATTTTGTTTGACGTGATGAAGTTCTGAAAAGCATTTTTCATGTCTATCTAATGCAATTTGACATAGTCCAGACAATCGCATTGGATTATGCAATATGTTTGGCCAAAAAGAGGAAAAACTAGGGAGCAAAATCATTCACGATGCTTGCAGTAGATTTATGATGGTGGAAATGCTTATCCGAGTAAATTATGTCCTTCTGATTGTAACACAGTAAACACGTGTCAGCTGTGATTTTCTTGGCACATAAGTTGTGCCCCTATGATTAACTTCATGCTAATTAAGGATCAATTCTCCTCCATTCATCTTAATTCTCATTTCTATGCAGGTATATGTCTCTTCTTGCCAGGTACCCTGTGACGACAAAAGCTGTTACGTCCGCGTGTTTGACTTTGGTTGGTGATCTAATTTGTCAGGTAAACTACCTATTTTCCTCGATTCAGATTACATAATGTTTGGCAAAAATTTGAGGACTTTCTATTGAAGCCATTCTTTTTTCCCTCGTATGAAATGGGTAGAGATACCATTTTGTGATGTTGTAGCTTGACAACTTACGAAAATTATGAATTTTATCGCCTTTACTTCTGTTGTGGTTAATCCATCCTAGCTTCGGAAGATGATACACTTTAATGGTTCTAATAAGGTAGTTGCACATGTGGTCATGTGAAAAGGTGATAGATTGCTAAAGTTTAGATGTTTTCACTAAATCTGAGGAGATGAATTATACTGAATACAAGTTCTTAATTGGGGGGTGACAGAGATCGATGAAGTGAGAGGTTTTACCCCGGAGTGCTTGATTTGTACAAGGCGTGAACAAGTGTTTTGACTTTGTGATATTATAGCTGCTAGTTTTGGTTATCAATGGGTGTCATAAGTAACTAGTAAGGAGTTGTATATTTTAGGAGGGAGATATCTAAAATGGGTTCTAGGGGCTTACATTAGTTTACAGAAGCTGCACGCAGCTTTCTACTTCAGCAGTCAACTCATGTAGAAGTAGTCCAAACCAAGTTTTATATGCTTGACAATAAATGTTTTGGGCATATAATAAAGGTAGATACATCTTACCATTGTGGTGTATATTTTTGAGGTAATTATGGTTCAAGAGTGGCTTCTCTCCCTCCTCCGGAAACTGAACATAAACATGTTCAATTTTACTTATTCCTGAAACATTATTTGTTGTCTTTCTTATAGACATATAGCCTGAAACATTATTTGTTGTCTTTCTTATAGATACCTGCTATATGACATCAAACAACATTAATAATATAGTCACAAAATACTCCAGAGTCCAGATAATCTTGCATCCCCTTTTAACAACAACTTGCACACCACTATTTGACACATTAGTTTTGAAGTACCTTACCAAGATACCTAATGGTAGAACTTGGAAGTCAAGCTGGAAATGCCCATATAAATTTATTACTTGGAAGAGTTGGCTTCATCAAGTTTCAAATATTAACTATCTTCTTACTTCTTCTTGTATCTTGCCTGGATTAACTCGAAGAATTCCTCTATTATGAATTATTTAATATTTTCTATGATTTACCTCAGCTCCTGATCGATCAAGTACCATCTCTAGACATGAAGAGGACATTTATTTTCACTCTGTTGGGGCTGGTTTTGGTCGGTCCAACATTGCATTTCTGGTAATGGCTTGAAATATTTCCAGTCTATCATGCCCAAGCAAATGTCCAATGTACAGTATTGCTTATGCACGAATCATCCATTCATTTTCTTTTCTAATGCCAATGCATCTGATTATCTTTTGAGGTTAAATATTAATCTCATGGTTTGTACTTAGAATCATCTATAATTTGGGGTGATATTTCTGATGTGTTCTATACACTTATTGACAATTGTACAGCCTATATAGCAACTCAGCTGCAACTGTTTTGAATTCTGACCTTAAGGCTTTAGTGGAGCAACAATTATATTAGGTCTATATGGAGGATTAAATGACAGTTAGTCTGTATTTGTTGAAAGGGTTTGCTGGACCAAAAGTTATCACATAATTGATTAACACAGTCGTATTTTACTAGTTGGACTATCATTTTCTATGACTAAATCATTGCTTGGGGAAGAACAAGGCTTTTACTGAAACTATTTTTGGGAGGAAACCTCGTTTTAGTGTGTCTTTATCTTCTTCAATTTGACGTCACTATTTGCTAAAGATCTAGCATAAATCTACATCTTTTTACTTGCATACTCGCAAAATGATGTTGTAAGGTTGTAAGGATCCATAGTGGTGGAAGTGTTACTAAAAGAGCTTGTATGATCAATGATGAGTATGCAGCTTCACTTATTGTTTTTATGTTCTTCCTATTAAATGACACTTTGCATGTATGATGTATCCAGTTGAGTTGATTTTGAACCTTGTAAGTGCTCTTTGCATTTAGGTGTCCTTCCCTTTCGTATTTCTCTTTGGTGGAGCAAATAAAGCATTGTGGAACTGAATATATAAATAAAATTAAAGTTTTATGCAAGTACTATTATAGTCCATTTTACACCAAGTATTATGATACTCCATTTATTACCTTTTCAGACTTCAATTGATTTCTCTTGTTAACTTTTAGGTATTTGTCTCTGAGTAAATTGGTCACAGCCCCTGGAGCTTCTGGTGCTTTCTTGCGGCTTCTCCTTGATCAGGTAATGTCTCTCTTTCGGTTTCTTGGTCAGATTAGGTAAATCCTAATGCAATATTAGTCGTTGTCTCAATATCCTATTTGCCCTCCTGATTACTTCTATTGACTGTGGCATTTCTTATGCAGTTTCTTTTTGCTCCCACTTTTATTGGGATTTTCCTGTCTACGTTGGTGACACTTGAGGGAAAGCCGTCACATGTAATCCCGAAGCTCCAGCAGGTACTGTTAAACATTCTTTCTTTTGATCTACTGGTTAACCTTTGAAGGATGCTTGGAAGAAAGGATTTGGTTTTCTGTATTTGAGACTTTTACCTTTTACTTGTAGGAGTGGTTCTCCTCTGTTCTTGCGAATTGGCAACTGTGGATACCTTTCCAATTCCTCAACTTCCGCTTTGTGCCGCAGCAATTTCAGGTTTGGTTGAGTTCTTGGTTTTCTTAAGAGAAGAGAAAATTACTTGCTTTTTATATCATAGAAAGTGTGAACGGCGTAACCACAAGCATACTATTAGAAAACTATGTATCCTAGGTCAAATGCAGGATGTTGTTGACTGCATTTTTCCTTAGGTTACTGTTGTTGTCTGCCAAATTAACACATATCTTTCCCACCTCTCATCTTTAACAGGTCCTGGCAGCAAATTTTATTGCCTTAATATGGAATGTAATTCTCTCATATAAAGCTCACAAAGAAGTTCTTGCCAAATAGGTAAACTTAGTTCCCTCAATATATTGTATCTGGGTACTTTTTCATGGAAATTATTTCTGTATATTTATATCAATGATGTGTGATTCCGAAGGAAAAGCAGATTGTGCAAACCAAATTACCTCTGATATATTTGTATTGCTGGAAATATTACTTCTATTGCTGTTGGCCAGAAGAACGAAAAAAATGTCCATAATTAGCAGAATGAATGCTGAATATATAAGGACTTAATTTATTTAATAGCTATATTTTCTTGCGCTCGTTGGCAAACTGAGCGAAACTAAGTTAGTTGCAGTTCACAAATTTCTACAACGAATTTGTTTCCATGGCTTCACGTATTTTACGCCCTTATAAACTTCATTTTTGCATTTCCCTCTCTTTTCCTTGTCTCATACTGTTTGCTACCTGGATAGCCTTTGCCTCTTGGTCCCTACACCGAAGAATAGAGTGGACGATCAAGGTTCTTTGCAATACTTAGCAGCTATGCATGCTTTTGTAGTATGAAGATCGATTAGCTTTCACTTATATTTCTTCAAAAAGTTATTTCCTCCAAAGAGAAAGCAGAGAAATTGTTTCGTATTTTCTTGTATTCAGCTGATGCCATGTGCTGCAGGTACCTCAATAGCCTACTAATCTGCAAGACGCATAAAGGCAACGGCTTGTTATGGTCTGTGGTGCAGGTGCTGCTATAAATCATGTATATTGTATCATCAAACTTACCTCATCTATCACTCTTAATATACTTGTCATGCTCATGCACTACCATTGTTTGTTTTGTTTCCTATGATTTTTACTGTTTCTTCTATTTCGACGGTCTGGTGCAACCCGTGTTCATATTTACTAATTTCAGTAAATCAGAATACGATATATAATGGGATTGTCAGTATACTCAGACGGCCAAAGGCAGGACCCATCCTGATGCTTTGCAGTCAGGATAACACTTGAAAAGCCAGTTTCTTTGGCCACAGTAACCCACTGTGTGGCGTTTAACGCAGTGGGACTGAAAACTGAAGGGCCGACATGCCCTGTTCCCCACTCTGAGTCTGTGAAAGTGCAAGAACAGGGCATTTCCGTGAGCTGCCATGAGAGTTGCTGTGAGGTTGGGATAGGGAGAAATGGGATTGGCGGAGGCTTTGGATTAGAGGAAAGTAAGCTTGAAACTGACGCCTGGGATTCCAGAGAATGGATTGTGATTATGAGGATAAGTAAAATGTATTTTGACGAACTGGGCTTCTGAAAATTTGGAGTCTTTTTTGAAGGGTCTTTGAGTTTGCTGACAATCAGTGGCTGTGTTCTTGATCATGTTTTGCTCTCTTGAGGGGTCTGAGAGTTGACAGTGCGACAATTAGAAAGGGAGTAGGTGAGATGATAATATGATAATAATGTGTTTCTGCTAAGTCCCAACTAATTCAACTTCTGTAACACTTCAAATATTCTGTATTCTTCAAAAAAAAAAAACAAAAAAATCTGCTAACTAATTCAATAAAAAATTGTTTCCTACAGAAGGTGTGTGTGGCTTGAACAATATGCGATGCGTGGTCAAGTTGCAATTTTCAAAGTTTACAGTTCGACTTGGAGGGGCCAAAAGAGACCACATGATGAAATCTGCAATTCATTTATATTAGGAAAAAATAACACACTCCAGTAGCAGTGACCAAGAAGTGAAGCAAAATGGGTATTAATAATGAAGTCATCAAAAGTTTCGTGTCATAAAAGAAATGTTCAACCAGACAAGACTTTATTTATTATATGATGATTAATGTCTACAGAGTAGACATAAACCACCTTATTCCTTGAAGATGAGAACACAGTAGGCCGTGATAAAATCTGCATACTGTTCCATAACTTTAAGAAAAAGAGAAAAAAAGGCAATTTATATTAGAATCATTGATTTTAGGTTTAATTATATGGTAAATTATATCTATCTCCCTTAAAATTTCGTATAATTACAAATATTCCTTTGTTGTTTGAGAAATTACAAATACCCCCTGAGGTTTGTTACCATCTAACAAATAACTTATTTTCATCTATTTTTATGGGTAAACTGACCAAAATGCCTAATGCACTGAATTATTTTTTATTTAATGCTTAAAATTTTTTGGACTATAACGCGTAGAGAGAGGTTTTTTAAGTTTTTTACACAGAGGAGAAATAATGCAATTTGCCTCGGATGATTTTTCTACAATTCTAATAAAAAATTTAAGGGCAAAATGGTCAATTTCAGGCCTTTGGTTAAACTTACAAATTTTAGGGGGGTATTTGTAATTTTTTAAACAATGAGGGGATATTTATAATTATGCTAAACCTCAGGGGAGGTAGATGTAATTTAGCCTTAATTATATGAATAAGTTAGATCTTGCAAAATTATAGTTTTAATTTTTGTTGAATAAATTGTGAGATTAGTAGTAGGGATAATTACATTTACACCCTTTAGCTTATGGTCTATTTACACAAACTATCCCTATTTTTTTACACATACATTCATAAAAAACGTCAACTTTATTTACACAAACTAATATACGAGATTTTAATTCCAGGTTTCTTGTCGCTTTTTCAACTTATATAGGCCTTAATACTAATGCCACAACAGAATTGTGGGCGCTTAGAAATGACTTACTTTTAGCAAGAGAAAAAAACATTACTCATTTATCATCGAAAGTGATTCTCAATTTTTGCTGATGCTTATTGGCATGAGGGAACCAACTTCGAGGGTGCTTATACCTTTGCTCAGGGATTGCTTGAAAACCTTAACTGAGTTCATCTCTGTTAAGGCTACTTTTTGCTATAGGGAGGCTAACCGTGCTGCTAATACTTTTGCTCGATCGGTGGCTTCTCTTTCAACTCCAGACCAGACTTTTGAACTCAAGACTTTTGATGTTTTGCCTACTTTT
This sequence comes from Sesamum alatum, assembly GCA_034509735.1. Taxonomy (NCBI): domain Eukaryota; kingdom Viridiplantae; phylum Streptophyta; class Magnoliopsida; order Lamiales; family Pedaliaceae; genus Sesamum; species Sesamum alatum. The sequence goes on from JACGWO010000005.1 coordinate 25,773,507, forward strand.
GCTGAAGATGTGGTTTCTACAGACTGTATCATTTGCTTCAATTAAGCATACTGCCTCACCTACTGTACTGTGTATGAATCTTTTTTAATATATATAAATATGCTGCTTTGTTAAAAAAAAAAAAAAAACTTTCTTTTCACAAATGATTCCTGTTTTTTAGAAAATTACACTTACATCCTAAAAATATGTCAACATTATTACACAAGCTTTCCCTACCTTTTTGCTATTAGGGATGGTTTCTGTAATTATGCAAAAGGCAGGAGTAATTTGTGTAAACAAGCTATAAGTTAGGTGGTGTAAATGTAATTATCCATTAGTAGTAAAACAAATAAGTTCTAAATTAATGTGGTCAAACAAATAATTTCTCCATCTATCCTCGTATCTATATATAATAAAATAAAATTATTGAAATTATTCACCTTAGCACTATGTATGTGCGCACATGAACAACCTCAATAAGCTCTATTATGCCAAGTGGAATATAACAAGTTTTTTTAGAAAATAAAAAACATTATTCAAAAGAATCTAATCCATATTATCTTTTTATCTTCGTAATGGGGAATTAACCCATTAGGTGAAAAATAATACATTCACCCAGAATCAAAAACCCCGATAAAATTCAATTATTAGGACTATGTTGAAGCATTCAACAAAGCTTTTCTCTATGAAAATTATAAGAGAAAACACACATGGTTTTTTAAAATTTGTCCATTAGTTTTCCAACAAGAAGTACCAAACTGGGTATTTCAATGGTGGTTAAATTATGGTCCTCCAATTTCTATACTCCCTAAAAATTTTCAGGATTATTATACCGAATGGATCAACTATTCGCCAAAAATTATTCAACGGAAAGATCACAAAAATGGATACAGGGAATGGCCACATTTTTCTTCTTTGTGGAATTTTCACTCCATGGATATGGAAATGGTTACAGGAAGTAGGAATGACCCTACTAAAAATTCCTTGTATTAAAAGGAAATCTTGTTCAAAATTTTGGACCAAATTAATGAAAATAAACCCAAAAACAAAAAAAAAAAAATATATTTTTGTCAAGAAGAACTCGATGAAATGGAGGAAAAGCTTCAAGAATATATAATACTTGTGGAAAAAGAAGAAAATCAGAATCCTAGCCCCTTCGAGCAATTATCACAAAGGATCAGAAACAAATTTAAAGAGGCATCATCTCTAAAGAGCAAATGATTGGAGAATATCTCAATCAAGTTTAGAAAGACCTTAAAAGAAATCTAACAGGAATGGAGTGCCCAATGGAGACCTCTTCCAAGGACGACGAAAATAAGTCTTCTTAATCACAGGATCACGGGATTTGGCAGGAGAATCATAGGATCCATTCGAGGAACCTAATCATGAAATTCCTCTTGCAACTGCTCCAGGGAATTAGGACTGCTTTAAAAGCAAAATCAAAAGTTGGAACTTTCAAATCATCGTAAGAACAAAAGGTCGACTACCACAAGAGATCGGAAGCATAATCTGAAGAAAGCAATTTCTCCAAAATAATAAAAGAAGGGAGCACATAAATGCTGAAAGAAGACAAAGTCAGAAGACTTTGACCACGTCGAAGACACAGACAAGTGTCACATATGCAAGGTGCTTGGAAAATTAGTCAACCACCTATCTCAAATGTTGAAGACATGTGTCACTATTGACGTACCTATAAATATCCGCTTTCAGTTCATGAGAAGGGGAGCCCCCGGAAATACTTGTACTTGTATATCTTCATTTCCTCTCATAGTAGATAAAACCTTTATTTTGTACGTGGGTGCAAACTTACCATTTTGTAAGTTTTTCTTTAAATTATTGTATTTATTTACTGCATTTATATTCTTTTTACTTTTGCTCTTAGCCTAATGAAAGGCTAAATTTCTACTGTTGAATTATCCATGACAACGGAAATAGTATAGTTCTAACAAAAAAAAAAAGAGTATTTTAAGTCAATGATAAATATATGGGGAAAATGAATGAATATGGAAAGGAGACCTTTAGGGTCGTTCCGTTAAATTATGGGTATGACTGAAGTCTGTATTGCCATTGTTGCCCGATTTTGTTGAATATGGTGTTGTTTGGGCTTTTGTGTGGCGTTTTCGACTGAGTTCATACTTATTAATTTAACGAAGCGTAAAAAGTTCCCAAACTTACTCTTCTCCAATTTATTTAACTCTCCTTATATCAATACATAATATTAGGATATTTATAGTTTATTATGTATCAAATAATATATTCATATGAAATATATATTCATATGAAATATAGTATCTTATACGAAATATCATATATCAAATATTATGGCTGCATATCAAACATCATCGCTATATTATCATAAACTATAACTAATAATCAGTTCAGATAATACTAAATTGTAATTGATATTTATATTAATGATATTTCGTATCAAATGAATTATTAACTCGAAAAAAAAAAGATAAAAAGATAATTATTTATTATTCTTCTTATTTTATTTTACGTTGCAACATTTATGTAGTCATTGTAAATTTATTCAAGGTCTTTTGAAATTCAAGTAAACTGATTTTCATAGAAACAAAGTTACTAATAATCATTAAGCTCAAGCATCTACCAAAAGACATATTAAATTGCATAAATAGATTAATAATAATAATGTTAGTGCTTTATTTAATAAAAATATATTTACTTAATGTATGTTTACTATAATTTTTCACTTTCGGGTATGGTAATTATCCTTAATAATGATTAATATTCTTGTAGTGGCGTCAACTAAATTTTTATAATGATTAATGATATCATATTAATTAATTATCTGTCATTTATCTTGAACTATGGGAAAAAATAATTACTTTTGTACAAATCATAATTATATTATTTGAATATACTTATATGAAGCAGTATCACCTTCAAACATTAATCGAATTTATTAATTTTAGGAGTCAAAAAGGTTTAACATAGATTTTCATATTTGGTGGATTCAAATATCTGTAGAGTAAAATTCATTTTGACAATGACTTTTGTCATTAATGTCATTTTGAAAACACAAATGACTAACTGGTACTCGAGTTTCACCATGAATATCACTTTTATACCCAATTGATATTTTTTATTTATTTTTATTATTTTTTTTATGTAATGATCATTTTACCCTTATATATTGAAATGAAAATAATTACACTAAATTAAGAAAATTTTGCATAAACTTCAATCAGTATTTTTTTCTTTATTTGAACTCTTTGACTTCCAAGTTTTATATTTGATTATTATACTTGATAATAATCTATTCTTCACTAACTTTATTTATAAATATTTACAAGATAGCTCATTATTTAATAATTAATTATATTAAAAATTAAAATCCAAGACGTATTGCAACCTCAAAAAAAATTAATATTTATTCTAATATTTGGAAAACTATAATATAAAATTTAAGCTTTTGAATTTAAATTTAAGTTTTTACAATCAGATTTTAATATTTCAATGATGCATACCGGAATCCAGTAGCACCACAAAATATCGAGGAACCTTCACGAAAATCCCAAGATTGAAGGGGAGACTAACCTACAGAGATGGGTTAGCATTTCTATGCTTAAGTTAGTAATGTTTTACTGATAAAATAAATGGGATAACATGAAATAAATGAGAACAATGGTAAAATGGTGTTGTGAATTGTTGAAGTGTGCACAAGTATGCTGAAAATAGCTGAAAAATAGAGAGAAATCTGTGTGCAAGTGAAGTGCAAAAGTGAGGTAAGTTACTTGACAAATGACCGTGCAATCAGTCATTTTATAATGGTCCGTGTGCCCGATTTTGGAGGAGTTACATTGAATTCCATACGGCTCTGGAAACCTTAGGCAATCAGCTATCTCCTCCAATAAACCACGCATGAATCGGATAAGAATTGAGGGAGATATGACCGTTTGAATTTTTCTTGTCACATCTTCCATGTTTTCCAGGAAACTTGTTACCTGCTGAAAAAAACCTAGATTCTAGCCAATCCTCTGGGAATGCGGACGAGATTTTTTAGTATGACGTGGCTCCACATATTGGCCACCAGTATGGCATGGAATCCTTGCTTTTTGATGACTAGGGCTCTGTACGAGACTTTTTCGTGGGCCTGCCAGGTCAATAATTACAAAAGAGGCTTTGTGGATAAGTGACTTACTTTTGGGGCCAAAACGAGCTTGGCCTGCTGGGTTGCCCTGCTTGGAGGTCCGCTCTTACCTCTTGGGCTTACCAAGTATATTTTTAAGGGGCATCATCACTCCCCCGTACTCCAGTAGTACGAGACTTGCTGTTGGACTGGTGGAGTGGAATTAACTAGTCCTGCCAAGGTTAGCACAAGAGCTTTATACCTGGGTGTGTCAGTAGGGAAGGTCTTGCTGTGCTGCTTCCTCCTTATTGAGCTGAGATGAGTGATACCACGTGGATTTTGTGGAGCTTTATGTCTATCTGCAGTGAAAGAGCAATCATTGTGATAAAGTATGAAAGAGATGGAGACTTATCTGTGCGTGTCCGCACACGCGCTCCGTGATTGGGGCGTTGGCACCAAGCGAGGGAGAAAGACACTGAACCCAGCACGGACGGGACTCTTCAGTTACTAGGGTATAAAAGGCTCTCTTCTTAGGGAGGTCATCCCTTACCATCTTCGTGCTTCCAGAGTAAGTTTTATCCCCTTCTCTTCTACAAAATTTCTCACCTCTTTCTGTAAAAACTTTCTTTGAGGACGATCTGATTTGGGTAGGTTTATGTGATTTTAGGACTTTTCCGATCATCCTTGCTTTCCTTATGCTTGAGTCTAGGTACGACTCTCTTGATTTTCCCTCCTCTATTCTTTGGTAACTACGTCGACTTGTAGTATATATAGGGATGCCATGGATGATCAAATCATTGATCTGGTTGGGCCTTCTGGGGATGAGGGTGATAATCCCGTGGCCTCTGACTCAGCCTCCCTCCATGGGGGTGAGAGCGAGGAGGAGGAAAATAGTAAGGAGACGAAGGAGAGGAAAAAGACTGAGGACCTCCTGGTTGCAATTGGGGCAGATGCCTTTCACATCTATAGGTCTAGGCCGACTGAGGAAGACACTGTGGGCATCTGGAGTAAGTATGGGATACCTGGTGATTACGTGATCCAAGTCCCTGCTTCCGATGCACGTCCGAACTTTCCCCTCTCTGGTTTTTTGTGTTTTTACCTTGCCCAGCAAGAAGCGGGCCTTCTGAAAGAATCGGGTATGGTCCGGGGACCCCAACGAAAGCGTAAAAATGTGAATTTAAGGCATAAATTAAATCGGATACAAAGTGGTGTTTCCTTTGAAGTTCCCGGGCGTTCGGTGTATGTCAAAGCATAAATTAAAGAGGAGAAAAATGTTGGACATATGGCTAAAGAAAGTAAACAAAAAGATACATATAATGTAAATGGAAGCCAACCTTTTTGTTTACTACACGTGAAACCGGTTCAAGCTTTGTTCCCTTTCCGTTTATCCTTCTGTTCACTTGAGGATCCAAATTAGAATCCCTCTAATTTGTCCACACCACACCACGGAAGAGTTCTCTAAACTATTGCTAGATAGTAGTAGAGAAGAGAAGAAAACCAATTCCAAAACAACACTATTGTTTAGTGATTTTTAGAATGTTTTGTTGTTCAATCATTTCCAAAAGGTATGAACACAAAAGGGAGAAAATTTGCAGAGATTTTAGAGTATATTTGGATGACTTTTTGCTGGAGAAAAAAAATCAAGTATCAAAACAAGTCTTGTGTAGTAGAATTCAGAATTCAAAACTACAAGTTACCTCCAAGGTAACCTACACACACTAACATATTTTCTTGCATAACCTCCAACCATGATGGCATAAAAAACCACCTCATTATGCAGCATTATGGCCGAACATATGTGATCATATGTAGAGGATATAAATTCCTCCTTAACCTGTTATAACTTGTATTTTCCCGTGGACTTGCACTACTAGTCTTAGACCTTGATTTAATCTAATTAAATCAAGTCCAAACAAAAGTTTATTGAATATATATTAATTCAATAATATTATTCCAATTGATGACAACTAGTTTATTTAATCCAATTAAATAAACACAAGTCCAAACTCTAATTAATTGATCCAATCAATTAATTAATCCAAAACTCGATAAATTAATCCAATTAATTTAAAGGTTCTAAGTCCAAAAATTGACTAATCCAATTAATTAATTCTTGGACCATCCATCAAATGAATTTCCCAATAAATGATCCAATCATTTATTTTCTCATTTAAGTAATTTAATCTAATTAAATTAATTCGTTTCTTCTAGAATTAATTCCAATTTAATTCTACCAATTCCATAGTGATTTGTGTGCGACTCTTTAGGTTCACCCTCAGCTAGACTTGGGCTTGTGTCCAACATAATTGGTCAATTAAATTTAATTTAATTAACTATTTTCCAATTAACCATTAATCGAAAGATGCCCGTCACCATGGGTGGCCGTCTAGCAATGGTCCATAGCACTAGAGACTAGGTGAATGTTGGTGTGAATATTTAGGCCCCCGAGTTCCATACGAGTACGGTCCTTCCATCATCCGTCTCCCGGTCGAAGTTTAGGGCATGGAATTGGGCGTCGGTTCCCATCCTGGACTAGACAACTATGCTCAATAACTCGAAACACGTTTGCTCTATTGATTGACGTGGGAAACCATTTCCTACTCAACTAATCGCTGTGGCCACATACTCAAAGAGCTTAAACGGTCTCAGAGCGCATAGGAGACTCGACTGTCATATACTGACAGGTGACGGATCCTATCTTGGAATCCACCGTCCTCAATACATATTCCAATTGCACTAGATAAGGCTTATGATGAACGTATCCCATATATGGACATCTCTTGCCAGACTTTAGATACAACCTTCATATGCATGTGACTGCCATGATTCCTCAAGTCCGAGGACTAATATCGTACTATCGGAGCCGGGAATTCCAATCATACCGACCAAGCCTCCAAGGCTTTCATATGACGATTCCCGTGAGTCAGTTCAGTCAGCTGACACCCTTATCAACTAACCTACTAATATTGCATAGACGTCCAACGTCTGTCGCCGATGTAACATGACACTCATCCAATGAATGCAATCCTTAGACAAGTTTCTATAGGACCCTCGATGCCCTGTCTCGAGGTCCTTGACTTGGAATGTTTCAGACCAACCTTCAGAAGTTGGTTTCATAGCTGTCATCCAATGCGCAACCCAACTACATGGGTTATTCAATTGGTCTGTTGGCATTTGATAGTGCCACTACGCTTACGTATCTAAGAAACAATAAATTTTTGTCAAACTTGTTAATGACAAAAACTAGTGTGAGTACTATTTCCGGCGTTAGTAATCTTATTGAAGGCTCCAGAAGAGCCACTATCTTGTTACCTGAAGGAGCAAGATTGCATATAAATGATGCCTTATATTCTAGTAAATCACAAAGGAACCTATTGGTTTCAAGGATATTCGAAAAATTGGTTCTCATATGGAAACCATGAATAAGGATGGTATCGAATATCTATGCCTTCAATACTTTAAGACTAGCCAGAAGCAAGTCTTAGAAAGAATTAGAACATATACACTTGGTTTATACGGCACAGTGATAAGCTCCATTGAAACAAACAGTATCACTAACCCGAAGTTATTTGATCAAAGTATTTTTACTTTGTGGCATGATAGACTTGGTCACCCAGGTAAAATAATGATGTATAGGATCATTGAAAATTCACATGGACACCCACTAAAGGACCTGAAATTCTTTGCCAAAAGTGATTTTGCATGTGCAGCTTGTTCTCTTGGGAAATTAATTACAAATCCATCCATGACAAAAGTAAATTTAGAATACCCCATATTTCTTGAACGAATTCAAAGAGACATATGCAAACCAATAACACTGTCCTGTGGACCATTTAAGTACTTTATGGTGTTGATGGATGCATCAACATGTTGGTCACATGTAAGCTTGCTGTCAACACAGAATGTTGCATTTGAAAGACTTCAAGCTCAAATTATTAAATTGATAGCTCATTTTCCTGATTATACCATTAAAAGGATCAGGTTAGATAATGCGGGAGAATTTACTTCTAAATCCTTCAATGATTGTTATCAATCAATTAGGGTAACTATGGAGCATCCAGTTGCTCATGTACATACTCAAAACGGCTTGGTAGAGTCGTTAATTAAGCGGTTACAGCTAATAACTAGACCATTACTAATGCGGTCGAAAGTGTCTTCATTGGCATGGGGTCATGCAATTTTGCATGCAACTAGCTTAATTCGACTTAGACCCACCGCTTACCACAAAGTTTTCCCATTACAATTAGTCTCTGGAAAGAACCATATATTTCTCATTTAAAAATATTTGGTTGCGTGGTGTATGTCCCGATACCTCCCCCTCAACGAAGTAAAATGGTGCCACAAAGGAGACTGGGAATTTATGTTGGGTTTGAGTCTATCAATTATTAAGTACCTTGAACCAATGACCGGTGATCAATTTACTGCTAGGTACTTAGATTGTCATTTTGATGAGACAATATTCCTGGCTTTCAGGGGAGAAGATAAGGGGATTATAAATATATTGCATCGAATGCAACATCTATGTCTTTTATGGATTCGAGGACAAATAACATTGAACTTGAAGTTCAATGGATCATACATTTGCAGAGTGTTGCAAATAGGCAACCAGATGCGTTTATAGATACCAAAAGGGTCACAAAATCACATATTCCAGCTGAAAATGTTCCAGCTCGTTTAGAAGTCCCTGAAGTGACTCTTAATCGATCAAAGGCATCTGAGTCACAAATATGCCAGAAGCATGGTAGACCACTTGGCTCTAAAGATGTAAATCCTTGAAAGAGAAAAGAACATGTTGTCTCAATTAATAATGATGTTGATGTGGCCACTGGTAATGTCTTTGGGGATAAAATCCCTGAAGCGGTTTTACCTAAAGAATCTGAATGCAATGAGCAAGATCTCGAAGATAATTACGATATGTCTATTAATTATGCTCACAACAATTTCGGTTGGTATAGAAATGAAGTTGAAATCAATGAGATTTTTGCTTATTTTGTAGCTGTCGAAATTGTGCACGAAGATGAAAACGATCCTCAAACTATGGAGGAATGTCGACACCAAAATGATTGAAAAAGTTGGAAGGAGGCAATACAAGTTGAGCTTGAATCGCTAAATAAGCCAGAAGTATTTGGACCTATAACTTCAACACCAAAAGGTGTCAAGCTAGTTGGTTATAAGTGGGTGTTTGTACGAAAAAAGAAATGAACGAAATAAAGTTGTACGGTATAAATCTAGACTTGTGGCCCAAGGCTTTACTCAAAGGCCAGGAATTGATCACACTGAAACGTATTCACCTGTAGTGGATGCAACCACACTTAAATTTCTAATCAGTTTAGCAGTAATTGAACAACTGCAAATGCAGCTCATTGATGCGGTCACTGCATATCTGTATGGGTCATTGGATACAGATATATACATGAGAATCCCAGAAGGATTGAAAATTCCTAAAGCATTAAAATTAAAACCACATCATATGTACTCCATCAAATTGAAAAGGTCATTGTATGGACTTAAACAATTAGGATGTATGTGGTAGAATCGTCTTAGTGAGTATTTAAAAGAAAAGATTTTGTAATAATCAGATAAGTCCCTGTTTATTCATAAAGAGGACAAAGTCAGGATTTGTAATCACAGTTATGTATGTTGATGATTTGAATATCATTGGATCTCTCGAAGAGATTCAACATGCAGCTGATTACTTAAAAAGTGAGTTTGAGATGAAAGATTTGGGTACTACAAAGTATTGTCTCGGCTTACAGTTCGAACATACTAAAGGTGGAATTTTTCGTTCATCAATCAAACTATACAGAAAAGGTTCTTAAGCGTTTTCATATGAACAACGCTCATCCATTAAGTACACCTATGGTACTCAGATCACTTGATATTAAAAAGGACCCTTTCCGTCCTCGAGTAGATAATGATGAGATTTTGGGTCCAGAAGTATCATATCTCAGTGCAATTGGTGCATTGATGTATCTTGCTAAAAATATCTGATCAGATATAGCTTTTTTAGTTAATCTACTAGCAAGATATAGTTCAATGCCAACAAAGAGACACTAGAATGGTGTTAAACACATTTTGCGCTAATTACGTGGAACAAGTGACACGACACTATATTTTGAACAAAATAACGTTGCCAAAGCAACCAATTTAGTTGGTTATTCAGATGCGGGGTATTTATCTGATCCACATAAAGCCATATCTCAATCTGGATATTTATTCATGTATGGTGGAACTGCTATTTCATTGTGTTCAACCAAACAAACTTTGGTAGCCACCTCGTCAAAGCATGTAGAGTTAATTGCACTTTATGAGGCTGGGCGTGAATGTGTATGACTTAGGTCATTGATATATTATGTTCATGAATCATGTGGACCAGAACCAATTCAGAAAAGTCCCACAGTGATATATGAAGATAATGCGTCTTTTGTCGCCCAAATCAAGGAAGGATATATTAAAGGTGATAGAACCAAGCATATATCACCAAATATTTTCTCCACTCATGAGCTTCAAGTGGAAGGCAAAGTTGATGTTAAACAGATTCCATCAAGTCAGAACTTAGCAGATTTATGTACGAAGTCATTACCCACAAAAGTATTCAAGCAGCTCGTACATAATATTGGCATGCGACGTCGGAAAGATATCTGCTTAAATTGAAAGGGAGATTATACAACTATACTCTTTTCCTTAGTCTTGGTTTTTGTCCTATTGAATTTTTTCAGGCAAGGTTTTTAATGAGGTAGGATGGATACAATAAGATGTGTGCACCCAAGGGGTAGTATTGTAAATATATGGTGTATATATATATGAATGCACACACCCCTAAGTATTTGTCCCATAATGTCTCTAACCTTTTGTAATTTCCCATAATGGTTGAGTTTTTTTAGTGGTGTATAAATACCACCATGTAATTTATTTGTAAGGTGACCTTTTGGGAAGAATAAGAAAGTGATTTTGAGAGAATAGTTGTTCTTTGTGTTTCTCATATATAATTAAGACTGAAAGGTCAATAAACTTAGAATTTTTCTAAGTTTATAACATTTTCTAATTTATTTTCGTGCGGGAAATCCGGGACTAAAATCTATTAAGTTTGAATAATCTATAAATGAGACCTCTATATCATAATCAATGAAATTCAGAATATTCATTTATAAACAAAAAATTGTTTTTCGAAGTTAATTCTTCATTTAATCTTGGATCTTTATATATACTCCTTTAACAATATTATTAGATTGAATCATTATTTCTTCCACTTTATTATCCTTTGAGGCTTCTCGGTTGTTTTCCTCTCTAATTTGAGAAGTGGATACTCTAGATGGAGTCATTATCTCAACTGGCGAAAAATATGATACTGTAGAATATCTTGAAAAGTTACTTCTTAGACACTTTGGTTCATTATTAACAAAGCCTATTCTAACATTTTCTTCTGTATTTTGAATGATAGCATAGTTACATTCAGTATTGCTTAAAATTGGAACTTCCTTCTCAATTATCCAATTTTCTGAAAACTCTATCTCACTCCATTTTATTTGTCTTCTAGTATTAATTCTAGAACAATGTAAATTTATTTCAAAAAATATTGTTGTTCTAAAGACTTATTGTCTTGTATCCTACAATTAGGATTAAGGGTATGAAGAAGTTTATAGTATATCCTATAACACACATATTAATTCAGACTCGGGTGTATAATTATACCCATGAGTCTTAACATTTAATGTTAAGGCATCTAGTATATTTGCATCAGATAATGATAATTGTAAATTTGAATAAATATTAAAAAAAGATTGATCTGTGAGCCAAACTGGACTGATTATTCCAATCAAAGATTTTTTTTCAGTCTAAATTTCTTGCTTATCTTAGAGTATGTTTGGTTGGGGGTAAAAGTGGAAGTATAGTAGAAGTGAAAGTAAAAGGGGATGTATAAGAAAAAATTTAGTGTTTGGTTTAGGGAAAGAGATGGAGGGGAAGTAAAACTGGATGTATATGGAACCCCTCCCGAGTTCAATTTCGTTTCCATCCAAAATTGGGAGAAAAGTGGAAGTATAAGGCCAAAAAGGCAAAAATATATATATTCTATTTTTATTTACTCTATTGCCCATATATATATATATTCCTCCAATTCTTTTCTCTTTCTTGCTGATAATACCGTACATAATCACTAGAAGAAAGATAAACCAAATCGGTGGAAAAACTACTACGACGAGTCAATTGCGATTTTTCAAATTTTTTTATTACTAACTTGCTATTAATCTTGATTGAATAATCATTTCCCTAAATCGTGTTTCCTCTTTCCACTGCCAACACTAGTAATTTTTATTTTATTTAAACTGAATAGTTTAGAATAAATGAATAATATTCATTTTGATGAATAATTTATTAATAAAGAATATTATTGTTCTTGTTTGATATATATTTTATATTAATAAGATTTTTAAATATTTGATATTAGTATAATATTAACTTGTTTATTTTCTAATACAAAATGAAGAGAAATGGTTAAACCGTAAAATTACATAATTAGTCTTTTCTTCTCAATCTATTTTTCTCGTACCAAACAAGGGGAAGTATTTGAGATTTACTCTCCTTTCAATCATACCAAACAACTTGAAGGAAACCTATTATTCTCCCTCCCCTTCCCCCTTCCCTTCCCCTCCCCCTTTCACTTCCCCTTTCCTCTCATGTAAACCAAACGAACCTTTAGGGCAGCTAAAAAGTTCTCCGGTAAACCTTCTAATGTTAAAGGTTTGAAGGCAATTTGCACTAGTCCTATATGTAGAATTTATATTCATCTTGATACTGCCCTATATCCATTGCATCTAAAAATTTTATTACTCTCTCTGGCTATTAATTCTTCACTGGTCTTTATATAATTTAACCCTAAAAACTTTATTTGTATATTTCATTACTTGTTTGTGATTTTTATACATACATTTTTTATCGTTATTTTAACTTATAAAATATTAATTTTATGTTATCTGTACATCATATGCCAAAAATACTCTTTTTATTTTCCATACTTCAAAATACAATTATAAATGTTATTTATACATACATCATCACGTTTGCATACGTAAATAATATACATGATATATAAAAAAGAATTTCCAAAAATTATTAAAACAAATATTGAAAATATTTTTAAAATAGACTGTGCATACTTAATGCTACAACCTGTAAATTATTTATTATTTTTATTTTCTATAGTTACTTTAATTTAACCTTAAAGTTTTATAAAGTTCTAATTTTGTACATAAAATGTGAATATATTCAAATTCTAACTTATAATTTATTTATAATTAAATTAAATTTTCTTAGTAATTACCGATAATGTTCCTCAATTATATATCTATGGATACATATATTACTATATAAATATAATATAAAAATAATACTCTTATAAATTAGAGTAACTATATGAAATAAATTTTACTTTTATTGTGTCTAAAAATAACTATATTACATAGAGCATTGGAGCACAAGACGAGAAGTCACTCCATACAACACAAGAAATCCAAAGGGACCCAAGTCCAAAAGCTCCCCGCCATAACGAAGATCTATGACCACGAAGGTTTCATGTCTTCCTCGTCATCAAATCCTTCAAGGCCTTGATACCAAATTTCAAGGTACCGCGTAGTTTGCTCCACAAATTCGGAGGAGATTACACATCAACATCCAAGAACAAGCATCAAGCCCTTGGGTCGAAATTCGGAGAGAAGAATCAAGGGATTACATTCACTATAGAGATTGTATCCACTTTTATTTTTAAATCAATAAACTCCATTTGTCCATATTTTTCTTATCTTGTAATTATTTTTGCAGATACGAAATTTTGTGTGAATAAATTTCTGGCACGCCCAGTGGGACAATCTCTACCCCTCATCTCTTCTTCCTACATCAAAGTTCAAGTCACCACATCAAAGTGTTCAATGGCACCCAAGAAGGATCAAGTCACCGTTAACGCCACTACCACCTGTCAATCCTCCACCGGGGGCAAGATTGTTGACGCGACCCCTTCAGATGGTTCAAACTCGACAAGTCCTACTGAGATTAACTCCAAATCCACGCATTTCGCTATCGTCCTCTCCAAGATGGCCGACGCGACAACAATGGAGGAACAACTAGCACAAATGGCCGAAGCCATCGCTAATCTCCAGAAGACCATTGAGGAAAAAGACCTCCAAATCGCCAAATTGATGAGCAACCAAGAGCATACGAGCGTTGAAGAAACCAACGACAGACACAAGCATGCCTCCTTCTCAAATCATGTCGAAAGCGAGAAGCAAGTGGATAGCATGACTTCGTGCAAAAGTCTACACGTTCTGAAACATCTATTGCTACATGGTCTGTTCAACAATTGCAAGAGATGATTGCCAACACCATCAAAGCTCAATACGACGGAATGACCCAAAGCTCGCCCGCGTATTCAAAACCATATACCAAGCGCATTGACGAATTGAGGATGCTAATGGGATACCTACCGCCGGAACTGTGAAAGTTCGATGGAAGAGGCAACCCAAAACAACACATCATCCACTTCATCGAGACATGCAACGATGACGGCACCGACGGTGACCTCTTGGTTAAACAGTTCGTCCGATCGCTTAAAGGGAACGGTTTTGAATGGTATGTCGATCTACAGCTCAAGTCAATTGACAGTTGGGACGAGATGGAGAGGCAATTCCTAAATCGCTTCTATAGCACCCGTCGGACAGTGAGCATGTACGAACTGACCAACGCAAGGCAGTGGAAGGACGAGCCAGTGACTGGCTACATCAACCGTTGGCGCACTCTAAGTCTGAACTGCAAAGACAAACTCTCGGAGGCATCAGCGATAGAAATGTGCATCCAAGGTATGCATTGGGGTCTTGTTTACATCTTGCAGGGGATCAAGCCAATAAGCTTTGAAGAGTTGGCTACCCACGCACACAACATGGAGATAAACATCGCCAATCACAAACCCAAGTTTCCAATTGACTACCAAAAGAAGGAGTCAAAAGAGGATGAAGACTTCGTCACACCTGACGCAAAGGAGTCCATGACCATTAAAGCAACTTCTATCAAATTTTCACAAAGCGAAAGAAGGAGTGAAGGGCCTCAAAACCACCAAACGCCACGTTACAAAGGTTGGCTTACTTTGGATGACGAAGACACGGTGGGAACGAACGTCGTCAGCGTCACTCCAACAAATGACTTGCATATTTTGGAAACCGATGATGAAAAGCTCGGCAAATTGACCATCGGTGAAGTGCCAACAAGCAAAAGTCATAAGTCAAAGAAGCCACCTTACTCGCCAGTATTCCCCTATGTGGTTCGGTCCGACGACAAAGACAAACAAAGCTCGTCACAAGACCATGCTCCTCCACTATCCAAAGGAATCAAACGACAAAGTAAGGTGAAATCCAACGACCCTCAAGGTGCCAAAGTTGAACTAATCAAGCCCGTCACCGGTCGACACTCGTTGGTCTCAAGTAAACTACTTCTACTGAAAAATCAACCCGAAGAAATGCCGGGGCATTTTGCTCAAAATCTTACCACCTCTTGGCGAAAGCAGGGTACGACTTTTGTGCCCCATCTCGACTCAGCAAGTTAAATCCAAAGTTGACTGGTGAAAAGATCCATAGATTAACTGAAGCGCAGCATGAGGTGAAAAGACAAGGCTTCCGTGTCAACCAACTGCGCATTGGCTTAGGCTTCACTCCGGACGGACTTGTGCGCGATCGCCTCGAAGATGGTTCTGCGCGACAGCTAAACAAAAGAAGTCAACGTGACCCAACAAACAAGTCGATAGAAAAAGGTGAAAGTCAAGCACTTCATCTGTCTTGGCCCGGGGGAAGTAAGACGTCATTCCTGCTCATCCCTTCAAACAAGCCAATCAAGGTGAAGCGATGCCTCGCCAGACGATTGCATGATCCAGAAAGCATTTCAAATGAAGAGGATGAAAAAAGCATCAAGCTACGTCCATCCAACCACGTCAGTGTTGATGAAGACTCTGACTTGAAGATCTTAAAAAATGAGATTCAAGACGCTCCCAAGCACAACTTGAAGGTGGAGAACATGAAACCTCCATCATCTCAAATCAAAGATACGACCTCGGCCTTACAAATGAAAAGTTCATGAAGAAGTCGCTCCTTGACGCATGAGCTTAAACTGCACGTTGCTCCTTGACGCATGAGCCTAAACTGCATGTTATTCCTAGCCCGCATGAGTATAAACTGTGTACGGCATCCCTCCTGTCAAACCAAAAAAAAAAAAGGCTGAAGAAAAGAAAATTCAAGTTTCTTTGAACTACGTTTTGATTTGATCCCTTCACGGGTACGTAGGAAGCTTGGGTATATGTTCCTAAGTTCAGTCATATCTTCAAACAAGTCCGTTATTGTTTTAAGCAAGACCTCTTTCCCACAATAAAAAATGCAAGCAAAATGCATTCTAACGATGTCAGCATATTAAGCCATATTGTGTATGCTAAGTCGTGCTCTTTTCGAGAAGAAATCAGGCGAAAAAAAAATGAAGGGAGATAGTTGAACATGCCCTAGCCGTGTTCAAGAACACGGTTGTGTCCATGGGGGTCCAGAAACACGGCCGTATCAGAAAAAAAAGGGTCTCACCGGCAACAAACCAAGAGGAACACACCCTGGCCGTGTTCTCTGACATGGCCGTGTTCTCTCGGCCATGTGGAAAAAAATAATTCTCTCAAGCAGAAAGAGGGCAATGCAGAGGTTGGTCGATTTCATATCCAAAGTAAACAAGTTTTGGAGTTCCGATTGATCTTAAATGTGCATTGCAACCGTTCGTATCATGGTCAATGTCAACAAGAAAAGAAATGCTCCAAATGATACGCAATGAAAATTTCGAGAAGGGATTGCGTAAAAGAAACACTTTTATTGCACAAAGATCAATTTACATCGCAAGAAGACAAAAGAAAAAAAAAGACAAAGTGAAAGTAGTACTAAATGCTAAACACTCAGGCGAACAAGTTGAAAGTTGTCAAATAACATTTTGAGTCTTCAAGAAGCACATCCATTTTCTTCAACTCCCTTGGTTAGATTCTTCGAACAAATATGAAGTCTCTTCAATCAGTGGGGTCTCTATCTCTTGGCGACCATATCCCTTGAGGTTAGACAAGCTCTCTTCGGCTTCTTGGCAAGGGTCTTCTCGCTCAAGTAGAAAAGACCTCTCATCAAGTGCTTCACAGCTTGGGGGCAATGATCAACGTCAACAAGTGAGCAGCCAAGGTTGTTCGAGTCGGAAGGAAGCTTTCGCTCAAGAAACGCGTGAAGAAGACGTCGCTTGGACGAAGGTTGACCGAATCGGAGGTGAGCATGCCGTCTAAATCTGTGGAAAGCCGGTGGCGCACCAAAAGTAAAGATCACGACTTCATGGCATGGAGGGTTTACAAGCGTCATCGCCTAGCATCTCCTTAAAAGAAAAGACGGCCTCGTCATTGAAATCTCCAAGTACAAGTGGCCATGAAGCTTCAACTTCCTCTCTGGACTTCGCTAACGGTGGAAGGCAAGACGTCACAGAAGGTATCCTAGCTCGAGGAAAGCTTGAAGAATGTCCTTGTAGCAATGCAAGTGAAAAGAAACGCGCGGATGACGACATGGATTTCGACTTCGTGAAAGACGCTTGGACGATGGCCTTGCTCTTTTTCTATGGTGAGGGTCTTGTTACGATGCACATGAAAAAGAAATGTGTGAACGACGGCATGATTCTCGGCTTCGTGAAGAATGTTTTCTTGCATGTTGACCTAGCGTGTCTTCCGAGAAAAGGGATGTCTTGCAGAACTTGGATGATGGAATTCTTCATTAGCTCTGTCGATGATGAGGTGACGACTTGAAAGTGCAAACTCAACGTCGGCTTCACGTCACGAGGAGAAAGTTTTTCCACCAAGTCCTTAGATTGAGAAGAAGTGTGGGAATGGGAGTCAAGGTTTCTTTCATCGTCTCTTTGGAACACCAATAGATGTGCAATACTTGTGCAAAGATCGAACCTCGGATGGATGAACGATGTCGGCCCTCCATGGATGTACAAAGGAGTGCTTTTGATCCCGAGGTTGTCCTTGCTACTTCAAATGATGGTGCGTGAGAATGGCTCATTGAGATCCTCAAAGTCCACTCCTGCCAACACAAGCAAATTTACACGAGGAATATACAAGTCAAAATCGTGAAGAGAAATATATGTGTATTTGTGTGCTTGAAAGTAAGTAAAAAAAAAAATCCTCTCATCGATGAAACTCCCATAAATGTGGTATGTCGAGATCCCTAAAATTTGGTTGGAGTTGGCATAATTAAAGTTGGAGCAAAGCTAGTAGACGTGCACTAGGAGCAACCTTTGTTGTCAAAATTGTGAGCGCACGGTAGACATAACTGTCCTTGGCATACACTCTCATCACTTTGATTTGAGAAAATTTGTGATATCACTTGTCCTTTTTATAAGGATAATTGAAGACATAACTTGGAAATTTGCTAACCTTGATGGAAAGCTGAATGAAGGCGCACCAAGGGAATTCACAAGGAAAAATTGGAAAAGTGAATTAAGGAAGATTTTGCATGTGCATGATCTTGCCAAATATTTCGATGCTTCGTGGAGGGCTCGTTTCTTCTTAGGTTAGGAAAGAAAATATTCAAATTATTTCCTTGAGCCTGCTGAGAAGAAAGTAAGAAATATATACATATATATATATTCAAAGTAAAGTTCTCTTTTCATTGTCAGGAATATTTTTGCACCTATTCGAAGGAATGAGCATTTTGTGGGGAACAAAAAAAAATATATATATATATATACTTCAAGTCGCACCTTCGACAGTATTTGACATGTTCTTCGCCGAGCCTTGAAGTAGGGGCATCTGTTGATGTTAAAAAATTTGGAATAAATTACCAATTAAAGCCTAAATAAATCGGCTAATAATTGAGTTCCAAAATAAAAGTCCATAATAAATTTGGGCTTGTCGTGAATAAATTAAATTCATAAACCCATATTAAATTTGGGTTTTATGTATTTTATTGGTCAATCCAAAATATATATAAAGTTATTATTTTGGGTTGACTAAATTGGGCCAGATACATGTTCGAAATGCAGTCCATTAGAAGACTAGTTCATGTCAAAGCCCACGGTGATCAAGCCCAATAGAAGTGAGCCCAAGTTGTTTAAGCCATACTCACGCCTATAAAAAGGGGCCTCCACCACTCAAGTCAAAGGAGAATTACATAGAGCATTGGAGCACAAGACGAGAAGTCACTCCATACAACACAAGAAATCCAAAGGGCCCCAAGTCCAAAAGCTCTCTGCCACAACGAAGATCCACGACCACGAAGGTTTCACGTCTTCCTCGTCATCAAATCCTTCAAGGCTTGATACCAAATTTCAAGGTACCGCGTAGTTTGCTCCACAAATTCGGAGGAGATTACACATCAACATCCAAGAACAAGCGCCAAGCCCTTGGGTCGAAATTCGAAGAGAAGAATCAGGGGATTACATTCACTATAGAGATTGTATCCACTTTTATTTTTAAATCAATAAACTCCATTTGTCCATATTTTTCTTATCTTGTAATTATTTTTGCAGACACAAAATTTTGTGTGAACAATAATAATAAAGTGAGCTACTATCCATATTATATGGTATTGGAAATGTTGGAAGATGAACAAAGAAAACTTAATAACACACTCAATCAACTCCGCAATCATAAAGAAGAAACTCCGTATGTAGGGAAAGCAAATCACATCCCTCATTACACACCGTTTTTTTCACCAACATATTATAATACCCCATCATTTTCTCTTTCATTATTTAAAAATTATATTTTTGCTTTTCATTATTTATAACAAAAAAAAGAAGTGAAAAAGTAAACCATAGATAGCTTTTCGAAATATGGAAGAACATATATATATATATATATATATATATTGTACTAGTACTAAATCATACTCATTACTAGTAAAGAATCATGTCAAACACGTGAAATTATTTTTAATTTAAATTGAAACTATAATAATAAAAATATGTTCTTTTGGCGTCGACATAAATTGATAAGCCTAGTATATCTGTTCTTATGCAATTAATAAATGATTGGAATAAAATATGATAAATTATTTAAGCCACTTAAATTTATTTTTAAAGTAAAGAATAATACAAATGGGATGGATTTCTCATTATTGAAATGTCATGACAATCCTTGACTAGTAATTTATTTAATGCATTCCTTTAGTGCAATACATGATAAAGCAAATTAATAAAGTTATAACTCCAGGAAAAATATAAAATTAGAGAATACCTATTAATTGAGACATATAAAGCCATAAATATACACTGAACTTATCAATGAATCATAAATCATTGGCATTACTATTGATATAAGATACAACCATGTAGATATTGGTTTCACCGAAATTTTTTTTTAAAAAAAAAAACTCTAACAACTTTGAAAATTGTCACTTCTGCCAATTAAATATATAAGTATATAGAGAGAAATGTGAATGTGGAAAGAGAATTCTCCATGCTAGTGTAGAATTTTCACAACCTTGTGATTTACTTTGTGCTGTTTCTGCAGACCCACTATTTATAACTATCCAAACTTCTTATCTCTTGAATAATTTTGAATTTGAACAACAAAAGTAGTTAAAATTTGATCAAATTGACTTATCTTTTATGTCATATATAAATTGGTTACACAAGCTTAACTTTGATAAATGCCATATATTTTAACTGTAAATGCCAAAAACTTAACTTTGCCTACGTGTCATCATATATTGAATTCTTTTAATTCCCTAGTTGATAATCATTGCCGATTATGTTTATAACGATTAATTTTTTCATATAAAAACTAATAATTATACAAAAAAATATTATATTTTCCAAAATATATATATTTTTGAGTAATACATAGGATAGTCATTGAGTAATATATACATATAATACATTATTATATTGTCAATGGATAATCTTTTTATTGCAGGAATACTTTCTCAAGGAGGAAGAGGCAGAAACTCCTCTAATCAAAGAGGAGGTAGATTTAGACCAGGTGAAATTATATGTCAAGGAAATATAATAAGATCTCTGAAGAAGAGAATGAGCTCTTCCAACAATTCCTTATATTTAAGAAAGAGCATAAGAAGGTCGCTACCGATGAGGTATCATCATCTTTAGTATCTTATGCCAAGGTACTTGAAGAAAAAGACGAATTAGCGAATTATAAATTTAGTGAACATCAGGAAGTAATCATACTCCTGGAAAATGATGTTAAGATGGGAGAAAGACCCATGGTAACTAATGAAAAGATACATGGATGTGACAACATTTACAACAGGGTCATATAAGCCAAGAGCCCATTATGAGTGCATTCTTAAGGTCATGCAAAGTGTTGAAATTACCCACACTTATTCCAACAATGGAAAGGAGTGTAATTACTCAAAAGCAGCAATAAAAAAAGTTCATCACTGTTGTTGAATGGGAATTAACCCATTAGGAGAAAAAGAATACATTCACTCAAAATCAAAAACCCCGATAAAATTCAATTATTGGAACTATGTTGAAGCATTCAACAAAGCTTTCCTCTATGAAAATTATAAGAGAAAACACACATGGTTTTTTAAAATTTTTCTGTTAGTTTTCCAACAAGAAGTACCAAACTGGGTATTTCAATGGTGGTTAAATTATGGTCCTCCAATTTCTATACTCCTTGAAAATTTTCAGGGTTATTATACCGATTCACCAAAAATTATTCAGGCGGAAGATCACAAAAATGGATACAGGAATGGCCCCATTTTTCTTCCTTGTGAAATTTTCACTCCATGGATATGGAAATGGTTACTGGAAGTAGGAATGACCCTACTAAAAATTCCTTGTATTAAATGGAAATCTTGTTCAAAATTTTGGACCAAATTAATCAATATAAACCCAAAAACAATATATATATATATATATATATATATTTGTCAAGAAGAACTAGATGAAATGGAGGAAAAGCTTCAAGAATATAGGATAGTTGTGGAAAAAGAAGAAAATCAGACTCCTAGCCCCTCGAGCAATTATCACAAAGGATCAGAAGCAAATTTAAAGAGGCATTATCTCTAAAGAGCAAATGATTGGAGAATGTCTCAATCAAGTCTAGAAAGACTTTAAAAGAAATCTAACAGGAATGGAGTGCCCAATGGAGACCTCTTCCAAGGACGACGAAAATAAGTCTTCTTAATCACAAGATCACGGGATTTGACAAGAGAATCAGAGGATCCATTCGAGGAACCCCATCATGAAATTCTTCTTGTCAACTGTTCCAGGGAATTAGGACTGCTTTAAAAGCAAAATCAAAAGTTGGAACTTCTGAATCATTGGAAGAACAAAAAGTCGACTACCACAAGAGATTGGAAGCATAATATGAAGAAAGCAATTTCTCCAAAATAATAAAAGAAAGGAGCACATAAAGGCCGAAAGAAGACAAAGTCAGAAAATTTGACCACGTCGAAGACACAGACAAGTGTCACATATGCAAGGTGCCTGGAAAATTAGTCAACCACTTGTCTCAAATGTTGAAGACATCTGTCACTATAGACGGACCTATAATATCCCCTTTCAGTTCATGAGAAGGGGAGCCCCGGAAATACTTATACTTGTATATCTTCCTTTCCTCTCATAGTATATAAAACCTTTATTTTGCATGCGGGTGCAAACTTACAATTTTGTAAGTTTTTCTTTAAATTATTGTATTTATTTACTGCATTTATATTCTTTTTAGTTTTTCTCTTAGCCTAATGAAAGGCTAAATTTCTACTGTTGAATTATCCATGGCAACGGAGATAGTACAATTCTAACAAAAAAAAATAAAATAGAGTATTTTAAGTCAATGATAAATATACGGGGAAAATGAATGAATATGGAAAGGAGACCTTTAGGGTCGTTCCGTTAAATTATGGTATGAATGAAGTCTGTGTTGTCATTGGTGCCCAGTTTTGCCGAGTATGGCGTTGTTTGGGCTTTTGTGTGGCGTTTTCCGACTGAGTTCATACTTATTAATTTAACGAAGCGTAAAAAGTTCCCAAACTTACTCTTCTCCAATTTATTTAACTCTCCTTATATCAATACATAATATTAAGATATTTATAGTTTATTATGTATCAAATAATATATTCATATGAAATATAGTATCTTATACGAAATATCATATATCAAATATTATGGTTGCATATCAAACATCATCGCTATATTATCATAAACTATAACTAATAATCAGTTCAGATAATATTTCATACTATTGGATATATACTAAACTGTAATTGATATTTATATTAATGATATTTCGTATCAAAGGAATTATTAACTCGAAAAAAAAAAGATAAAAAGAAAATTACTTATTACTCTTCTTATTTTATTTTATGTTGCAATATTTATGTAGTCATCGTAAATATATTCAATGTATTTTGAAATTCAAGTAAACTGATTTTCATAGAAAAAAAGTTACTAATAATCATTAAGCTCAAGCATATACCAAAAGACATATTAGATTGCATAAATAAATTATTAATAATAATGTTAGTGCTTTATTTAATAAAAACGTATTTACTTAATGTATGCTTACTACAAGTTTTTACTTTTGGGTATGGTAATTATCCTTGATAAAGATTAATATTCTTGTAGTGGCGTCAATTAAACTTTTATAATGATTAATGACATCATATTAATTAATTATCTATCATTTATCTTGAACTATGGGAAAAAATAATTACTTTTGTATAAATCATAATTATATTATTTGAATATACTGATATGTAGCAGTATCACCTTCAAACATTAATCAAATTTATTAATTTTAGGAGTCAAAAAGGTTTAGCATATATTTTCATATTTGGTGGGTTCAAATATCTGTAGAGTAAAATTCATTTTGATAACGACTTTTGTCATTAATGTCATTTTGAAAACACAAATGACTAATTGATACTCGAGTTTCACCATGAATATCATTTTTATACCCAATTGATATTTTTTTATTTATTTTTATTATTTTCTTTTTTATGTAATGATCATTTTACCCTTATATATTGAATTGAAAATAATTACACTAAATTAAGAAAATTTTGCATAAACTTCAATTAGTATTTTTTTTCTTTATTTGAACGCTTTGACTTCCAAGTTTTATATTTGATTATTATACTTGATAATAATCTATTCTTCACTAACTTTATTTATAAATATTTACAAGATAGCTCATTATTTAATAATTAATTATGTTAAAATTAAAATTCAAGACGTATTGCAACCTCAAAAAAAAAAATATTTATTCTAATATTTGAAAAACTATAATATAAAATTTAAGCTTTTGAATTTAAATTTAAGTTTTTAACAATCAGATTTTAATATCTCAATGATGCATATCGGAATCTAGCAGCACCACAAAATATCGAGAAACCTTCATGAAAATCCCAAGATTGAAGGGGAGACTAACCTACAGAGATGGGTTAGCATTTCTATGCTTAAGTCAGTAATGTTCTACTGATAAAATAAATGGAAAAACTTGAAATAAATGAGAACAATGGTAAAATGGTGTTGTGAAGTGTTGAAGTGTGCAAAAGTATGCTGAAAATAGCTGAAAAATAGAGAGAAATCTGTGTGCAAGTGAAGTGCAAAAGTGAGGTAAGTTACTTGACAAATGATTGTGCAATCAATCATTTTATAATGGTCCGTGTGCCCGATTTTGGAGGAGTTACATTGAGTGCTATACGGCTCTGGAAATCTTAGGCAATCAGTTATCTCCTCCAATAAACCACGCATGAATCGGATAAGAATTGAGGGAGATATGGCTGTTTGAATTTTCCTTGTCACATCTACCATGTTTTCCAGGAAACTTGTTACCTTCTGAGAAAAATCCAGATTCTAGCCAATCCTCTGGGAATTCGGACGAGATTTTTTAGTATGACATGACTCCACGTGTTGGTCACCAGTATGGCATGGAAACCTTGTTGTTTGATGACTAGTGCTCTGTACGAGACTTTTTCGTGGGCCTGCCCGGTCAATGATTACAAAAGAGGCTTTTGTGGATAAGTGACCTACTTTTGGTGCCAAAACGAGTTTGGCCTGCTGGATTGCCCTGCTTGGAGGCCCGCTCTTACCTTTTGGGCTTACCAAGTAGATTTTTAAGGGGCATCATCACTCCCCTCCTACTCCAGTAGTACGAGACTTGCTGTCGGACTGGTGGAGTGGAATTAACTAGTCCTGCCAAGGTTATCACAAGAGCTTTATACCTGGGTGTATCAGCAAGGAAGGTCTTGCTGTGATGCTTCCTCCTTACTGAGTTGAGATGAGTGATACCACGCGGATTTTGTGGAGCTTTATGTCTATCTGCAATGAAAGAGCAATCATTGTGATAAAGTATGAAAGAGATGGAGACTTATCTGTGCATGTCCGCACACACGCTCCGTGATTGGGGCGTCGGCACCAAGCGAGGGAGAAAGACACCAAACCCAGCACCGACGGGACTCTTCAGTTACTAGGGTATAAAAGGCTCTCTTCTCAGGGAGGTCATCCTTCACCACCTTCGTGCTTCCAGAGTAAGTTTTATCCCATTATCTTCTACAAAATTTCTCGCCTCTTTCTGTAAAAACTTTCTCTGAGGACGATCTGATTTGGGCAGGTTTATGTGGTTTTAGGACTTTTTCAATCATCCTTGCTTTCCTTCTGCTTGTGTCTAGGTACAACTCTCTTGATTTTCCCTCCTCTATTCTTTGGTAACTATGCCGACTTGTAGTATATATAGGGATGCCATCGATGATCAGTTCATTGATCTGGTTGGGCCTTCTGGGGATGAGGGTGATAATCCCGTGGCCTCTGACTCAGCCTCCCGCCATGGGGGTGAGAACGAGGAAAAAGAAAACAGTAAGGAGACGGAGGAGAGGAAAAAGACTGAGGACCTCTTGGTTGCAATTGGGGTAGATGTCTTTCGCATCTATAGGTCTAGGCTGACTGAGGAAGACATTGTAGGCATCCGGAGTAAGTATGGGATACTTGGTGATTACGTTTTCCAAGCCCCTGCTTCCGATGCACATCCAAACTTTCCCCTCTCTGGTTTTTTGTGTTTTTACCTTGCCAAACAAGAAGCGGGCCTTCTGAAAGAATCGGGTATCGCCCGGGGATCCCAAAGGAAGCGTAAAAACGTGAATTTAAGGCATAAATTAATTCGGGTTCAAAGGGATGTTCCCTTTGAAGTTCCCGGGCGTTCGGTATATGTCAAAGCATAAATTAAAGAGGAGAAGAATGTTGGGCATGTGGCTAAAGGAAGTAAACAAAAAGATACATATAATGTAAATGGAAACCAACCTTTTTGTTTACTACACGTGAAACCGGTTCAAGCTTTGTTCCCTTTCCGTTTATCCTTCTGTTCACTTGAGGATCCAAATTAGAATCCCTCTAATTTGTCCACACCACACCATGGAAGAGTTCTCTAAACTATTGCTAGATAGTAGTAGAGAAGAGAAGAAAAACAATTCCAAAACAACACTATTGTTTAGTGATTTTTGGAATATTTGTTGTTCAATCATTTCCAAAAGGTATGAACACAAAAGGGAGAAAATTTGCAGAGATTTTAGAGCATATTTGGATGAGTTTTTGCTGGACAAAAAAAAATTCATGTATCAAAATAAGTCTTGTGTGTAGAGTTTTGTGTAGTAGAATTCAAAATTCAAAACTACAAGTTACCTCCAAGGTAACCTACACACACTAACATATTTTCATGCATAACCTCCAACCATGATGGCATAAAAAATCACCCCATTATGCAGCATTATGGCCTGACATATGTGATCATATGTAGAGGATATAAATTCCTCCTTAACCTGTTACAACTTGTATTTTTCCATGGACTTGCACTACTAGTCTTAGACCTTGATTTAATCTAACTAAATCAAGTCCAAAAAAAGTTTATTGAATATATATTAATCCAATTAATATTATTCAATTGATGCTAACTAGCTTATTTAATCCAATTAAATAAACACAAGTCCAAACGCTAATTAATTGACCCAATCAATTAATTAATCCAAAACCCGATAAATTAATTCAATTAATTTAAAGGTTCTAAGTCTAAAAATTGACTAATCCAATTAATTAATTCTTGGATCATCCATCAAATGGATTTCCCAATAAATGATCCAATCATTTATTTTCTCCTTGAATTAAATTAATTCCCTTATTCTAGAATTAATTCCAAATTAATTCTACCAATTCCATAGAGATTTGTGTGTGACTCTTTAGGTTCACGCTCAGCTAGACTTGGGCTTGTGTCCAACACAATTGATCAATTAAATCTAATTTAATTAACTATTTTCCAATTAACCATTAATCGAAAAATGCCCGTCACCATGGGTGACCGTCTAGCAACGGTCCAGGGCGCTAGAGACTAGGTGAATGTTGGCGTGAACATTTAGGCCCCCGAGTTCCATACGAGTACAGTCCTTCCATCATCCGTCTCCCGGTCTAAGTCTAGGGCATGGAATTGGGCGTTGGTTCCCATCCTGGACTAGACAACTATGCTCAATAACTCGAAACACGTTTGCTCTATTGATCGACGTAGAAAATCATTTCCTACTCGACCAATCACTATGGCCATAGTCTCAAAGAGTTTAAACTGTCTTAGAGCGCATAGGAGACTCGACTGTCATATACTAACAGGTGACGGATCCTATCTTGTATCCACCATCCTCAATACATATTCCAACTGCACTGGATAAGGTTTATGATGAACGTATCCCATATAAGGACATCTCTCGCCAGACCCCAAACACAACCTTCATATGTATGGGACTGCCATGATTCCTCAAGTCCTAGGACTAATCTCGTACTATCAGAGCCGGGAATTCCAATCATACCGACCAAGCCTCCAAGGCTTCCATATAACGATTCCCGTAAGTCAGTTCAGTCAGCTGACACCCTTGTCAACTAACCTACTAATATTGCATAGATGTCCAACATCTGTCGCCGATGAAACACGACACTCATCCACTGAATGCAATCCTTAGTACAAGTCTCTATAGGACCCTTGATGCCTTGTCTCGAGGTTCTCGACTTGGAATATTTCAGACCAATTCTCAGAAGTTGGTTTCATAGCTGCCATCCAATGCGCAACCCAACTACATGGGTTATCCAATTGGTCTGTGGGCATTTGATAGTGCCACTACGCTTACGTATCTAAGAAACAATAAATTTTTCTCAAACTTGTTAATGATAAAAACCAGTGTGAGTACTATTTCAGGCATTAGTAATCTTATTGAAGGCTCCGGAAGAGCCACTATCTTGTTACTTGAAGGAACAAGATTGCATATAAATGATGCCTTATATTCTAGTAAATCACAAAGGAACCTATTGGTTTCAAGGATATTTGAAAAAATGGTTCTCATATGGAAACCATGAATAAGGATGGTATCGAATATCTATGCCTTACATCATTTAAGACTGGCCAGAAGCAAGTCTTAGAAAGAATTAGAACATATACACCTAGTTTATATGACACAGTGATAAGCTCCATTGAAACAAACAGTATCACTAACCCAAAGTTAGTCGATCAAAGTGTTTTTACTTTGTGGCATGATAGACTTGGTCACCCAGGTAAAATAATGATGTATAGGATCATTGAAAATTCACATGGACACCCACTAAAGGACCTGAAGTTCTTTGCCAAAAGTGATTTTACATGTGCGGCTTGTTCTCTTGGGAAATTAATTACAAAGCCGTCCATGACAAAAGTAAATTTAGAATCCCTATATTTCTTGAACGAATTCAAGGAGACATATGCAAACCAATAACACTGTCATGTGGACCATTTAAGTACTTTATGGTGTTGATTGACGCATCAACATGTTGGTCACATGTAAACTTGCTGTCAACACAGAATGTTGCATTTGCAAGACTTCAAGCTCAAATTATTAAATTGATAGCTCATTTTCTTGGTTATACCATTAAAAGGATCAGGTTAGATAATGCGGGAGAATTTACTTCTAAAGCCTTCAATGATTATTGTCAATCCATTGGAGTAACTGTGGAGCATCTAGTTGCTCATGTATATACTCAAAACAGCTTGGTAGAGTCGTTAATTAAGCGGTTATAGCTAATAACTAGACCATTACTACTGCGGTCGAAAGTGCCTTCATCGGCATGGGGTCATGCAATTTTGCATGCAACTAGCTTAATTCGACTTAGACCCACCGCTTACCACAAATTTTCCCCATTACAATTCGTCTCTGGAAAGAACCATATATTTCTCATTTAAAATTATTTGGTTGCGCGGTGTATGTCCCGATACCTCCCCCTTAACGAACTAAAATAGGGCCACAAAGGAGACTGGGAATTTATGTTGGGTTTGAGTCTATCAATTATTAAGTACCTTGAACCAATGACCGGTGATCAATTCACTGGGTACTTAGATTGTCATTTTGATGAGACAATATTCCTGGCTTTAGGGGGGAAGATAAGGGGATTATAAAAAAAGATATTGCATCCAATACTACATCTATGTATTTTATGGATTCGAGGACAAATAACATTGAACTTGAAGTTCAACGGATCATACATTTGCAGAGTGTTGCAAATAGGCTACCAGATGCATTTACAGATACCAAAAGGGTCACAAAATCACATATTGCAGCTGAAAATGTTCCAGCTCGTTTAGAAGTCCCTGAATTGACTCTTAATTGATCAAAGACATCTGAGTCACAAATACGCCGGAAGCGTGGTAGACCACTTGACTCTAAAGATGTAAATCCTCGAAAGAGGAAAGAACATGTTGTCTCAATTAATAATGATGTTGATGTGGCCTAGTAATGTCTCTGGGGATAAAATCCCTGAAGGGGTTTTATCTAAAGAATCTGAATGCAATGAGCAAGATCTCGAAGATAATTACGATATGTCTATTAATTATGCTCACAACAATTTCGGTTGGTATAGAAATAAAGTTGAAATCAATGAGATTTTTGCTTATTTTGTAGCTGTCGAAATTGTGGACGAAGATGAAAACGATCCTCAAACTATGAAGGAATGTCGACACCAAAATGATTGAAAAAGTTGGAAAGAGGCAATACAAGTTGAGCTTGAATCGCTAAATAAGCCAGAAGTATTTGGACCTATAACTTCAACACCAAAAGGTGTCAAGCTAGTTGGTTATAAGTGGGTGTTTGTATGAAAAAAGAAATGAACAAAATAAAGTTGGACGATATAAAGCTAGACTTGTGGCCCAAGGCTTTACTCAAAGGCCAGGAATTGATCACACTGAAACATATTCACCTGTAGTGGATGAAACCACACTTAAATTTCTAATCAGTTTAGCAGTAATTGAACAACTGCAAATGCAGCTCATGGATGTGGTCACTGCATATCTGCATGGGTCATTGGATACAGATATATATATAAGAATTCCAGAAGGATTGAAAATGCCTGAAGTATTAAAATTAAAACCACATCAAATGTACTCCATCAAATTGAAAAGGTCCTTGTATGGACTTAAACAATCAGGACGTATGTGGTACAATCGTCTTAGTGAATATTTAATAAAGAAAGGATTTTGTAATAATCAAATAAGTCCCTGTTTATTCATAAAGAGGACAAAGTCGGGATTTGTAATCACAGTTGTGTGTGTTGATGATTTGAATATCATTGGATCTCTCGAAGAGATTCGACATGTAGCTGATTACTTAAAAAATGAGTTTGAGATGAAAGATTTGAGTACTACAAAGTATTGTCTCGGCCTGCAGTTCAAACATACTAAAGGTGAAATTTTCCGTTCATCAATCAAACTATACAGAAATGGTTCTTAAGCGTTTTCATATGAACAACGCTCATCCATTAAGTACACCTATGGTAGTCAGATCACTTGATATTAAAAAGGATCCTTTCCGTCCTCGAGCAAATAATGATGAGATTTTGGGTTCAGAAGTATCATATCTCAGTGCAATTGGTGCATTGATATATCTTGCTAATAATACCTGACCAGATATAGCTTTTTCAGTTAATCTACTAGCAAGATATAGTTCAATGCCAACAAAGAGACACTGGAATGGTGCTAAACACATTTTGCACTACTTGCGTAGAACAAGTGACACGGGACTATATTTTGAACAAAATAACAATGCCAAAGCAACCAATTTAGTTGGTTATTTAGATGCGGGGTATTTATCTGATCCACATGAAGCCATATCTCAATCTGGATATTTATTCATGTATGGTGGAACTGCTATTCCATTGCGTTCAACCAAACAAACTTTGGTAGCCACCTCGTCAAAGCATGCAGAGTTAATTGCACTAATTGAGGTTGGGCGTGAATGTGTATGACTTAGGTCATTGATATATTATGTTCATGAATCATGTGGACTTGAATCAATTCAGAAAAGTCCCACAGTGATATATGAAGATAATATGTCTTTTGTTGCCCAAATCAAGGAAAGATATATTAAAGGTGACAGAACCAAGCATATATCACCAAAATTTTTCTCCACTCATGAGCTTCAAGTGGAAGGCAAAGTTGATGTTAAATAGATTTCATCAAGTCAGAACTTAGTAGATTTATTTACGAAGTCACTACCAACAAAAGTGTTCAAGCAGCTCGTACATAATATTGGCATGCGACGTCGGAAAGATATCTGCCTAAATTGCGGGGGAGATTATACAACTGTACTCTTTTCCTTAGTCTTGTTTTTTGTCCCATTGAATTTTTCCAGGCAAGGTTTTTAATGAGGTAGGATGGATATAATAAGATGCGTGCATTCAAGGGGGAGTATGTAAATATATGGTGTATATATATGAATGCACACACCCCTAAGTATTTTTCCCATAATGTCTCTAACCTTTTGTAATTCCCCATGATGGTTGACTTTTTTTTGTGGTCTATAAATACCACCATGTAATTCATTTGTAAGGTGACCTTTTGGGAAGAATAAGAAAGTGATTTTGAGAGAATAGTTGTTCTTTGTGTTTCTCATATATAATTAAGAGTGAAAGGCCAATAAACTTAGAATTTTAAGTTTATAACATTTCCTAATTTCTTTTCGTGTGGGAGATCCGATACTAAAATCTATTAAATTTGAATAATCTATAAATGAGACCTCTATATCAAAATCAATTAAATTCAGAATATTCATTTATAAAAAAAAAATTATTTTCCGAAGTTAATTCTTCATTTAATATTGGGTATTTATATACTCCTTTAACAATATTATTAGATTGAATTCTTATCTCTTCAACTTTATTATCCTTTGAGCCTTCTCGGTTGTTTTCCTCTCTAATTTGAGAAGTGGATGCTCTAAATGGAGTCATTATCTCAACTGACGAAAAATATGATAGCGTAGAATATCTTGAAAAATTACTTCTTAGACACTTTGGTTGATTATTAACAAAGCTTATTCTAACATTTCCTTCTGGATTTTGAATGATACTAGCATAGTTACATTCAGTATTGCTTAAAATTGGAACGTCCTTCTCAATTATCCAATTTATCTAGAAACTCTATCTCGCTCCATTTTATTTGTCTTCTAGTATTAATTCTAGAACAATGTAAATTTGTTTTCAAAAAATATTGTTTGTTCTAAAGACTTATTGTCTTGTATCCTACAATTAGGATTAAGGGTATGAAGAAGTTATAGTATATCCTATAACACATACATATTAATTCAGATCTGGGTGTATAATTGTACCCATGAGTTTTAACATTTAATGTTAAGGCATTTAGTATATTTGCATCAGATAATGATAATTGTAAATTTGGATAAATATTAAAAAACGATTGATCTGTGAGCCAAACTGGACTGATTATTCCAATCAAAGATTTTTTTCAGTCTAAATTTCTTGCTTCTCTTAGAGTATGTTTGGTTGGGGGTAAAAGTGGAAGTATAGGAGAAGTGAAAGTAAAAGGGGATGTATAAGAAAAAAATTAGTGTTTGGTTTGGGGGAAGTGATGGAGGGGAAGTAAAACTGGATATATATGGAACCCCTCCGGAGTTCAATTTCGTTTCCATCCGAAATTGGGAGAAAAAGTGGAAGTATAAGGCCAAAAAGGCAAAAAAAATACATATTTTATTTTTATTTACTCTATTGCCCATATATATATATATATTCCTCCAATTCTTTTCTCTTTCTCGCTGATAATACCGTACATAATCACTAGAGGAAAGATAACCAAATCGCTGAAAAAACTACTACGATGAGTCAAAAATCTGGTAAACATACTTTGCATTGCGATTTTTTAGAATTTTTTATTACTAACTTGCTATTAATCTTGATTTAATAATCCTTTCCCTAATCGTGTTCCCTCTTTCCACTGCCAGCACTAGTAATTTTTATTTTATTTAAACTGAATAGTTTAGAATAAATGAACAATATTCATTTTGATGAATAATTTATTAATAAAAAATATTATCGTTCTTGTTTGATATATATTTTATATTAATAAGGTTTTTAAATATTTGATATTAGTATAATATTAACTTGTTTATATTCTAATACAAAATTAAGAGGAATGATTAAACCGTAAAATTACATAATTAGTCTTTTCTTCTGAATCTATTTTTCTCGTACCAAACAAGGGGAAGTATTTGAGATTTACTCCCCTTCCAGTCATACCAAACAACTTGAAGGAAACCTATTATTCTCCATCCCCTTCCCCCTTCCCTTCCCCCTCCCCCTTTCACTTCCTCT
This sequence comes from Sesamum alatum, assembly GCA_034509735.1. Classification (NCBI taxonomy): domain Eukaryota; kingdom Viridiplantae; phylum Streptophyta; class Magnoliopsida; order Lamiales; family Pedaliaceae; genus Sesamum; species Sesamum alatum. The sequence goes on from JACGWO010000005.1 coordinate 25,807,234, forward strand.
TTCCTCTCATTTGAACCAAACGAACCTTTAGGCAGCTAAAAACTTCTCCGGTAAACCTTCTAATGTTAAAGGTTTGAAGGCAATTTGCACTAGTCCTATATGTAGAATTTATATTCATCTTGATAATGCCCTATATTCATTGCATCTAAAAGTTTTATTACTCTCTCTGGCTATTGATTTTTTACTGGTCTTCATATAATTTAACCCTAAAAACTTTATTTGCATATTTCATTACTTGTTTGTGATTTTTATACATACATTTTTATTGTTATTTTAACCTATAAAATATTAATTTTATGTTATCTGTACATCATATGCCAAAAATACTCTTTTTTCTTTTTCATACTTCAAAATACAATTATAGATGTTATTTATACATATATCATCACGTTTGCATACGTAAATAATATACACGATATATAAAAAAAAATCCAAGAATTATTAAAACAAATATTGAAAATACTTTTAAAATAGACTGTGCATATTTTATACTTAATGCTACGACTTGTAAATTATTTATTATTTTTATTTCCTATAGTTACTTTAATTTAACCTTAAAGTTTTATAAAGTTATAATTTAGTACATAAAATGTTAATATATTCAAATTCTAACTTATAATTTATTTATAATTAAATTAAATTTTCTTAGTAATTACCAATTAGTTCCTCAATTATATATCTATGGATACATATATTGCTATATATAAAAAATAATACTCTTATAAATTAAAGTAACTATATGAAATAAATTTTTCTTTTATTGTGTATAAAAATAACTATATCATTTGACTAATATATGCTTAAAAAATAATACTTTTATGAATAAAAATAACTATATGAAATGTGAAATAAAATTAATTTTAAAAGTTCTAGCATAAAGTATGTAATACGCACATAGGTTGATTTGAATATTTTCTATCTAATTTATTGCATATATTGTTTATATCACGTATATAAAGGATGAGATTTATAGTATGGAACATGGACATAAAATTTATTTAAATCATTTATTGTCTCATTTAAAAAACAGATAACTAAAGGGTAAATAAATATGATTATATAACGTATGATATATGAAAAGAATATTTTATAATGCTTTTAGTGTATATAAATAACAAATAATTTAAAAATTCAAATGTTTTAATTTTAAAACATGTACCCATGATGAAAATTTTCAATATCATTTAGTGTTTCTAATAGTGTTTATACTACATATTTATATGATGTGTGTCCAGCTCGTTAACAGAAGCACCTTATCTTCTTTCTTCTTCTTCTTTTTTGTTTTTATTTAAATGAGTTTATTGATTCTATGATTGGTTGGTTTTGACTGATTTGACGAGTTTTGATCAGTTCATACCTGATTTGACCAACCCTATTTTTTATACTTATATTCGAGCAATTTTCCATCGAGATGGCCGATCCGAGTTTAAAAACATTGATTTAAAGAGTTTATTTACCCTCTTCTCAATATTTTTCCAACAATAATTCAAATGCATTCAGTCTATATATATATAAATATAATATATAAATATACTTTTATAAATTAAAGTATATACCTATAATATATAAAAATAATAATTTTGTACATGAAGTAATTATATGAAATGGATCATGAAGTTGTATAAAAATAATAAATAATTTAAAAGTTGTAGAATTTTTAACTATGACGTATGTAGATTAAGTTTATTTTAAAAACTTTCATATCATTTATTGTCTATAATACGTTTTGCATTTCTTTATATATCACGTACATAATGTGATGTAAATAAATATGAGATGTTGAGTGAAAGTAAATGATGATACATGCATACATATATAAATATATAATATAAAAGTAATCATTTTAAAAAAGATAAATTACCATTATCTTTCCTAATTTTAACTTTGATATAATTATAGATACCTCCTTATTCTTGAGAAATTACAAATATCTTGATTTTCATGTTCGTCTAACAACGAGCCCACTGTTAGCCCCCATTAGGTTTTCATCCAATTCATGTGGTGAATTGCACAAATTTTACAGACTAATGTAGTCTATAAATTATTTATTTTACCCACCTTCGATTTTTTTATTCTTTTCACATCACCGTATTTATAATTTTTCAAACAACTATAATTATGTCAAACCTCAATGGAGGTAACTATAATTTACCCTTTTATAAATAGACCATGCTTTTAGTGTGTATAAAAATAAAAATTATTTAAAATTAGTATGTATAAAAATAAAAATTACTTAAAAGTTGTAGAATTTTAGAGTATGAAATATCAACAACTTTTATATGACATGAAGAATATTGTGTATACAAGTATCAAATAATTTACATATAAGTGATATTTATATTTTAAAAAAGGGATAATTATATTTGCTCCCCTAATCTATAGTATGTTTACACAAACCACCCCTACTTTTTAAAAAATTACACATACACCCCCAAAAAACATTAACATCATTACAGAAACTACCCCTATTTTTTGACTGTCAGGAATGATTTCTGTAATTATACATAAGGCGGGGATGATATGTATAAATCATCCATAGGTCAGTATAATTATCCCTTAAAAATATTTCTTGCATTTTTTCAGTTGACGTATATTGTGATTCATATCTATAAATTGTGATAATGATAGATGTATTCATATCAATATATTTTTATATTTTATTCAAATACTTTTTTAAAATAAAAAGTTCAACAAAGGTAAAATAGTACTTTTCACATCGTATTTGTAATTTTTCAAATAATTCGGGAGTATTTGTAAATACCAAACCTCAAAAGTATTTGTACATTTGAAAAAAAAATAGTTTAAAATATTCTAGCATTTTTAAGTATGCAAATAAAGTTGACTTTGAAAACTTTCAATATCATTTTTTGTCTTTAGTGTTTCTTATGATGTATAAAAATATATAATAGACCATGCTTTTAGTGTGTAAATAAATAATTTAAAGTAATGCGAATCTCTTATATAAATAATACTTTAATAAATTAAAGTAACTATATAAAATACACCATGCTTTTAATGTGTTGATTTAAGAACTGTCAATATCATCTATTTGTCTCCAATGTTGCAATTTATATTACGTATAAAAGTATGATGAAATTGAGTGAAAATGGAATGAAATTAGGAATGGAATAAAAGTAGAAATGGAATGATTTTGGTATGCCATTCCTTTGTTTGGTATACCAAAGGAATGAAAAAGGGAATTAAATCAAAACTTTCCAAATTACTCATTTATATGTTTTCTAAATAATGAAACTTAAAAATTAAAATAAAAAATAACTAAACTACATCTCATTAATGACATAAGAAATATTATTTTGAAATTTAAATTAATTATAAGTTTATAATATTTTGTTGGACGTTTTCATATATTTAAATTCTTCTGATAAATACGTATTATTTGGTAAATGCTCATACTTATAGTAATATTTGATAAAATGCGTATAAGGATGTTAATAATTTTATATTATATTTGATAAAATATCTAAGAATTTATTTTTTGATATTTTATATTTTATATTTTGGTAACACATTTAAATATTTTATTTTGATATTTATTTTATTTAATGTATTCAAAACAATATATAATTTTATGATTATAAATCTTGCAATTATAATTTTATTAAAAGTTATTTAGCAATATATATAAAAAAATATATATATTCCCAATCTATTGGGAATAGCTAAAACCATGGGTAAGTGGGGGAATGCCTAATCCCATACTTATGGGAATGGGCATTCCCAAAGGAATGGTTATTGCTAATCCTAAGTTATACCAACATATATTTGGAATAAGATTAGGAATGTTCATTCCATTCCTAAAACCATGGGTAAGTGGGGGAATGCCTAATCCCATATCTAAGAATTCATACCCTAAGTTATATCAAACATGTGTTTAAAACATGCACATAAATTTTATTTTAAAAACTTTCAATATCATCTCTAATATTTCTTGCATTTTTTATATATCATTTACATATTTCATATCTATATACAAATAAATAATAATTTTAATAAATTTTTATAAAAAAAACTATATGGGACAGTGCTATTAGTGTGTATAACTAATTTATTAAGTATGACACATGCAAATAAAATTTATTTTAATTTATAAAAACTTCCAATATCATTTATTTTCTATAATATCTCTTGTATTTATATATATATATATATCATATTTATATAACGTAAAAAAATATGATTAATATATATGCATTTAATATTTTTAATACACAATAAATATACTATATTAAAACATGCACATAAATTTTATTTTAAAAACTTTCAATATCATCTCTAATATTTCCTGCACATATTTCATAATTATATACAAATAAATAATACTTTTATAAATTTAAAAAAAATTATATGGGACAGTGCTATTAGTGTGTATAGTAATTTATTAAGTATGACAAATGCAGATAAAGTTTATTCCAATTGTTCATTCCTGGGAAGAGGAAGAAGCAGATAGAGCAAAGGCCTCCTCTTTCCATGTGCTCTTCCTAAATGAGCGAATTGCATGTAGAGATCCGTAACGGCTTATAGTTTAATTGGTTGAAAAGTACCGCTCATAACGGTGATATCGTAGGTTCGAGCCCTACTCAGCCTACCACCCCCCTCTCTTCACCTGATAAAAGGCAGTCGAAGTACCCACCGCCCTTTCGATCTAGTCCCACCAAGGAGAAATTGAGCTGAATTGGCATTCGCCTATTCTTTTGAGATTCATGTTGATGCGGTTCTCTAACTAGGTTATCACAGAGAAAACATTGGAGTGGTGGATATAATCTGACTGGGCTACTCATAACTGGAATAGGGTCTATTTATGCCCTTTTTACGGTGGATTTAATTTATAAAACCTTCCAATATCATTTATTTTCTGTAATATATCTTGTATTTTTTTATATATCATATTTATATAACATAAATAAATATGATTAATATATATGCGTTTAATATTTTTAATACACAATAAAATATACTATATTAAAACATGCACAAAAATTTTATTTTAAAATTCAATATCATCTCAAATATTTCTTGCATTTTTCATATATCATTTACATATTTCATATTCATATACAAATAAATAGTACTTTTATAAATTTAAAAAAAACTATATGACACAGTGCTATTAGTGTGTATAACTAATTTATTAAGTATGACACATGCAAATAAAGTTTATTTTAATTTATAAAAACTTCCAATATCATTTATTTTCTGTAATATCTCTTGTATTGTTTTTTATATATATCATATTTATATAATGTAAATAAATATGATTAATATATATGCATTTAATATTTTTAATACATGATAAAATATACTATATTAAAACATGCACATAAATTTTATTATAAAAACTTTCAATATGATCTCTAATATTTCTTGCATTTTTTATATATCATTTACATATTTCATATTTATATACACATAAATAATACTTTTATATATTTTATAAAACTATATGAGACAGTGCTATTAGTGTATATAATTAATTTATTAAGTATGACATATTCAAATAAAGTTTATTTTAATATATAAAAAGTTAAATATAATTAATTTTCTATAATATCTCTTGTATTTTTTTATATATTATATTTATATAACGTAAATAAATATGATTAATAATATGGACATAAATTTTATTTTAAAAAATTTCAATATCATCTCTAATATTTCTTGCATTTTTTATATATTATTTACATATTTCATATTTATAGACAAATAAATAATTCTTCTATAAATTTAAAAAAAGTATATGAGATTACACACTAATTTATTAAGTATGACACATGCAATAAAATTTATTTTAAAAACATCCAATATCATTTATTTTCTATAATGTCTCTTGTATTTTTTTATATATCATATTTATACAACTTAAATAAATATGATTAATATATATGCATTTATTATTTTTAATACACAATAAAATATACTTCATTAAAACATGCACATAATTTTCATATATTTATATTCTTTTAATAAATACTTATTATTTGATAAATAATTATACGTATAGTAATAATTGGTAAAATGCCTATAAAAATGTTAATAATTTTAAATTATATTTAATAAAATATTTAAGAACTTATTTTTTATATTATTTATATTTTGGTAACACATATTTAAATATTTTATATTGATATTCATTTTATTTAATATATTCAAAATAATATATAATTTTGTAGTTGTAAATCTTGCAACTATATTATTAAAAGTTATTTTAGTAATATATATATATATATATATATATATATATATAAATCTATTCCCAATCTATTGGGAATAGCTAAAACCATGGGTGAGTGGGGGAATGCCTAATCCCATATTTATGGGAATGGGCATTCCCAAAGGAATGACTATTGCTATTCCTAAATTATACCGAACATATTTTTGGAATAAAATTAGGAATGTTCATTCCATTACTAACTCATTCCCTCATACCAATCATACCCTAAATGTCACTTTAAATCAATGTCAAAACATTGATGGAAAGGTAGTGCAATTTTCTTCACATTTAGGGGCAATTTGGACATTTTTCACGTCAGAAACGGGGACAAAAAGGGTATAAAATTTTAGTAGGAATGGATGTGGGACCTACATATTAATAATATGGGGAATTCAAGTTGGATTGTTGTATGGCATCTTGTAGGGGCGAGTAGAGGGCTTTGCTCCATAGTAGCGGGCTGAGCATTTTAGAAATAAACAACTAGATCATACCTATTAACCTGGATATAGGGGCTAATATGATGCTGTAAACACAACCTAAAAATATTAAATGCATATACATTAATCATTTTTTTACATTATATAAATATGATATATAAAAAAATACAAGAGATGTTATAGAAAATAAATGATATTGGAAGTTTTTATAAATTAAAATAAACTTTATTTGCATGTGTCATACTTAAATACACACTAATAGCACTGTCTCGTATAGTTTTTTTAAATTTATAAAAATATTATTTATTTGTATATAATTATGAAATATGTTCAAGAATATTAGAGATAGATTTAAGGTAAAATAAAGTTGATGAAATAAGGATTCAACCTAATAATATTGTTGAAGGAGTATATAAAGACCCAAGATTAAATGAAGAATTAACTTCAGAAATGAATTTCTATCTATAAATGAATAGTCCGGATCTAATTGATTTTGAAACAGAGATCCCATTTGTGGATTATTCTAAAATAATAGATTTTAGTCCTGGATCTCTAGTTAGAAAAGAAATTCAAAAAGAATTTATGGAAGAGAGATGGAAGCCATTTAGGAAATAGTTTTTTGAAAACTTTACTATTACAAACCAAAAAATGATCTCTACACAATTCTATAAAGAATTAGCTATAAGGAATAAAATAGTTGCTTTTGTTCCTTGGTTTGTCGTTAAATATTCAGAACAATATTTGAACGTATTAGAAAGAAAATACTTTCTAGATAATGGAAAAGTTGTTAATAACGTATTTCCACCTCAACAATCATTTAAAATGAGCTCGAGTGAAACAGAAATTAATTTCAAAGTATTTTCAAAATTAATCGAAGATGACACCCTAACGATCACAATGGTTCAAATTACTGAGTTGATGAAAAAACAAAATTACACAAATCTGTATTTAAACATTACAAGAGAACAAATCACAAAACTAAATAAAAAAATAGATAGAATATCTGATTGGCAATAAGAAATTAGTTCTAAAAATACTGTAATTAGTGGGGCAAATAAAGAGATCACAACAAAATCATCAATCCAATCGTCTCCTGAAAGTGTAGGTTTCCATTTAAAACCATTAGGGAAATTAGAGAAGTTATTGGATTAAAAATTTCGGGATTTAAAGTTAAATACCCTAAGTAATGATATCAATACTAAAAATAGTAGGAAAATTTTTCCAGAAGGAATAAATAAAATAGAGAAATATGCTCGAAAGCCTATGCAAACAAAATTTTATTACCCCAGGCCCACGCCTCAAGGCATACTATATGAAGAACAGGATATTTATGAACAACATAGCTATAATGGAAAACAAATTTATGAATGAAATATTGATGGATATACAGAAAGACAAATCTACAATACTATTCATAGAATGATGATGTATAGTACTGTCTGTAAAGAAAATAATAATACAGACAAGGCTATTGCTAAAATGATCATAGCAGGTTTTACTGGTCAATTAAAAGGTTGGTGGGATAATTATCTTAGCCCAATGGACATAAATGAGATTGTAAGTACAGTCAAACTAGAAAATATGGAAGAACAAGCAGTTTATACGCTTGCCATAAATATAGTGGAACATTTTACAGGAAGATGGTCCGATAATAGCGAAAATATTAGGACCTTATTACAAAATTTCCAATTTAAAACTCTAACATCATTTAATTCTACAAAGATGTCTTCCTTAGTCGAGTAATGAAACTCCAAAAATCCCATGATGCTCACTGGAAATCTAGATTCATCGATGGGCTTCCTCACCTATTCACTGAAAGAGTTAGAAAGAGTCTTAGAAATGGAGGGGTATCAATAAATTATAATCAATATACTTATGGGAAGTTAATTGGAACTTGCAGTCAAGAAGGTTTAAATTTATGCAATGAAATTAGATTAAATAAACAAATTAAAAGACAAAATTTAACAGAGAAGAAACAACTAGGAGAATTTTATGCTCAATTTGGAAAAGAAATGATGCCATCAGATAGACAAAAAATTCCCAAATATAGGACTGTAGAGGAAAGAAGGAAAAGACATAGAAAACGAAGTGATAGAAAAGAAAGAAATAAACAAAGAAACATAGCCAGAAAAGATGAATGGAAAACCAAGATAATGTAACAAAAAAAGTAAGAAGATGCTACATATGTGGTGAAACAGACCACCTTGCAAATAGATGTAAAAATAAAAGAGCTAAAAGATTTAAGAAGAAAATTAATAGTCTTAAATTAGAAGACCAAGAAAAAGAAAATATAATAAATACAATATTTTTTGAAGAAAAAGAATCCTACGAATCTGAGGAATTAGAAGAAAAATTAGATAATCAGATGAATTAAGAAACAGAGAAGAAAATTATGAAAATTTATCGACCTCCGCTGAATCAGATGAAGAAGAAAACTCCCCATGTATATGTAAACAAGGGACAAATGAAGAAGATTCAGGTGGAGAATTTTATAAATTAATGGCACAATTCAAAGATCTAGGAACAGTAAATGTTCTTACAGATAATCATATAGTTGAATTGCTTAGGGAAATTATGGACCCTGAGATAAGAGATATTATTCTCAGTAAAATGGATAGTAATAAAGGTTCATCATCTGATCGAACCAGTTATATGAAAGCCTAATTAGTAAACCATTTGAACCTTATCCAATTACTGAAGTAAAAAGAATACTTAGGGAAAAAAAATAATTAAAGATAATCCTTTTACTTTAGAAGATTTAAAAATAGAAGTCGAAAAATTAAAAGAAGAAATAAAAAATGTTAAGAAGTATAATCAAACTCTTACTACTAGAATAGAAATATTAGAAATAGACAAAAACAATAAATTCTTTGAATTAAGCAAAGAAAAAATTGAGAATAATTTCCTATCCACATTGGAAGTAGTTACTAGTCAAAAATGGAATGTAAAGATTGACTTATTAATAAATAATAATTTTAGAAAAATATTTACCGCTCTAATAGATAGTGGGGCAGACGTAAATTGTATAAAAGAAGGGTTGATACCAACCAAATACTTTGAAAAGACAACTCATTCATTATCCTCTGCCAATGGGTAAAATTGAACATAAGCTTTAAAATCCCAAAGGCTTATATATTTCATAATAATAAATGTATCCCTACGATTTTCTATTAATAAAGGACTTAACAAATGATATATTTTGGGCACACCCTTCCTTAAAAAGATTTTTCCTATAAAAATCATTAATGAAAAAGGCATAATAGGAACATTTAAACATGAAACAATAAAATTTGAATTTATTACCCAACCAATGGATAGAGTTATTAATGAAATAAGAGATCTAATAATTTCTAAACAAAACCAGATTTGTTTCATAAAAGAAGAAATTAATTCTTTACAGATAGATCAATTACTTGCAAATCCCAAATTACAGGCAATAATCAAAATGGTTCAAAATAGATTCTAACTTGAGACATGTAATGAACATCCTAATACATTTTAGCATAGAAAGAAACATATTGTAAGCCTCCTTTATAAAACTGGATTTTTAGAGAAAAATATTCCCACTAAGGCGAGACCTTGTCAAATGAACTCTAAATATTTAGAGTTGTGCAAAGAGGAGATAAAGGCATTAATAGATAAAAAACTAATTAGATCCTCTAAATCACCTTGGTCATGTACTGCTTTTATGTTAATAAACATGCAGAGCAAGAAAGAGGAAGACCTAGACTTGTTATAAATTACAAGCCTCTTAATAAGGTTTTAAAATGGATAAGGTATCCAATCCCCAATAAGAAAGATCTTTTGGATAGATTACATAAAGCAATATTTATTTCAAAATTTGATTTAAAATCAAGTTATTGGCAAATTCAGATAAATGAATCAGATAGATATAAGACTGCATTTGGCAGTCCCTTTTGGCCATTATGAGTGGAATGTAATGCCTTTTGGTTTAAAAAATGCACCTTCAGAATTCCAGAATATCATGAATGATATTTTTAACCAATTCTCAAACTTTATCATTGTTTATATTGATGACATCTTAGTTTTTTCTAATAATATAGAAGATCACTTTAAACATTTAGAAATGTTTAAAACATTAGTCATCCAAAATGGATTAGTAATATCTAAACCAAAAATGAGTATTTTCCAAACTAAGATAAGGTTTCTAGGCCACAATATTGAAAATAAATCCCATTAATAGATGCATAAAGTTTGCAGATAAGTTTCCTGATAAAATAATTGATAGGACTCAACTACAGAGATTCCTAGAAAGCCTGAACTATATAGCTCCATATTGTAAAAGTCTTGCACAAGATACAGCCTTAATGATCGAGTTAAAAAGAATCCTTCGGAATGGACAGAGGATCACACCAAAGCAATTAGACTAATAAAACAAAAGTTTAAATCATTACCATGTTTAACACTTGCAAATCCTAATTGGAAAAAAAAATAATAGAGACAGATGCTTCTGAAATAGGATTTGGAGGAATATTGAAGCAAATTAATAATAATAAGCAAGAATATTTAGTTAGATTCCATTTCGGAAAATGGAAAGCAACCCAGTTGAATTATGCTACAGTGGCTAAAGAAGTTCTTGCTATCGTTAAATGTGTTTTAAAATTCCAAGATGACTTATTAAACCAAGAATTTATTATCAGAACGGATTGTTCTGTTGCTAAATTTATGTTCAAAAAGACTTTAAGCATGATGTTTCTAAACAGATGTTTGCCAGGTGGCAAGCACATTTAGCCCCATTTAATTTTACAAGAGAACACATTAAAGGAACGACTAATAGTCTCCCTGATTTCTTATCAAGAGAATATTTAAATGAACATAGACATTGGAAAATTTAACTGGATTGGAGGAGAATTCTTTATAAGAGTAAGTACCTCCTCTAAAATCCAAGATTATTGGGTTGAAGATAGAATTGAATGAGAGAGTTATTGGATGAATGTGTTAAAATGACCTGTATATAAATTTGATTTTGGGATGAGCCAGTTAAATATAGAGCACGACTCAGGAGAATTCAAAGAATAATAAGAAAGAGGATTGAGGAAACAAAAAAGATTATTTTCGAAATTCTTGTTCAATATTTAGATGCAGATATGTTTTATCATTACCGCATAAAAAATATTTGGATAGAAAATTTGTTATATCATCAAAGAATTGCAAGATATTATGCCGGTTAAATGGATAATCCTTTTATTGTAGGAATGCTTCCTCAAAGAGGAAGATGCAGAAACTCCTCCAATCAGAGAGGAGGTAGATTTAGACCAGGCGAAATTATACACCAAGGTAACAGATCACTAATCAAAGAAAACATCTCTGGAATTGGGAAATATAATAAGGTTTCTGAAGAAGAGAATGAGCTCTTCCAGCAATTCCTTATGTTTAAAAAAGAGCAGAAAAAATCGCTGTCGAAGAAGTATCATCTTCTTCCGTATCTTATGCTAAAATACTTGAAGAAGAAGATGAATTAGCAAACTATAAATTTAGTGAACATCAGGAAGTAATCATACTTCTAGATAATGATCATTTAAGATGGGAGAAAGATCCATGGTATCTAATGAAAAGATATATGGATGTAACAACATTTACAGCAGGTTCATATAAACCAAGAGCTCATTATGAGTGCATCCTGAAGGCAATGCAAAGTGTTGAAATTACTCACACTTATTCCAACAATGAAAAGAAATTTAATTACTCAAAAGCAGTAATAAAAAAATTCATCACTGTTGTTGAATGGGGAATCAACCCATTAGGTGCAAAAGAATATATTCACCCGGAATCTAAATCCCCGATAAAATTCAATTATTTGGACTATGTTGAGGCATTCAACAAAGCTTTTCTCTATGAAATTTATAAGAGAAAACACGCGTGGTCTTTCAAAATTTGTCCATTAGTTTTTCAACAAGAAATACCAAATTGGGTATTTCAATGGTGGTTAAATTATGGTCCTTCAATTTCTACTTGAAATTTTTCAGGGTTATTATACTGAATGGATCAACTGTTCGCTAAAAATTATCCAGGCAAAAAGAACGCAAAAATGGATTGAAGGAATGGCCTCATTTATCTTCTTTATGGAATTCTCACTCCCATGGATATGGAAATGACTACCTGAAGTAGGGATGACCCTACAAAAATTCCTTGTACTAAAAAGGAAATCTTGTTCTAAATTCTAGAGCAAATTAATGCTCATCAACCCCGAAACAAAAAAATATTTTTGTCAAGAAGCACTAGATGAAATGGAGGAAAAGCTTCAAGAATATAAGGCACTTGTGGAGAAGGAAGAAAATCAGAATCCTAGCCCCTTCGAGCAAATATCACAAAGAATCGAAAGCAAAAAAGGCATCATCTCTAAAGCAAATGATTGAAGAATATCTAAATCAAGTTCAGAAAGACCTTAAACAAAATCTAACAGGAGCGGAATCTCCAATGGAGACCTCTTCCAAAGACGAAGAAAATAAGTATTCTTGTTTGGCAGGAGAATCACAAGATCCATTTGAAGAACCTAATCACGAAATTATTCTTGATCAATTATTTCAGGGAATTAGGACTGCTTTGAAAGCAAAACCAAAAGTTGGAACTTCTGAATCATCGGAAGAACAAAGAATAGACTACCACAAGAGATCAAAGAAGAAAGAAATTTATCCAAAATAATGAAGAAATGAAAGCAGACAACACATAAATGCCGGAGGAAGACAAAGTCAGAAGATTTTGACCGAGTCAAAGACACGAACACGTGTCATATATGCAGCAACACGTGTCATACATGCAGCATGCCTGGAAATTATTCCAGCCACTTGTCTCTAATGTAGAAGACATCTGTCAACTACTGACAGGCTTGAAATAAAACTTTCAAATTCGAACTTTCCTATAAATACACCGTTTCAGCTCATTAGGAGCAGAGCCTCGAAAATACACTTGTACATATATATTCTCTTTTCCTCCCATCAGTAAATAAAACCTTAGTTTTGTGCACGGGGGTACACTTCTACAAGTTTTTCTTTTAAATTATTGTATTTACTTATTGCATTATATTCCTTTTAATTTTGCTCTTACCCTAATGAAAGACTAAATCTATACTGTTGAATTATCCATGACAATGAAGATGGCAATGTGCTAAAAAAAAAAGAGTATTTTAAGTTAATGATAAATATACGGGGAAGATGAATGAATATGGAAAGAAGACCTTTGGGTCGTTCCCTTAAATTATGGGTATGAGTGAAGCATGTGTTGCCACTGTTGCCCGATTTTGCTGAGTATGGCGTTGTTTGGGCCTTTAAGTGGCGTTTTATGACTGAATCCATACTTATTAATTTAATGGAGCGTATATATGTCACAACTTAAATCCTCCTTATATATGTCACAGCTTAAATCCTCCTTAATTATCCAATTCATTTAAATCCTCCTTATATATGTCATAACTTAAGATACTCCTTTATTTTGATCGTCTTTTCGCCTACATGGTCGGATTTTATGGCAATTTTTTTGTATATTTTTTGCTATCTCTCGCCTTCCGCCAACATGGTCGGATTTATATTCTGCCTACATGGTCCGATTTCAGGACAAGATTTTGTATATTCCCGATCCTTCCATGGTGCAAACGCCATGTCTCCTTATGGTAATTATGTGTGATAAATTAATTCATATAGATACAATTTCTATGTAATACATATTTATTAGTTATTTATATTTATATTATCATATATATTACACGCATAAAACATATTATTATTTTTTTAAATCTAGACCCTTCATTTAAAGACTTACAAGATCAATGGTTGTGAAGAGTTGATTAAATTCAACGGTTGTTAAACATTCAAGAGAAATCAATGGTTGCTAAAATAATGATAATATTGAACAAATTAAGGGCATAACAGTCAATTTAATGTAAAATTTAACGGAGTTAGTAACAACTAAAGGACGGGGCAAGTGAACAATATTTCTAAAAACATAGAGGGTTTTTAGGCTATATTTGTAACACAGGGGTTTTTTTCCAGATTTTTAATAACACAGGGGGTTTTATGCAATTTACCTTTTAAATAGATTAAATTGGTCCTTTTTTGGAGTATCAAGACTTTGAGAAATTAATTGGATTAATTAAGCTTGGTTCATAAGTTAGATTTAAGAAACTAGGGGATGGACTATTTCCCTTTTTAATTAGATTGAAAAGGTGGAAATATTTATTTAAGCTTAAGTATTTATTAGATTTTGCTAGAAGCCCATCAGGATTTATTGGACCATTTAAATTAGATTTAAAGGTCCAAAAATCCATCAAAGGATGGATGGACGAGATTTGACCTTGGACCTAGATTAGATGAAGAGCTAGGATTAAGTTTGACTTAATCAAAGCCTATGTTGACTAGGATTTTGACTAGGTCAAATCCTAAAGGTCTTCAAAGTGTGTCTCCTTTGTAGAGGTTGAGTAGGAGTAAGAAAACTACTCTATAAACTCAATAACACACATACACACACGACAAAACTCTCATCTCACACACTCAAAACCGGTGCCCCTCTCTCGGTCCTCTCTTCACCTCCAAAAGCCTTCTTGTTTTCTTGTCTTTGATACAAGGAAACACATGAGCAATCGATCACGTTAAGTAATAGCATTTGATCGATTGTTTTCTCCCTTTCTTTTATATTTTGCTAGCACGAGGGTATCAAGATTCTGGTGAATTGCGTGGACGTTTTGGAGGGTCCATACGTTGGGATCTAGCTGGCAAATTCGGGAACAACTCGTGTAGCCAAACGATAAAAGCTACAACGGGTGAGTACACTTGTTATGTTATTGCTTCTTCGTTCAAACCTTATGGCCTCAATGAATCTTGCGTGTTCTTTCTTTTGTTAATGCGATACACCAAAATGCCCGGGAGGATCGAGGGAACACCCCTTGATCGGTTTTGAATTCCGTCATCATTATGCATGTTTACGTTTTTTTATTACGCTTTAAACGCCCCCTGCACTTCCGCACACGCCTCTCCCAGGCTGATCCGCTTCGCTTATAGTGGTATCAGAGTCCAGTTCGATGTATAGGTCTAGGGTTTTATATGCTATACATGTTTGGGCATGTTTTACGTAGCTTTATTTTCTGTATTAAGCATGTTGTAAATTGTAGGGATTATTGCGTTAATTTTGCACTTGAAAGTATGATCGTTGAATTCTTGTGTATCTTGAATTATTTTCTTGATTTCTTAGGAAAAGGTGCAGAAATAGTGGCAAAAATGGAAAACGACGACGGCAGATGCTGCGTGCAGATGTCGGGCCAGGCGTGCAAGCTCGGCAGCCGCGCGCAGGGAGGGGTGCCTGCACGCTGTCACTCGGCCAGCGCGTCCAGCGCGCGCAATCGGTAGAGCGCAGCCTGTCGGCCTCGCGCGCAGGCAAGGGAGCCTATGCACTACCGCCCGGCCAGCGCACAAGAACGACGGGGCCGGCCAGTCGGCCGCACACACAAGGTTACGGCCACGCGTGCGGGCATGCAAAAGAAACCTGCGCACATGGACCCAGCCAACACGCCCAGCGCGTGCAGGCGACTGGCTGGGCTGCTTGTGCGCACGCGTGACCGCCAAGCACTAGGCACCACGGGCGCGCGCACACGTGCACAAGGGCACTACCTACCGTCAAATGGCCTACCGACCACGCTGGGGCGCGCAAGCACGGTCAGGCTAAGGTTGCCGGCAACGGTGGCTATTATCGTTTTTCGTCTTTGTGTTATTTTTTCAAAATTGTTATTTTTTTTATTTTTCTGAATTATTTTCTGCACATTTTCTAAAAAATATTATTTCGAAATATTTTATTTTGGGTTTTGTTTGGAACCTCCTAAAATTTAATATCATCTTAATAATGAGGAAAGGATTTTCTAGCAAAAAATATTGCAATGGTTGCACCGATGGTTAATTTTCTTGTGTAGAAATATTGCATTCATTTTCCGCTATGTATGATATTGGTTATCATGTATTTGGTTGAATAGCATGTTTTACTTGGATGTGTAATATTGCGATTTGCGTTGATGAGATTGGCGACGCTAGACTGACCATAGATCCACTGCGGGCTCAGTATGTTGCATAGGTTTTGGGCTTGTGATCATCCAACAGGGGCATGCTAGGTTTTTATTTTTGCATGTGGAATGAATGATGGATGAATGGTTTATTTATCATGTTTTCGTCAAAGCACGCAAATTATGTATCATGTGATGCTCGGTCTGTTAAAACTCTCACTTGGTTGGACCAAACTAAAATATTAGACCCCTAATAAATGGGCTTGAACTTGCATCGTTCGTCCAAGCCTTCCATCCATGACCAAAGTGAGGAAGCTAGTTTCAGTCAATTGTGTGGTCTCACGAGTCGTGACACGTCTTTTGGTCTGAAAATAAGTTGCACGATTGTTGCGAACGAAGTAAATACACTCTTGTTTTTCGTCTCACGAGTCGTGGGGGCAATAGTGAGTGCTATGATTTGGTTGATGGGTCGGTTCTAACACCTAATAATGTGATTCGCTTGGAGTCCTCGGGATCACATAAGGAGGTGAGGCAAAACTTGAAATTTTCGTTGGACGAGAAGGGTATGGAATACCTACCACAAATTTGTTTTCCATGCGAGGCGTAAAATCGTGGTGTGGAGAATTTCATTTGTGGATCCAAGCCCACTAGGAAAGGGTTTCTCGAAAAAGACGTTTGAGAGTGACGAGTTTTCCTAGAAATAGGGGAGCATTAAATGGCTGAAGTCTTTAATTTATTATTTAGTACCACTATAATCTGCTGATCGCTTGCTTTAATTTTTAAAATGTAGATTTAATCATGTCTGAGAATCCACTATCCTACATACTTGAGACAAACAAATTCAATAGAACAAACTATAACGACTGATTGCGCAATCTGAGGATAGTCCTCGATTATGAGAACTAAGGCTATGTCATGGACAAGCCGTTTCCTCGGACTTTGTCAGAGGAATCCACGCCAGAAAAACTTAAGACGTTCGAGGTATGGTATCAGGATAACCAGAAAGTCCGTAGCATCATACTTGCATCCATGACTAATGAGATGCAAAAACAGTATAAGAGGCTAGATGATGTTCCTTCCATAATGGCTCGTTTGAAGGATTGCTATGCAGTCCCAGACTGGCATATTAGGTATGTCGCTACGAAGGCATTCTTTAGAACAAACATGACCGAGGGATCCTCTATACATGAGATGGGGTCAAGATGCTTATCCTTAAAAAGCTCGAGGACCTCAAGGCAAGGCTCGATAACGAGACGTACATTGATGTGATCCTTCAGTCACTTCCACCCTCTTTCAACCAATTTATTATTAACTACAACATGAATGCACTTTAGAAGGGCATACATGAGTTAATAAGTATGTTAGTCCAATACGAGGCAACGACCAAGAAGTTTGCGCCGTCGGTATTAGTTGAAGAGGCTTCGACTTCCAAAGCAAAAGGAAAGGGTGTTGGACGCTGGAAAAGAAAGAAGGGAAAAGGAAAGGTCGTCGCAGCCGTTGCAAACGCTAAGAGTGTTCCTGTTGCCAAAGTAGAGAAAGGCAAGGGAAAGAAGAAGGTTGGTTCGAAGCAACAGGTGAGGGAAAATGACATATGCGTTCATTGCCGTGAGAAAAGGCATTGGAAGAGGGATTGCCCAAATTCTTCTCCGAGCAAGGTATATTTGTGGTCAAGGTTAATATGATCACTAACTCTGCTTCTTGGATATTAGATACCGGTTGTGGAGCTCACATTTGCAATGACTTGCAGGTGTTGAAAAGAAATAGAAGACTAAGTACAAGTCGTTGCTGCTGAAGCTGTATGAACCGTTAGCTTAGTAGTTAGTGATCATGTTAGGTTAGAATTAAAAGATTGTTATTATGTACCTAGCATGATCAAAAATATCATTTCCATTCCGTTGTTAGACAATAGTGGCTTTGAATTTTTTTATCAATAAAAATTGCTTTTATTTGATGAAAGATGGTTATTCTCATCTTCTAGGCAAACTTACAATGGTCTTTATATTCTGCAAAAGTCTGATTTGATCATGACTGCTCGACACAAATGTAAATTAGACGATCTTGAGAATACACAGTTGTGGCATGCAAGGCTAGGTCACATCTCTTAAGATAGGATGGAAAGATTGGTAGACTCAAAGAGCCTAGAGGTAAATTTGAGCAATCTACCAACCGACGATTCTTGCCTAAAAGGGAAAATGACCAAGAAGTCCTTTGTTGGACAAAGCACGCTTGCCACCGGTCTATTGGACTTAGTCTATACAGACGTGTGTGGGCCACTAAGTACTCAAGCTAGAGGTGGCTTCTATTATTTTCATAACCTTCACCGATGATCACTCACGGTATGGTTATGTTTACCTAATGAGGTACAAGTCTGAAGCTCTTGTGAGGTTTAAAGACTTTAGACTTGAAGTTGAGAATCAAACCGGCTGCAAAATAAAAATCCTATAGTTAGATCGAGGTGGCGAGTACCTAAGTGGCAAATTTCTCGATTATCTAAAAGAAAACAATATAATCTCTCAGTGGACACCTCAGTTAAGCGGAGTCTCTGAAAGGAGGAATTGAATCATGTTGGACATGGTTCGATACATGATAAGCTTTACCGAGTTTCCCTTGTCTTTCTGGGGCTACACACTTGAGACAAAGCTAAGTTACTAACATGGCACCATCTAGTGTTGTGACCCAGACACCATAGGAGATATGGCACACGAAGCCTGCGTCCTACAAATACTTGAGAGTGTGGGATAGCCCTGCATACTTCAAGAGGTTAGTGGGAGACAAGCTACAGTTGAGATCTAGCTTGTGCAGGTTCGTTGGCTATTTGAAGAAAACTGCAGGTTATTACGTTTATGACCCATCTGAGCAAAAGGTATTTGTCTCGATGAATGCAGTCTTCTTGGAAAAGAATTTCCATCGGATTCCCAACGTGACGAACTGCTCCTTGAGGAATCAGGCGAGACACTTCAGTCATCAGCGCTAGGAGCTGCAGATACTACGTTAAGAAGTTTTAGGTTAACTGCCCAGCGGATTAAGAACCCTTGTGAGGCTCAACATGTTGAACAACCTCTTCAGGCCCAGCATGTTGAGCAGCCTCCCGAGGAGCCAACCATGGTACCAGAAGCGCCAGCTCCTACTGGGTTTGCACCCATAGTTCCCACTAATATTCCAGTCCTCCGTAGGTCAGCAAGAGTGCCACGTCCTCCCGAGAGGTATGGCTTCTTATGCGTGACCGGTCAGTTGGATAATGATCCTAAGACATATGGGGACATGATGTTGGACATCGATTTAGGGAAGTGGTTTGAGGCTATGAAAACCGAAATAGACTCCATGAGCACGAACCAAGTATGGACACTTATGGACCCACCCAAAGGTGTTAAACCCATCGGGTGTAAATGGGTCTATAAGCATAAACTTGGGGCTGATGGAGAAGTGACTACCTTCAAAGCCAGGCTTGTGGTGAAAGGCTACACTCAACGACCCGGGACCGATTTGAGAAAACCCATTCGCCAGTAGCCATGGCTAAGTCCATTTAGATTATGCTTGTCATAGCTACATGGTATGACTATCAAATATGGAAGATGGACGTGAAAATGGCCTTCCTTAACGGTTTCATTGAGGAAGGGATCTATATGGATCAGCCGGAGGGATTCACTATTGTTGGAGAAGAGCAGAAAGTCTGCCACCTCCAAAAGTCACTATATGGCCTCAAGTAAGCATCCTGGAGTTGGAATAATCATTTTCATGAAGTCATAAGGGGATATGATTTTATCAAGAATGAGCGTGACCCTTGTACATACAAAAAGGTCAGTGGGAGCTCAGTAGTGCTCCTAGTGCGTTATGTGGACGACATTCTACGCATTCGAAATGATGGCAGAATGTTAGGTGACACAAAAGCATGGTTGTCTACTCAATTCTCCATGAAGGAGTTGCGTGAAGCTTTGTACATTCTAGGCATCAAGATTTTTAGGGATAGATCCAAACAAATGTTAGGAATGACCTAAAAACTCGTTTGTTGAGAAAATCCTAAAAAGGTTCAAAATGGATAACTCCAAACGAGGTTTCCTTCCCATGAGGCATGGGGTCAAGTTATCCAAGAAACAATCTCCCAAGACTGATGAGGAGCTTGAAAGGATAAAGGACATCCCCTATGCTTCCGTCGTAGGCAACATCCAGCATGTCATTCACTGCACCAGGCCTGACATCGCTTACGCTTTGAGCGTGACCAAAAGATATCAGTCATGTGCAGGTGAGGCACATTGGATTGCAGTTAAGAGCATTAATAAGTACCTAAGAATTACTAAAGATATATTCTTAGTCTATGGCGGTGGAGAGTTGATACTAGAAGGTTTCAGCGATGCTAGCTTCCAGTCAGACGACGATGATGCCAAATTTTAGTCAGGATACGTGTTCAGGCTTAATGATGGAGTGGTAGCTTGGAAAAATTTCAAGCAGGATACCACAGTCGATTCCACCACTGAAGCTGAATACATAGCAGCTTCAGAAGCTCTCATGGAGGTGGTTTGGATGAGAAACTACATCCAAGAATTGGGTATGGTGCCTAGCATTATCGAGCCGAAAGTTATCTTCTGTGATAACAACGGGGCTATAGCGCAAGCAAAGGAATCGAGATCTCATCACCAATCCAAGCATATACTTAGACGCTACCACTTGTTGAGGGATATGGTAGGAAGAGGTGATGTTCGGATAGACCGGGTCAGCTCAGCAGAAAATAATGCAGATCCTTTGACCAAGCCCATGTTACAGATCACTCATGCACAACATCTTGAGAAGATGGGTTTAAGGCATTTGAGTTATTGGCTTTAGGTCAAGTGTGAGATTGTTAGAATAGGTGATCGTGAAACCAATCTAGTTAGGCTTATGTAACCTGTTTCTGACAATTGTGGTATAAACAAATTGTTGTGAATGAAAGTGATGTTCAGTTTATGACATTTATCTTTGATTGTGTTCACATATTATGTATTACTGTTCAATGCACAAGCAAAGCCCACAGACCGAATGCGTTAATCCAAGAGGCTGGCCTGCACATAGGTTGGCAAACATGAATCCAGCCTCTGTGGATCGGTCTAAAACTCTCCAAGTTAAGGACCTCGAGATTGGGTATCGAGGGTCCAATCGAGACTTGCACTAAAGATTGCAGTCGTGTTTCATCGACGAGTGACGAGGCTCATCCTTACAATATTAGTGGGTTAGTTGGCTCGATGCCGGCTGATTGAGGTGACTCATGGGAATCGTCATATGGAAAGCCTTGAGTGGGTTGGTCAGTATGAGATTAGTCCTCGGACTTGAAGGACTACAAAAATCACATACACACCATGCCTGTATCTTGGGTTTGGCGAAAGGCTACTGGGTCGAAAGACTTGGTTACTATAAACTCTATCCAGTGCAGTCAGAATGTGTAGTATGGACGGTGAGTTCCAAGAAAGAATCCTACTCCTGTCAAATGGTTGACAGTAGTATCACACTTACACTCTAAGACTCGTTCCCTATAAAACCTGTGGCCACAGTGACTGAACACTGGGATAGGATCCAAGTGACGTTTAGTGGTGAAAGAGTGAAGGCTTAAGTCAAGGATGGAGGTCGAGCTCCAAATTCCATACCCTGGACTATAGCTGTGAGATGGTAGATGGAAGAACCGTACTCGTATGCATTCGAAAGCCTAAATGTTCACACCATGATTTCACCTAGTCTCTAGTACCATGCACTGTTGCTAGACGGCCACCCATGGTGACGGGCGAATTCCGGTCATTGAATGATTGGAGATTCGACCAAGTCTAGCTGAAGGTGAACCTAAAGAGCCACACATAATTAACAGAAAGTGGAGTTAATTTGGAATTAACTCCGGGTGATGGGACAATTTAATTAGATTAAATTGGTCCTTTTTTGGAGTATCAAACCTTTGAGAATTAATTAGATTAATGAGGCTTGATTCATAAATTATATTTATGAAATTAGGGGATGGGTTGTTTCCCTTTTTAACAAGATTGAAAAGGTGAAAATATTTATTTGGGATTAAGTATTTATTAGATTTTATTAGAAGCCCATTAGGATTTATTGGACCATTTAAATTAGATTTAAAGGTCTATTCCATAAAACCCATTAAAGGATGGATGGACGAGATTTGATCTTGGGGCTAGATGAGATGAAGGGCTAGGATTAAGTTTGACTTAATCAAAGCCTATGTTGACTAGGATTTTGGCTAGGTTAAATCCTAAAGGTCTTCATAGTGTGTCTCCTTTGTAGAAGTGAGTAGGACTTGGAAAACTACTCTATAGAAACTAAAGAACACACACGCACACACACGACAACTCTCTCATCTCACACACTCAAAACCGGCGCCCCTCTCTCGGCCATCTCTTCCCTCTCTTCACCTCCAAAAGCCTTCTTGTTTTCTTGTCTTTAATACAAGGAAACACATGAGCAATCGATCACGTTAAGTAATAGTATTTAGTCGATTGTTTTCTCCCTTTCTTTGATATCTTGCTAGCACGAGGATATCAAGATTCCGATGAATTGCATGGACGATTTGGAGGGTCCCTACGTTGGGATCTAGGTGGCAAACTCGAAAACAATGCATGTAGCCAAACGAAGAAAGCTACAACGGGTTAGTACACTTGTTACGTTTTTGCTTCTTCGTTCAAACCCTATGGCCTCCATGAATCCTGCATGTTTTTTCTTTTGTTCATGAGATACACCGAACGCACGGGATGATCAAGGGAACACCCCTTGATTGGTTTATTCCGTTATTGTTATGCATGTTTATGTTTTTTATTACGCTTTAAACGCCCCCCCCCCCCCCCCGCTTCGCTTCCGCACGCGTCTCTCCCAGGCCGATCCGCTTCGCTTACAGAACCTTCATGCCCCACTTCCTTCGCTGCTATAAGAATCACCGGAATCGCCACCAGAGTTTCATCACCACCACCACCACCCCTAATTCAAAAACCCCAGCATTTACACTCTGAATTTGGATTGAAGAGAGTTCGAGTCTCATACCAGGAGCCACTGCAGCCGATGGAACGAGATGCACTTGTTCGGCCTCCTCCCCCTTCTCCCAGAATTTGGATTCCCCCATTGATTCCGATGAACTCTGCTCGATTGAATCATTTTCATATTGTTCATTATGCCTCATACCTCTCATCTCTGTTAAAGCAGGATCCGGTAGAGTTGAAGTGGACTCCTCATTAGAACCTAATGCTATCACTAGCGGCCCAACATTGTCTTGCTAGTGCATGGTGCTACATTACACAATGGATCCCCAGCCACGCTGGCCTATTTAGTTAGGCCCATTTGTTTTATCATCCCTGGACTCCCTGGTATGATTTGATCATAGCTTAAAAGTTGGTAAGCTTGATTGAAGAACTAATGGTGATTGATTGGGATGTATCTAGACATCCTTGGATGAACCTAGACACATTCCAATAATCACATTAATTATGTATATATATGAGTATATACAACACCTTGTGTATGAGAATCATTATTCATCTTTTCTAGGAAAAGAGAAGACAAAATTTGACCTCTCTCCTCTCTAAACTCTCGGCCACTCTCTCCCCCTCTCACTTGTGTTCTTCACTTGATCTTGGATCAAAAGGAAGAACAAAGTAGGTTTAAAGAGAACACTAATTCATAGTGTTTTTCTCTTGAACCGATTCCTTCCTAAACCCGTTTTCTTCTAGCAAGGAAAATGTGTGTTTCCTCCGGTGTGGTGTGGATCACCTTTGGAGAGTCCATACGTTTGGCCTTTGTGAGCATTCTGGAGAAGGAACAACGCAAGTAGCCATGCATACGTGAAATCTACAAAGGTAATGGTTATTTGTGCTTTTGTAGATTCAACCTTTTCATTTATGCCCTATGTGTTATATATATGTTTTAAATATTAATACATCCTACACCGAACGCCCGGTTGAGCACCCAAGGGTACACCCCTTGGGATCACGTTTATTTAAATTATTTTAAATTTACGTATGAATCTCGCCTTTCTCGCTTCCGCTCGCGCTCCCGGGTGGATCCGCTTGTCCTACAAGTGGTATCAGAGCCTGGTTCGATGTAAGGGGCATAGATCTATGTGCTTGGCATGATCTACTTGCTTTTATGGCTTTAATGGCATGTTAGATTGCATGAATATATGAATAAATATGATGATACAATTGTTTAAATTTGATGGACGTTAAGCATGCTAATTTTGTGAGATTGGATCTAGAGTTACATGCTCATTTTCAATTTATTATTGTTGATTTGTGCTGAAAAGAATGTCGAAAAATTTTGAAAAAACGGACAGCAGCGGCAGCGGTTGGCTGCCGCCCCTGCTGGCCGGTCACTGGCTGGCAGGAGCGCTGCCGGACACGCGCGGGCTCATGCCTACGCGCAGGCCTAGCCGGCGTGCCTGCCAGTGTGCGTGCTGGCAGGGGGGCGCGCGTGCGCTGTGCGCAGGCATGCCGCTGCCGGCCGAGGCAAGCGCGGCACAGGGAATGCGCGCGCTCAAGGCCCGCAGGCTGGCTGCCTGTGCGCGCGGCTAGCCGGCAGGCACAATAGCTGGGTCGTTTTGTGTCGTTTTTTTGACGTTTTTCAGAAAATTTGATTTTCTGTTTTTTTTTTTTTTGCACATTATTCTGAAAATGTATTAATTTTGGACATTTGATTTTGGAATAATTGGATTGTTCTTTAGATCAAATTTGCTTAATTAATTTGGGATTAATACATGCATTGGATGCATTGTTTATAATGTCCATTGAATTTGAAATTTGAATTTTTGCATATTGTTTATGTATTATGTTTTGTGATGTTGGACATCACTTGGATATTTGGAATATCCATGGTTTAAGCATAATTATTTAGAATAATTGTGTTATATGCGTTGATGGAATCAACATGTGATGATCACAAGAGTCCTAATCCTTATGAATGGATGAATGTATGATTATTTACATTTTTGTTGGGTGGGACCTGCGTGCCTCTTGTTTTGGGACTATCATCTCCTGTATTACAGCCTTATGATGTTAAGGCTTGTTTTTATTTCTATCTATTACTTTCAATTCTAATGAGAGTAGATAGGATTGATGAGGTTTTAATTTTAACAAGCATATGGAGTCGGAGACCCCAAGGTAGAGCATCAAGGCGTGAAACAAGAATATTACAAGGCCCATTGGAATGACAATGGCTATATCACTTTGTAATAATTTAGGACCACCTTAGACAAATCATAGACTCACTGTCGGCTCAGTGGGTCGCATAGGTTGAGCTTGTGATCATCCTAACAGGGGTATGCTATGTTTTCTGCATGCGGCGTATTTATTTATCGCTTTAAAATTGAATATTTATGCATGCAAAAATACCTTAATGTGATGAGGTCTCGGTCATTCATTAAACTCTCATTTGGTTGGACCAAATTAAATATTAGGCCCAGAACGGACTTAGATCAAAATGGTATTTTGATCTGTCGAGCCTTCCATCCACAGCAATGTGGTGAGGAAGCTACCAGTACCCAAGTGTGGTCTCACGAGTCGTGGCACACTTGGACTAGGGAAAAGCTGCACCATTGTTGTGAACAAAGAGACTGCACTCGTTGTTTTCCTGTTTCACGAGTCGTGGGGGGGCGACAGTTTGAGGGCATGATTTGGTTGATGGGTCGGGCCCAACACTGAGTAACATGGTTCGCTTGGAGTCCTCGGAACCATGCGAATAGGTGAGGCAAAATATCTTAGGAATCTCATTGGATGAGAATGATATTGGATATCTCCCACGAGGTCTTCTTCAAGTGAATCATAAAAGCGGGCCATGGAGATTACGCTTGTGGATCCCAAGCCCACTAGGAAACGGTTTCCCAAAACTCCGCTTGAGAGTGGTGGACTTTCGTATAAATAGTGGGATGGTTAAAGACTAAAAGACCATGTCTTCAACTTGAATAATAATATTACCATCATCTGCTAATTTCTGCTTTATATTTTATTAATATAGATATGTCTAAGAATCCATTAACCATAATACTTGAGACTAATAAATTCAACGGAATGAACTACTCGGACTGGCTGAGAAACTGGAGGATTGTCCTCGATTTTTGAGAACCAAGCCTACGTCTTGGAAGAGCCGCTGCCGAGCGACTTACCGAAGGGGTCCACGCCAGAAAAATGTTTGACGTTCGAGAAATGGCATGAGGACAACCGGAAAGTACACAGTATCATATTGGCTTCAATGTCTAACGACATCCAGAAGCAATATGAGAGGCTGGACAACGTCTCCGCCATAATGCTCTGCATGAACGAGGTTTATGCGGTTCCGGATAGGTATATTAGATATGCCGCCACAAAAGCATTCTTTGGCACCAAGATTGTTGAAGGATCGTCTGTACAAAGTCATGGGGTTAAGATGCTCTCCCTATTGGAGAAACTCAAGGACCTTAAAGCTGGGCTTAACAATGACACGTACATTAACGTGATCTTTCAGTCGCTTCCTCCGTCCTATGACCCGTTTGTTGTAAACTACAACATGAACGGACTTGAGAAGTTTATTCATGAGTTGATCAACATGCTGGTTCAATACGAGGTCACGACCCACAAGTCGGCGCCGGCGGTATTGATAGGAGAGGCTTCGACCTCCAAGGCGAATGGCAAGAGGGCCGGACGCTGGAAGAGGAAGAAGGGAAAAGGGAAGACGGTTGCGGCCCCTGCTTGAGCCCGGTTGAGCACCCAAGGGTACATCCCTTGGGATCACGTTTATTTAAATTATTTTAAATTTGCGTATGAATCTCGCCTTTCTCGCTTCACCTCGCGCTCCCAGGCGGATCCGCTTGTCCTACATCCTCCAACCATGGTCTATATCTAGTCTCTCCCTCTCCCCCCTCCAACATACCACCCTCAATCCGTTGAGCACAATCTCGCATTATATGACCAGGCATACCACAATCATAGCAAAGTTCGGCAATCTATCGTACGTGAGCTTAACCAAAATCTCTTCACCACTAACCAAGTGCATCCTGAGACATCGTTTCAGAGGTTGACGGATGTCCATTGATTGACGGATGTCCATTGAAGCCATATACGCATTTTAGAACCCCATGCAAACTGAGCCTGATCATGGTCCGAATCCATGAATTTACCAATACGATTTCCAATAGCCAGCCACTGCCTGCATCATCATCCGTATCGGCAATTTGTGAACAAATATATAAAGTTGACACCAGTTCAGGTCAACATCTTTTGGATTTTCCGACGTAGAAACTCGGTTTAGGATCATCATATTTTTGTCGAAGGTCCAGGGACATCCGTTCATCACCCTATCTCTATCGACAGCATGCTGAATTACTATTAAAAACGATCATCATCCAAAAGTTAGGCATCAACCGAAGCACATCTAACCGGAAGGATCGTGGTGTAATCAACTTGCCAACTAAGAGAAATCCCTACGAATCCGTATTACCTCTCCACTCCACTTCCGGCAACACCAACTCCCCATCTTCATCATCCATCCAGCAACACCAACTCCCCATCTTCATCATCCATCAGTACTAACGATTTACCTAATTAATCATTCCATCCTTGACCCCATGAAATCTATTAAGAATGAGGTGTTAGTTCCAAACGGCAGACAACAGCTCGTCGATGATCCACCCTTTCTGTTTCCACTACTGATGCTGAAGAAAATGAAATGCAAAAACAAGCACAAAACAAAGAGACTGACAAGAAAAAAAATGACAGGATCAAAGCACAGGACGAATTAAACCGTGAACTAGAACAGAAGACTACGGAATAACATAAGAACCACACTCTTCAACCCAAAATCACATCCGATTGAAAAGGAACACATGCAGTGTTATCTATCCAGCCAAGGTCACTCACAGAACACTCAGAAAAGACGTACACTCCCCTCATACGAGATACACCTCTTCTCAGATAACCGTCTTCGTCTCCGTCATGAACTGAATAATTTCATGTGATATATATTTTGAAATGAAAAGATCATACGTTAATATCACCCCTCTTCATTTTCAAAAGAAATGGTTGCATGATTTTGCACCAAACAGTGGTAAATATCTCCGTCGCTTTAATGGAATTTTTACTGCTTTTACTCATTTAATATGTTTTGAATCTTATAAGATCTTTTTAAAAAAAGTTAACTTTTCTAACTTTTTTGAAGATAAATTGCATAACACTCCCTTGTGTTTTAGGAAAATTGCACAAAACCCCTTGTGTTATGTTTATAGGCAAAAAAACCCCGTGTTGTTTAAGCGTGCAAGTATTTTTTTCACTCTCATTTTGCAATGAGCATCATTTTAATAAAATTATATATTATTAATAAATTTAATATATTATTTAATTTTAATATATTCCAAAATTACATTTATTTATGAAAATATATTAACTAAATATTAAAATACATAATATATATAGTTTTTAAATTTTAAAATTTAAAATAACATTGACAATACAAAAATTAATATACTAAATTCACTTTTCAATTTTAAATATTTACGGATATAAATAAAAATCAATTTTAACAATTATACATTACCAACTAAATTAAATTATTTAAGTTTAAACGTGTTTGAATAGATTATATTTATTTATAGAAATATATTAATTAAATATCGAAATACTAAAAAAGTTTATAAAATATTTTAAGTTATATTATTTATAAATAATATTTAAATTAAAATTATCATATTTTTAAAATAAAAATTTAATAGATATTTTATTTTTTAAAATTATGAAAAATTAAATTATTTTTACTTCTTTTTTTAAAAATTATTTTTTCAAATTCAGATTTATTCTTTATATATATTTATATATAAAACTACATAAAATTAAAAAGTTACAAACAATTAAAATAAATAAAAATTTTAAAACCAAAAAAAAAAAGGAAACCATCATCTTCCCCAAACCTGCTCCGCTTCCAGCCACTGTTCTGAACACCCCCTCCGCCTGCGCCTTGTTGGCCATGGATCTGGGCGACGGCGGTCGCCCAGAGAAGAAATGGGCGACCTTCGTCGCCCTAATCGAGGGGCGACGGCGAGGTCGCCCTTCTCCGAGAGGGCGACGTCATCGTAGCCCCATTTTGCTTGCCCTGGGCGACGACGAGATCAACCAATTTCTGGACGATCTCACTGTCGTCCAAAGTCGGGTTGGAGACCGGCGACCAGCAGCTGAGGCGGCAACGGCAGCAGTGGCGGCGGTAATATATATGTATATATAATTGTGACATAATAGTTATATACTTGTATATATAACACTCTATATATATAATTTAATATAATATATTTTTAAAATAACTTAATATCTAGACCATTTATTTTTTTATTATTGAAGATCAACGGTTGTCGTAGCAAGGGTATAACGGCAACTCCTTAAAAAATTTAACGCCGTTAACCCTAACTAACAGAAGGGGAGAGTGTGCTAAATTTTGAAAAACATGGGGGTTTTTTTCGCCTATAAAATTAACGTAGGAGGGTTTTCAGCTAAAAAATTAAAAACACAGGGAATTTATGCAATTTATCCTTTTTTTTTATAAGATCTTGTAAGTTCTATGCAACTCATAATTGACAAGGCAAAAATAATCTTATTAAGTTACTATATTCCAGTTACCCTTTAGGGGGTGATTGGTATGTACGAATGAATTTAGGGGGAATAGAGTAAATCTAAGAATGGAATAAAAGTGGGAATAGAATGATTTTGGTATATCATTCCTATGTTTGGTATACCAAATGAATGAAAAAGGAAATTGAATCAAAACTTTTCAAATTACTCACTTACATATTTTTTAAATAATGAAACTTAAAAATTAAAATAAAAAAAAGGGTTAAATACACTTACCACCCCTGAAGTATTCACCCCACATTAATTATCCCCCTAAAGTATTAAAACCTTCAAAATCCACCTGGCCTTCTAACTTATTTTATTTTTAAGTTCAAAAGGTCCATTTTATCCTTATTGAAAATTGCTTTTTCGAAAAAAAATAAAGGGATTTTTAAAATACTAAAATCGCTCTTTTGTGAAGCTTTTTTCTAATTCTAGTTTCACTTATTCATCGAGTTTTTTTTTTATTTTCGTAATCCTAAAATATTAGGAGTTTATTTTATTTTAGTTTCCTTTATTTTTCAAGTCAAATTAAAAATAAAGTCATACATATATATTTATATATTTACTTAAACAAACATACAATTAATAAAATCAAAAAAGAGTTGATCATGAGCTAATAAGAAAATATATAATCAATATATATTTATATGAACATGATAATTATATAAATATGGTAATGATATGATGTATAAATTTATTTTTAACTTGGTTTGACAAATAAGTTAAGCTAAAATAAAATGAGTTTCAAATACTTTAGAATTACAAAAATAAAAAGGGTTCGATGAAAAAGGAAAAATAGAATTAGATAAAACTTCAAAAAAGAGTGGTTTTGGTATTTAAAAAAACCCTTTAATTTTTTTTCATAAATCAATTTTTAGTAAGGGTAAAATGGACATTTTGAACTTCAAAATAAAAGGTGTTAGAAGGTCAGGGGGCTTTTTGAAAGTTTTAATACTTTAGGGGGTAATTGATGTAGGGTGAATACTTTAGGGGTGGTAACTGTATTTAACCCTAAAAAAAAACAACTAAGCAAGGTCACATTAATGACATAAGAAATATTTTTTGAAATGTTAAATTAATTATAAATTTATCATATATATTGTTGGATATTTTCATATATTTAATTTTTTTTTAAATAAACACTTATTGTTTATATACTTTAACATACATATAGAAAATATAGAATACAACAATATGGTGTATATGCTATTATATAATATTTTATACTTCTAGTAATATTTGGTAAAATGCATGTAAAAATGGTGTATATGCTATTATATAATATTTTATACTTATAATAATATTTGGTAAAATACATATAAGATGTTAATAACTTTACATTAATTTAATAAAGTACTTACAAGTTTAAGTTTTTTATATTATATATTTTGGTAACACATATTTAAATATTTTATATTGATATTTATTTTATTTAATGTATTTAAAATAATACATAATTTTGTTATTATAAATCTTGCAACTATAATTTTGTTAAAAGTTATTTTAACAATATAAAATAAATTAATCTATTTTCAATCTATTGGGAATAGGTAAAACCATGGGCAAGTGGGGGAATGCCTAATCCGATACTTATGGAAATGGGCATTTTTAAGGGAATGGGTATTGCTATTCTTAAATTATATCAAACATGAGTTGGGAATGATTTTAGGAATGTTCATTCCATTCTTAACTTATTTCATACCAATCATATCCTGATAATAATACACACTTTTTTAACAATAAAAAGATTCTCTCACTCTCTCTCCATGCATATTAATTAGGTCTCTCCCTCGCCCCCTCTCTGTCCATCTATATATATATATATATATATATATGCAATTTTATTTATGATATTTCTCATTTTAATATAACTATGACATAATTATGTAATTAGCATTAACTTTCAATTATTATAAATTATGAAAAAAACTGCTATTGTGTTACATTTATTAAAGAAAAATATAATTTTAAGACATTATAAATTATAATATGGCTAAAAGCAGTCATTGAAATTAACAAAAGAAAAATATATCAATTATATATTTATGTTAACATTCGACTAGCATGAGCATTAATATTATTTCAATGCAAAAGTTCAGAGATAGTAATTTGTCAATTTTTTATTTTTGTAAAAAAAGTATCTATTAAATTTTTATTTGTAGTTAAACTGATGTATACTATTTATGAAAGTATTTTAAAAAATTTTAAATATAAAATATGTCAAAAACAATAACTTATTTGATTCGAATTGTATCATATCCTTTTTTATCATTTTACCAATGAAAAGACCTCATTATGCCAAACACCCTAACATCTTATAAGATGTGAAAACATCTAAGCTTCAACATCTTATTTTATCCAAATACTTTATGCCACCTTTACTTTGACATATTAAGCAGGTTATCACTCTCAATCAGATCTAATATTTTGTTTACTTCAAATTGGGTCGGCCCATTATCAATCCCAAAGGCCCAGCACATCCTCTGGTTATTGTTTGATTGTAATGTCGATCAAAAGGGAGTTATTATTCAGTCCACATGGCCAGCTCATGGTGATAAATTTTTGCCTCTCCATTATGCCCTCAATTTTTGCTGCAGAAAGGTCAATATTGCCCCTGATTGACTGGCTCTTTCTAACAATGGTAAGGCAGATGTTGTGTGATAAAAAAACATAATTTTTCAAGTTCTCCATATTTGAAGAAGAGATGACAATGGCATCCGAGCTCAACTCCTACTAAATGTGATTGTTTTGAAAAAATGCTCAGATTATACTCTTCATTTTGAGATCCATTTCACCTACATAAAAATACTTGCTGCTATTGTTTGAATGTTTTTTTCTTCTTGTTGTTCTGTTTAATGGGGGGGTTGAGGGGCGGTGCTACGTGGGATGGAGGGGCGGAAGGTGGGGGGCTGAGGCGGCGGTGCTGAGCGGGGTGGTTGGGCGGGGCAGGAAGGGGATTGAGGCGGCAGGGAGGAGTGGCAGTGTTTTGGGGGGAGGGAAGACGACGACGAAGGTTTGGATTTTTGGTGGAATCGGGGAGGGGAGGGGAGGGGAGGAAGGGGGTGTCATCTCGTCTTCTCCAGACGAGGGCGGGACTGGGGATGGAGATGAGGGTGTGTTGGCGGCGACTGAGAAAGGCAGCATAGAGCTCGGCAGTGAGAGGCAGGCGTTATTTTACAAGGGAAAAATGCAAGTAATCCCCTGTGATATTGAAAATGGGAAAATTACCCCTTATGAAAAATAAAATATCAATTTACCTCCCTGTGTTTTTAAAATGGATTAATTTACCTCCCCGTGTTTTTAAAAATAGAGCAATTTACCACTCTGTTTAGGGAGGTAAATTGCTATTTTTTTCATAGGGGGGTAATTTGTCATTCGCAATATCACATAGAGGTAAATTGCATTAATCCCTATTTTACAAGGAAGAAGACAATGCTTTCAGGGAAGAAGATGATGTTTAATAATTATTCATAATAATTTAATACAATATGAAAAATAAGTTATTGTTAATTAATTAATTAAAATTTCCATACACATAAATAAAAAATAAATAAATTTTACTTTATTAATTTCCATAAGTATGTAGATTTAAAATTAGAGAATAACAAATAAATAATACATAAATTTTAAATATCAAAATTTCTTTTGATGTTAAAAATTTATAATAATTTGTAGAAGTTAGATATATATTTGATATTATTACATTATATAAATATATTTTTTATTTTAATATTGTCATTAGATATATATTTTATATATTAATAAATATAATTTTTTATTAAGATGAATATGATGGAAATGGGAAAAATAATATAGATATAAGTATATAAAATGATTTAAATATTTTTAAATATTTTATGTTTTGTGATGTAACCTATTTTTGTCCTTTTATGGGGCAATTTGTCAATTACACATTTTATCCCTTATAATAACTATACAAATGAAAACACTTTTTTTTTCGCTATCTCTGAGAGGTTGTGTATATCGTATGAGAGGAGGGTTCTTCATTCTGAGTGTTTGTGAGTTGTTTTGTTAGGGTAGTAAACTCTGAGATCTGGTTGTTTCCTCTAAGCATGGGTTTTGTAATTTGGTGTTTTATGTTCTCATTTGATCGGGTGTGACCTTATCTGGTGGTGTCTTCTTCCGTAGTTGTATGCAGTAGTTTCTCTTTCTAATTTCGTATGTTGTTTCTTGTGTTTGTCTTGGTTCTTCTTTGTGTGTCTTGGTTCTTGTCTGTCTTGCAGTTAAAGTGCAGTTTCTCTTTGATTCAAAGGTCGGTTCGCGGGGGCTTGTGGCTAATCGGGCTTTAACACCTTCTTCTACTGGATCTGATGGACTCGGGCATGGAGTGTTTAGGTAGATCGTTAGTACTGACAGATGATGAAGATGAGGGTTTGGTGTTGCCGGATGATGAGTGGAGGGGTAATACGGATTTAGTGGATTTTATGCTTGTCGGTAAACTGATTACGCTAAGGCCTTTTTGTTTAAACGTGCTTCGTTTGATGTTAAATAATCTCTTCAAGCTAATTAGAGGGATGTCAGTGCAGTTGCTGGATAATGATCGTTTTCTAATTGTGTTTCAGCACGTCGTTGATAGAGATAGAGCGATGAGCGGATGTCCTTGGATTTTTTATAAGAATTTTATGGTTCTAAATTATGTTTCTATGGAAGAGAATCCGAAAGATATCGATTTGAACTGGTGCCCTTTTTACGTCTTTGTGCATGACTTGACGATACGTATGATGATGCGGGTAGTAGCTGAGGCTATCGGTAATCGTATAGGTAAATTCATGGACTCGGATCATGGTGAAGCCTAGTTTGCATGGGATTCTAAAATACGGATACGGGTTTCCTTGGACGTGCGGCTGTCGTTGAAACAGTGTTTGAAGATGTGATCTGTCAGCGATGAGGAAATCTTGGTCAAATTCACCTACGACTGATTGCCAAACTATTGTTACGATTGTGGTTTGCTTGGCCATATAATGAGGGACTGTGTTCAACGAGTAGAGGATGGTTTGGTGGAGGGGGAAGAGGGGGGGATGAGGTATGGTCCATGGTTGAGGGAGTCACGAGCAGTGAGGATGATTCAGGGTCAGTATTTTCGATCAGGTGGCTGGGGATGAGGCTTGGTGGTGGGGCGATCGATAGGGGCAAGAGGGGGAGGTAGTGGGCGGAGGGGAGCGGCAGTGTACGAGAGTAGTGGGGGTTCGCTATCTAGGGGAGTAGGGAGCGGGTCAGATGGGGGCTTGGTGGTGAAGGAGTGTTCGTCGGTGGCGGAGAGGCGATGGGGGAAAACTCAGGTGGCGGAAGGGGCTGGTGCAGGGTCGTGGGTCTAGGAAGTGAGGGAGGAGGGGCCAAATCGTGGGTTGAGAGATGAGATTCAGAGGGCTGGGCTGGATTGAGCGGTAAATCAGCAAGTGGGCCAAACCCATGGGCCAATCATTGTTAGCCCAAAAATTTTATAAAGATTTTGTATCTGATTGTGGGCCGACCAGGAGGGAAATTTCAGGAAATAAGCTAGTTGACATTGGGCCTACAATGTTGGATTATGACCCAAATAGGAAATACAATTCTATTACTCATGTTATGATTGGAAAAAGCCAAGAAAGGCAAATTCATAGTGATTCGAGAGGAGTGGCTTTTCTGGAACAGTTTGAAGAAAAGTCAATTGAACAGAAGTCGATGGAATCAAGAGTGGGTATGGAAATTCGAGGTAAGGAAAAAATTGTTGATCAACAAGAACAGAATTTACCAATGAATGTCGTATCAGGTATGAGGCTTGAACTCCCTTCGATCTAAATTCAACATGCATCTACTGGGTTTGTCCAACCAAACATGAATGGCGTTGGGGAGGATAATCTGGTAGCGGTGCCGGTGACTTTTTCAGCAGCGAGGGGAGATGGTCGTCGAGGGCTTCGGGGCTATCGAAGGGGACGTAGAAGAGGCATGCGATATGCCACAGGTAAGCGAAAGTTGGGTTTATTTTTGGGTGAAAGGCCATTGAAGAAAAGCTTGATTAATGATGATATTCTTGATGAGGTACCGGCGGAGGCTGGTTCACAGCCCCACCTGTCACCATGAGTGTGTTAGCATGGAACTGTCGAGGCTTGGGGGGTGTCTCGACAGTTCGGAAACTTCGAGAAGTCATCCAAGATTTTTGTCCCCTGTTGGTTTTTTTTATCTGAAACAAAATGTGGTAGTTTTAGGGTGGATAGAATTCGGGAAGGTTTGATATATTTGGAGTCAGTGTTCTTTCAGAGGGTAGATCGTGGGGGCTCACTCTGTTTTGGAGGAAGGATGCAGTAGTACAGCTTCGATCCTTTTTAAAGTACCATATTGATGTTGTTGTTTTGGAACCAAATTCTGCAAATTGGCGCTTCACAGGCATTTTTGGTGATCCAGAGGTAGGAAATAGGAGGGTTGTTTGGGATTTACTGATTCGATTAAGTTCACAATCATCGGATGTTCCTTGGCTCTGTGCGGGTGACTTAATGAAATCTTATTTCAGCATGAAAAGACTGGAGCAGAACGACAGAGGTGGCAAATGGATGACTTTAGTAGGGCGCTAGATTGGTCTGATCTGAGTGATCTTAGCTTTCACAGGCAGAAGTTTACTTGGTGTAACCGGCGCAGTAGGGCAGATACAGTTTATGCACGGTTGGACAAGGCTTATGGGAACTCTAGATGGGTCTCAAAGTTTCCAAACACTCGGGTTACTCATTCTTCGCCTCCTTATTCGGATCATGTGATGCTCACTATTCAGTGGGATCCTGGGGGTGTTTTAGGGAGGCCGAGGAGGAAGAGGCAGTTCTGGTTTGAAGCCAATTGGTTATAGTCAGGAGAGTGTAAGACGGTAATTGAGTCAGCATGGGATACTCTAGTGGAAAATGATCCAAAAAAACGGTTGTTTACGAAAATACAGGAGTGTCAGGTAAGGTTACTCCAATGGGATAGGGAACATTTTAATCAGCCAAAACTGGATATTAAGAAGCTTGAAGCGCGATTTGCTAAATTAGAGGGCACTTACAGACAGGCTGAACATAGGGAAATGGAGGATATTCGGAAACAGCTTGATGAAATTCAGGTTAGGGAAATGGTAAGGTGGCAGCAGCGTAGTAAATTTCATTGGTTGAGGGAGGGAAACGGAAATACCAAATTTTTCCATGCTCAGGCTTCGATTCTTCGTTGTCATAATACAATTTCCCGCTTGAAGGATGGTGAAGGGGTATGGCAGGAAGGGGAGACGGGAATCCAAGATGTTTTATTGAAGTACTTTCGAGATATCTTCACATCATCCCGGCCATCAGATGCAGATTTGAATGAGGTGTTAAATTTTATACAACCTAAAGTTACCCCAGAGATGAACTGCATACTAACTGAACCATTCTCTGCCGATGAGGTTAAGAGCTGCCTTTGGTATGTATTCTTTGAAGTCTCCGGGCCCTGACGGTATGCCTCCTTTGTTTTTTCAGAAATATTGGTCTATTGTTGGTCATGATGTGTCTTGTGTTGTTTTGCGTATTTTGAATGAACATGTCTTGTTACATAAGCTTAATTTCACTCATACTGTGCTTATTCCTAAAAGTGAGTCCTTGGAGACTGTGTCACAATTGTGTCCAATTAGCATTTGTAATGTTGTCATTAGAATTGCATCTAAGTGTGTGGTTAATCGTGTCAGGGGTTTTCTTGATCATATTATCTCTCATACACAATCCGTATTTATTCTGGGTAGACTCATTTCAGACAACATATTACTAGCATTCGAGTTGAACCATCATCTTAGGATCACATCCCGATCAAATGATGCATGTGTAGCTTTAAAACTAGATATGAGCAAGGCTTGTGATAGGGTGGAATGGTCATTTCTCAGAGTTGTTTTGATTAGGTTGGGGTTTAACCATAGATTCGTGCAGCTTATTATGTTATTGGTTACTTCAGTCTCTTATTCACTTACAATTAATGGTAATCATTTTGGTTTCTTTTGTCCGGAGAGGGGATCGGACAGGGTGATCCTCTTTCACCTTATCTGTTTATCTTTTTTATTGAAGCTCTTTCTAGTTTGATCCAGGTAGCTGAGGGTGGGGGGTGGTTGGTGGGGGTGAGGGTGACACCTCAGGCACCGGTTGTATCACATTTATTGTTTGCAGATGATACATTGGTGTTCTATGGGGCAAAGGAGGGGGAGTTGAGGGAGTTGGGAAGGATCTTGGCAGTGTATGCTAAGGCGTGGGGACAGGTGGTCAATTTTCAGAAGTCAAGTATGGTGGTGAGTGGGAGAGTGAGAGAGGTGGTAAAGAGACAGTTGGCCGACATTTTGAGAGTACGATTAGTAGACCATCATGATAGATACCTGGAATTGCCGGCAGGGGGGAGGGGGGAATTCGAGAGGTCATTATTTAGGTATATTAAGGATAGAATGTGGGATAGGACGGGAGGGTGGAATCTGAAGATGTTGTCTCAGGCGGGTAAGGGGGTTCTGATCAAGTCGGTTTTGCAGTCATTACCAACTTACGCAATGTCATGCTTTTTGTTGCCTAATAAACTATTGCATGAGTTGGAAATGACGGCAGCGAACTTCTGGTGGCATAGTAAAGGAGAGAAGAGGGTTCATTGGGTGACGTGGTCTAAAATGTGTCGGCCTTTAGTTAGAGGAGCTTTGGGTTTTTGTTCATTACAGGAATTTAATTTGGCTTTGTTGGCTAAGCAGGGATGGAGGCTTTTAACGAGACCGAACTCCCTTCTTAGTTGTGTTTTGAAGGCCAAATTTGGGTTCTAGGCCATTATAGACTTAGCGGAGTTTACTCGGTGCTAGGAGTCTATTACGGGAAGGGTGTGTTATGAGGGAGAATCGGGCGGTAGGAGGGGGCAAGAGTGTTGCTGGAAGTTGCACAAATCTGGGTGTTTCCCTGTGAGGAGTGCATACGAGCAAGCTGTCTATATGCGAGAACGTAATGAGGCATCAACATCCGGTATTGAATTTTCTATGGGGCTGAAGAGGGGATCAGTGTGGTCGATTTTGTGGGATACTATAGTGCCATTGCGAGTCCGAGTGTTCATGTGGAGAATGTGCAAAGATGTATTACCAACGATGAGCAATTTGGCGAGCAAAAAGAAGGGTATTGAAACAGAATGCGGCGCATGTGGAGCTCAAGTAGAATCCAATCGGCATGTGATGCTTGAATGTCTGGTGGCAAGGCAACTTTGGTGATTGTCTTCACTTCCATGAAGATTTATTTCGGATCGGAGAGGGGGGAGCTTCGAATGGGTTGTACAGGTGTTCAGGAATCTGAATACTGTGGAGAGGTCTCACTTCTTCATGGCATGCTGAACCTTATGGAGGCTGCGTTGTAAACTAGTAATGGAAGGGGTGGTACAGGATATTTGGGATGCTTGGCGTTGGTCCATGATTCTGCTGGAGAATTACCATAGTGCGAAGGCGATGCTGTTGGTGGCTAGCAATTAATAAGATGTTGGGCTTAGTTGTTTTTTGTTAAGTTTTGTATTTTATTGTTGTTTTGTTCAAGTTAGTAGACGTAGTACTGGGTTTGTTATTTTGATGTGTTTTTACTTTCTGTTATTATGCTTAGGTTGGTTGTAGTTGTATTGCTGAACATTTGTAGTGTCTTTCTCTATTTATGAAATCTCATCGCTTAAAAAAAACTATAAAAATAAATATAATATAAAAATATCACACAATAATCATCTAATAATTCGTACGAAGTAAATAAACTACTAAATTATTTGTTTACCAAATATCCCAACATTAATCATGAAACTATCTATTCCACTTTAATCCCATTCAAATAAGTAAAGGTGGCCTTAAGAGCTTATTTTTAAAATAACATCAAACATCTTATAAGTTCTTAAAACATCTTATAAAATGTAGGAGCTTATAAGATATTTTAAACAAACTTAGCCAAACACCCTCCTAGTATAATTAATACTAGCCGTCGTGGTACCCTGTTCCTGCGTGTATATATTAAAATAATTTTTTATGCTTTAAATTATATTATAAATATAAATAAAATATATAAACTAACACATCACATTAAAAAAAAGAAGGAAAGAAAGAAAAAAACTAATTTATCAATTAATATAAAATTTGGAAAGTCGGATAAAATAGTCATCATATCAGTTGAGGGTTATTTTTGGCATTACAAAAAAGTGGTGTGGCGGTATCATAAACCGCCATTTGTGAGCAAAAAACGGCTTTCTTTATATAATAACTAGCCGTCGTGGTACGTTGTTCCTGCGTGCATTATTATTTTTTACGCTTTAAAATATATTATAAATAAGAGTAAAATATATGAACTAACACAAAAACATTTAAAGAAAAAAGAAGAAAAGAAAGAAAAAACTAATTTATCAATTAATATAAATTTTAAAAAGTTGAATAAAGTAGTTATCATATCAGTTGAGGATTATTTTTTGATATTATAAAAAATGGTGCAACGATGTCATTAACTGCCATTTATGAGTAATTTTTTTATATAATAGTATAGATAAAATCTTCTTTATCCTGTCGTCCAAATAAATCATATTACAAAAAGTACTAGCATGAACCCCGTGCTATGCACGTAAACACTATAAACTCTATATTTTCAAAAATTTTGAGTTATATAAAGTTGTGCCATATTTTAATGATTGTTTTACTATACGCAGTAGTAGTAGTACAAACTCAATATTGAATTCGTCACTAAATTTATCAATTGAATATTTTGAATATGATTAGAGTATTATCCTATTTTTAAATTTTAAGAAAATTGTATAAGTTTCAAATACAATATTATTTTCATATTCAATTAATATAGTTTTAGTAAAATAAAATATTAATATTTAAATACATTATATAAAAGATATATACTATCATATCTATTCTATGATATAATTAACAAATTTCTACTAAAATAATATATTAAAAAGTATTGAGTTTTTTTCAAGTAAATATGTTTAGATAATAAAGCATATAGGAAAAGAAACAACAAAACTAATGGCAAGAAATAAAAGTGAAATGAAATTGAAAACTTCTAAGCACAAAACAATAAAATGAAGATGAATAAATAAATTCTCCCTTGTCATTAAATAAAGGTAGAGTTATCCAAATAAAAAATATCTCCTGATGAAATCAAATTCAAGTTGAAGAGAAAAAATCAATAAAAATGTATAAAGCATAATTAAGATAATTTTAAAATTATGAATCAATATAATTCAATGACAATATAAATGTATATATGTATATGTAGATATATGTAGTTTATGATAAGAAAGTAAGAGATACATTGGAATGGAAAATTAATAGGAGTTATCATAAACATTGTTGAATACTAAAATGGGTGAAGAAAATTGGTGGAGAAAATATCACAAAAGTTCTTAGTTTATATATATCATTCAATAAGAGTTTTAAATAAATAACGTGAAATTTAATGAACAATATATTGCTGGATAATTTAAAAAACTGAAGAACTTTAGTACAAATAAAAACATACAAACTAATTTAAAAGAAACATTCAGGTCCAAATTCCACACTGAAAACGAAGTCAACAAATACTAGATTCAATTGATTTTTCTAATTATAATTTCCAAAAAAGGTAGATGTTTATGAATCATTATTAGATAAAATTATATATTCAATAATGATTAAATAGAGAAACCATGACTATTTAATTGAAATAATACGAATGAATTATTGTAGCTAAAGGTAAATATTTAAATAAAAATTTATTGATCGATGAAACAACAAAAGCAATTAATGGAATATGAAGGCTAAGAGATAACTGGAAAAAAAATTAAAAACAGTTTAAGTCAATACTTCGAAATTCGTAATAACAAATACAAAAATTATAAAATCATAAAACTTTAAAGAAGTAAAGAAGAACACTTTACCGTAGATTTGCAAAACAAAACATCAAAATAAGATTAACCAAAACATATAGGAAAATACATAAGAGACTTAAAATTGAGCAGCAAAAATAAAAAAGATAGAAAAACTATTTTGTAATGCACCAGGCAAAGAAGCCAACACTATTATATAATTAAGTTCGCTTTTACATTAATGAAAAGTATTTTATCTACAAAATATATGTAACAGACAAAAGAAAAGACAAAATAATTATGAAGAAGAACTAAAAAAATTGAAATAACTCAGTGTAAAGAAATATTTGAAAATTATAATTGTAATTTTTAAAATAATTGATTTGAACTAAACACAAAAAATTATAATGTATGTACATTGAGAAACCTTGTTACTTTTCTGAAAACAATTATAAGCAAAAATTAAAATTAAAAAATTCACATATTTGTCAAGTATGACCATCATCTTCATTGTAATGCATGCAAACCTATGAAGCTCGCGATATATTTTATGTTATTTTGATAGATCAACATAAATAAATTATTCACTGAATAAAATATGATATCCATACGGACGAATATGTCAAAATATCTTTATAACATAATATAATTGGATTTTTGTAGTAAGAGGAATCGAATTAAGAACGTTTAGAAGATAGCCTTCAATTTTTCAACATGTAAAACTCATTTTGATACCCGAGGTATGCTATTAATATCATTTTGGTACTTAAGAAATTATAAAATTTTCAATTGATACCGAGTTTTACCATTAATACCCTTTGGTAACCACTTGTGTTTGTCATTTACTTTTTCTATCATTCCTTTTATGTAATTGCCATTTTACCCTTAGATGTTAAAAGACGAATAATTATAGCAAATAAAAACTTACATAAATTTCGATCAATATATTCTGTCTTTATTTTAAACCATTTTACTTTCATTTTCATATTTGATTATCAAAATTATTATATTTTATTTTGACATCTTTACTATCTTCATGCCCAATATTTACCAAAAAAACTCATTATTAAATAAATTATATTAATAGTCAAGTCCATCAAGGAATATATTTGAAGTACAAATTTGTTCTAATATAATAAAGAATAGGACTTAAATATTTATTCTTCATGAAAGATATTGTTGCATTTAATGGAGATAGTAAAGTTTGATTGCAAAAACTTAAAT
This sequence comes from Sesamum alatum, assembly GCA_034509735.1. Taxonomy (NCBI): domain Eukaryota; kingdom Viridiplantae; phylum Streptophyta; class Magnoliopsida; order Lamiales; family Pedaliaceae; genus Sesamum; species Sesamum alatum. The sequence continues at coordinate 25,850,515 of JACGWO010000005.1, forward strand.
TTAAATTCCAAAGTTTAAATTTTATATTACAAACTTTCAAAAATCACAATGCATATTGGATTTTGTGATTTTGCAATGCATTTTGTAGGTTACTTGTAGTATAATTAATTACAAAATAATGGATTGTCTTATAAATATTAATAGATAAAGTGAGTAGAAAATAACAAAATAAATATAATAAAGATATAGGAATTAAATATTTGTTCTTAGTCAAAATACTTTTGCATTTAATCGAGATATTAAAGTTTGATTGGAAAACATAAATTTATATTCAAAAGTTTATATTCTATATTACAAATTTTCAAAAATTAAAATGCAGATTGAATTTTGTTGAGGTATGCATATTGTATTTTACTTGTAATATAATTAATTACTTAGTAATGGGTTATCTTATAAATATTAATAGATAAAGTGAGTAGAAAATAATAAATTAATAAAATATTATTATCAAGCATAATACTACAATGTCAAAAAAATAAAAATTAAATCGTTCAAAAAAAAATATTGATTGAAAATCATTCAAATTTTTCTTTAGTATTTTTATTTTTTATTTTTTGTCTTATCTTTTTTATGTAATGGTCATTTTTCTCTTAGATCATAACTTAGAGAACAAAAAGAATTTTATCTATTTAAAAATTAATATAGTGGTGGTCTTTAAGTTTTTAATCCTAAGTGACAATGGAGATTAAAATAAAATTTGATAAAAAAACTGAGAAAGAACAAAAAAAAAATATTAATTTGAATGAAGTTGAAAAACTTACTTTTATCAGTTTTAGTAAAAAAAATGTCTAAATAATAATGGAAGATCTCAATTTAGTTACTTAGTAATGAGTTATCTTATAAATATTAATAGATAAAGTGAGTAGAAAATAATAAATTAATAAAATATTATTATGAAGCATAATACTACAATGTCAAAACTATAAAAATCAAATTGTTCAAAAAATATATATAATGATTGAAAATCATTCAAAATTTTCTTTAGTATTTTTTTATTTATTTTTTGTATTATCTTTTTTATGTAATGGTCATTTTCTCTTAGATCATAACTTAGGGAACAAAAAGAATTTTACCCATTTAAAAATTAATAAAGTGGTGGTCTTTAAGTTTTTAATCCTAAGTGAGAATGGAGATTAAAATAAAATCCGATAAAAAAACTGAGAAAGGACAAAAAAAAAATTGAATGAAGTTGAAAAACTTACTTTTATCAGTTTTAGTAAAAAAACAATAACTAACAAATATGATAATGGAAGATCTTAATTTAAAAATAATGATTTTAGCTGATTAAATTAAAATGTACTGCACATAGTAGGAGATTTATATAAGTTTGATGCATGAATGAAAAAGTATATGATTAAAATGAAAAATAAATAATTGCTGATAAGATACATAATTTTTTTGGATGGAAATTTAATTTTAATTTTGAATTTGTTTAAAACATATATGGATTGGATGGGTATCCTAATTGTGAAGGTGGAATTTAGTATAGATAAACACTAATCTTGCATACATGATTTTTTTTTACATAAATACAAATTTAATTTAAATTTAAATTTAAAATAGATGAGATCTCTGACCAATGAAATTTTTTCTTGACAAATAAAAAACTCAAAATTTTAAGAATTGAGAATTGAGTCAAAATTAATTTAATTGCGGTCAACTATCGTTTTGCTATATATATAGACTAGCATGAACCCCGTGCTATGCACAGAAACTTATAAACTCTATATTTTTAGAAATTTTGAGTTATATAAAGTTGTGTCATATTTTAATGATTGTTTACTATACGTAGTAGTTGTAGTACAAACTCAATATTGATTTCGTCACTAAATTTATAACTTGAATATTTTGAGAATAATCATAGAGTATTATCAATTTTTAGATATTAAGAAATTTGTATAAGTTTCAAATACAATATATATTTTCATATTCAACTATTATAGTTGTAGTAGAATAAAAATATTGATATTTAAATACATTTTATAAAACATATATACTATCATATCTATTCTATGATATAATTAACAAATTTCTACTAAAATAATACATTAAGAAGAACAGAGCTTTTTTCAAGTAAATATGTTTAAATAATAACGCATATACGAAAAGAAACGGCAAAACTAATGGCAAGAAATAAAAGTAAAATGAAATTAAAAACTTCTGAGCACAAAACAATGAAATAAAGATGAATAAATAAATTATCCCTTGTCATTAAATAAAGGTAGAGTAATTCAAATAAAAAATATCTCATGATGAAATCAAATTCAAGTGGAAGAGAAAAATCAATAAAAATGTACAAAGCATAATTAAGATAATTATGAATTAATAATTCAGTGACAATATAATTGTATATATGTATATGTAGATATATGTAGTTTATGATAAGAAAATAAGAGATACCTTTGAATGAAAAATTAATAGGAGTTATTATAAACATGGGTGGAGAAAATTGGTACAGAAAATATCACAAAAGTTATTAATCTATACATATCATCATTCAATAAGAGTTTTAAATAAATAAATGTAAAATTTAATGAACAAAATATTGCTGGATAACTTAAAAAACTGAAGAACTTCAGTACAAATAAAAACATACAAACTAATTTAAGTAAAAAATTCAGGTCCAAATTCCACACTGTAAAAGAAGGCAATAAATGCAAGATTTCAATTGATTTTTCTAATTGTGACTGCGAAAAAAAGTAGATGTTTATGAATCATTATTAGATAAAATTATATATTCAACAGTGATTAAGTAGAGAAACCATGACTATTTAATTGAAATAATACGAATGAATTATTGTAGCTAAAAGTAAATATTTAAATAAAAAATTATTAATCGATGAAACAAACAAAAGAAATTAATGGAACATAATGACTGAAAGATAACTGCAAAATAAAATTCAAAAAAGTTTAAGTAAATACTTTGGAATTTGTAATAACAAATACAAAACTTATAAAATCATAAAACTTTTAAGAAGTAAAGAAGAACACTTCACCGTAGATTCACAAAACAAAACATCAAAATATGATTAACCAAAACACATAGGAAAATACATAAGAGACTTGAAATTTAGCAGCAAAAATAAAAAAGATAGAAAAATTGTTTGTAATGCATCAGGCAAAGAAACCAGCACTACTATATCAAGTTGCCTTTTACATTAATAAAAAATATGCTATCTACGAAATATATGTAAAAGACAAAGAAAGACAAAAAAAAAAAAAAGACAAAATAATTGTAAAGAAGAAATAAAAAAATTGAAATAACTCAGTGTAAAGAACTATTTAAAACTTATAATTGTAATTTTTAAATTATTTGATTTGAACTAAACACAAAAAATTGGTATAGTGTATGACTGTATGTACATTGAGAAACCTTTTTTACTTTATAAAAACAATTATAAGCAAAAATTATAATTGAAAAATTCACATATTTGTCAAGTATGAACATCTTTTTTAACTGTAATGCATGCAAACCTATGAAGCTCACGATATATTTTATGTTATTTTGATAGATCAACATAAAAAAAATTATTCTCTCAATAAAAAAAGATATTCATACGGGCGAATATGTCAACATGTCTTTTATAACATAATATAATTGGATTTTTGTAGTAGGAGGAATCTATTTAAGAACGTTTGGAAGATAGTCTATCAATTTTTAAACGGGTAAAACTCATTTTGACACCCTAGTTATGTTATTAATATCATTTTGGTACTTAAGTAATTGTAAAATTTTCCATTGGTACCGAGTTTTACCATTAACATCCTTTAATACCCACTTGTATTTTTCATTTACTTTTTCAATCATCCTTTTATGTAATTGTCATTTTACCCCTAGATATTAAACAAATAATGATTATAGCAAATAAAAACTTGCATAAATTTCTATCAATATATTTTGTCTTTATTTAAACCATTATAGTTTCATTTCCATATTTGGTTATTAAAGTTATTATATTTTATTTTGACATCTTTTACTATCTTTATGCCCAATATTTACCCAAAAAAAAAAACTCATTATTAAATAAATTATATTAATAGTCAAGCTATCAAGGAATATATTTGAAATAGAAATTTGTTCTAATATAATAAAGAATAGGAGTTAAATATTTGTTCTTCATCAAAGATATTGTTGCATTAATCGAGATGTAAAGTTTGATTGCAAAAGTTTAAATTTAGATTCAAAAGTTTAAATTTTATATTACAAATTTTCAAATATTACAATGCATATTGAATTTTGTGATTTTGCAATGCATTTTGTAGGTTACTTGTAATATAATTAATTACAAAGTAATGGGTTGTCTTATAAATATTAATAGATAAAGTGAGTGGAAAATAACAAAACAAATATAATAAAGATATAGGACTTAAGTATTTGTTTTTAGTCAAAATGCTTTTGCATTTAATCGAGAAATTAGAGTTTGATTGAAAAACCTAAATTTATATTCAAAAGTTTAAATTTTATATTACAAATTTTCAAAAATTAAAAATGTAGATTGAATTTTGTGAGGTTGCAATGCATTTTGTATTTACTTGTAATATAACTAATTACTTATATAGTAATGAGTTATCTTATAAATATTAATAGATAAAGTGAGTAAAAAATAATAAATTAGTAAAATATTATTATCAAGCATAATACTACAATGTCAAAAAAATAAAAATTAAATGGTTCAAAAGACAAATATATTGATTGAAAATCATTGAAAAGTTTCTTTAGTATTTTTTTTTTGTTGTATTATCTTTAATGTAATGACCATTTTTTCTTACATTATAACTCAGGGAATATAAAGAATTTTTCTCATTTAAAAATTATATAGTGGTGGTCTTTAAGTTTTTAATCCTAAGTGACATTATGGATTAAAATAAAATCCAATAAAAAAAATTGAGGAAGAACCGGAAAAAAAATCAATTTGAATAAAATTAAAAAACTTACTTTATCAGTGTTAGTAAAAATAAAAAAAAAATGTCTAACAAATATGATAATGGAAAATCTCAATTTAAAAATAACGATTTTAGCTGATTAAATTAAAAATTTACTGCATATAGCAGGAGATTTATATAAATTTGGTGCATGAATTAAAAGTCTATGATTAAAATAAAAAATAAATAATTGCTGATAAGATACATAATTTTTTTGAATGGATATTTAATTCTAATTTTGAATTTGTTTAAAATATATATGGATTGGATGAGTATCCTAATTGTGAAGGTAGAATTTAGTATCACTAATGAAATCTTCTAACAAATGAGATTTTTTCTTAACAATTAAAAAATTTAAAATTCTAAAAATTCAGAATTTGGTCCAAATTAGCTCAATTATAATAAATCATCGTTTTGCTATATATATATATATAGATACTGGCCGAGAGGAACGAGCAAATAACACTTTGTATAACCAAATCAAAAAAATAAAATAAAAAATAACACTTTGTATAAAGTGCGGGTCTTAGATGAGGCTTGAGGGGCAAAAGTGTAATTCCAAAAAAAAGGATAAATACATCCTATTTAAATTGCAAAGCACAAGGGTCTTGGTAGGGTTTATCATTCCGCACGTAGGCGGAATTGGGCGTTTTCAGTTACGTGTTTATAAGCATCGACTGTTGGTGGAAGAGAGATTCTGTTGATAATTGAATTGGGAGTTGTTTGTCAAGGAGGAGAAGAGAATGGCGTCCCGGCCAGAGCTGCAAGCGCCGCCGGAGATATTCTACAACGATGATGAAGCTCGTAAATACACCTCCTCTTCTCGCATTATCGATATTCAGGTACACACTTTACGCTTTTTAGGTATAGTGTCTCTCTTTTTTCTCTTTATATTGAATTTACATCTATTGATTGCTTGGCTGCTTTGAATATCTGTTGAAAGGCGAAACTTTCTGAGAGAGCGTTGGAGCTTCTCGCTTTGCCAGATGACGGCGTGCCCAGATTACTGCTTGATATTGGTAATTCACTTGGTTTTTGGGAGTTCATCTCGATTTTATTGGTAGATTGTTTACTACGCTGGAATTGGCTAAACTGATTGAGAAGAGTTCGGTGATTGCTGATGGGAAATATTAATTGAGTTATTTGGATTTGGTTTTCTAATAAATTTGATGGATTCAGTTGTGATTTAAAGTACCTAGCATGTCAATCAGATTGATGGTTTTCTGGTTAAGTCACTTAATCAATTCCAGCTTCGCTTCTGCAAGTCGCTTGTGGGTCACTGCTGAATATTCAGAAAAGTAGTTCTGTGGGAGATACATATGACGCAACCCAACCAAGCCTTATCCGATATATAACCTGTGAGAGACAGAGGATTGATTTGATAGCGTTACATTCTATCCCATTTATCAATCTGATTTCTCACAGATGGTAGATGATACTCTGTGAAATGTTGTGCAATTTTTAGCAATACTTTTTGTAAACACAAACACACACACAAAAAAGGAGGAAAAAAAAAGAAATAAGTTATGAATTGGTTGATGCTGCATTTTTCAGATGTATATGCTTCAGCACCGTATGATTTTTCCTGTTTTGTTCAAACCTTCATTTCTCCACATGTGTTATTCAGGTTGTGGATCAGGACTTAGTGGGGAGACATTGACTGATAGTGGGCACCAATGGATTGGTTTAGATATATCCCAATCAATGCTGGGTATGCAGCAGTTGACATTTATACATAAATTCCTTCAAATATCTAATTGATATTCTCATGTTGCTCTATGTTTATAAAATAAAAAATGTTATGCAAGCAGATATTGCGTTGGAGCGTGAAGCTGAGGGCGACCTTATTCTCGGTGACATGGGTCAGGTAAGTCCAAAACCAGACCGAAATTTTTAGATGTAAGTAGGAGGATTTGTGGGGATTCAGAGTAACCTTGTTGTTCTCTGCAGAAACCTCTATTACATTTTTTAAATTGAATCATGAGAAAAAAATTGCAGTAGAGTTGCTTGATAGGATTAAGCACCCAGTAAACCAGAATAAATAAGTAAATATAAATGAAATAAAAACTAAAAGTTTAGATTATAACGATGGTTTAATTTTGGCTCTTTATAGCTTTTATTTCTTTCTGAGAAGGGGAACGTAATGTGAGTATCAATTAACTCTCTCCATTTCTATATTGTTCCTTCTGATCTCCGAAAGCTGGGCCGTAGTGGGGGATGATGGGAGCAATTTCATCTCATACCTCTCTCTCTCTCTCTGGTGCATGATATTGATGGTATCATGCTAAAACTTAGTTCTCTATAAATGAAAATACCACAACACTAAGAATATTATGGCTGTTAACTTGCTATATATTACCCAATTCAACTGATAATATTTGGAGTGTATTATCCTGTTCATGAAATGTCATTTGAGAATATTATGGCTGTTGAAACTTGCTATTATATTAACCAATTCAACTGATAATATTTGGAGTGTGTTATCCTGTTCATGACATGTCATTTTTTTCAAATGGAGATCAGAGGATAATACCATTTGTATGATGAACTACTGTAGGGCTTAGGGCTTCGCCCAGGAGTTATTGATGGTGCAATCAGTATCTCAGCTGTTCAGGTTCATCTTTAACTCCTTAGATGTTTTCAATCTTTAATATAGTATCATATTTTGAATATAGTGACTGTTAGAAGATATATATTAGTAGATATGATATGATTTGTATATATTTAGTAGGATAGTTATCTTTGATAGGGTTTTTGTTCCATCTCCGTATATTGGAGGTGTGACCCTTTGTAACCCAGGGGGTGGATATTCAGTTTGATCCAAATTTAGCTTAGTTTCTTAGTGTTATGCACCTATATCAAGAACTTTGTCATATGCAAGTCTTTATATTGGGTAGCCTCAGTATTACAATGGGCTAAGATCTTTATATAATATGCAAAAAAGTTTGTTCATTATACGAACTATTCATTGGTGCTTGGAAGCCTAAGTTGAGTATTTGATTGAATATCATTTAGCTTTGTCAAAGGCAAAGTAGGGAAACGAGTTTGAACTTTGCAGTTCTGTTTCTGTAATTTATTTAGCCATATTTCTATGAAATTTGTTGATATTTGATAATCTGCCCTTAGTAGTAGATAAAGCTGATTTTCTGCTTTTCGAACTTCTTAGATTCAGTTTGTTAATTTCATTTTACTGTTTCATTTTGGCAAACTAGTGGTTGTGTAATGCTGACAAATCTTCTCATGAGCCACGTCTTAGATTGAAGTAAGTAATCCTTACTTCCTCTATGTTCATGCTTTCCTCTGAATCAAACCATTTTCCCATCTTTCTGCAGTTGTAACATATTCTGATTTCAGTATTACTATCATTTTAGGGCATTCTTCGGATCATTATACAGATGTTTGGCACGGGGAGCAAGGGCAGTTTTACAAGTTTATCCTGAAAATTTGGCTCAACGCGAGCTGATCCTAGGATTTGCTATGCGTGCCGGTTTTTCTGGTGGTGTAGTTGTTGATTATCCACATAGGTATGTGAAAGGATATGCAAGAGTTCCCGTTTATTATTAGCGTTTTCAATGAAAATCTGGAGAAGACATTGATGCACTGAGCATAAAAGAGAATTCTAAAATGAAAGAGGAAGTTAGGGGAGACAACCTCAAGGCTGTCCTCAGCCGGAAGATGAATCCAAAGTAAAGGTGTTTGATGAACGACCTCAAGTTTCAAGTTTACGCCATCTTGGGCTTCAGATTTGTTTTAAAATGATTTTGCCACTTAAAAACTTTTGATGGAAATTTGTCCTTGCTTATCAAATTGTACACAATTATTCTTGCAAGTTACTTACTGGTGTTCATTCTTGTGAATTTTGTTGCAAGTTTGAAATTCATTTCCTTTCTTCCACCCCAAACACCTCCCACCCCTGCCTGCGTGCCTGAAAGGCTGTGTTGAACATTTTCACACTAATTAGAGGTATTCTTTTTTGTAACAGTACTAAGAAGAGGAAAGAGTACCTTGTGCTCACTTGTGGTCCACCATCTCTGAGTAGTGCAACACCAAAGGGAAAAGGTGAAGATGGAGATAGTGATTCTGATGAAGACAGCAGTGGCGATGAAGAGAATCAATCGGTAAGTATCCACACATCTTACTTGATTCATGGCTTAATTCGAAAATTAGAAAAGAACACTGCTAGTGCTTGTTAGCTCATGGAAGTCAATATTCACTTTGTCAAGTCCCTTTTTGCATTGCAGGTTTCTGTATCAGACCGGCACAGACCTAGGAAAAAGCAAAAATTAAACAAGAAGGTGAAGGGAAGAGAATGGGTTCTCCGAAAGAAGGAACAAATGCGCAGAAAGGGAAATGCGGTTCCTCTAGATACTAAATACACTGCACGTAAGAGAAAAGCTCGGTTTTGATAACCTATCTGGTCCGCAAACGGGCGGATATACAAAATCTAGAAATGGTGATTGGTAAAGCACAAAATCCTTTGATCATAGAGCCATATTAGTTGTTGTTATGGATATCAAATATTCCCCTTCTCTTTTTGATTTATTCTCATTACTTTGTCTGGCAAGAAACCTGAGGAAAAGTTGTTCCTGTAAGAGGTTCAAGCTTGCGTGTGGATTCATTACTGTTTTGTCTGCCCAGCACCATTCCAGTTTCCATTCTATAAGGTGTTTTTGTATTTATGTATGAATACCCTATTAAAGGATAGGGTTAAAAGCAGACACCCCCAAACGTTTGGATCGTTTTGCATTTTGCTTCCCAACTGTTTTTTTTTTTACATTCGACCGCCTAACTTTTGAGTTTTGTAGTACTTTGCCCCCCAACCATTTGTTTTTACATTTTTGGCGAATCTAATTGGAATATTCCATTGTGTGGGATGCACGTGCCTTTGAACGAGTTAAAAATAATAAAAAAAAAAACCCAAATTTTGAGTTTTTGACTTTCCCCTCCTTCATCACTCACCTTCACCCAAATTTTCAAATTTTGGGTCTTCACATTTTCAATCACCGTGCACCTCTTCGTCGCCGTCATCCACCTACAACAGCTGCACCACCACCTTCACAGCCGGCGCCCTTCTGCACACCTGCCGCCCACATCCTTCGCCTCTCCTACAATCTTTCCCCCTTCTTCAAATTTTTGGTATTTCCACTTCTCCAAATTGAGTTTCACTATTACAACCACCAACTAATTTTCCTTCAAGGAAGACCCATTCTTAAGTGGGGGTTTGGTGAAGGTGGATGGCAATGGCGTCTAAAAAAGAAGACACATTTTTTGGTTGTTTTTTGGTTTTTGATTTGGGAGTTGGGTGGTGGGGGTGAAAGAGGTGGACAGAGGCTATCTTGTGGGGCGAAGGAGGTGAGCGAAGGTAGTCGAGCAATGGCTGAAGGTGGCTGCAATGGTGGATGAAGGTGGTGCAATGGTGAAGGTAGTCAATAATGGTAGATGAAGAAGATGATATTGATTTTTAGGTTTCTCTTTTTTTTTTCATTTCTATTTTGTTTGGTTCAAATGAGAGAAAAGGGGGAGGGAGAAGCAAAGAATAATAGTTTTCCTTCAAGTTGTTTGGTATGATTGAACGGGGAATAAATCTCAAACACTTCTCCTTGTTTGGTATGAGAAAAATAGATTGAAAAGAAAAGACTAATTTTATAATTTTACTATTTAACCATTTCTCTTCATTTTGTATTAGAAAACAAATAAGTTAATATCATACTAATATAATTTTAGTATAACAAAGATTTAAAAATCTTATTAATAAAAATATTTATCAAACTAAAACAATAATATATGTTATTAATAAAAAATATTCATCAAAACGAATATTATTCATTTATTTTAAACTATTCAGTTTAAATAAAAATTACTACCAACGCCCTCAAATATGAGCAATAGAGTAAATAAAAATAAAATATGTATTTTTTTTTTATCTTTTTAACCTTATATTTTCACTTTTTCACCCAATTTCAAACGAAAACAAAATTGAACTTCGGAAGGATATCATATACATCTAATTTTACTTTCTCTCCATTTCTTCCTCCAAACCAAATACTAAACTTTTTCTTATACATCATTTTCTATTTTCACTTCTCTTATACTTCCACTCCCCCCCCCCCAAATATACTCTTATAGAGTTAACTAGCAGTCGACGCACACGCGATGCGTGAATAAATAAAAAAATAAAAATATTAATGTATAGTAATCAGTGTGTTTAAATTACATATTTTGGTCAATTTTTGTATATTGATCTATTTTAGATTAAAGTTTAGTAGATCATTAACCACACATTTGTTAATTGGCTGATTTAAAATAATATTATACAAAAATAATTAAATAAATACTTTATAAAAGTCATTTACAAAAACACTTAATGAATGAGGGTATCTATCTATACTATTATAAAAGAAAAAGTTATTTTTCTTTAATAAATGGTGGTTATCTCATATTTTTTTCAAAATTTTGCCCTAAAAAATAAAGCTGAATTTTAAATTGAATAAGTATATTTATTAGGATTTTCAAGGATAAAATGAAGGACTTTTGATTTTTATTTTTTAACAGATTTAATTACATAAAAAAGTACAACACGATTTGGTTTTCTTTTTCTTTTTTTTCCTTTTCCCTTATGGTATTTTATTAATGTACAACATGTGTGTGCAGTTTTTATTTAGTTATAAATCTGCACATAATTTTGTGATATGTATGGGGCAAAATTGAATCAACATTATTTTGGTATAAGAACTACATTATCTTGTGGTTATTTTCATTTTTATCTTTGAAAATCCTAATAAATACACTTTTTGAACTTAAAATTCAGTTTTGTTTTGGACGGCAAAATTTCAAAGAAGTGGTAAAAGTATGAGATAACCACCATTTATTAGAAAAATATAATTTTTCCTTTTATAATAGTATATATATATATATAAAGATATATACATATATATCATCAGATGCCTCTTGAGATTATTAATATTTATTTTAACGTGTTATAAACACATGATTATATGACAATTTTGATTTGGAAAAAAAATCAATATTCCACATATGTTTGGCTTAAAATAAAATATGTTTATAGAAATTAGAAGTCATCAACTCGAGTGCATTGATCTCATACCAAAATTTCTAATTAATTTCAAAATGAGAGTTCATGTTTCATAAATTGAATAAAATAAATAAAAATTTAAATTAGTAAATTCACTTACTATTTCATAGAAATGTTGACAATTAAAAAAAGCAAGTATGCAATATGTAGGAAAATTTAATTATATATGAAACATATCTATAGTAACATTAAATATTTTAGCTTTTATGCTTTGCGTCTTTGATCTTTACGTATAAAAACGAAAATCAATGGCCTATGAGAAAATATATATGTATATATATATATATAATTGCATAAAAGAAAAAAAATAAAGAACATATTAATTACATGTTTCTTATTAAGACCAAATTCTTGAAAATATATTAACATATTAGTTTGTGAGAAATGTTTTATACTTTAATTGGGTTTTTGTAGAGAAAAAAAAAGAAAAGAAAAAGTTGGTGGAGAACATGGGTTGTTATGGTAAGAGGGCATATTTGGTAGTTTGTAAATTTGGTATGAGAACTACCAATAAGATGGTGAATTTTCTTTTTTGTCCTCTACAAATAATTAATTGATCTTGTAAAAAGAAATTAGCAAATGTATTTTAAAAGAAACAAAGGGCAATTGTTGTAAAAATCCATAAATAACTTCCATATTAGACACAAATGAAGGTTTCTTTTTATAATTAGTATAGATATTAATTTATTATTTTATACATAATTTATTAAGTAATAAATATTTATTTAAAATAGTATTATGAAAAATACGCATACACATGGGTATGTGAGCCACAAATTACTAAGTTAATAGTTAATACTAAGCAAGCAATGTACGAAATAATTGTCCTTCTCATGAATTAGATAGATACTATGATAAAATGGAAAATAGAATGAAGAATTCGGAGACCCTAAAATAAGGCGTAGGGAGGTTATTTTGGACAAACAAGTCGGTCCACTCCACTCCATCTCTCTCTCTCTCACTCACTCTAGAGTCTAGTCTTCAAATGCAAGTGAGACACACTCTTCAGAGGCAGAGAGCAGTAGGGTTTAATGACTGAAATCCTGAATTCTTCTTCATCCATGGAACTCTTCTATTGATTCCCCTCAAATTTCGCTCCCATCACCACCTACTCAATTCGAATCCCCCACTACGCCGAATTCGAGACCTTGTTTTCATCCGATCTGATCCGATCTATCAATTCAATGGTGACTGCGAAGATGGACAAATCGCCGGTGGATCTGCTGGCTTCACCTAGCCTTGCCTCGCTGCTCAAATCCCTTAAGCTGAAGACGAAGCAGCAGGAGCTCTTGATCCGTGTCTCCATTCTCTGTTTGGTTTACGTTTTGGCCTTCATTACCCGTCTCTTCAGTGTCTTGCGTTACGAGAGTATGATCCACGAGTTTGACCCCTACTTCAATTACCGAGTTACCCAGTATTTGACTCAGAAGGGGTTTTACGAATTTTGGAACTGGTTTGACTCCGAGAGCTGGTATCCACTCGGTAGGATTATTGGTGGGACTCTCTATCCTGGCCTCATGGTCACCGCTGCTCTCATCTATTGGATTCTTCGTTTCCTCAGGTACATTTCTTTGTTTCTCATAATACGCATGCGCATGCCTAGTGTATTTGTTGGAGCCATTGTAAACAATGTAACTATGTGATTGAAATCATAGGAATATTGCATTTTCGGCTTTTTCTTTATTTCTTAAGAACAAATAAATTGCAAGTATCAAGCTTTCGCGTCTATGTCAGTCGTGCACATGATAAGGTTGCAAATTTTGCTTAATATACGTATTTGAGAAGATTGATTATGGTTGACTCTTTGTAATGAAGTACAGGTTTTAATTTTATCTATATGGATATCCCGTGGATGTAAAGATAATGGGTTAATCTCTAAAAGGATGGATTTGAATTTGCTCCTTTCCTTATAAATATGATGATGATGATGAGTGTAATATCTTACCCGCAAAAAAAAAAAAAAAGTATGCAAATAGGAAAATTAGAATGAGAATAATTTTACTATGTTCTTAGCTTGTTATTTAATGGGAGGTCATAATTATGTCCCTTTTCATTTGAGGATGTAAAATCATGTTTATCTGGTGGAGGTTCTATTACAAAATTAAAATATGGTTCCAGCCTCTCTATGTTGAGATCCCCAGGACTTCTGGCCATCGCCATTGTAAGCTCTGACTCTGCAGGATCTTTTCCACCTCCAATTCAATTCGTGGCATTCTCTGTAGATTTAGTTACTATCTCATGGATGCTCTATTACAAAATTAAAGATGGTAACATTATATTTGAGATCTCAAGAGCTTCCTTTCATTTCCAGGTTTGCTGTTCACATTCGTGAAGTTTGTGTGCTGACTGCACCATTTTTTGCTTCCAATACCACGCTTGTTGCATACTTCTTTGGGAAAGAGTTATGGGACTCTGGTGCCGGACTTGTAGCTGCTGCATTAATTGCTATTTGCCCTGGTTATATCTCAAGGTCGGTGGCGGGCTCATATGATAACGAGGGTGTTGCTATATTCGCTTTGCTGCTTACTTTCTATTTATTTGTTAAGGCTGTGAATACGGGTTCACTTGCTTGGGCCCTGGCCTCAGCTTTTGGATACTTTTATATGGTTTCAGCGTGGGGTGGTTATGTCTTCATTATTAATCTGATCCCTCTGTACGTGCTGGTTCTGTTGATTACTGGAAGATACTCGATGAGGTTATATGTAGCTTACAATTCCATGTATGTGCTGGGAATGTTACTTGCAATGCAGATTCGTTTTGTGGGCTTTCAGCATGTCCAGTCTGGAGAACACATGGCAGCAATGGGAGTGTTTTTCTTGATGCAGGTATGTTTTCTGGTTTCTGAGAGCAAATATACTACTTGGTCATTACTTGATGCTGTCAAAAGCTTTAAATAATTACTCAGAAGGGGGTGTGAGAGTTTGAGTGAATCTTTTTGCTTTGGCACATGAGTGTGGAAAAACTTGCTTTATATGGCATAAGATAGAGCTAAGCTCTAGTTTGTAGAAATTGATGAAGATTAATTTAATTTTAGATTAAGTCTCTCTCCTTTGCTGATCAAAGAAAATAGCATCCTTCTGGAAAGAAACCAAAATTATTTTCCTTCAGCGCTCCATAGAATAACTGCCTTTGACACTCAATCTGATATATTTGCTAGGATGCCAGCAATTGAGGTTTATCACATGGAATATTCGGGATGTGATTTCTTGAACATCTGACTATATCCATGGGAACACTGTATTCTTTAACTAATCTATATATTGGTGAGATCTTTTTTGCTTACTTTTGATTTGGAGAGGTTAAAAACTTCAGATGATGATATTTGTGGGCAGTGACCTCCAATTGCTGTATCTTTGTTTCCTTTTCATATGTCTTTGGAGAGAAGCCATATGTGCCACTGACTTTCGACTTCCTGTATAGGTGTTTTACTTCTTAGATTGGGTGAAATATCTGCTAAATGATCCAAAGAAATTCCACACCTTCCTGAGGATCACAGTGACCACTGCAGTAGGTTTGGGTGTGATAGCTCTGGGAGTTGGCACTGCTTCTGGGTATATTTCTCCATGGACTGGTCGATTTTATTCTCTCCTGGATCCAACTTATGCCAAGGATCACATTCCAATAATTGCTTCTGTCTCTGAGCACCAGCCAACAGCATGGTCATCATTCATGTTTGATTTTCATATATTGTTGCTTCTTTTCCCAGCTGGTCTATATTTTTGCTTCAAACGGTTATCAGACGCCACAATATTCATAGTGATGTATGGTCTCACTAGTATGTACTTCGCTGGAGTCATGGTGCGGCTAATACTCGTTGCTACACCTGCAGTATGCCTTATTAGTGCAATTGCAGTCTCAGCCACCATAAAGAATCTAACTCAGCTTGTGAGGGCAAAGAGCAAACCTAATCCTGTTGGTCCTGGTAAAGGGACAAGTAGCACCAAAGCTTCCGCCAAGGTTGGTATCTGGTGCTTACTTTTACTGGTCCACCTGATTTATGCAAGTTATTTGGAAATCTTCCTCATGAATTCATTGTGCATAGTAGAATGTGTTTTTGATTGTTTTAACTGTCCATGTGGAGGTCAAAGTATTCAACTGATTTTGATGTTTTTATCTTACTACTGCAATATGTTTTTTAATTGGTTGATGCAACTGTCAATTTCCTTTACCTGGTGATCGAAAGTTCTCTTGTTTTTCTGTTGGTCCAATGTTCTACGACAACTTTCACCATTAGTTACTTAGTGTCATTGCTGAATTCTGGCATGTGATCTTGAATACTGAAATGAAAATAGAACATTTTAGGCTTCTCCGTTTATTTTTAAAATATATGCATATGATGGGCGTCCAACCGCTTTATTGACCTAAAAGCTTATGGAGTAACATACTAAACACTAATTTACTTGATCTTATGGGTGAATAGGTATACCTGGGACTTTTTTATATCTCTTGCCCTATGTTTTAAATCACTTTCTGAGACCGACGATGAAGCTATTTGCATCTTTGGCCCTTGTCTGTTCTTTCATTTTTTGTCTTGTCAAACTTCTGGGTAGTAATTCCTTATACTAGTTAAAAGTTGAACACCTTTAATTAACTTGTCGTTGTTTCAAAAACAGGGTTCCCCAGATCAGTCTATGCCTTTCCAAAGAAATGGTGCCATTGCGTTGCTTCTTGGAGCGTTTTACTTGCTAACCAGATATGCTATCCATTGTACTTGGGTTACATCAGAGGCATACTCATCTCCATCAATTGTCTTGGCTGCTAGGGGTGCCCATGGGAACAGGGTGATTTTTGATGACTACCGTGAAGCATATTTTTGGCTGCGACAGAACACTCCTCAAGATGCCAAGATAATGTCTTGGTGGGATTATGGTTATCAGATCACTGCCATGGGGAACAGAACAGTTATTGTTGACAACAACACTTGGAATAACACACACATTGCTACTGTTGGACGTGCTATGTCATCTTATGAGGATGAAGCATATGAGATTATGAGATCACTGGATGTCGATTATGTGTTGGTTGTTTTTGGAGGTGTTACTGGTTATTCTTCTGATGATATTAACAAGTAAGAACTTAGATATTTAACTAGTAATTCGTTTCTTCTAAGTGCTCTAATATGTTTTCTTTTGCTTAACTGGAAAAAGTCTTTGCTGCTAACCCAGATATACACATAGGGGTTTTTGTTTTTAGTGGACAAAGTTTTTGCTCAAATTTATAGGTATGATAGGAGAGGGATAGAAGTTGCATAAATTTCATTGGATTTTCAGGTACTTGAAATCATGTTAATTGACAGAATATGTGGTTAGTTGGTGCAAATTAATATTCATGAAACTCATACTTGGAAATTGGCAACAATAACGGCTAGGAGCCCCTTTGAGATGTCATGTGGTGTCTGTAAGATGCTAATGCCTGACTTGACTGAAAATCGAAATACTGGTCACACGCTGATAAGATCGTTAATCTTACTTAACCACTGAGCTAAATGTCTGAAATGAAGGCTAAAATATATTTTATCATTAATCTTTTTATGTATTATTACGTGACTTATTTTAACAGATGGAGATATACAACTCTAAATTGTCTTTGAAATATACATGTGTAAATGCAGTGTGTGCATGCTAACTATTTGGTCTGATTTCATTTCCTTATACTGATAGTTCCCCTTGACGGTTTTATCACCTTTCTCAAACTGATATGACCATTTTATGTCAGATTCTTGTGGATGGTAAGAATTGGAGGTGGAGTTTTTCCTGTAATTAAGGAACCAGATTACCTTGTTAATGGAGAGTATCGTGTTGACAAAGGCGCAGCTCCAAAAATGTTGAACTGTCTAATGTAAGTTGATTTTCATGTCTACCTGTCTGCTGAAGAGTGATCTTAAATTGAATAATTTTCGATTTTCTTTGTTGACTGGGATAATATATAAAAAAGATTAAAGTCTATGTATAATTTTTAGAGAATTACAAAACTTGGGGTTGCCTATCTACTGCTATTTGTTTAGGCACCCTGCTGCATCTATATATATGGGTTGCTTCGTTTCAATTTGTCCTTTTGTACTGTCAACATATTAAATAATTTAGATGGCGATTACCCGTAAAGTTTCTATATACAAAGTTTAAAGCAAAGGTTGCTGAGGAATATTAGATCTTTTCCAAGGGAGCTCTAGCATCCTTGGGAAAAGAAAGCTGCTTCCACGAGGATAGAATGAACCTATGATGTTCACAATATCCTGTCATGTTTTAGCACTTATTATATACCTTATTGCTTGACTTATATATTCTGAAGCTTACTTTGGTGCTAAGGAATACAACATGTCTGTACTATCCTAATTTTGTAGTACTTGTGGTTATGAAGTGCTTGCTTAAATTTTTGATGGAGTGACTAGATTGACTCTGTCGGTGCTAAGATTTCTAACTTTGGATGATAAGGGTTTTGTTGTTTTGTTTGTTGATATATCATGTGATTTTGGATTAAATTGATCTTTATATGAATTTGAAATTGTTAGTACATGCAAGAGGAAATTACTCTGCATCTCCTGCTTTTACTATGATATTGTCCCTCTAATGTTTCACCTCTTGATTAGGTACAAGCTATCTTATTATCGATTTGGTGAGCTGACTACGGAATATGGAAAGCCTCCCGGGTGAGTTGACTTTTACAAACCCAACCCCCTCGTTGACTCTATGCTAATTCGCTCAGAGAAATGCCAATTACAGATTTCCTTGTTTGTTGAACTAGGATGGTATTTTGCTTGAATCTGCATTTTGAACAAGCCTAATGATTCTAGTAAAGTTCAATAGCTATTTTCTTTCATGAGAAAACATGATAACACTTATATCTTCTCCAGTTCTAATTATTTATTATTGCCAAGTGTTTAGGGATGAGTAGGGTAGACCTGCAATAATAACTGTGCATAATAACCAAAGCTGGCAATCTTTGGCTTCTGAAAAAAAGTGCACACTGCATAAGATGATGGGAAAACTGAGAAGAAAGGGATAATATAAGTTTACCTTGGAGTTAATTCTATGGAAACACTTTCCTGTTATGCACTGTGGGCAAAACTCTTATCCTTATGAGCATCTGGAGACACCTAGTTGTGACAGAAAACAAATTGTCTGGAAGGACATTGGGAGGTCTGTGGCTTACTTGAAGCCTTCACTCTAAAGAGTATCTGAAATTATCTCTATATTCTTATTTCCATTCTCTTGGTGATATCTTTTATTTATTTTTTTTGTGTTACAATTTTTTTGGTGATATCTGGTGCTGTACAATTCTATATATGTTAGCATAATAGTTAAGTTTCTCATGTCATTGACGATAATTGATACAACCAATATAATTCTTTAGAAAGGGGACCGCAATATATTGCTTTCCTGTGTCTGTTACACTAACATTTGGGATAGATTGAGAATACAACCTAATGTTTGGTAGATGACCACCTTATCAAGCATGTGATGCCAAGTAAATGTGAACCCGTAAATACAAGTTGGGAATATTGTGATTGTGAATGCTTATTGTTTCTACATATATTTACATCTCAATTGATTATGTTATCTGTAATTGGCAGTATGATATACTTTGGACCTCACTAGATGTGTTACTATCTATAATTCTTTTGATTTTAACAGATACGACAGAGCACGGGGGGTTGAGATTGGAAATAAAGATATAAAGCTAGAACACTTGGAAGAGGCCTTCACTACGTCGAACTGGATAATCAGAATATACAAGGTCAAACCCCCAAATAATAGGTGGTGATCAACTCACACTCTCTCTCTTGCGGGACTACACATGTTACGGTAGTGCTGAGTTTATGGATTAGGTTAAATAGACCGTTGTAGGTTTCCTTTTTGTAACAGTTGAGGTTCCAAATTTTCTGGGTTTTATATTTCTTTCAGATTTTATATTGCCCTTTCACCTCATTACTGTAACTGAAAGCTACTTACTAACTAGTTGCAACGCAACAATCGTTTGGATGTCAAGTGCAATTCATTAATGCTATTTATAGGCTTATGGAGCGCGCGGGCAAGAAGTTGACATGAGTTTAGATTGCTCTTTGTTTCTTTTTTCCCCAGATATGGGATATGTGCTTCACTGGGAATCTAATGCACCATTGGAATAACACTTTCGATGTCATAAACTGATTATGGATTTGTCTGGAGAAACATAATCATAGTATTTGCGGATGCATTTGACAGGATTACTTGTCTTCACTTTCTTTTCTGTTAAAAATTGCACATATGAATAGAATTGTACAATTTTTTCAAACATCAAATAAGCCAAACTAGCTGAAAGATGCAATTAACTGGTTATTTAATAGCAGACAAGTTTCTCGCTTCACATTTGACTAGCAATTTAAAGAGGCAAAACAATCAGCTTGCAGCTATTTCAGTAGTTGAAATGAAACTTTATGCATAATCACATGGTCTGGGAAAGATTTATTTCAACATATTCTGATTCTTCAGATTGTGCCTTGTTGATTTTATTAAAGCGTATGCCCAACAACAACAAAATATTCTTTCATACAGACCATAACATAAGACGAGAAAGTTATTAACTTTACAGGAAGTGGAAGCAAGGAAGAAGGCTAAGGATCATAACACCATTTGTTTGCATATCACATCCACCATATGCTCAGAATGCTATTTCCATATGAAAAATGTTATAGACAAAGCCTACATATTCGAATACATTGTTACTTTCCGGGCGTGAACTCTAGTAACATCCACATTGTGTCAAATTATGATATATGTGTACTCAAATCATAAACCACTCGAGAAAAGAATCCAGAAAAACTGTGCCACGACTTCTATGGTGTTTAAAGTGAAAATAGCAAACTGTACCTACTTTTATTTATGAACCACCAGTAAAAGTGCTATTGCTACATTGAATGTATACAAATATCCCTTTTATCAACTTGTTACACATCGATGAAAGCTTCTCCACTGCAACCCTGCAAATAGAAACAAGGAAACTCAATCAACTAAAAACATTAGACATGCCAATCAGAAGCACAAGTGAACTTGTTTCCTCAGTCATACTAAAGTTTTATCATACCAGATTAGATAAGACGAAAAATCTGAAAGTTGAACTAAGACATACAGTGATTTAAGGCAGTGGCATCAGAAGAATGAAAAATTGAATATTGTCCTGTGAAAGCAAGTGGTTTTTCCAGTATGTTGCTCGCTAGTGCAATTATCCTAGTTAAGTATGGATGTCAGAATTATGCTAATAAAGTGCAGAGAATCAAACTCGAAATGGAAACTCCAAGTCAAAGTCTGAATCCTTGTTACCAAACACATTGTATTCTATTTTGCATATGAACCCACCTTGCTACCACTGTATAAGGTGTCAAAAGATGCTAAGTGCATAGTGCCATATTTGAAAAGAAGCATAAGCCATGTATAACTATGGATAACCAGTTGAAAAAGAGAAACCAGGGCCACTTTCTTCCGAATCAGAAATCATTATCCTACTGCAGGTTGGCTACTTGCAGAAAAGCCCCAGTCCAGATGTGACAATGCTACTGGAATATCTTTGGTATTCATTTACTGGGCGTTATTCAATTGCTTTATCTATACAGGCAAGACTATGTGCTGCTTAATGGCAACAGATAATATTTAGTGCTCCAAACTGTCAGCCTTTGGTGAACTAAACTTAAAAGATCAGCATACTGCCACAGAGTACCAAAACAGTACCCCCAGTTACCACCAAGGCTCATATATTGCCATCTTATGGTTCAGGTAAAATCTGTTCCACCCTTGAGACTTTTACGCAGATTAAATACTGTTAATAAGGGACTTACTGATGGATATCATAAAAACCAAAGGTAACTCAGGTTTGCTATTATGCTGAACATAAACAAAGGATTTAGTATGGGAGGAATTTCTTTTCTCGAAGTGGAGTCCCATTATTTCGCCATGACAATATATTACATGAGTGAGCAGTTTTCTCTAAAGGCAGTGACTTTTGGCAGGGATAAAGGGATGACGTTCCCACCGCTTTCATGTTTATTTGATACTTTCTTTAATTGAAGAATAAGGTTTCGGCTTCCATCATGTATGCAAAGAAAAAACACTTATCAAATGCATAGTTCGCCAAAAAGTTATTCCTTAAAGGCTACTGCAGCTGCATATACTTGATAGAATGAAATGAACAGTGAATGAAAATGCAATTGTCGGGACTAATTCAAAGTCTTCAGAGTTGTGGAGTATATGCAGCACGCCAGAGAACCCAAAGAAGAACACAGCAAATGTTGAGTTCATTGGTTGGAATTTCAGCAGGCACCCTTGTTTGAAACACTAAAGAGTGCCTGCATAACTTCCAGACTGGAAATTAGAGATCACAAAACAATGGTGGATGACTTAGTCCAAGGTAAAGAAGCTGGGTCTAGCGAGTTCACTCGTGCTGAAAGGCTCAGGTAAGAACATAGCAGATAACTGTATCAGGCATCCATTAGTTCTGTCTGATAAAGTAATTAATTACATCAAAATACATTGATTAAATTTTTTCTCAAAAACCTCAGCTAGGAGACACCTAGGGAAGGTTGAACAGGGAAAGCAAGCAAGCCTCTTGTCGATGGTAGTTTGGTAAGTTTGACTAAACAAATTACAGAAGAAACTAATGCAATCACAGCCATGGCAAAACATCTTCCATTCCCCATCCAAAGAAAAAAGATATATCTTGACCAATATGACAGCACAATTACGGCATTGAAAAAAAACAGCATTTCTGGGTAATAAACATTTTCAGGAGTTTGGTTGCAGGCAAGCAGGATTTTGGTAAATGTGAACTTTAAAATATAGATGAGAAGCATTCATAATAGACTTTTCAAGCAACCCAAAAAATCAAATAATGTTGCCCCTATGAAAATAACTTCTCATATCCCTACTACATCCAAGCCCTGCAAATTTTACAGTAAAACATAACAAAAGCAGAAAATATCCTCAACAAATATAAGTAGACAAGTAAATCACCAACATACTTTAGTCGAGGTCTTCCTCTCTGGCCTGCCTTCCTCCTGCTCCTGAGCCAGTACCGGGAGCTCCACTGTTTACTGTTGTTGGTGCTGTTATTCCCTCCATCATTGCCCTCAGCTCCTCCCCCACTGCTGCTCGTTTCTGCTGGTGAACCAAGCCCTCTAAACAGCCACGGTAGAGATATTCTAAACCTTCTTTCCACCATCCTCGGTGTCTGTGTACTATTATTGTTATCATCCCTATTGTCCTGACTTCCGGCAGCAACCCCCAAGCCTATACTGTTATTATTGGTCCTATTACTATTATCATTCATCTGTCCGGTCCTTCGGTTTTCATAATCTGGATCATCAGTGGGCAGCTCATATCTACAAACCGGGCAAGAGTTATGCAACTCAAGCCAAGGCAATATACAGTCCTTGTGGTAAATATGTTTGCAAGGCATCTGCTTTGCCTCCTCATTTAACTCAAAGCTATCTTTGCACACAGCGCATTGGGATGAATCCGAAGGCAGCATCTCCTCTGTAATCCTTATATTTGGCAATCCCTCCACCGCAGACTTAGAAGCGGGTGGCGTCCCATATCGATTCGGATCATTCTCCGCAAGTTGCTGAATCAATTGCTCTAAACCAGGCCCAATAAAATAATCCCCTAAATTCGTAGGAAGTCTAAAATCCATGCCGCCGCCCATCCCCCCACCTCCCGGTGCTTCAAAAACAAGCTGAATATTTGCTCCCCTCGCCTGAAGATTAGTCATATAGTTACTAAGAAAAGCAAAAGGATTAAACTCATTGGGGGATCGTGTGCCAAAAAGAGCAGATAGATCATCGAACCCACCAACTCCGCCGCCGGAAGAGATGGAGTAGGAGGCGCCGGTAGGGGCGGCGGAGGAAGAAGAGAAGACAACAGGAAAACCACCAAAGGCGGCGGAGGCCGAAAAGTCGTCGGCGAAGAAGGGATTAGGGATGGTGTCAGTAGGGTTTGAGGGCGGCGCAGTTTCGGATTCTTCAAGAAAGCTGCCATGACAATTGGGGCAAACAAGCTCAGCGGTAGGGGAGGGTGGAGGCGTGATGGTGACGTGGCGCTCGCATTGATAGCAGAAGTATTGGCGCGGGGGGGCGGCGCCGCCTCCTCCGCCACCAGGAATTCCCGGCGAAGACATTGTTGTTGGTAGTGTGGGTGAGAGAGAGAGAGAGAAAGAATATTCAATTTTTGATATTTTGGGAGAAGAAAATGAAACGAACAGACGGAAGGAAGTGTGAGAAAACCGTGTGGATGTGATGTGAAAATGATTCTCTTATGATTTCTCCAATTCCATACTATTCCACCTAAAGTCGCTGGTTGTTGTAATATCGCATTCAAAGTTCAAACTCACAATTTTCAAATTCATGTTTTTTTTAAGGTGATGTCAACAAAATTCTCTTCTATAATCCACATGTCAATAATATATAGAGCAAGGGCTAATTGTCTAACATAAACAAAACGTATGTAATATAAGATCATATATGACTTGATTTATATACGAATCAAATTTAGTTCTTTTTGCTAATTTTAAGTAACACAAAATTTAGTAATCAAAATTTTATAAATATTTGGAAAGAAATTACTTTTGAAAGAATCAACTAATGGATTGTTTACTTTTGCGTATGGAAAAAATATTAGATAGGGGCGTATTAGTCCAAATATGTAGGTTAATACCACATTGTCCGGTGTTTACTAGCAATATGGTTGACCCGTTATAAATCCACCGGCCTGCTATTAAACCCCAATAAAAAGCCATATTATAATCTGGGTTCTAGGGTACATATTAGTAATATGTGGACCCCACAACAATTTGGATTACAAAATTTTATCTTAGTTGCCCTTCATATATGCATTCGAAATTCTGTTTCTGACCCATTTTTATATTTAATTACATGTTGTCTTAAATGTTGTGTTAAATATTGTGTTAGGGTTAGGTGGCCATTAATGCTACGAAATTATAATCAAGTTTCCTTCGTTCCCTCATTCCATTCGAGCAGGTCCTTCCCCAAGTCTTCTTCTCTCTAGATTTCTCATGAGTTCAAGCTGTGGAGACGTGGTTTCTTTCTTCATATACTCCTTCACTACGCCATCTGCAAGTTCTAACTTATTTTAATCTCATGTTTCAGTTTTAGGTTTGTTCTTCTTCTTGAGCACAAGGCGTTGGAGGAATTTTGGTAGCACCCGGTCCGACTTGTTTTTGGGGCCAGGTGATGCAAGGAATAAATGGGAAGAGCATCGGGAGGGTGCACTTCTGGACTGTCTGTCGTGCATTCAATATCAATCAAATCCAAGATTCAAAGTGGATGTTTTCCTCCATTACTGCAGACAAGTTTCTGATAGGTAACCCTATTCACATGAAACCTACCTACCTCAATTGAAAGAAATTGCGAGCAAAACAATACCAGAAGGAGATATTCACATGCATTAATAAAGGAGTAAGATTCAGCCATGAACACAAGCTAGACTTCATTAATGGCGGGCAAGTTGGTATATGAGCGCGCCAACCAAAGAGATTTGGTGCAACAAGCTTTTACTATGGAGGATTGCACATCATGGTGTTGTAAATGCAAGATAGCACTCAAGATATTGCTTAGCATGGTGGATTTGGTAATAAATCCGCATTTATTACCCCACGTGACCGATTTGATAATTATACAACAACATGGGCAAAAACATAATTGAACCAACAATATGGATTGCAGTGGATGATAGTAAATACCAGATTATTTATTATTTCAGATTATTACCCAGATAATTGAAACGAAGTAAACATACGATGATATAATATAGTATGGGAAAGTGCTATAGATAATCTGAGTCTACATAATATGAGCTAATACAATATGTTGCGGTAAATATGACCTAAATAGATTATTGGTAGGATAGGATAAAATATATAAGATTCATCTGGTATTTTTCAATTGTGTAAATGGTGGATAGAAAAATTGTGGTAGGTAGTATATTGTTTACTCTATTAGATGTTATTCAGGATAGAGTACACAAAATTATTTATTTGCCCTTCACCAATATATTTTATAAGGTTAATTACATTTACACCCCCTATAAAAATGCGAAATTATGTGCCCAAAAAAAAAAAAATTGCACTTGCACTTGTTTCGAAAATTCTCCATTTTTATACCCTTCCTCTAGTTTGTGGATGGAAAATATTCACATCACACACACACACACACACACAAAACTTCTAATTTTACGTCTCGTTTAGCATTTCGTATAAATTATCGATCATATGATTGATTTTTTTATTCATAAACGCTATATTTTATCCAATGGAAAATATTTGGGAACAATATTTTATTATAAGGGAAAAAGAAAATTTTCATCCTCTAATTTTGTCCCGAATTCCTTTTGGTCCTTTAATTTTGTAAGTAGTAGATTTAGTCATTTATCATTCAATTATGAGTACTTTTGATCCTTTTGCCCAATTAATGACCATTTTGCTCTTGTAATGATTTAAGCACCATAGCCCAATTCTATGTTCTCAGTTAGGCCACAACATGCTTCCAAAATAAAATTAGGCCCCCATAAATTCATACCTCGTTTGACTGCCTTGCCATCGGGTATTCCAAATGTTGGAATAGGTGACCAGAAAGCCAATAGGTTTGGCAATTTGTAACCTATCCGACAACTTGATGTGAATGTAATATTATTATGTGATGAATAAGATGAGTATTCGTCACCAATGGTACCTTCTTTGTTGCGCTCATCTTACATTTGTTAAAAATGGTGTTTAACTTATATCGCAACAAAGCCCACAGACCATGGATAACAACTCGTGCAGTTGGGCCACGCATTGGATGGTGGTCATGAAACCAACTGATTAAGAGTTGGGTCTGAAACGTTCCAAGTCGAGGACCTCGAGACAGGGCATCGAGAGTCCTATTGAGACTTGCATCAAGAGTCGTGTTCATTGGATGAGTGTCGTGTTTCATCGGCGACAGGCGTGGGACGCCTACACGGTCTTGATGGATTGGTCGACTGGGGTCGAGCCGACTGGACTGACTCGCGGGGATCATCATATGGAAGCCTTGGAGGCTTGGTCGGTATGATTGGATTCCCCGGTTCCGATAGTACGGGAGTAATCCTCAGACTTGAGGGATCATGGCAGTTGCGTGCACAGGACGACTGTATCTTGGATCTGGCGAGAGGTAATCATTTTGTAAGATGATTATTATAAGCCTTGTCCAGTGCAGTCAGAATGTGTAGCGAGGACGGTGGATTCCAAGAAGAGGATCCGTCCCCTGTCAGTATGTGACAGAGGTATCTCCTATGCACTCGGAGACACGTTCATGCTGTTTGAAGCTGTGGCCACAATGGTTGGTCGAACAGGGAATGGTTTCCTGTGTCGATGCAATGAAGCATACGTGGTCTCAAGTATTAAGCATAGATGCCTAGTCAAGGATGGGAACCGACGCCCAATTCCATACCCTAGACTAAGGCCGGGAGACAGTAGACGGAAGGATCGTACCCGTACGGAATCGGCGCCTAAATGTTCACGCCAATTCACCTAGTCTCTAGTGCCATGGACCGTTGCTAGACGGCCACCCATGGTAACGGGCCCTTGTGAAACACGGGCCCAAGTCTAGCTGAGGGTGAACCTAAAGGGTCACACACAAATCACCGAGGAGGTTGAGAGATCGACTTGGAGTCAATCTCGAAGGATAAAATAAGTAATTGGATTACTTAAGGGAAAGTCTATTGGATGGACGGGCCGATATTGTATTGGGCTTTCATTTAATCGGTAAATTGGATTTTCGATTAAATATGGAAAGTTGAAATGTTGAGACGTTGGATCTTTTAATTGGATTAAAAGATCAACGGGAATAATTTAAGTGGACATTAAATTGAATTTAATATTGGGTTCGTCGCAATTGGATTACGATAAAACCCGGTCCGTTAAATTATACCCGAGAGGAGAAATAATTCCTAATTTGGAATGGGAAGAAGTTGGACTTCTTTCCTTAATTAAACATGGCCGACACGCTCCCTTGGAGGAAGCAAAATCAGCCATGTTTCATGCTAGTGGTATGTTGACTTATCTCTTTTGGAAAGAGACAAATCAACTCCAATCAAGCTCTTCCCTTTTGGTATGATTTGATCATACCATAAATTTTGGTAGGCTTGATTGAAGAATTGATGGTGATTGATTGGAATGAATCTAGACATCCTTGGATGAACCTAGACACATTCCAATAATCACATTAATTATGTATATATATTAGAATATACAATACCTAGCATAAGTGATTCATTATTCATCTTTTTCTAGGAAAAAGAGAAGACAAAAATCCTCTCCTCTCTCTCAAAATTTCGTGCTCCCTCCCTCTCTTACACTTGTGTTCTTCACTTGATTTTGAATCAAGAAGAAGAACAAAGTAAGTTTAAGAGAACACTAATTCATAGTGTTCTTCTCTTAAACCGATTCCTTCCTAAACCCGTTCTTTTCTAGCAAGAAGAATGTGTGTTTCTTCCGGTGTGGTGTGGATCACCTTTGGAGAATCCATACGTTTGGATTTCGTGAGCATTCCGGAGAAGGAACAACGCTAGTAGCCGGGAGCATACGCTAAACAATCAAAGGTAACGGTTTATTACGCTTTGATTGATTTCAATTGTATATCTATGCCCTATGTGTTTAAATATATGTTTTAATATTTACACATCCTACATCAAACGCCCGGTTGAGCACCCAAGGGTACACCCCTTGGGATTCGCGTATTTTGAATGTGATTTAAATTTACGCACAATTTCTCGCTTTTCTCGCTTCCGCTAGCGCCCCCGGGCGGATCCGCTTGTCCTTCACCAAATCCTTGATTTTATGGATTTCCTCCAATCACACTACCGCGACAGATGGTTTGTAGGTACTTGACTCCTTCAACAACAAATAGTACAACCCTATTTCGTTTTCTACCTTAGGGTGTAAAAGTAATCCAAAATAGAGACTTAATTTTGGATGAATAAGTTGAACAAAACCCTTAAATTTATTAAGGAAATATTGGAAATGTTATATAGATACTTATTTCTCTATTAGAGAAGACAACTATTTTGCTTCTCATAGATAAGAGGACTAGACTTGTCGGGGAAATCCCATACACTGAAAAACTTAAAACTTAAAAGATTAAAGACTTATTTTTGAAGGGTTGGAGAAGTTTTTTCTGATGATCTCCGTCTACTTCCTTCCTGTCTATTTATAATAGCCCGTGGTCTTCAATCATGCATTGGGTTTGTCACCTATTTTGACTTTCAACTTTTCAACTGTGGTCATTATGACTTGTCGGTCATTTACTTTTCCAGCTAGTGACACTTGTTTTTCTGACTATTGGCTTCTTTGTCTGCTTCTGCCCACTGTCCTTTTCTTGATTTTTTACATTATAAAGGTTTTACCTCGTCTTGTAAAAATTCTTCCGATGTCTTTTACCCTTCTTCGGTTTAGATCTTGATTTCTTTTGGGTTACCCAGATCTTGGTTCTGAACAACGATTTCTCTTGCTTCTCGCAACAAGAACATATATGATTATGCCATTGATGCTTTCTTCTTGATGGCCTGTTGTAGGTAGCTTATTTTCCCAAATGAGCATCCTCTTTTTTTTCAAATAGGCTCTTTGCAAACTCGGTGCTCTTTTCCTTTCATGGAGTTCAACAGGAATGACCCATTTAATTTATCTGAAAATATCTTAAATGAAAACATGACTTTGTTATCTATGTGAGATTAGAGTCTTGTCGCATGAATCTTTGATTTTGTTTGATACGGTCATCTTTGTAAAGGATTTTGACAGGCTTTCTTGAGGTTGAAGCCTATCGCCTTCGTTGTAATTATTCTGACTCGGTTGAAGATCCATCTGAATCACTCTCTATTTCTTTCTCGTAAATGTTTTCATCTGAGGGAAGATCCTCAATTGGTAGATGGGTACAAAATCGCCATAGTAAACTACATGTAATTCGTGGCTTCAAACGTCATACTTCACCACATTTCTGCAGACAATTTGGCAGTATATGCCCTTTTGTGCCGCACATCCAACAGTTACAATCTTTGAAACTTTCACTGGCTTTGGTGTGGGCTCGTTTGAAAGTTCTTCATGTAGGGGTTCTTCCCATGGATCTTGCGTCTATTCATTTAGATCCTTGATATGAAGCCTTTACTTGTTTTTTGTCTAGATTTGTATGATCTGACTTTGATTTAGACCACCATGATCTTCTTCGGAAAGAGGATTTCTGGAACTCCTGGAATATGAGTCACTACTCTTCTTCCTCCTTCCTTTGCTCGCTTGATTCTCCTATAGTGGTTGGAAAATCATTATTACCACAATAGAGATGGGTTCTTTTGATCTTACCTCTCAATCTCGTCATTTTCTTTTGTACAGATGCTTAATAACACTAATCATTCAGCTTTGTCTTTGAGGAAAGACATCTTCCTTGCTACTGAATCCAACTGTCCTTCAAGTACTTTGTATGATTGTATCAACATTTTCCTCCATGGACTACAAATCTTTGCAAAGAACACTGAGGCAGTTATTTCGGTTGCTACTCCACTCTGGAAGAAATACTTGCAGAACCAATAGATATATTCATCTACTGCACAAATATTCCTTAATTTTAGGCCAAAGAGAGCTTGGGAATATTCTCTAGCCTTTTCAGCTTTCTCTCGAAGTATCCATCTTCCATGAACTGGATTTTGATGAGCCTTCGAGTCTTTCTGCGATTGTACTTTTGGACTCCCCAGCCAAAATACTTGCTTTAGTGTCTTATGGGGTATTATCCTATCCAACTTTCACAAAAACCTCCAAGCTTAACTCCAATAGCCTTATGAAGTTCTCCCTTTTAAGTTCCAGTATGATTGCTGCTATCTTCATGGCTGCAACCCATTCATCTATCAACTTCTCAATGTTTCGAAAGTCGATAAATATCCAAGTTGAGAATAGGGTCGATGGATGCAAGGGCTGGAGCATAGTCCTTGACCATGGTGTATTTTCAAGCACTCACGTTTGATTTTTTTTTCTGGATTTTCCCTCAATCTTGTTCTCAGGAATGAGGGGGTACTTTCCTTCGGCGGAGGTAGTGATGGAGCGATTTCATTGGTTTGGATGTTGACTAGATATACAATCCCGGATTCTGCTAACTCTTGTAGATCTGATAAATCTATGTTTGATATCTCCATTATTTTATGGACTTGAGATTTTCCTCTTCTTTGGCTTCGGGATCTCCGTCACCTTTCCCTTCTGATGTAGAAGAGGTGTTGGTTCAAATGCATCCCTGATACACTCCTAGTCGGATCTAAATGTCTAAGGGGTATTTCTTTGGTTTCTTTTCAGATATGTAAATTCAGTTTTCAGATATGTAAGATCCTTGTGTAGATCTGGGAGAATATTTAGGATCTCGTCCATCTTTTGGCTCAAGAGGTATATTTCCATAGCTATATGGATTAACCTATGTCCTCTTGAACTACCTTTTTGATCTCTCTAATATCTTTAGAGATTTTTGAGGTATCCGGTTCGAGTACTTTCCAATCAGTTCATTTATCATAATTTTAAGAACTGTACTTTTTCAAAAATCTACGCGATCTGTCTATCTTGGTTGGTATTCTACCTTGGATCTTGGTGGCTTGTAGGCGTTTACCATACTTTTTTTTTAGTGTCTATGGGACATGGTAATTCTGTATTCGTTCCTCTTTTTTCTTCTTGTGTAAGAAGCTCCCAGTCCTTCCTTCTTGGACTAGTGTCAATTATCTTGAGAATTTTTGTAAGAAAATTCCTTCTTTGTTTTCCAGAATCTGGAAATATTTCCTGTTTTCATTATAACTTGGACTTTTATTCGGTTCCATTATTTTGAAAAATCTCCTGCGTTAAGGACTAAACATCAATATTTAATACAAACAAATATCTCTTCGATAAACCTATTCTCTGATACCATTCTGGGTGAACGTGGGTAATAAAATGCAAAATGAATGAATATGGACTAAAAATGCTCATGCAAAGTTGGAAAGGGGTAAGATTGTCCGAAATTCGACCAAAGGACTAAAATTACTCATTTTTAAAGCTATCGGACTAAATTGATAAAGGGTAAACTTTAAAGGACTAAAATTAATAGTGGGCAAAGTTACAAGTATAAAGATATTACTTGAGTATCTTTATCAATTATATGGAATGTTGAATGAGGGTTAATATTAAAAGTTTATGTAATTTTTTTTCTAATGTCGGCATATTTCCGTCCAAACCCTAACAGAAAGGGTATAGTTGTAAATAAAAAAATTTTGTAGGGGTGCAAGCGTAATTTCAAAAGTCTTTTTGGCGAAAGTGTAGTTTCGCATTTTCAAATGATGTCTAATTTCAATTAACACTATTTTCTATACCAAAAACAATTACAACCATTCAACCCAAGCAATGATATTAAGCATAAGATAGTGGAGCTTTCACTCAACTAAGTCGTCCTCGTCGACAATCATCTAGGATGATGCGATGGTTGGAATTTGGGTTAAGATCCACCTTTGAAGCCTCCCAACCATTTTCTCCAGAGTTTAGGAACAATAATTTTATTCCGCCACGATCTGTGGGTACCGCTCTTCATTAATGGAGCTTGATATCACAGGCCGGTGTTTTCTTGCGGTTTAGCTTTTATTGATTTCGAACGATTTTTGTGTTATGTTGTACTTTCATTGTTAGCAGACGTAGTATATTCTAATCCTGGTTGAATACCGCTAATGCAATTTTTTTTTTGGGTGCTTCTATTAAAATTTTCTAATTTTTACACGTCAGAGTCAATTTAATACAATTTTTTTCAGTTGTGGTATGGTAAATTTTTTCAATAAATGTCAATATGCAATAAGTTTTCCATATGGTGAATATCCAAGGTTATATAACCTTGGTTGAAAAATGAAAAGATTGGAACTTGGAGTGGAGTATGCTTCCCCGGTTGGCAACCTAAAGCCTCTGCGTCATCTCCAAGCACTATACAATGGCAAGTACATCGTACACTTTTCCATGAGACTTCAATTCATCAAACTCAAACCCAATTCTTTTTGCAATATCAACAAGTCTCATTTCACTCTTGTCAACGAATATGTTAATTTTTTAAATGAAGCGGTCATTCAAATCGAAAACGGCTTTATGTTTCTTTATTGGTGCATATTTGGCAGAGTTGGACTCATTAATGTTAGTAGGGGGCATCGGCTAGAAGCTTCATGAAAACTCTGTTTCCTCACCAACCATATTTTAAGTAGGTGAATCCATAAATAAGACAGAGAACTCGGGACCTTTGTATTGATTAGGTGGTTGTGATTGGTTTGTAGCATCACGATATCTTCAATGTTCTCCTCCGTTGCTCTATGTCTTACAAATATTTCGCACCATAATGGATAGGACTTCAACTGCATACTTTTTGCAAATGGATCAACCTATATGAAGCATTTCATTATCTATGTTAGTATCAACTGAACCTATAACATGAAGATACTATTACATAACTTCAGTACTTTGCGTACCTTAACATAATTGTCCCAGACAAGATTCTTAATGACTACCATGTTGTTAGCCTCATCCCAACCAATACCATTGCGTTCAAGCATACTAGCACTTGAGCCTTAGGTCTTCTTCCATAGATAAATCATGGACAAGATGTGCAGCTCCGCCTTTACGCCCGAGGTTGGGATTATTTTTGCCATTTCTCGTTCTAAAACACCAAGATAGCATTCCGGAACCCGTTGTCACATTTCTATCTTTGTTTCACAACATCCTTTAGCGTAGCAATCAGAGCTTCCTCCTCACATTTTGTGTTCACACACGTCATGTGTGCTTTGAATTCTTAATTGGTTGGCATCTGCGTCGCCTATTTGCTCTATCATCAATCCTCTTGTTTATGATGTATTTGCACCATAATAATAGAGACATATCATATCCTTCATAAAAAATAATGCCAATTACCAAAAAAATAAAAAATAAAAATTGAGCATATGAAATATGAAAAGTAGAGGCACAATACTCATTAAATTCATAGCTCATATAAGAAATTAATTAAGCTGAGTAGACAAGTAATTGACTTCAACAAGTTATCATAGCAATATTCAAATGCAATACACTTAACAAAGTATTCAAACAAACAAATACATAATGGGAAGTAACTACATATTAATGAAACAAGTGTCTATTGTGGAGATTGTGTTTATATTATGTCAAACATATATCTCAGAATATAAAAATATTCGTACAATAAATTATTGTAGTATATAAAGTGATGAAATCAATCTCGAAATAGAAAACTGCACCAATAGAGAGTCACGACACTTATTGTTGTCCTAATCGTTGTCTCCCTACGTGCAAGTTTTAGTTGTTGACCATGATTTAGGATAAAACCCCATTTCTCTTACTAGTGTCTCATCCCATGTGCACAAGTACGAGGAGACTAGGAACCAATCCACAATCATGTTGCCAAAACTCATATGGAAACTTCTACCTTAGTGTGCCGAATGAAAAAGGCGATGGCCCTTTAAATAGTTTAAAGAATTTGACCGTTAAAAAAAATTAAGTGGTCTAATTAAAGCTTATAATATTATAATAAACTCAATTCTAAATAGGCCACATGAATATATAAAATGTAATGACCAAAGTCTTATTAAACCTCATTAAATCACAATTAAATCATCATAATAGTGGGATCATAAACCTCAAATAAATATCAAATTAGATTGGCACATTAAGTTGAAATAAAGTGTTGAAAATAATTTGGCAATTTAAAATTTAAAAAAATTTCAACAATCCCCCACAAGGTTTAAAGTTTTTGAAATTAAAGTATGAAATGAAATATGTGGCAACTTATACAATGCAATCGATGCATGTGCCTTCCGAGTTTGAACATACACTTAGTGTTGGTAATATTCATTTGAAGAAGCAGTAATGAACTTAGCCTTGAATTATGCCCCTTGAGCTAAACTTCAATTACCACACACACAATATTGACTTTAGGACATGATTATGGAAGGTGAGCGAATTAATGGCCCTTCGCTCTAATTCTAATTCTCGTGAGGTTTGTAGGGTTTGCCCAAACTCATAGTCACGACCCATGGCAACTGCCACTTAGGTGAGCCATCCAAAAGTATGAGTGACCCACACCTCATGAAAAATTCCACATTTGGTCTAATTAAGGGTCAAAGCCCAGCCTAACATCACATTTTCTTAGAACTTCATATTAGGGATGAGAAGAAGATAATTGATTTTTTTTATATACTCTCTCCTCAAAATAATGTGCAATATATGAGTCGCGCATTGCGGCTTATTTCTACCCATTGAAACTTCTTCATAGGATCTTTAATCATAGAGATTGGGTTACTTCCGGAGGTGACTTTCTTACGTGCTTAGCCCATCCCCTCGATGATAAAGGATCTAGCCTCTGCGCTAGTTCCCCGAAGTAATTTTTCATCACATGGAATATAGTATTTTATGCGTCTTCTTTATTTTATTTGCCATAATTTTCCATCTCATTTTCTTCCCATGTCATGCGCATGACATGTATACCATAAGAAAAAAGAAATAATTCTCAGGTCTTTTCTATTCCATCTGTATTGCATACTCTTTGTATTTATAACTCAAATAATAATTTTTCAATTAAAAATTTTCAAATGATTTAGAGAATTTTAACCACTCTCTTTATTTTTATACACAACGCATGCACTTTAACAACTCAAATAATTATATTAATTCCAGAATTCATGATTATAATCATTAGGACCCCCACAATTACAAGGCCCATCAATTTAAATCATAAATATGCCCAAATAGGGTCCCTTTTAACATTGGAGAAAATAATCAATTACATAATTTTCATATCTCTATAACTTATTTTACTTTGATGATCTTCTCTTGCACATAGCTCAATAAAATAATGTGTTGTGCAATGCTATTATATATAATAAATAAATCAATGCATACCCCCACATTTCACAAGATTTCCAAAAACTCAATTACATGAGAAAATGTATCATAAATCACCCAAAATAAACACAATATTAGGCATTCTTAAAATTAAATTGAAGAAGTAACTGCCAAAATTTATATCCCCTATTCGATTCTCAATATACTAGAAATTCAATTTCACTAGACACATTATGCATATTGAAAACAATGGATAATTAACCTTTGAATTTTAATTAGAAGTGAATAAGTAAAGAAGAATATATTAAAATATTACCAGAGTTAGGAAAATGCTTTCGAACCTCAGTTTTTCCCTCCTCACCCCACACAGTGTAACAACCCAATCCCCCCTAAACCTCCAAACTCATATAGTAGTATAATCTATGCAAATGTCTCATAACCAAATGGTATAGTACCAATTGACAATGATAAGCTTGGGAGAGCGCATACTCTCAACAGTTTAAAGATCCAAATGTATCATTCAAGAATAAACTTATTCAATCATCTATACACTATTTCTTTC
The DNA here is from genome assembly GCA_034509735.1 of Sesamum alatum. NCBI lineage: Eukaryota > Viridiplantae > Streptophyta > Magnoliopsida > Lamiales > Pedaliaceae > Sesamum > Sesamum alatum. The sequence continues at coordinate 25,886,967 of JACGWO010000005.1, forward strand.
CAACATAGCTTAACAACTTTGAGGAATCACAAGGAAAGGATAGTATGGAAACAAGCTCTAATCATGATAAAGGTAACAATCAATCCTTTTGGTTCCTATCTTAAAGCTTCAGAAAATTCGAAAAACAAGAAAGAAAGTTCTTATTGTGTTCGATCCCACACATGAACATCCACTTATGTAATATTTGGAAAACTAAGGACCCCATATCGATTACAGATATTGGTGAAGGCTTCTATGTAATTAAAACTCTAAATCTAGAGGATTATTTTGTAGCTCTTGCAAGAGAACCTTGGTTTTTCCAAAACCGCTACCTAGCGATTCAACAATGGTACCGAGACTTTGTTCCTTCGGAAGCTAAGATTTCAACAATTGTAACTTAGATACAACTTTCGGAACCACCTGTGGAATATTATGAGTTCCAAATGTTATTCAAAATTTCAATACTACTTGGAAGACCAATTAAATTAGACCTTCACACCGGAACACAAAGTAGGAGCAGATATGCTAGAATTTGTGTAGGATTAGACACTAGCAAGGCTTTATCACAGACATGCTAGAATCTGTGTAGGGAAAAGAGTTCAACAAGTGAGATACAAGCTTATAATCAAATTTTGTTACTTATGTGGAAGAATAAGACATTTACAAGGTCGATGCCCGAATGTGAAAATAGGCAGATCAATAGAAGGAGATGGGGGGACTCAAGAGACAAGGTACAAGTAAATTGGAAAACTTAAAACAAAATGAAATAGGTAAAGAAGTATGGACTATTATCTCAACAAGACCAAGATCATGAAACGCGAGAAAAGGAAAGCAGGAAGTCAACCAGCTCAAACCTAAGAGCTTGCCAATAATGACAGTTCAAGATCTGGGGAAAAGAAATCAAAATACTCAAATACAATCAAATCAAAATAAAAGCTACTCCAAAGTCAGGATGAAGAAATCAAATCCATCTTCTCCAAATGTAGAGTTTATCGCCTTTCTTGCCATACTTCTAATCATTCACCAATTTTACTTGAAACTGGAAATTCTCTAGTTGGGTAGTCTAAATTTTTTCTGTTTAAGATTGCATGGACTTTTCATAGTGAATTAGTGGATTGTTGAGAAATGTTGGTCTGAGTTTGAGAGTCAATCAACAGTACCAGATTTTATGAAAAAGTGTAAATTCCTTGCTATTAATTTAAAATACTGTCAGGAAAGAAATTACATATATACTTATTAAATACTAAGCGAACCTTCTGGCTGCAGAGAGCTCACCTCAAATGGAAATTGGACGGTGATGATAATAGTATATTTTTTCATGAATGAGGAGACTTAAGTATATCCATGCAATTAAAGATATTAATAGCCAATGGATAGATAAGACTTATGAAATCCAACATGCTTTTATAAATCATTTCCATAATATTCATACTTCTAATGTGACTAGTAACAATTATGTGATAATATAGAAATATAACAATTATCTAAAGCAGACATAAATTTTCTTTTATCTGAAATTTCTAAGAAAGAAATCGGGGCAGCAACTCGTAAAATCGGTATTAACAAAGCCCCCGGCCCCGATGGGTACAACATGTTTTATAGGAAATTTTCAGACACTATCAAAATCGATTTGATACAACTTGTTAACAATTTTTTCTGTAAACATGATTTTGGATCCCAAAATTAATGATGCGAGAATAATTTTGATTCCCAAGAGACAGAATGCACAATCTATTAACCACTATAGACCAATTAGCCTATATAATGTTTGATATAACATTTTACTAATATCATGGTCAATAGAATGCGAGATATTTTACTCAATATTATTCTCCACACCAGAACATGTCTATCTCCTAATAGACATATAGGAGATAACATAATAATGGGACACGAACTTCTTCACACAATGAAATCCAAAAAAATTAATAAATATTTCATGCTAATAAAGCTGGACCTGGAAAAGGCTTATGAAAAGATTGATGGTCCTTCGTCAGGTTTGCTCTAAAAAAAGTAAATTTCCAGAATTATAGATAAATAGATTCTTAACTTGGGTCTCTTCAATCTCAATATCAACGTTATCATTTCAAAAATATGGTGTCCCGAGTAGGGGCTACGTCAGGGAAACCCTATTTCTCCTTATTTATTCATTCTTTGTATGGACATTCTTATTCACAAAATGCTTTTTCTCTGAAATTCCAGGGGTACTGAAGCTCTTAGGTCTAGTGACAAAAGGCCCCAGTCCCGATCTTAGTTTCGCTAATTATTGTATTATGTTTGTTAAAGCTAATCACAAAACGACCCTTAACACCAAAGAATGACTTGTTAAATTTGCTGAATGTGCGGGTCAAACTGTTTGTTGGGAAAAATCTAAGATTAGATTCTCGAGCAACATACTAGACTTAGACATAAGTATTAGGAGTGTACGCGGTGCGGGTTGGGCCAAATTAGGTAATTTTCGGCCCAACCTGATGTTTGCGGTTTTTGAAAAACTTAGCCCAAGTCTAGCCCGACAATCATCAAAACCGCACTTTGCCGTCTAATTGGATTGGGGCGGATTGGGGCGCTTTTTGCGGTCTTTAGTAAAAGTCAATCATCTATACAAGAAAAAATGAAAAAAAAAAGTAAAGTTCATCTATTCTAAATACATAAAATTTGTAAGTTCAAGATACATATTTTGAAGTTACAAATAAAATTCTACATACAAAATAAATTAATAACATTCACTATACGATTCTCTCTCAAGTTTCAAATAACATTTTACAAAATAAAAGCCACAAGGCATTGAAGAGTTTGAACTTCGAAAAACTCTTTGTTTCCTTTCTTATCTAATTTTACTTCTTAAGTTTTGATTATTAAAAAAAGTATCTATTTATATAATAAAATATTATTATACAATGATAATATATTATTAATATCATACATATTATACTAATTTACCGCAAAGGAAGCGGAAAAAATATTTTATGAGTTTAATAATAAAAGAATATTTTTAATTTTTAATGGAAGAAATAAGAAAATTTGAGGAATTAAATAAAGATTAACACTATAAATTGGAAATATAATGATAGTTTACATATTTTTATTAATCGATTATATATAAAATTTAAAACACTAGAAACATGTGTATATTAACTTAATGTACTTGTAGGAATACATAACGTTATGTTCTTTTGTTCTTTTTTTTTTTTTTGTATAATTTAGTTGGAACACAATAAGCAGAAATGTAAAGATGTGAGATATTAAAAGGATATTATTCAAAATAAAATAAGAGTTTAAGATGAATATAAAACATATTACAACACTACGATGATGTAAGCTATTTTAAGTTTTTGTATTTATTATTTGTATAAAAAATATAGAAAATTATGAATAACCAAGAATTAGTTGAATAATTGATTTCATTTACATATGTATTAATTTATACATTTATTATCAATACCGATAAAAATATCCTAATTGTTATTATTATCTTGAACATTAATTTATGTAGTATCAAAACTTATATATATATTTATAAAGAATTATAGTTTTTTAAATTATCACTATTATTGTGGTCGAGCGCGGGATATGCGGTTCACATAAGTATAAAACCAAACCCGATTGCTAAATTGAGATTTTTTTTACTATCCCAAGACCAACCCAACCCACCTTTAGCCCGCTAATTGCGGTGCAGTTTGGGTTGGGCCGGTCGGTTGGGTGCGGGTCAAACTGTTTGTTGGGAAAAATCTAAGATTAGATTCTCGAGCAACATACTAGACTTAGACATAAGGATGTTCTGAGAACACTTAATCTATCCAGGGTAGGAACACATGAAAAATATCTGGGCATCCCTCTTTCATCAGATAGGTTGAGCAAATCTAAATTTAGAGACTTGATTCTCAAAATTAGGGGTGTGCAAAAACCGGCCGAACTGAAAATTCGATTTCGACCAAAAACCGAACCAAATATTCGGTTTGGTTTTCGGTTATATATATATATTTTTTAAATATTGGTTTTTCGGTTCGGTTCGGTTCGGTTCGGTTCGGTTCGATGGAAATGGTTCAGTCCACTGGAACTGAATTGTGTTTTTTTTTTTTAAAAAAAATAATATTATTAATATATTATATAATTTTTACTTTACTAAATAGTATAATTTACTTTACTAAGACTAATTTTGACTCTCATACTCAAACTTTGTGTAGCACCCTCTAACGGCACTACGACTATATCTTCCCTAAATATCACACTTAATGTAAACCCTGATTATATGTATAATTAGGCACATAATCTAGTCCCTATTGAGTATATATTCACATAGTTTCATCATCACAACAAGAATATTTAATATCTCATCTACAAGATCATATATACATATATATCAAGTATGTCAAAAATGGAACCGTTATAGTTAGTTTACATGTCATTCTCGTTTTTAATCCAAAATTAGACGTCTATTTCTATTTATGATGAGGAGAAAACTGCATACTGGCCCGACCTGACTGGGATGCAAAACGTGGACCTATCTGTCGTGAATAGGCACAGCAAAATTTACACCTGAAAATATTAGCAGAGGGATGAGCCTGCAACTCAATAAGTAAACAATCGGCACCAACTATATACACACCTCAAATGTAGTTTCAACAAGACAAAATAAGCAACGTATATAATATATAATCAACTTGATCAAGCACATTTCATTTCATTATTCCATGTAATTATCTCATGATTAGACAATCAATCAAACTCGCATTAACCTAGTTGGCTTGCCAGAAGGTGATATAGTGTTTTTCTCCACCAACTCAACCTCACCATTTATTATACACATATACATGAATCCCCTTGGCATGCCACACAGACTCATCAATCTCATTTCGCATCAAAGCTCTTTCATTTCGCATCATAGCTCTTTTCATTTCGTATCATAGTTCTTTCCACATCGCATCATAGCTCTTTTCATTTCATTTTGCCACGTGGGCTATTCAACAACATCAAGGGGTATTCATATCATAATTACATTTAATTTTCATCACTCCCTCGATTCCACATATCACCGTTCTTGTAAGCCAACTAGCCACATAAAACCACATAGCCGCATTTTTCACGTACAAGCATATAACAGTGGTATCAAACAACCAAATGGTATATCTCAATAGGTTTCCTCATTTCACTTTCACGACATAATCATTCAAAGTAATCATCAAGTACTCGTACAATTCAAAATAGATTAGTCAAGCACGAATCATAGGCCCACATAAAAGTAATATCACCAAGAAATGAAACATGTATAGATAATACTAATTGTTTACGTACACAACACTAATAGGAAAAAGGAACATATATAAGCAGCACTAATCATTTACTTACCTCGATCTTATACAGGTTTAGTTAGCTGATATGAAGTCGTACGATCATCTACTTTATCCCCGTGTCCTATCATAAGGTATAATACGTATAATTAATATCTAGAATGTCAATTCCTAAATAAAATATGAAATAGTATTTATATATATATATATATATATATTTCACCAATCTCTCAATATTTCATTAAACCCTTCATCCTATTATAATTACCATTCATAACAATAATTCTTGGATTATATTTATCTCAAAATATACTTATCTTTACTAAATATAATATTTTCAAATATATTCTATAATATTTCTCAAATAAAATTTTCAACCCGATTAAACTAAGCCAATTAATTGTAGAAATTATTAAATCTAGTAAATTAAGCAGTTTAAGCTATTAATTATAACACCCCTAATTTAATTAAGACATTTAACCAGGCACTAATTATAAATACTCAAATTCATAAAATTCTCCGGTTAAACACTAAATCGAGGAGTATAAATAACATTTAATAAATGCACTTATTAAATAATATAATTATATAAATTAAAACTAATTAAAATATAATTATTTCTTACCTCAATTTGCGCCAATTTCGTTTCTGTTTCTGTGTGTGTGTGTGTGTTTAGTGTATGTGTTTTAAGTGTGTGTGTGTTTAATATATATATTATAAAAAGTAAAATGATGGGTGCTGATGCACCCATCTTTATCTAACCTTTTTTATTTTTTTATTTTTTTTAATTTTAATAAATTTTTTCAAAATACCCATTACGTCCTTTCTAATTTCTTAATTAATATAATTTGTTCCCAAATATTATATAAAGCTCCAATTCACTCCGTTCAAGTTTTAATATGATCACAATTTAATCTATAATATATCTACTAATTAACTAAATTTTCTTAAATAATTATCAATTAACCCCATAATTATGATTAAAAATTTGTGGGCGTCACACTTTGACTGGAGAGAGTGACAGACAGTGTGACTTGTGTGAGAGACGAGAGAGTGAGGAGAAGAATCCGCCGGCGACGGCGAGGACTGTGACCTGTGGGCGAGAGAGGCGGGCGATGAGATTCCAGGGACTACAAGGACCGTGACTGCAAACATAAAAATGATTTCTTTCACTAACTTCTCTTCTTCCTCCAACTCCATGGCGCAGATCCGACTTCCGAGTAGTTATTTACCAGTTTAATCAATCCCCCGACAAGATTTTTCTTCCTTCTTCAAAGGTTCGATCTGTAATCATGCCTTTTTTGTTTCTATTTTCAAATTTTTTTTAAAATTTTCGTATTAACTCTGTGTATTTTTCGGCATGTGGTATAATCGTATAAGGTTTCAATCCCTTTAATATAGTGTAATGTCTGTGAGTTTTTTGTTTGATGGGATTTAATTTGGGAGCCATAGTTCATTTGTTTAATTGGGATAAGTTATATGTATTGCATCAATGTAGTTGAAGATACTGACTTCAGTGGCACTGGGGTGGACTGGGATCTGAAAGAGTTTTCCTATCGAGTAGTTTGTTTTGTTACTTATTAGTTTTCTATGTAAAAAGATTGATCTTTTGGTGAAACTAGGTTTATGGGCTTCTCTGTTGTTTAACTCTATTTTTGGAACCTTGGGAATGCGTATGTTGCTTGTGAGAGCTTGTACAAAATCCTAGTTTGCAACTGGAGTTGTTGTTGTATATGAAGTAGTTGATACATCTTAAATACAGTGTATATGCAACTGGAGTCACTAGACTATGGAGTAGTTGTTCTTTAAACATGTTATATTGTTATGAAATAATGTTACCTGCTTTAATTAATTGAACAGAACACGATTACAGTCAATGGTTGATAATTGCTTTATCGTATTTGTACTTTGTACTGTTATGTAAAACTATAAATGGATTTGCCTGAAGGAAGCAAATGAGAAGAAATGATATTGGAAGATGAAGGCATTTCAGACACACCACCTCCACCTCCTCCAGAAGGACCAAAAGGAAGGAGACATGCAAAAGGGCTAAGGTTTGAGATCACTTCATCGCCTATAATGATAATGAAGGAAAGCCAAGAGGTCGATGTAAGTACTGCGAACGCACTTATGCTATTGATCCTACTAAGAAGTGGCACTTCTAGTATGAACAATCATATGAGACAATGCAAAAGACATCCTGATAATCTAGTTTTTGTTGCTGAGAACCGCACAATAACTAGTTTCTATCAGAGTGTTAATGTAACGAGGGACTTAAGAGAAACTTTGAAGTTTGATCAAGAAATTGTTAGGATTGCCTTAGCTCGCATGATAATTATCGATGAATTGCCTTTTAAGTTTGTAGAAAATGACGGATTTAGGCAATTTATCTCCGCCGCATGTCCACAGTTTAGTGTCCCTTCAAGAACCACTATAACTAGGGATTGTTATAAGTTGTTCTATGATGAAAAGAATAAGTTTAAAACTTATTTCAAGAATTCGGGAAAAAGAATCTCATTGACCACGGATACATGGACTTCTAATAAGAGACTCACCTATATGTGTTTGACTGCGCATTATTGATTCTGATTGGAAATTACATAAGGTTATCCTTAATTTCATCCCATGTCCTACTCGTAAGGGTGATGATATTGGATTGTTGATTCAGAAATGTTTGTTGGATTGAGGGATTGATAAAGTGTTTGTTGAAATTGTTGATAGTGCTTCGTCAAATGATACGACTGTTGCTTACTTGAGACAAAGATTTGTTAATTGGGGAACTGCTGTTTTCTGAAGAAAAAATATTTGCATATGAGATGTGTGGCTCATATTATCAATTTAATTGTCAAGGATGGATTGAAGGAATTGAATGATTCCATTGAGCGTGTCAGAACAGTTGTTAGATATGTTCGTCAATCACCTGCTAGGACAAAAAAAATTTGACGATTATGTTGTTGAGGACAAGGTTCAAAGCAAAAAGATCATTGTGTTTAGATGTCCCTACAAGATGGAATTCAGTTTATACTATGTTAGAGACTACTCTCACATTTCAAGGCATGTTTGAAAGATATGAAATATATGATGCTGATTTTCATGGTGATTTTATGTCTGATGGTCCTTATGGTAGAATTGGATTGCCTACGAAATATGATTGGGTTATGGTTGAAAAATTTGTGACGGTGTTGCGACACTTATACGAGCTAACCAATCGAGTCTCTGGATCATTGTATGTGACATCTAATATTTTTTTGGATGAAATAAGTGATATTTGCACCTTATTGAAGGAATGGATTGAGAGTGATGATGAATGTTTGGTAGATATGGCTCAAGAAATGAAGGCAAAATTTGATAAGTATTGGGGTAGTGTCGATAAGATGAACAAGATGTTATATGTTGCTGTTATGCTTGATCCTCGAAAAAAGTTCTCTTATCTTCAGTATATTTTCAACAATATGTATGAGCCACAAATAGTAGCAATGATGGCAAGTTTGGCCAAAGATGGTTTCTTTGTTGTATTTGAAGATTACAGTAAAGCATATTCTTTGACAACATCATGTACTTCCACCACTTCGTCCATGTCTAGTGAATCAGAACAGCATCATGGTGCTAGTGGTCCAGTAAAGGAGATTAGTAAACACAGGATGAAGAAATGAAAAAAAAATATTATCTGAGGTTGGACGTAGGCAAAAATCAGAGCTGGATTCATATTTAAACGAAGAACTTGTGGACGATGAAAATGAATCTCCAAGTTTTGATATCAAGGAATGGTGGAAAGTGCATTCTCCTAGATTTCCCATCTTATCACGATTGGCACGGGATATGTTAGGCATGCCTATATCTACCGTTGCGTCGGAATCAACTTTCAGTACTGGAGGTCGTATCATTAATGATTTCAGAGCATCATTGACTCCAATGATAGCACATACGCTCCGATGAAACCAGATGAAGAGGACTATGACATGATAGAGAAAATTGTGAAAGGTACATGTTAATTTAATATATATTATTTATTGAGAATATTAGTTTATTCATTATTGACATCTTTAATTTATGTTATACTTGTAGATGTCGTATCAAGTGTTGGCTTAGAATCAACCATCATCAAATTATGATGTCATATGTCATGTAAGTATGATTTTATTTCATGTACTTTTTATAATTTTATTTATATTTGTAGTATAATATCTTTCTTTTTTTTATTTTGTTTTTAGTATTAAATTGACGGAGCTTCAATCTCAATTCTCTGCTCGACGGATTCTCACTCGTGAATGGATGTTATTTTGTTCTTCAATATATTATCGTGTTAAACTTTTCGTTGAACACTTGAAATATTGAATTGTTATTTTCATATTTTGAAATGGAGTGCGTATGAATGGAATGATATTCGTATCGCATTGTATCAATTGTTATTTTTTCTTTTATATTTTTAACAGGTATTTTTGGTTAAAATTGAAATTTAAACTAAACGAAAATTTTATTTTAATTATTATTTTCGGTTTTTTCCGTTGAGAACCAAAAAAACCGAAAACTTTTGGTTTGAAAACCGAACCGAAGTTTGTCCTTCAGTTTGGTTTTCAAAACCGAAATTGCACACCCCTACTCAAAATTTAAAGTAAAATTTTAGTCTGGTATAATAAATTTCTATCTTTGGCAGGGAGAACAATCCTCATTAAAAATGTTCTTAACAGTATTCCTCAATTTGCTATAGGGTCGTTTCAATTACCCCTTAATACTCTAGATACCATTTGTAAATAATTTTTTTTTGGAATTCTAGTCCTATAAGTAAACAAAAGAGTCAAATAAAATGAGAAATTATTTGCCAACCTAAGGATGTGGGAGGACTATGTATTAGGAATATTAGAATCCTTAATAAGTTCATACACTCAAGTTGGCATGGACACAACATACTAGGCCAGATGATTTATGGGTTAGATTCATGAAAGTAAAATACTTCCTAAAAACTAATTTCAATGTATCAACCTAAAGAAGCGGGCATAGTTGTCTATGAAAATCGATTCATAGAACAATAACTTGGGTCGATGAGAGTGAATACTGGTGCCTAGGGGAAGGATCGAAACTTGAGTTTTTGAAGAGCAAATGAAAAGGGAATGTATGGATTGAAGAATTGGATCTAAGGTCTAGTAACGACAATATGAAAGTTAATTATTTTATTGTCCCATCTAAGCTAGCTTGGAATATTGAGTCACTCAACATATATTTTTCTGATATGCTATTAATCTAATCTCAAATGTCCCCATACACAAATCCATTACTGGATCTATTGTTTTGGGCGTGGACTAGGGATGGTTCATTTATATTAAAAAGTGTATATGCATGATTGATGTCCAAAAGCTTTACCCCACTTGTCCTCATTAATCTTTGTAGAAATTGAAACTGCTTATGAACATTAAAATTGTTATTTGGCGTATTATGCATGATGCTATACCAACTGCTAAATTTTGGTTTAAAGATATTGTATATCATCACCTTTATGCTCTCTTTGCAAAGATAAGGTTGAGAACATTGAACATTCATCTTTTGAATCTAAATTATTTGATTCTCTGTAAATTCTGGAAAAGGTTCATTCACCAACACTAACATAATTTTCAAAATACTTAGTCTGAGTAAAACTAAGAAGGAGCAACTTCTTTTTATAAATTATCTATGGGTTATTTGGAAACAAGAAATGATGCTATATTTTTTTTAAATAAAACTATTTTTCCATTTAATATCCACTCTCAAGCTCGATGTATCTCAACTGAAGTCATGGTACCTAACATAAATAATATCTCTAAAACCATTAAACTCAAATGGAGTGCTCCAGCGAATAATGTTTATAAGCTTAACACAGATGGTGCAGCAAAGGCAATCAAGGACTATCTGCAATAGGTTGTATCATCAGAGATTGGAACAGTAAGTTTATAACTGGTTTTTCAAAAAGTATTTGTATAGGAACCAATAATAAAGCTGAAATTTGGGCCATTTGCACAAGTATTTGTATAGCTTTATCTTTAGATATTTAGAACCTTATTATTGAGAGCGACTCTATGTTTGTTTATAATATTTTCAACAGGAAGGAAGCTCCTTAGATCAAAGAACTGGGGTTCCTCTTAAAAGATTGTTAGTAGATTGACTAAGTTTAAAAGTGTGAAACTACATTTTGCTTAGAGGGAGTGTAACCACACAGCCGAAATTCTGGCGCAAAAACCTACTAACTACTTTGTGAATGAGTGCTATGACACTTACCCAACCCTTTTTAAGGATGTGTTGGAAAATGATATGTACTTTGAATCCATTAGAACTATTGACACTCCTTGTACAAACTCTATAACATTGAAGTAATCTATATATATATATATTGTCTTGTTAAAAAAATAGATAATTACAATTCAATCTCGCATAAATCAATAATTATGTGCACATTAAACATTAATCACATAGGCATATATTGTGGATCGGGTTGACCTATGGCAATGGAAATATGTCAATCCACATATCCAGATCTGACTCGTCTATAAGCCCATGCGTTGATTGGATCACGTACACGTCATTTTTCTTGTTGTCTTGAACATCACCCTACAATCTTCAAGATCATCCCACAAACGTCTTCAAGAGCCTATGTTGGGTCTTGCTCCAAATATTGTGGAAACCACGGACATGCCTTGCTCGCCTTGGTGTATTGCTACCAAAGTAACCCACTCGTTTACACACCTCAAATCCAAGGAGTCTATGGTGATGCTCCAAGAAAAAATGTAGAGAGAAAAAAATAGAAAGACTATTTGGATAAAGTATATTTGGGAGAGTATCTATGTTGCGATCAACTCATTTGTGGTGTCACACTTGTTTTATTTGATCACAGTCATGTACCCTATTCATAGGTGTACTCAATCATATCACCCAGGGGAGTTCTTATCTCAATATGTATATAAGATGGTAGAGGCTCATGTCTTTGGGTATCTACATGCATTTTTTAGCCATTCAGTTGTTATAGAAAATTACACAAGCTTATCAAATGCTAATATCGTTTTGTAAATGCCTTTCAGATGGATGGTAAATACATATCCGATATGTACCGCATTTACAAAATCTTAAATATATTTTAATGTTTCCAAAGGCACATTCATACTCACTAATAATTCCAATAATAATAATTTAAGTTACTTCACAATTAAATTAGACATAGTTAACAAAATGATTTTCTTCACTAATTAGATAAGACTTTCTAATGCATTAAAAACAAAACAACGCACTTATTATGTTTAGTTATTTCTTCAATCAATGGTGCACATAACCGTTAGAGAATTTAATTCATATATCATCATTATTTAATAGTATATATTTTAAACCCATTTCATATGACAATCCATTGGCCAATGGAATGTAACTCCCACTAACAATAAATCTAGGATAAGGAATATCCAAATTTCCTAAAAAACTTACCACGCGTTGAAACTGATAAAGTTTATATCAAGTTAAATTTTCTTTCATCACCTCAAAACTTTAATAGAATATGAAAGTCGCCCAATATGTATAATTATACTTTGCATAAGTGTATTTTAATCAATTACTGCCAAATATCTTCCAGTATTTTGACAATAAAATGCTCGTTGAAACTAACCACCCAATTAGAATATGATCGATTCATATGCAATTTTACGCCTATAATGCACAAGAAAATGGGTAATTAACCTCATTAGGGTAACGAAAAAGAACTTTCTTCATTAATCAATATATTATATCTCCCACGTCTTTTTCTCTATTATTATAAATTGACTTTATATTGAAATCTTAATTTGTTGATTACTCAAATGAAATCACTAATGACAATGAATGTCATTGTATAAAGTAATTACTCTGTTACAACTAGAAGGCAAGAGCAATATATTGCATGCTGCACTCATATAGTATTTTATGCTAAGAAGCTTTTCAATTGTTCTAATTTCAAATTTCACTTAAGTACGCACAATGCAATATCATGCAAGTAAATCATCTGGAAAATATTGAATTGGATTAAAACAAATATATGATGTCAGAATTATGAAACAATTAACTCATTCCTCAAATTATCTTTTCCCTCCTTTTAGATTAATAATTCTGAAAAATTATGATAATAGTCCAACTATTCTGATACATCTTTAAAAATGATCTTGCTTTGTCTTAATAGCCATCAGTATGAAACTTGTGACACCCGTAAATTTTATATATAATTAAGGGATTAATTGGTAATTATTTAAGAAATTAGTTAATTGATAAATATATTATAGATTAAATTCTAAGCATATTAAAATTTGAATGGAGTAAATAGGAGCTTCACAAAAATCTTGGGGGTCAAATTATAAATCAAGGTACTAAATTGTAATTTTATTGAAAGTAACAAAATAAATAATATATGTTATGGAATTTAAAGTTGTGGATGTTCATATTCATCTCCCATATTCTTTGCATTCTCTCATAAATTTTAATCTCTTGTGGTTCATCTCCTCTCATCAAAGAAGAGACTTTTGGTTGTAATCTTGGAGATAAATAGGCCATTTTATTTGTATAGTGACAAGGATAAATAATATAAGAATACTATATTCTTTCCTCTCAATTCTAGTTCTCATATTGTTGCACTTTTATATTAGTTTTATAATACGTTATCAACACGAGAGCTTTATATTTTCAAGACTAGCTCCATCTAATCATTAAGGAGATCATTGTAGTACGATTTAATTTTTCAAGGTAGTATCTCTATAATAACATATCTATAAAATACTTACTAGTATGCTATCTAGTGAATCTAATCTTTATATCCATTGTCTATTGGTGATTTTAAGAGAAGCTTATGATTGCATATTCAAGCTCGTATGTTTTTTGATCGTATTCGTTTTGAAGTTCTTGGACTTATACATTATATCTGAAGATTTTGTGTCATTCCATAATTGTTTGTAAGCTTTCACCGAGGACCCTTAAACCTTGTATATGATATTATTCTTGTATATTCAATAATGAGATATGAATAATCATATTCTATACACTTTATTGCCCCCTGAAGTGGACATATATAAATAATTGATTTATCATAATTGATATTGCCTCCAGAAGTAGGCATATAATTCTCGATTTTATCTCCTGGAGTGGATGTGTTCTATAAACTTCCATTGCTTCTTGAAGTAAGTAATGAGTTAAATTACCTCCATCAGTAGGTGAAATATTTTATACCATCATCCCCGAAGGGTTGATAAAATATGTCTATTGATTTTCTCACCTGAAGTTATTTGAGATATTGGCTTGATTTAAGAAGCCTGAAGCTTCTTCATTTATTTATTTAAAGGTGTTCGTTTCTTTGATTTCATGGCATATACATGTTGTGATCCCATTTTTTGCTAACTTGATGTCAATTTTGATTAATTTACTTCACCACATAGATATCCTTCATATGACTATATACATGATTTTAAATATTTTGTTAGCATTATTATATGAAATAAAATGTAACGGTTGACAAAAAAAAAATGTCATGAATCCCATTTAATTGTTGTTTTGTATAGTATTAATGTTTAGTATATTTAATACCATGTATGCATATCATAGATAGTCCAAATCAATTATATGGAAACTTATTTGATTCTAATTGTTAGTAATTTTTATGTAACTTTTAGTTCATATCTATGTGTAATACAATTGATTCCACTTATGTGTATATGGTGATGCTAAAAGTGTATATTAACTTGTGTAATATGGTCAATCTTATAAAATTGAATTTCAATGCTCTTGACGTTTTTGGAATAAACTATCTATCATGGGTCCTTTACGCCGCACTGCATTTGGCGAGTAATAACTTGGGAGAAACGATTAAGGAAAAATTGATCATGATTGGTGATGGAAGTGTTCAGTAATATATTTCTTATTTCTTGTTTAGTATTATGAATTTTGTATCTTGCATGTTTTCTACGATAATGAAGAACTTATTTATATCATTGTTTCTTGTTAATAGCATATTCTAGTGCAGGTTTGATGATTTGTCATGTTTTAATCAAGAATGAGTATCCTGTTGGTTAGCACTAACATTAATGGTTAAGACTAATTAATTGTGCTACAACGCGCACAATATTTAAAGATAAGTACTTCTCTGATTTAGTAGTTCAAGAAGCTAATGTTAGTACTAGATCCGGTAATGAAAAGTTAATTGAGGGCTCCAGAAGAGCTAATTATTGTTACTCGGTGGAACACAAATTTTATATTGATGATGCACTTTATTCCACCAAGTCTCAAAGAAACCTTCTAAGCTTTAATGATATCCACCGACATGGATATCATATTGAGACAATAAATCAAGATATATTGAGTATCTCTATATCACAAGTGTGATCTTGGGGAAGAAATGCATATTGAAAAATTACCGACATTTTCTTCTAGTTTGTACATATATTAGTACAATTGAAACTCATGCTATCGTAAACCAGAAGTTTACGAATTATAATAAGTTTGTTATTTGGCATGACCGGTTGGGCCATCCAGGATCAATTATGATGCAAAAAAAAAAAATAAAAAATTGAAGAGCCAGCAAATTCTTCAATCCAGTAATTTCTCATGTGTTGCTTGTTCTCAAGAAAAGTTAATTATTCGACCATCACCGGAAAAAATAGAGAGTGAATCTCTCACATTTCTGGAACATATACAAGGCGATATTTGTGGACTAATCCACCCGCCATGTGGACCATTTTGATATTTCATGGTTTTTGATGCATCACTAGA
Source organism: Sesamum alatum (assembly GCA_034509735.1). Lineage (NCBI taxonomy): Eukaryota > Viridiplantae > Streptophyta > Magnoliopsida > Lamiales > Pedaliaceae > Sesamum > Sesamum alatum. The sequence goes on from JACGWO010000005.1 coordinate 25,902,971, forward strand.
TGGTCACATGTGTATTTGTTATCATTTCGCAATCTGGAGTTTGCGAGATTGCTTGCTCAATTAATCAGATTATGAGCATTTTTGCTTGATTATCCAATTAAGAAAATACGCCTTGATAATGCTGGAGAATTCACTTCTCAGACTTTCCATGACTATTATATGTCTATTGGAATTGATGTTGAACATCCTGTAGCACATGTTCATACATAGAATGGTCTTGCAGAATCATTCATTAAGCGTCTGCAATTAATTGCAAGACCATTGCTTATGAGGTTAAAACTTCCATTTCTTGTTGGGGACATGCTATTTTGCATGCAGCAACACTAATTCGCATTAGGCCAACAAGTTATCACAAATCATCTCCCTACAATTGATTTTTGGTCAGGAACCTAATATTTTCCATCTGAGAGTTTTTCGGTGTGCGATATATGTTCCAGTTGCTCCACCACAATGCACTTAGATGGGTCCTCAACAAAGGTTGGGAATTTATGTTGAAGTTGAGTCTCCTTCCATAGTAAAGTATATTGAATCATTAACAAAAGACTCATTTACAACTTGATTCACCAATTGTTATTTTGATGATTCAGTTTTCCCAACATTAGGGGGAGATAGTAAGCAGCTGGAAAATAAATATAGTTGAAATGAATTATCATTATTTCATCTTGATCCTCATGCTAATTAAAGTGAACTGAAAGTTCAAAAGATAATTCATTTGCAAAGTCTAGCAAATCAATTGCCAGATGCATTTACTGACCCAAAATGAGTAATTAAATCTCATGTTCCATCCGCTAATGCTCCGATAAAATTTGATGTCCCTGTCGAATAAGTTAATGTTGCAAATGAGCCTAAATCACGCCTGAAGCGAGGTAGGCCTATTGGTTCCAAAGATAAAAATCCTCGAAATGAAAAAGGAGCTATGAATAAAGATGGCCAAATCGAGAATATAACTCCCGAAGGGCTTTCAGGCATAATTAATATGTCAGTTCTAGAAGAACTCAGGTACCTGAAATTCATGAAAATGAAGAGATCTCTATAAATTATGTCCTGAATGGAATATGTTGGAACCAAAATGAAGTCATCGTCGACGATATTTTTGCATATAATGTAGCATTGTAATAAATGGTAATAAGGATCATGAAACAAAGTCTGTTCAGGAATGCAGACAAAAAATGATTGGCCAAAAATGGAACGAGACAATTGAGGTTGAATTAAACTCGCTTGCACAGCGAAAGGTTTTTGGACCTGTAGTCCATACACCTGAAGATGTATAACCAATGAGATACAAATGGGTTTTTGTGTGAAAATAAAATCAGCAATGTGAAATTGTTAGATATAAAGCAAGACTTGTTGCTCAAATGTTTTCACGAAGACCCAGTATTGACTATTGAGAGACTTACTCTCTTGTGGTGGATGCATCTATTTTTCGGTACTTAATTAGTAAGGCAGTAAAACAAGGACTCAATTTGCGTCTACTAGATGTGGTTACAACCTATGTATATGGCTCACCTGATAATGATATCTATATGAAACTCCCTGAAGGATTTCATTTGCCCGAAGCATACAATTCAAGTTCTCGAGAACATTATTCTATTAAATTAAATAAATCCCTTTATGGGTTGAAGCAATCTGGACGAATGTGGTATAATCGTTCCAGTGGTCATTTGTTGAAAGAAGAATACACAAATGACCCCATTTGTCCATGTATTTTCATGCGAAGATCTAAAAATGAATTCGTTATAATTGCAATTTATGTTGATGACTTAAACATTATTGGAACTCCAGAAGAGCCTCCAAAGGCTATAAACTGCTTAAAGAAAGAGTTTGAGATGACAGATTTAGGAAGAACAAAATATTGTCTTGGATTGCAAGTTGAACATTTAGAAAATGGATTCCTTGTACATCAAGAAGCTTATATCACTAAGGTGTTAAAACGATTTTATATGGACAATCACATCTATTGAGCACCCCAATGGTTGTAAGATCATTAAAGTTGAAGAAGGATTATTTTAGAGCTCGAGAAGGTGATGAAAAACTGCTTGGTCCTGAAGTACCATATCTTACTGCAATTGGAGCACTAATGTATCTTGCTAACCATACAAGATTGATATGACATTTGCTATTAATTTATTAGCAAGATATAGTTCTTCACCGATGCGAAGACATTGGAATGGAATTAAACATATACTTCGCTATCTTAGAGCAATTTCATGACGATCAATGAAACAAACAATATCAGTCACTTCATCGAATCATGCAGAAATTATATCAATACATGAGGCAACTCAAGAATGTACTTAGTTGAGATCCATGATTCGACACATCCGAGGGACTTGTGGATCATCATTTGAAAGATTATCCCGATGATCTTATATGAAGATAATGTGGTATGTATTTCACCAAAATTCTTCTACGCTCATGATCTTCAGAAGAATTGTGATATTGATATTCAGCAAGTCCATTCAAGTGACGATCTAGTAGATTTGTTCACCAAGGCACTTCCTACTGCAACATTTCAGAAGCTAGTTTATACTATTGGTGTTCGTCGCCTCAAAGATCTCGATTGATATTTTAATGAGGGGGAGTAAATACGCGTTGCACTCTTTTTTCCTTGACCATGGTTTTTCCCACTGGGTTTTCCTGGTAAGGTTTTTGATGAGGTAGTATATAATTGCGTATTAAAGAATAATGTACTATTTTTCCTTCACTAGGTTTTTGTCCCTTGAGGTTTTCTTATTAAGGTTTTATTGAGGCATATTCTTGATTAATGTACATCCAAGGGAGAGTGCTATGAAATTTAAAGTTATGGATGTTCATATTCATCTCCATACTCTTTGCATTCTCTCATAAATTATAAACTCTTGTGGTTCATCTCCCCTCATCAAAGATGAGACTTTTGGTTGTAATCTTGGAGCCTATAAATAGGCCATTTTATTTGTATAGTGACAAGGAGAAATAATATAAGAATACTATATTCTTTCCTCTCAATTCTAGTTCTCATATTGTCGCACTTTTATATTAGTTTTATAACAATATAAAAATTATATAAAAATAATAATAAAAGCTGAGAATGCACTTCGGGGGGCACGTGTTCCTTAATTAGAATATTGCACCCCACTCTTAACTTATATATATATATATATATAATAAATAGACAAAAGAATTAAAAGAAGTTTATCCTTAATTCCAATTAGAAGTAGAACTGATGCATTTCTTCGGCTCTAGCGAAAGAGGTAAGTAAAGCATATTTTAAAATTACTAATTAATTCATATATTTATATTATTTAATTAGTATATTTATCAAATGTAATTTATATTATTCGATTTAATATTTAATAGAAAAATTTTATGAATCTGAGTATCTATAAAATAATGACTTGTTAAATGTCTCAATTGAATTAGGGGTGTTATAGTTAATGACTTAAACTACTTAACTTAGTAATTTAATCATCTCTTTAATTGATTTGCTAAGTTTAATCGGGTTGGAAGTTATATTTGAGAAATTGATAGAAAATTTGAGAGTGATCTTAGAAAATTATCTTTGAGGAATATTAGAAAGTTATATTTGATCATATTACAATTATTAGAAAGGAACATAAATAAAATAATCCAAGAGTTGTTATTAAAAATGATAGTTAGAATAAGATGAGGGGTTTAATGAAATATTGAGAGATTGATGAAAAAAAATATAAATACTAGTTAACATTTTATTTAGAAATTAACATTCTAGATATTGATTATACGCATTATACCTTATGATAGGACACAGGGAAAAAGTAGAGGATCGAACGACTTCATATCTGCTAACTAAATCTGTATAAGACTAGGTAAGTAAGTAATTAGTGCTGCCTATATGTGTTCATTTTTCTATTAGTGTTGTGTAAGTAAATAATTATTACTAGGAAAAATTGCACGTTTGGTCTCACAGGATATAGCCTGTTGCACTTTTAGTCCCGTTGTTTACGGGCTCAACACTTTTGGTCCCACAGGAACCAAAAGTGTTGCACTTTTGGTCCCGTCTCCTAATAGCCGTTAAAAATCAGATGGAAACAAGGCGAGTGTTCTCACTCACCCAGTTAATCTCAACCCCTTAGGCACATTTTCTCACAATGTTCGAACGCCAATAAAGCATCGGGAGTGAGAGTTAAGTGCCTTTTTTAACAAAAGGAGGAAAAAGGTTTGTCACCATGACAAACCTTTCGGCTGCATTACATGCATCCAAGAAGAAGAAACCAAGCACTTGAAATGTAATCAGTTTTTTGGTATTGTAAAGTTTTTGGGGATGTAATCAAAAACTTTTGAGATGTAATCAAAGTTTTGGGCAATTTTGCAATTTTTTGGCAATTGCAAACATTGGCAATTCTTTTGTGATGTAAATTGCATATATGTGCATAGTTGGCAAGGGGAAAACATGGCTTAATTTATATATTGCAAACAATTAATTTTTCCCGTTCAATGCAGTTAGTTCATTTTTTGTTTTTAATTTTGCAGTGTTTTTGTTTTTTTGGTAGTTATTTTAATTTTGCAATCACATAATTTAACATTTCATTTATAATAATATTGTTATAAAATTACATATTATAAATTTACAAATTTAGCTAAATTAAACTATTAAAATATATTTTATATAGTGAAAATCTTCAAATTGGGTCAAAATTTGAAAAAAAAACCACCTTCATGGGCTTTAGTGGTTTCAAACCATAGAAAATCACATTTGACTTTCAAAGGTGGTTTTCCATCCACAGCTTAACACCTTTAACGAGACGGGGCCAAAATTGCAACACTTTTGGTTTCTGTGGGACCAAAAGTGTTGAGCCCGTAAACAACGGGACTAAAAGTGCAACAGGTCATATCTGTGGGACCAAAAGTGCAATTTTCCCTTAGTACTATCTATATATGTGTTCTTACTTTGTAATACTACCTTTATGTAAGTCTATAATTCGTGCTAGAATTAATCTATTTTGAATTCTATGAGTCATTGGTCATTTAATTTGAACAATTAATGTTGTGAAAGTGAAATGACGAAATGTATTGAAATATTCTATTTGTTGAATGATGTGTTGTTGGTACTTGCAAATGATAATGTGTTGGTATGGGCTTTTACTTGACTAGTTTGCTTACAAGAACAGTGATATATGGAATCGAGTGAGTGATGAAAATTGAATGTAATTATGATATGAATACCCCGTGATGTTGTTGAATAGCCTATGTGGCAAAATGAGATGAAAAGAGCTATGATGCAATATGAAAGAGCTATGATGCAAAATGAAAAGAGCTTTAATGCAAAATGAAAGAGCTATGATGCGAAATGACATTGATGAGCCCTTGTGGCATGTCAAGGGGATTCATGTATATGTATGAATGAATAGTGAGGTTGAGTTGATAGAGAAAAACACTATATCACCTTTCTGGTAAGCCAACTACGAAAATACGAGTTTGATTGATTATCTTGTTATGAGATGATTACATGGAGAAATGAAATAAAATGTGCTTGATCAAATTGATTATATTTTATATACGTTGCTTGTTCTTGTCTTGTTAAAACTATATTTGAGGTGTCTGTATAGTTTGCGTCGGTTATTTACTTATTGAGTTACAGGCTCATCCCTCTGCAAATAATTTTCTGGTGTAGATTTTGTTGTGCCTACTCACAACAACTAGGTCCACGTTTTGCGTTCCAGTCAGGTCGGACCAATATGCATTTTTTTCCTCATTGTAAATCGAAATAGAAGTATCATTTTGGATTAAAAGCGAGAATGTCATGTGAACTAATTATAACAATTCCATTTTTTTCGTAAGTATTACTTGGCTCAGTTAACATATGCATGTTTTGCAGTTGGTTGGGCAATCTATTCTTAAGACTATTTCAAATAACATTTCACTAGAAAAAGAATTATTATTGCCTACTTTTTTATTGACTATAGCTAAAAATCGTGGTAAATAACTATTATTAACTACGATTAAATAAAAACCGATGCAAAAATTACCTTTTCCACCGTGAAAACTGTATTTGCCACAGCTAAGAGTCGTGGTAAAAATATTTGAACATGGCGTTTAGCCATGGTAAATATTTCGCCACCCTAGCGAAAATCATGGTCAATAACCGTTGCGGAGCCGTGGTCAATAATTATTTACTATGTTATTTAGTAAATTTTCATGGTTAAATATTATATTTTTTATAGTGTTTCTAACGCGTAATTTACATTTATTTTGGATGTAATTACGATGTACTAATATGTCACATAAAAGAACTTCACAAAATGAAACCTGAACATTGCAACCACAATAGCTTCAGAAGAGTCCAATTGCATCCTACAATAAGACATTGGAAAATAATTGGTCTTATGTTTCAATCTAATACAAATGAATAAATGCATACATATCAACAATAAAAAACAAAAACTGAACAATCATCCCTAACCCCTAACGCAATTGTAGTAAGAAGAAATTTATCCACAATTCATGATCAAATTAATAAATACATATCCAAATATACTAGAAAAACACAATTACCTAAACACAAATTCAACAGAGACGATGAAATGCAGCAAAGATGCAACTACAAGATTGCACCTGCGTTTCCGTTATCCTCAAAGAACACCCACAAAATTAAGAAATATCAATGTCCCAACTTCATAGTTGTGAGCAACATCGATAGCATTTGAAGTGAGGAAGTGGGATTTCCAAAACAAGAAATAAAAAGACTTTGTCTCAACATACTTGCCAAATCGAGGAACACGAGAGCGAAAATGAAAAGGGCATGTCCACCTGCCGGAGGCCAGGGGATTTTGGGGGGCTTTATTTTTCACTAGAGACACAATAGAAATTGCTCATGGAATAAAATGGTGCAACATGGACAAGGTAAGCTTATCCTACCCTTTGCAAATGGATAAGTTATTCGATGTTATCACGGTTTATCTCGAGTCTGATGAATACTAGAGGTGGCAATGTCAGGTCCATAAGGATCTGCCCTATAAAATTAAATATATATATATATATGTATATATTATTTGTAAATTTTCCACCCAAATTAGCTTTCCTCTTTCTCAGTTTCTCTCTCTCGCCCTTTGTCCTACTCTTCGATTTCTCTCACCAGCTTCCCGTGCCTCTCTCTTTTTTCTTTCCTTTATCTTTTTTTTTTTTAAATAGAAAACCTGTCTCGTCGGGTTGCGGGACAGATGAAAGTCCGGGGCAGGGCGAGACAAGCTCGAGGTCCATACAAGAGTTGACGGGGCGGGTCCCTGATCCACCCACACCCGTCCTGTTGACACCCTAACGAATATCGACCTGACCACGAAATTTATAGAAAAAAAAAAAAGAAACAACTAAAAAACATATATTTTGGCCGCAATCCAACCTTACGTAGTAAACTAGCCCTAAAATTTTATACGTAAGAGAGAAAGGAGAAAAGGCTGAAATTGAGAATTGGGTTGAGTTTGTTCTGGTAATACGAAAACTGCTCTGGCATTATGAATACCTCCTCCTCTATAATTTGCCTCCAACAGACTACGCGGGGCGCGTGGAGTTAATGGCATCTCGAACGCTGATCTCAAGGGCTACTCGAATCAAGACAAAACTCGAAACGGCGCTGCAGGCCGCCGTTTTGGAGATTGAGGACGTCTCCTACCAGCACGCCGGCCACGCCGCCATGAGAGGAATTGAGGGCGGCGCCAACGAGACGCATTTCAACGTCAGAATCGTCTCCAGCAAATTCGAAGGCCAGAACCTTGTAAAGCGACACCGCATGGTCTACGATCTCCTCTCCGATGAGCTTCAGTCCGGTTTGCACGCTCTCTCCATCACCGCCAAGACCCCTAAAGAAGCTGGCGTCGGAGTTGGCACTGAAAAAGAGTAATCGTCTCGTAATCCATGAATTATGATGCCGAAAATGCCAATGTATTAGCATTTCTTGCTGCATTCATGTGCTGAACTAGTACTAGTTCGGATGAATCCTTTGATTAATGGAAACCTTTTGGCTGTTACTGCAATTTTGCCTGAATTGTGTGAGATCGATTGTGGATTAATTGGATAAGCCGTCTTTTATCTGATTGAGGTTGTGGTAGAAAGGGATTATTAAGCCTTTAACATAGAATTGGAAACGCTTCCAGTGAAATTTTAGATGGGTATAGAATTTCAGGTCAAGTGATTCAGGTTATCAATTTAAACTCATAGTCGAAGTTTAAAAACAGAGAAAATGTTTTCAGCAGCTTTTGACATCTGTACTGTATTAGGTTAGCTATTATGGATATGGATTCCAATAATTGATGGCAAGATGCAAGCGTGAGTATGGGAAGATTTTGTATGTTTCCTTCATTAGTTAGGTTAGTTTGCTGGAAGTTTGCTCCTTTTTCTTTAAAAAGAACGAATTTTGTCATGGATGATTAACTTAAGGGGTTGGAATCAGCTGAATGCTTTCTGGAATTGATTCATTCTACTTGAAGACAACTCAAAATAGCTTGAACTAGCAAATTTGCTTGTATATCTATTGAATTATTCAGGAAAAGTTGCGGGGTGTATATGCTCTGTTTGTTATTTGGATTCTAAGATTGGACGTCACATATGATTAGCATTACGAATAGTTATCTCCTGTAACTCGCGATTATGATTATATGTTTGCTTATTTATGTCCTTGGCTCAAATTCAACCTTCCGAGTTGTAGAATGTAGACTGATTGTTCTTGGTTGAATGCAAATACATTTGCTATTTGTGCTCTTAGACTTCTAAATTCTAACTGGAACGCCTGAAATTACTCTGATGCTATTCTTGTTCCTTGAAAATCTGTTGATAAGTCTTCACATATAAGATCACTTTGTGTTTCCTTTGGGGTGGAGGTGCATGAGGGATCGATTAGAAGTTTCTTTCTGTCATTCAATACGCCTCTTGTCTGTCAATGATGCCGATATTTCTTCTTTTTCGTTCCCGACTTTCTTTGTGTATTGTGGATTTGGTTGTTTTTGTTTTTACCTTATTTTCAAGATAGTATAAAATACAAGTAATGTTTGCCATTGTTTCATCAGAAATAGCCTTAACTTATCTTTACTTACTTTTCTCTCTTCTAAAAATATTTGTGTCACTCTACTTATCTGTAACGTTCTCACTCTACTTCTCCAAAAACAAATAAGATCACCATGAAAAAACAAAATCAAACAATGCAGAATGCTTAGTTGTTGGAGAAATCACTGTAAGAACATGCTTAGTTGTGTGCTGATGTTTCTGAAGCATTATCTTATTGCCTTCTCAGTACACTAGCTAGTCATTAAAGCTTGTTTACAGTGTCACTGGCCCTAACTGTTCTTTTCTTTCCTTTATAGTTTTAGTTCATCATGCAAGTTTCATACTAGCCACTGCTTGAAAAGATTTGATATCTTCCTGCAGCTCTGCTTGCTTTTGTGCAATTAAAAGATGAACTGGAAATGCTGTTCTGTAGTATAAGTTCATAGCCATGATGCTTTTGATGAAGTTAAGCTGGAGATTCACATATTTTTTTTGCCCATTTGCTATAAAGGAATGCTTACAGTTTGGCATGCTTGTTTATGTTTTTCATGTTCAGTTTTCCGTAGAAAATATGTGTTTTCAATTTTGTTTAGATTTTTGTCAAAAATGAGGATATGTTTTGGATTAGTTAATGACATTGTGTTTTATATTGGACTATGGTGTCAAATCAATATATTTTCAATGAGAATACATATAAACAAATGTGCTTTTACTTTAATTACTGCTTCAAAACTGAAAATGAAAACATAAACACAGTTAATGTAGAGTTCTTGCAAGCACAGTCCCCACTTGGAAACTGATAATCAAATCTATACTCTATATAAATGTGTGAATACTCAAGTTGTTTGTTTCCCATTGTGAAAAGACAAATATACCCTCATTTAAATATTATTAATTATTATATTACAGATTTTGGAATTTTTAACAATTTAGAATTCTAAATATTCTAAACCTCCTCTATATAAATTTAGGATAAAAAACCTAAATCGTGAATCATGAATGAATCCAATTACACAGAATTTTAATAACCTGCTTCTAATCGTGAATCATGAATGAGCCAATTACACAGACCTGTCACGTATTAAATTTTAATAACATTTACGCAAAATTATATTATAAAATTAGTTATAGAAAAAATAATTTTCTAATAAGAAAAATATTTAAGAGTCTTAATTGCTCTAAACTACTTAGAGAATAAATAACATATTCAACTAAAAAAAATTAATATGTCAAATAATATTTCAACACAATTACTTTGCTAGAAGAAATCTTAATTATATTAAAAAACTTTCAAGTTACCATGACACGTTAAAATTTAAAATAAACTACACATGGATAATATATAAAATACTATTATAAACTTTAATATATATATATATATATATATTATAATAATAATAATACTACTACTAATAATAATAATAAAATAAATAACAAAATTTCAATTATAAATTAAAATTGATTTATGGATATGATATTATTAAATTGAAATTGCTTGTGAAAATTCAACTATTGAGTGAATCTCTTAGTACTTGATTTTTTAGTATTAGATAATCCTGAATGCTTTACTTTTACATCTATTGATTTTTATATTAATTAATAGAGTAAAAGTATTACAACAACAAATGTGACATAAAAAAATAAGTTGTAACATAATATATTATTGAAACAAAAATAGATTACACCAATCAGTGCATGTGAAAATAAGATTAAGAAGTTAAACTAAAAACATATAGAATTAAAAAGTGCAATATAAGGAAAAAAATAAAATTTTATACTATAACATTTCAAAATTTAGAAGATAAATCATGTAAATAATACTTTGACAATATTTAAAAGTTGATACTAAATTATAATTAACATTAGGATCTTACAATACAACATATTGGCAATATTGTCGAATTAAATTATACTTTTATAATAACACTCAATAAATAATTAGTTTGTAATCATTTAGTACCAATAAATTAAAAATCAACAACACTCAAAATATAGTAAAAGAAAACATATTACATATACAGACATAATATAACAAAATCAAACAATAGCAAAGAGACACAATAAAACCTGCGAATAAAAATTGATCAATTTTATTAAAATGGAATTCTTATAAAATGGAATAACGAATAAGTATCAAAATTTAATTACAAATAAAAATTATCAATCCGATTAAATTAGAAGTGCTATTGAAAATTTAAGAAAAATCTAACTAATTTATTTTAGTTCAATATTAATAGGCTAAAAATACCATGTCCCCTTCCCCCTGCACCCCAAGACATTGACATTGAAAAAGAGTATAAATAGTAATATGATAAATAATATAATTTAAAACCTTATCTTATTGAATAGTAAATTAACTAACGTAATTGTAGGTCCTAACGAGACATATATAACTATTTATGCTTTAAAAGGTGCATAAAAGTTGTAACATTTGGTCCCCTTGTAGTATTATACACTTAACACCAACATGGAATTTTCTTTTGAATATCTAGAGGGAAAGGTGTTATGGAACCAAAATTGCTACTTTTTAATATTTACGCGACCGAAAGTGAGAATCTCAAAATCAATGGACCAAATTAAAATGGAAAGGACCTAAGTTACAGACTGAAAAATGCTATTTCCCCTTATGAAAATAAGAAAAGTCAAATGGTGAGTAAATATTAACACAATAACAATTAAAAGTATAAAATTTTAAAATAATTATATACTAACACATTAGTACAATTACATTTTCATATTAAGAAAATTAATAAATTTTGAGAATAAACTTAGTACAATAAAATAATAAATAAAAATTGAGTTAATTATGTTGAAATTAGAACAAAAGATGATAAATAAATAAGTCAATGAGATTAATATATTTTTTAAGTAATAAATTTATAAAAATAACTTAAAAGTTTAAAAAGCATGAGTACTAAAGAGAAAAAAAAAATTGATATATGAATAGAATATTATTAAATTGAAATTACTTATGAAAATTCAACTATTGAGTGAATATCGCAGTTGATTATTTTAGTATTTATTAGATACTCTTGAATGTTTTACTTTAGATCTATTGTTCTTTTATAAAGGTGAAAAATAAAATTCTATACAATAATATTTCAAAATTTAGAAGCTAATAAAGCATGTAAATAATGCTTTGATAATATAAAAAAGTAAATACTAAAATATGATTAACATGCATTACAGGATCTTATAATACAAATATTGGTACTATAGTCCAATGGTCCAATTTGATTATAGTTTTATAACAATAGTCAATAAATAATTAATTTGTAATAGTGTCAATAAATTAAAAAAATGACATTCAAATATAGTAGTAAAAGAAAACCTTCAACACACACATAAAAATGTAACAAAAAATAAAACAAAATTAAACAACAAAAAATAGGCATAATAAAACCTACAAATAAAATTGATCAATTTATTTTATTAAACTATAATTTCTTCTATCCAAGATAAGGAGCTTTAACTAATTATTTTTATTTTAATATTAATTTTTTGAATATCAGTATTTTATATTTTTATATTAATTGGTTGATACATAATAATAAAATAATCATTAGTGAATATACGAAATACAAATTTTAATTTTGGGAAATATCTTTTTATTCAATAGTACCTTAAATTTAGAAAGTGAGTTATAATTAATAGAATTGAATAGTTTCTTTATCAATTTAAATAATTATTATTAATTTGTTTGAAAATATAATTGTATAATACTAATGTTTTATTGAAAAAATACGAATAATATCTTGAACTTAACATAAATGACATATTTACTTCTAAAAATCTATTTGTACACGTGCATCGCACGTCATTCTTTCTAGTGATATAAAAAGGCATAACAATGGACCCCTTCAGATTTCAGACATATCAAATGGCAGCATGTCAAGTAGACTTTGGTTGTGGCTTTCTGCACTTTACATCAAAAAGAAGGAAAAGGGTGTTTGATTGATTTGAGTAAAAGGGATGAATGTTTCTGTTCTTCTGTCAAAGTATGGAAACAGACTTCATCATGCAATTCTAGTCTTCTGTTCTGGATAGTGATGATCATCATTGTATTATCTTCTGATGGTTGCATTATTAGGCAAGTTGTTCCCATTATATTTAAAAGGGATAATTACATTTACACCTTTGACCTATGATCTGTTTACACCAATCATCTCTATCTTTTCAATAATCATACATACACCAACCAGAAATGTAAAAACATTGTTTACACAAATTTTTCCTGCTTTTTAGAAAATTACGTATACACTCCCAAAAACGTTAATATCATTACACACGTTATCTTTATTTTTTGTTTGTTAGGATTGGTTTCTGTAAGTATGCAAAAAGCAGGGTGATTTATGTAAATAGATCATAAGTAATGAGTGTAAATGTAATATCCTTATTTAAAATAGGATTAATTACACTTAGGCCCCTTTGAAAATGCGTAATTATGCTTTCCCCGAAAAAATTTTGAAATTACACTTACACCTCCTCCAAAAATTCTCCATTTACACCTAACCTCCATCTGTTAAAGTTTGGATGAAAAATGTTCACGTCAACAAAATAATTACATAAACTTTTAATTTTTTTCACCATTTAACATTCTCATGTATATTGTTGTACTTATAAATGGAATGTAATGAATATATATAGAGCGAGGTCAATATTATTATATATTTTCCTTATAAGTACAAAATTATTACACGAGAATGTTAAATGAGAGGTAAAATTAAAAATTTATGTAATTGTTTTTGTTCACGTGAACATGTTCCATCCAAAAACGAATGGATGTCAGGTATAAATGGAGAATTTTTCGAAGAGATGTAAGTATAATTTCAAAACTCTTTTAGAAAAAAATGTGATTATATATTTTTAAAGGGGGTCTAAATATAATTAACCATTTAAAATATAAAGTAGTCTGTCTATATGGATTTCTGAAATAGTACTACTACTTATGAGTACAACAATTCCAAATTACAATCCCATTATTATAGAAAGACAATGTCATGTGCATGCATGTATGTGTTAGTTTCTTGTTCAAACAAAAATCAATTTTTTCCTGAATCTTTTGATGGCTATCTTATTTCTTCATTAAGATTGAGATACTTTAATTTAGACATACATGTATATATTATTATTTAAATGTTATATTTAATTAGGTCCCACTCAAATGTTGTCACTTAATCAATTATTTCTTTTGGGATTTCTTATCTTTTTCGCCCACACTTTGGTCACAGACACTTGGAAGTGCCCTATCTATAGCTATTCTAACTTCAAACAGACAATATTTTCCTTCAAATAATTTATATAAACAAGTCATGGTCAATAATTATCATCTTTAATTAATATAATAAAACAGTACGTGTCCCTTTTTCTTTGTTTGGTTGCAATATTATTGTGACTACCTAATTTAAAATATATATATATATATATATATTAGAAGTCACGATTATTAATTTAATACAACATGTATATATAGAATTATAGGTTGGTGGAGCCCTCCACAAATGATCAAGTGGTTGGGAAGCTACCCTGCAGCAGCTTCAAAATTAGCAAATTCTGAAAAATACATGAATATATATTAATTTTCATACATTTAATTTTTTGTCCTCCAAACTATACCCTACTGAATAATTATTTTATGCATCTTGCACTCTACATAAATTGAAGTACTAATTAAAATCAATTATTTAACAAATAAGGGTTTTCTCTTCATAATATAAACTTTTTCATTCATTCTCACCTTCATATTTCTCTTATACTATGGGAGTGTTTGTGAAATTTTTTACTTTAAAGTATATATATATATATATATGCAGTATATATGAATTTGAAAACCCTACTTTTGCAGCTGGTTTGTCTGCTAAATTGGTAGCTTTGACGCAGTTTAATCGAAGGGACCCCATCCATACATGCATGATCAAATTAAAAACCCTAATAAGTAATCCTTTCATTTCACAGTGTGATGGACCATACAATTAAGGATTAAACAAAAGAAAAGCCACTTCTGCGGCCGCAAATGGTGGCCCGCCACCATAACCGGCAACCACTCTGCCCTTATTATAAACCTATATTAGATAACTTTCTGCCTTTATACATATACATACTAGTCGTCGCTGCACGCGGTCCTCGCGAGCATATAAAAAGAGTTGTGTGAGATGTAAAGAAAAAATATTATGAAGGAATGAGAAAAAAAAAAGTTAGTAAAAAGAAAGAAACATGGAGTGGAGTGATGTGAGAGAAACGTGGAGCAGTGGGTTGAGAGAAAAAATAATAAAATTACTTTTCTGATCAATAATATTTTTAAGGAAAGAAGATGATTGAAGGGTAAATTTGGGCATTCAAAAGTTGGTACGCCAAAAGGTTTGCTTTTATAATAGTATAGATATATATATATATATAATTCTTTCTGAAAATTTTTTGTTCGAATCAGGTTTGGTCGGACCAAATTAATGTGATTGGTCACTTTTGCTAAACTGTACTGGTCACTTTTGCTGAACTATACATCGATCATACGACAATTGTACTGCACTTGCTAGGGTTAAATGCATTTTTAGTCCTGTAACATATGTTATTTGGCGTTTTCATCCTTTAACTTTTTTTGGTAGCATTTTGGTCCTATATCTATTTAATTTTCGTGATTTCAGTCCTTTTGTTCGTCGGAGTTCACCTCCACTAGCGAGAAGGGTGAACTCCGGAAAAAAAAAAAAGATCGAAATCACGAAAATTAAAAAGATATAGATCAAAATGCTACCCTAAAAAAATTAGAGGATAAAAATGCTTGCAGAAATGGGTCAAATAGGAATAAAAGCTCCAATATAAAAATATCACGTGAGAGCCACATGCATTTTTCCGGCGATAATGGTGAACTCTGGCGAAAAAGGACTAAAATCATGAAAATAAAAAAGATGAAGGACCAAAATGCTACCCTAGAAAGTTAAAGGACGAAAACGCCAAACAACCTAAGTTATGGGACCAAAAATGCATTTAAGCCCACTTGCCAAGTAATTGGTTCAAGTTTTGCCGAGTCGGATCTTGACTAGAATTTTCCTTCCTTTGTACACTTTTAAAACGTAATGAGAAAAAATACGACTCTACACATATATTGATATGGTAAATTGAATAATTTATTAACAAATTATATTTTCCATAATTAAATTGGTATTTCTTCTATAGAATGATTGAGTGTAATATGGAAGTTATATGATATGATTATGCTTACTATTATTAACCAGTTTAATCGTCTCTAACATATGAAGCTTGGAATCCAGTCCAGGTACAAGAGAGATTATGTAACTGGTATGACTCCAATGAGTGGAAGACGCTACACCCACCATCAATGCTGCAATGGATGAACAATCCTTCTAACCAATATAAAAACTCACTCAATGAGAAAGTGAGGGAAACTTTTCGACAAGAGAAGAAAGAAGAGAAGAAACGAGTTTGATCTTTGTAATTCTAGAAATTAGAGCTTGATCAAATTACAAACAATTCGGGTAATATATTTTAAATTATTTTTTATTTTGAACCTAACATTCTTATTTTGGTTGTAACATCATATATGAACATTAATTCTAGCATAATCAAATTAAGTGATTAGTGGTTAATTTACACTGCAAGCAGTTTGCCAAATTGATGTCGGCGGCTTATAAGTTCCAAAGCCTCCTCCCTAAGCGAGGTGTCTTTTCACACAAAATTATGAGATTTATACGAAATCATAGCGAAAAATACCTCGCGCAATAACGTGTTTAACGAATTGCAAACCACATTACAAACAAATAAGGGATGATCAATAATCCATGATGCGTACTTAATTTGTACTAAAAGTTAACATTTGTATTCATTTTTTCATACATATATTAATACATACATATATAGTTTATTAGCTAATATATGGGATAATGGGAGTAGCAAATAATTTGATCAGGTGAGGTTAATAATTAAATATAATATATATGTAGGAGGGATATTAATATACAAGTAAGCATGCATGCATATTGCATACACTGTGGATGTATCTTAATGACGCATGCAGCCGTAGTGAGATGAATGAATTCATGTGGATACTCATGTCCCATGCATATAAATCTCATTAGTTTCAGTTCTTGTCCTAATTCAGACCATCTTCCATCCATCTCATTTCCCAAATTCACTCCCCTATCAATGTATTAGGGGAGATATATATAATAATAAAGGAAAATAATGTGTAGATCAGAGAATCAATAATTGTATTCAACTCCAACGACATAGGTGTTAGGGATATATATATATATATATATATATGATTCAGCTAATAATAAAATGTTGTTGCAGTACTACTCCCAATGTAGTTGAATGGAAGCTTCGATAACAAGACAACATATATACTCTTACCAAATAACATTACACTACATAAAATAACTAAAAAAAAATCCGAATTTGGAACAAATAATTTGGAGCAGGCGGTATCGGTTCCACTTTGGAACGGATTTTGTAACAACTAGGAACGAATGTGCATTGCTGATGTCATTACGGCGTTCCATAGAATGGTGACATTTTTGTAACGGGAAACGTGTTATTTTTTTTAAGAGGTTGTCCCAAAACTTAGAAAAACAGCCCTAACAAATTTGGAATATATTTTGGAATGGTCGTGTTGGAATTGTACTGTGCTCGAAAGATCGTTATAAATTTGGAACGGTAAAAATCATTCTAA
Source organism: Sesamum alatum (assembly GCA_034509735.1). NCBI lineage: Eukaryota > Viridiplantae > Streptophyta > Magnoliopsida > Lamiales > Pedaliaceae > Sesamum > Sesamum alatum. Next base: position 25,920,648 of record JACGWO010000005.1, read on the forward strand.
ATGTAGTTACAATCTCTAACGGCTATAATGTGTTACAAAACCCGTTCCAGAAAGGTGTTCTGTAGTCTAGCGGTTATTTTTTTTGTGTTCAAAAACCCATTCAAAAAAATCTTATATATATGTGTTTGTTGTTTTTATTTTATTTCATTTCTTCTCACTCTCTTAAATTGTTAAACTATACACACTCTCAATCTTTGTATGATTTTCGAGCATATACACTTGATATGCTAGAATTGCGTCATTTTTTCGTGTACCGTTGATCTATTGAGCTGATTGACTAGGTAACAACTTGAATCTTTTTTTGTTAAGTAGAATGCAGTTTAATTATAATTTTTTTATTTTTATATTTTAATATTAAGTATTATTAGTGGCAAGTAATAATTAATTCATAACTCGAAATATAATTATATATACATGTATACATCTAGTGATCATCATGTTAAGACAATTGAGGAGATGGTTGTATGAGAAGAACTTGCCGAGAGAGTTTGAGGATGTTGTTAATGCGTTCATAGAATGAACCAAGTGTCATCGTGGACATATGGATGACGAGACGATGAGGTGCTCGTATCGGAAGTGAGAATCAAAAGGTTCAAAATAGCAGACGGTCTCAATTTTGACCTATGTATGAAAAAGTTTATTCTGAAATATTATAATTGGACTCTCCATGGCTGTAAGAGGGTGTAGAAGTACTTTGATGCAGTAACCGCAGCCCCAATACAGGAGGAGCAAACCCCAATTGCTCAGGAGGGTACTTCGCACTATGGTGATGACTAGTAGATGGATTGGGCGCAGAAGATGATTTTTTATGCAGGTGGGCTGGGTTTCTTGTTTTTTTTTTTTTTTTTTCTGCTTTACCACGAGGGTGTGCCTGAAGAGGGTGCAAAATCATGTCTTACTAATGCCGATCCTAGTTCGTGGTACGGCGGAAGAGGGGGGGGGGGGAGCTAAGATCATGTGTCCCCAATGTTAGACTATTTTTTTTTTTTTATGTGGTGCACGTTCCGACCAACCATTGTACAACAATTGTAACCAATCTCAGTTGTCGACGGTTGTTAGACTAGTGAACATCAAGGACTACGAGACTGAAAAAGATGATGATTAAGTATCTAGTTTTAGTATCTGAATTTTTGTTCATTAGTTGTGTATGGATTTATGTATTGAAATATCAAAGCTTAATTTTTTTATGAATAATTTTTTAAAAAAATAAAAAAATATAAATATTATTTTAAAAAAGCCGTTACAAATGCCGTTCGAAAATGAAATATAATTGGTGGAAAATTCAATATTTGGTGGAAATTTCAAGTTTAGGAACGAATTTGTAACCAAACCGTTCCAAAGCCCGCATAAATTAAAATTTATCTGACGCCATGTCCGAAATCTAGGGGAAATTTTACAATTTGTAATGGTTTTCCATCTGACCATTCCAAAACCGATAAAAATTTATTTTGTTTGGTGCAAAAACTTATAAAATTGGTGGGATTTTCAATTTTTAAGACTTGTTCCAATGTTCACAAAGTCGTTCCAAATGTTTTAACTTTAAAAATTGTTCCAAAATTTAAAGAAAACCCATTACAAAACTTGTAAAAAATGTCAATCTTATGTTCCAGATACGTATCTCAACATCTATGACCTGGCTTCATACCAAACGTCAACACATATAAGATTTGATCTATTTGATCATATCGAACGGTCTGATTTAAAATCATATGACCTAATTGAATGATGCGCGGTCTAAAAGACTAATCATATATTCCGGATGCGATATCTCAAAATTTGTGTATCAAGTTGGTGCAAAACTTCATGGAATGTATTCTTTTGTTATTTTGATCATATATAACAATCTGATCTAAAATCGGATTGTTTGATTAACACTACAAAAAAATATTTTTATAGTAACGGCTTTTGTAATGGTCAAGTTAATAATTTGGAACAATTTTTAAGCATTTGTACCGACTTTTGAACGGCCAGAAATCCGTGGCTTTTTTAGGAGTTACAAAAAATTTATAACGGTTTAGCTGAAGGCCATTATAATTTGTAACGGCTCTTAAACCTACCTGCAAACGTCGTTACAATGCTTGACCGGATGGAGAAAATGAGTTTGGACCTGTTTTTGGAACGGTCAATGTAAATTTGTTATATTTATTTTTGGAACAGTCATTGTAACACACACAGTAATGGGTTGGCTTCTGATTGGAGCGGTTGTTTGAACGACTTATCATTATTCTGTAACGGCTTTATTTCGGTACTTGTAATTAGTTTTTTCATAATTTTTGTAACGATCTTTGTAACTCTTTGTTTGAACGTGGGTATTAGTTTTGTAACGACGTTTGTTACTGTTTTCTTTTTGTTTTTGTACCGGTTTTAAAATGGATAAGAATCTTATGCATGGTCTTTGGAACGGCTTTGTAATTCTATGATGTGTAGAAGTATTCAAAAAACCGTTATAAAAGTTGTTACAAGATTAAACTTTATATTTTCTTTTATTTAATTTTGTTTAATTTTTTATTTAATATTAAATTTTTGTATAAGTAAATTATTGAATTATTTATTATATATATATATATAGTTTAATTTCTTAAATGTGAAATATTATGTAAAAAATATAAATAATATAGCAAGAAAATAAAAAAAAATTAATTAACAAAATAAAATATTGTTTAAATATTGTATTTTCACAAAAAAAAAATCCTAAACTAAATGAGGCTCCCGTCGACAGTGTCTTCCTCGTCCTCGTCGTAGGTTGCCGAGGGATCAGTTGGAGGAGGTGGAGGAGGCATATAGGTGGGCCCCATCCGCCGTATAAACTCCTTGCGAGCCGTCACCCGATCATCAAGGTCGGGCGCGACTATTGTGGTGGCGAGGGTGATGGAGCAGCGGACGAGCTGGGTTGTGATGGTCCAACAACTGTTCGGTGGGACTCGGAGCCGAGATCGAATACTTGGCCCCTCTTCCAACCTCCCGCTGCTGACATCCACAGCTATTGCTCGGTCGGGCCACCGAGCCTTGAGAGGATATTGGAGGATCTTGATTATTGTTGGGCTGGTTTTGGGGTTCCTGCAGTATCCTCATGAATAGTACCTGCGAACATATTAATTGATTATGAATATATTAAAAAATAATTTAAAATTGAAAATATTAATTATGACATACTTACCGCGACCTCCACTACCCTCGGGCCGCTCCATTGACCATCCTCCTTCTTTTTATAGCACTTCTCGAACACCTCCACCTATTTGATGGGACGTTTTGAGTTTTGCCTCCTGTTCAAAACCATTTAAAGAAATGATCAATAAATACAAAAATTAAATTAAATTAATACTACAAGTTAAAATACTTACCATTTTACGCTTGTGGGCCCCAAAGGATGACGGCCCCCCGCAGTAGACAGTAGTTGTTGTGGTCGGGTTCGCTGCACAATTGGCCTTATGTTTGGCCGACTGTGACTGGAAATCTAGGCTGGCCCAGTACTCAAATAGTTGGCGCCATATCTCCTTGGCCAGCAACAGCGGTCAGGCCAACTTGTTTTGTTGCGTCTACGAACCGCTTCTGCAGGAATTTACCCGCCTACACCTTGACGACCTTGATCATCAACTCGTCGTCGCAATCCCACCAATACGACAACTGCAAATTTGACATATTAAAAAAAAGATAAGTATTAGATAAAAATAAATATTCACTTCTAAAAAAAATAATTATTATGCTTACCTTTAAGTTATTGAACCAGAATAATTGGTGCTCCTGTGGAATCTGCGATATGGACCCCCAGGAATGCGGATAATGACAGCGGACCATAGCATGGATCGCACATCGATCCGACATGAAAAAATTACAAAAATATCATACACAATAAAAAATAATGGAACTAAAGTTCAATAATTTAAATTAAATTTTTTACGTCGCCTCACATCCTAGAGACTAATGTCGTGGCGGGAAGACTGTGGTGGCAAGGGTGGCGCTGGTGGTGGTGCATCCCACGGCCTGCCGGGGGGGCTGTGAACTGCTAACCCCGGCTGCAGATGACCTTGCTGTCGCGGGATCTGCAACCGTGCTCGACGGCATGGATGCAAGCTCTGTTGGTGGAGGTGGTCAGGTTGCATCCGCACCAATGGCGGGAGGAGGACCGGGAGGGTAACCACCACGGCCACGACCACGATCTCGTCCCGGAGGAGCAGGTGCAGCGATAGTCATCGATTTACAATTTTTAAAATTATAATATTAAAATCTATTAATTGTATTTTAATATGTATAAAATTAGTTTTGTTTAAAAAAATCTAAATTTTTTAAAAATACCCTTATTGTCCAAAAAATTGTATTAAAGTCCCAAATTTTCTAAAAATTATAGAAAAATAAAAAAAATTATAGATTTATTTATAATTATATAAACTTATTTACCAAATTTACGAAAACTTAATTATTTTTTTAAAAAAATTATAGAAATTACCTAAACTTGTAGAAAAATAAGAAAAAATACTAAAGAAATCATATTATTTTTATGTAATTACAAAAAATTATTTTCCAAAATTACAAAAAACTATATTATTCTTTTTAAAAATATTACAGAAATGACCTAAAATACAGAAAAAATTGAAAAAGTACAAAATAAATTCAAAATTTTTTTATAATTACAAAAATATATTTTCCAGAATTATGAAAAACTTACTTATTTTTATTAAAAAACTACAGAAATTACCTAAAATTACAGAAAAATTAAAAAAAAAGTTTCAGAGTTTTTTTTATAATTACAGATAATTATTTTCCAAAATTACAAAAAGAGTTACTTATTTTTTTAAAAAAAATAAAGAAATTACCTAAAATTACAGAGAAATTCGAAAAATACAAAAATCAATTCAGAAATTTGTTTAAAATTATAGAAAATTATTTTCTAAAATTACGAAAATCTTACTTAGTTTTTTAAAAAAATTACAGAAATTACCTAAAATTAATTACAGAAAAACACGAAAAAATACAAAAAATATTCAGATTTTTTTTTACAATTACAGAAAATTATTTTTCAAAATTACAAAAAGTTACCCAATAAACTATCATACATTCCAATACTCCAACAAATATACCCAATAATCATCATACGCTCCAATACTCCAACAAATATACCCAATAAAAACAGAAAATATCCAATAAATATACCTAATAAAAATAAAAAATATCCAACAAATATACCCAATAAAAACAAAAAATATCCAACAAGTTTTTCCTAAAAATTTACAAATTTTCATAATTTAATTTTTTTAAAATGACAGAAAATAAATTTGGGAAAAAACTACTTACCTGGAAGAGAGGGAAGAGAGAGTGGTGGGGGCGGGCGGTTGGAGAGAGTGGGTGGGGCGGTTGTGGGGCTGTGGTTGGAGAGAGTGGGGGCGACTGCGAGGCGGGCGGGGAGGCGGCAATAGGGTGGGGGAGGGGGATGGGTGGGGGGGGGATGGGTGGGGAAGAGAGGGGAGAGGGGAAGGTGGGTGGCGGCGGCTAGGGCAACGAGAGGGTAGAGGGGAAAGTGGGAGAAAAATTACAAGTAACCCTTATATACAAATTTTTTTTTGAATAGCCAGGACCGTCCCTAAAGCCGTTGCAAAGCGTGTTACAACAAGTTAAAAGTCGTGCCTAAAGGTATTATAGAAATAAATTCGTGTGTAGAGCCAGTACAAATTGAGTGGTAAATTATGATACTTGATAAAGTCGTCCCTAAAAGTATTCCAAATATTTAATTATTTTTTATTAAAATATCCAAAAAAAATTCGTACTTAACAATTAAATATTGTAGAATAGTATCCATTTTGTGGAATAATACAATTGGAATACATAAAAATATTTTATAGATGACAATGATATATGTTCACAATATGCGATAAATTTGTATGTTCATAAATGTTAGTATTACATTGATGTAACTATCATCTTACATTGTTGAACTACATGGGTTAATTGGGACATCAAAATTCAAATCAAACAGTTAGATATGATGTAATGGACAGAAAATTACATTTGGTAAAATTTTAGACTTATTGGGTATACGGATGTCGAGATATCGTACCCCAAATATAAGCATAATCATTGAAGATAGTGTATCGTTCAATCAAGCCATCTGATTTTAACTCATACCATCTAATATGATTTAATTGACACATTCTTATATATATATATACATATATAAATTTGGTATGAATCGGGTGCCCAAATTTTAGGATATCGTACTTGAAAATATAAATTTTTTAAAGTGAATAATTTTTGTAACGGTTTTTTTCCACAGTTTTTAAATATTAATTTTCTGGACAGATTTTGGTGCGCTCTTGGTATGTAGGGGGTGTTTTGCTATATTTTGAGAATCACAGGGGTTTTTTTTAGTGTTTTATTTTTCACAAGGGGATTTCTTAAATATTTATGAAAACACAGGGGGGCAAATTGCATTTTACCCTTTTTAGGTATTAATTTTTTGGACAGATTTTGGTATAGATTTTGGGACAACCAATTAATTAGAAGGAATCCCCTCAAAATTTTTAAATTTTCCGCCCAAAATTTTGTACCAGTATTTTATGCGGTCCTTGGAATGGCTTGTTTTATTTTTACAAACCATTACAAAATAATAAGGGCGTGCCAAAAACAATATGAAATTAGTAACGACCGATGTTTTTGGAACAACTATTGTAATATTTTTTACATGTATATATTTGGAACGGCATTTTGTACATCATTTGGACCGGTTCACTTGAGGAAAAAATTGAACCGCCCAATATTCATACGGAATTGCAACAGCCATTACAAGTTGTGACAGCCTGAATTTTCGTATCGGATTTTGTTATACATGTTATTTGTAATGACTTTTATATCGATTTGGCCGTTAATTTTTGGGGGATTTCAAAATGACGTCATGAAAATTTTTTCGTTACAAAGTGGTGGCAAAAGCCGTGTGTATTGGAACGGTCACCTGGCCATTCCAAAGAAGCCGTTACAAATCCCTTGTTTTTTTATAGTGTAAGCGATGCAGTACAACAATATAAGATCATAGTAACATTAGTACAATACTTACAACTATGAATATATAAATTTATATCATATTGTGAACATATATCAATCTCACCCTAAATTTTTTATGTTTTCAATTGTGTTATCCCACACACTATATACTTTTCTTCAATATTGACGTGTTCGTATGAGTGTTTTTAAGTTTTATTAATTTATGGAGAAAAAAATTTCATTTATTGAAACTATTTTTGGAACGGTATTTTAAGAAATTGGAATGGGTTTAGAGGCGATTTACCAAAACATCGTCGTTTTGATTTAGAAAAATATTATAATAAAATTGTGGAAAGGGTATATTAACGGGTTTTGGAATGGATAAATAAGTGCATCTGTTTCAATGATGTCGTATAGGTACCTAAACAACATCGTATTCTCTTATTGGAACAACGATTGTAATGGCATTTGAAATAGGTACCCGTTGGAAAATTTTAATTTATAAAGAACACTTAGCAGATTTTTTCCTCACTTTTTTTCTTCTCCCTCTCTCTCAAACCTCCGCCCCTCCACCTTGCCCCCTTCCCCGTCTGCTCCTCCCCCTCACCGAACTCCCATTGATTGCCATCCCCAATCTTCAAAGACTACGACGGTCACCTGCCCCACGCCCCCTCCTCTCCCCATCGCCGTTCACCTTCCGCCGTTGTTCGCCGCCTCTCTCCAAGTAGGCCATATTTATCTTTATGTTTTTTTTTTTTTTTGTGTAATGAAATGTATGATTTTTTAAATTTAATTTATGTTAATGTGTAATGAAATGTATGGTTTGTGTAGATATATATGTAATAAAATGAAATGAAATGTATGATTTTGAATGTATGTATGATTTTGAATGAATATATGATTATGTCTTGTAATTTAATCAATTTATGAATGAAATTTGATTTATGCAAGTTGGATTTTCAGTTTTTCTTTTCTTTTTTTTTTGAAATATAATTTTGAACAAAATATATGAAATTGTTGAAATTTTCCTTTTTTTTTTTCGTTCTCTGTAATTTTCTGTAAATTACTGAAAAGGTTTCTACATTAATTGTATATTTTCTGTAATTTCATGTAATTTTCTGTATTTTTATGTAATTTTAGTTGAATTAGGAAAATTATTGTGCGGATTTAGTACACGTTTTAGTAAAATTGTTGGATTTAGTATCATTTAGAAAGAAAAAAATTGGTTTTAGTATCATTTTAGAAAAATTGTCGGGTTCTAAGTATCATTTTACGAAAATTATTGTTTTAGTCAAATAATAGGAATATATTAGGGAAATTCTTGGGATTTACACCACTTGAAGTTTATATTATCATTAAAATCTAATTATGTAGTTTGTAATGAATTATTATATATAATAATACACTACAAAAAAAAGCGGGAATTGACTGTTATGACCGTTCCAAACTCCGATCCAATTTGAATGGTCATAGGAACTATTGTGGAACGGTAACCCATTGCTGACGTCAAATTCATGTTGTGATAAATCCTAACGTATTTCAACGCCAAGACCGTTTCAAATACTGTGCCAAATTATGTGTTGAGTCCAACACCCGTTCCAAATTGGGAGAGGAAAAAAGTTTGGATTATAATTTGGAACACATATATGTCTCTTGGATCGGTAAATGGATGTAAAACGCATACTGCTCTGAATCCCGGCCCCACGACCGGTACAAATTGGAATGCGGGAATGATCGTTCCAAAATATAGTACAAAATGAGATAGTTTTTGTTCTAATGAAAATGTTGTAATACAATTACCAACCCTAATTATGGTACTTATCAAAACTAAGTTAGAGTTGCAAGCACTATCCCAAAAGGTGTTACACTTTGGAACGGTTCATGTACATAAGACATTTTGTATTACAATACCCGTTCCAAATACACTACAACTGCTATATTGTAATGGATATATCCATGTTCCTATTGCCGCACCTACACCCGCTCTTAATGCTGATTCAACGGCTAGGTTTGGAGTTTCAATTATTATTCCAGTGCCCGTACCAAAAAAATTTATATATATGTCCCCTTCATTTCATTTCTTCTCACTCTCTCTCCATTTCATTTCTTCTCTCTCTCTCTCTCTCTCTCTCTCTCTCTCTCTCTCTCTCTCTCTCTCTCGCACTTTTATATATATAAACGAAAATATCACCTATCGTTGTTATGTTTCCATTGATCTTTAAAGTTGTTTTGTTCAGGTAACAATTTGAAACCCTTTCTGATCGATTAAAATCCACGCAGTTAATTAATGGTTGTTATATATAAATTTGTTCTGCTTATTTAATTAATTTTGTCAATTGCAAGTGTAGGACTAATCATGTTAAGACAGTTGAGGAGATAGATGTATGATCGGGACCTACTAGGTGTGAAGCCGGAGTTTGAGGATGGTGTTACTGCATTTCTTGAATGGGTCAAGTCTCAGCGTGCATATATGAATGGGGAGAAGATCAAGTGTCCATGTCGAAAGTGCAAAAATGAAAGATTCAAAACACAAGACGAGGTAAACTTCAACTTGTGTATGAAAGACTTTATGTCGGAGTATTATAATTGGACTTCGCGTGCCGAGGAGACCCTGTTCCGCATTGGGGTGATGCGGCGTAGAAGATGGTTTTCAATGTTGTCGGGCCGGCTTTCTGGTCTTGTTATAACCAGGAGGGTGTGTCTGATGATGGTACGAGGTATTGTCCTTCTGATTCCGAGCCTAGTTCATATTACGATGAGGGGCCCTATGATTATATGTCTGGGTTGTCAAATTATTTTTTTATATAGTGCATGCTGCCAACCAACTGTTGTGGAACGGCTGCACCCAGTCTCAGTTGGCGTTAATTGCGAGTTTGGTGAATATCAAGGTCGATGGGGCTTTTCTCGAGCGAACATACGATTAATTATGTCAGTGGGCCGATCATATACTGCCCTGCGATCATACTTCCCCCACCCCCCGATTATTATAGTACGAAGAAATTGAGAAAAGACTTGGGATTACCTATTAAAAAGATTCATGCGTGTAAAAGAGGTTGCATGTTGTACTGGAAGGACGACATTGATCTAGAACACTGCAAGTTTTGTGCAGAAGCTAGGTATAACCGACCAATGAGAGAAATCCTAGACGTGAGAAGTCCCCATATATCATTCTTAGGTACCTGGCGCTTACCCCTCGGCTGCAGACGTTGTATGCTTCGAAAATGACTTCCGAGCACATGATGTGGCATACCAACCATTAGACGGAGGAGGGATCCATGTGTCATCCATCCGATGCAGAGGCTTGGAGGCATTTCAACGGGACACATCCCGATTTTGCAGCTGAGCCCTGTAATGTTAGACTGGGGTTGTGCACGAATAGGTTTACACCGCACGCGCAGTATGGTAAAACTTACTCATGTTGGCCCAAGATATTTACACTGTACAATCTCCCATGGGGAATGTTCATGAAATTCGAGTACATGTTCCTAACAATGGTGATCCATGGCCCTTCCAATCCCAAATGTATAATCAATATGTACCTGGAGCCGTTGATTGAGAAGTTGCAAAATCTATGGCATATGGGTGTATGGACGCACGACAATGCGCCAAACTAGGCATCCATGATGTGCGTTGCATTGATGTGGACAGTCAATGACCTACCCGCTTATGGGATGGTGTCTGGATGGAGTAACGCCGGTGTTATGGGGTGTCCAGTTTGTATGGAGAACACACAGGCATTCTATTTGCAGCACGGTAGGAAGGTATGCTATTTTGACTGACACAGGCAATTTGTCGCACTGGATTATCCATACCACAGGAACAAGAAAGCTTCCACTAAAAACCAAGTGGAAAGGAAGGTTGCACGTCCGAGGCTGACTGGAGAGCAGATCCGAGCACATGTAAATGCATTTAGTGTTACAGTTGAACAATCATTGACTGAACCAAAACGCTACGGTATCGAGCACAAGTGGACGAAGAAAAGCATCTCTTGGGAGCTTGAATATTGGGGGATGCATCTGATACGACACAATCTTGATGTCATGCACATTGAGAAGAATGTGGTTGACAATATACTCAATACCGTGATAGACATAAAGGGCAAAATGAAGGACAATCTAAATGCGCAGAACGATCTAAAGATCATATGTAATCGGCCGGAGCTTGAGGTGGATTAAAGAAAATCGAACGTGATCCCCAAAGTTGTATATACACTGACGACGGATCAGAAGAAGAGGATCTATGGTGGATTCGTTGTCTTAGATTTCCTGATAGGTACCCATCTAACTTGTCCTGCTGCATCGACATGAGGGAGCTAAGGATGCACGGCATGAAGAGCCATGATTTCAGGTATTCATGCAGAAGTTGATTTCGATTACCGTCCGTGAAATACTTCTTGAGCATGTGTGGAGCGCGTTGACGGAGGTGAGCCTTCTATTCCAGATCCTATGCGCGACCACGTAGATGTCACCAAGGTACAAAAATTGGAAGATAGTGTAGCCGTCATTATGTGCAACCTTGAGAAAAATATTTTCTCCTTCCTTTTTCAACGCAATGGAGCCCCTAATTGTTCACCTGCCATATTAGGCGCGCGTTTGGGGGGGGGGGGGGGCATGCAATACAGGTGGATGTACCCATTTGAGAGGTAAGTACACTAGAAAAATTAGTTTTTTATATATATTATTTTGGTGTCATCCATATTTTAATAAATGTTCGTACGAATAGATTCCTCCATGATTTGAAGAAGAATGTGAAAAACAAAACACACATCAAGGCGTCAATTATGGAGGCCTATATTGTCGAAGAAATCGGGTTTTTCACTTCCCACTACTTCAAACTGCACATTCTTTGCAAGCAAAGCAGAAACGATGATTTCACGAGCAACGATGATCGAATTGTACGGTCCATTTTCAATCACCCTGGTCGAGCAAGTGGAGTATCAAAGAAGAAGTGGCTTAAGCGGTGAAGAACTTCACATAATCGTGACGTACGACATGTGTAATTGTGACGTAGTTGTGCCATACTACGAGTAAGTGTATAGATACATATATATAGTCTTAACGATCATTTCAATTTGAACATGTATATTTATAATTATCACTATTTCTGAAACAGGTCATTCTTGAATGAACTGTAAGAGCAACACCATTTGGAGGACCCAATAATTGATCAACTCGTGGCAATTGAATTCAAGGATTAGTTCAAATGTTGTGTAAGTGTCAATTGCTTGTAAATTATTTCAATTAGGTCAATTTATTATAAATTATTTCAATTTCTATAGGAATTGCAGCTGAAACCCGAAGTGAACTACACGGACAATGAATTGTTGAAGTAGCATTATTGGGGTCATAGGGCAGAAGTGATGACGTTCCCATGTTACTTCGTGAATAGTTTCAATTTCCTCACTGAACATCACAACGTCGGCAAGTCAACTATGAATTATGGTGTGCGCGTGTGTGTGTGAAAAGCTCATCATATATAGACACGGACAGTGACTTCTATGGGATACTCAAAGAGATAATTCAGTTAGATTACCCACTTATTTCGGACATGCACGTTGTTTGGTTTAAGTGTCATTGGATCGATCCGGTAAAAGGTATGAGGATACACCCTCATTATCACCTGATTGATGTCAATTTCAAAAGGCTATACCAAAATAATGAACCATTCATACTGGCGCAATAAGCCGTACAAGTTTACTACATGGATTACCCGAGCATAAAGAGAGACAAGACTGACTGGAAAGTTGTTTGTAAAATCAAGACTCGAAGAGTAATTGATGACTCGCGATGGACTGAGATCGCCTATCAATTGATTGATGAAAAGGAGGTATGACATTCTCAAAAACATTCCCACGGGTGCCCGTTCCACAACATCCGTGGGCTGCCGTGCGTCACAAGTTTGCAACCGTCCTTCGGTTCTCCACAAATGTTTCATCCATGAAGAAGCAAATGTATGATTCCTCTATCATGTCCACACCACTGAAACAGGGTCCTTTCTTTGATATTGCTAGAGATCTTGAAGGTTGGAGGCTAGAAACTGATTTCTGAGGTTTGAAAGAGTTCTTGATCTCTCAAACTCCTTGAATGATTCAAATTTTAAGAGGTTGTGAAAGTGAGGAGAGAGGGCCACAAAAATTCCCTAGGTCAAGGGGGTTGTTTTCTGATTTTCGGAGTCCACTCTCTCAAAAATCGCAACATCATCCTTATGGAGGAGGCTGCTTGACCTAGTGGGCCTACGGGCTTCTTGGGCGATGGTCCAACAACTAATTAATTACCCATTAATCTTGGGCAGGATTTTAATTGATCCAATCAATTAATTACAATCTAATAATAATATTTGGACTCAAACACTTAATTAATCCTATTAATTAAGTCAAAGCACAAATTAATTAATTTAATAAATCAATCTCTTGGGCTTCCTATTAAATAGGACCACAGTATATAATCTAATTATTTAAGCGATTAATTTAAACTCATTTAAATTAGTCTTCCTCTTCTAGAAATAATTCACCAATTCTGTTAGGAATTTGTGTGTGATCCTCTTAGGTTCACCTTGAAATAGAATTGGGTAAGTATCATATGTACTATTTGATTAGAAACTCATTTTTTATTAGATTAATTAATCACTCTTTATTAACACCCCTTAATTGAAAAGTACCCGTTACCATCGATGAGTATCTAGCAAAGGTTCATTGCACTAGAGGATAGGTGAACATTGTGTGAACCTATAAGTTACGCGTACCATATAGATATGGTCCTTCCATCAAGAAATCTTTCGATCAAAATCTAGGACATGGAATTCACACTGGGTCCCTATCCTGGACTTCGATGCTTATGTATTCAATCTATTGTGTATCTCTTAATCAATATAGGAGCCCATTTCCTATTTGATCGACAACCGTGGCCATGGATTTCAAAAGAGTACATAACCTAGAGAACATAGAGATCACTATTATCTCATGATGGACGATGGATCTTTTTTTGGAAAATCACTAACCTCCATGCACGTCTGACTGCACTGAAACAGTGTTGTTTAGTAACCACATGTACATGTAGCCACATCAGCCAAGATTAAGATACAGTCATCCCATACACAATGCTACTGTGGCTCCTCAAGTTAAAAGACTAAGTATAGCACTATTACAGCTTAGGAGTTCTACTCATACTTACCAATCACCCACTAAATTGCATAGATGTCATACGCTTGTTATTGATGAAAGAACTCATCGTATGAATGCAACACTTACTGCAACTCTCTATAGAATCCTTAAATGCACTTTCTTGAGGGTTCTCGACTTGAAACATTTCAAACCAATCCTCAAATATTGTCCTCTACAATAGATCGCAGGACCTAACCCATTAGCTTGCCTGTCACCTATTTCAACATGTGTATGATTTTCGCCATACTTAAAATAAATGAGAAGCTCATTATTGGACCATATAGCTAATCCTAATATTTCACTATGTACTAATGTAAAATTTTCTAACACTGACTATTATAATTAAATATGCTCAATTATACTGTTTATACATTGAAAAACAAATTTTTAGATGTAATTAAATGAACATAAATCAAAGAAGTGATTTTTTTTATCTAGTCAAGAAATACTATCATAAGATACAACCAAAATATTCTGTGTACCAATAATATCTTTCTATTATTTTGAACCTCTCTAAAAATAAAACAACCATGAAAAAATATTTTTCGTTGTTGAAATAAAAACTAAATTTGTAAATATTTTTGAAAAATTGTAACAATCATCCACGCACTCGAGGTGGCACATGCAGTACACAGGTCACCTTCCCTATCGCTTCCACTGAATTTCTTCTGACTTCCGAACATTTTTGCACCGGCTGGACCCAATGGTGCTTTCATATTTGTGATTAGACACCTAAAACTATGTGTTTGACACGCCAACAACCACAACTGAGAGTGAGATGAAGCATAAGCGGATCCACCCGGGAGCGCGAGCGGAAGCGAGAAAGCGAGAAAAGGGCGTAAATTTAATCTAATTTAAATAAACGAATCCCAAGGGGTGTACCCTTGGGTGCTCAACCGGGCGTTCGATGTAGAATGTGTAAATATTAAAACATATATAAAACACATAGGGCATAGATAGATGGTAAATCAACCAAAGCGTAATAAAATTGTTACCTTTGATGATCTACGTGCACGCGGCTACTTGCGTTGTTCCTTTTCCGGAATGCTCACGAAATCCAAACGTATGGATTCTCCAAAGGTGATCCACATCACACCGAAAGAAACGCACGTTCTCCTTGCTAGAGAAAACGGGTTTAATGAAGGAATCGGTTTAAGAGAAGAACACTATGAAATTAGTGTTCTCTTAAACCTACTTTGTTCTTCCTATTGATTCAAACCAAGTGAAGAACACAAGTGAAAATGGGAGAGATGGCCGAGAGTTGAGAGAGAGGAGAGGGTCGATTTTTGCTTCTTCTTTTTCCTAGAAAAATATGAATTATAATTCACATATGCTTGGTGTTGTATATTCTCATATATATACATAATTAATGTGATTATTGGAATGTGTCTAGGTTCATCCAAGGATGTCTAGATACATTCCAATCAATCACCATCAATTCTTCAATCAAGCCTACCAAAATTTATGGTATGATCAAATCATACCAAAAGGGAAAGGTTTGATTTTGAGTTGATTTGTCTCTTTTCAAAAGAGACATGTCAACATACCACCTTGCATGAAACATTGCTGATTTTGCTTCCTCCATGGGAGCATTTCAGCCATGTCCAATTATGGGAAGAAGTCCAACTTCTTCCTATTCTAAAATAGGAATTATTTCTCCTCTCGGGTCAAATTTAACGGACCGGGTTTCATCGTAATCCAATTACGACGAACCTAACATTAAATCCAATTTAATGTTCATTTAAATTATTTCCGTTGATCTTTTAATCCAATTAAAAGATCCAACGTCTCAATTTTTCATATTTAATCGAAAATCCAATTTACCGATTAAACGAAGGCCCGATACAATATCGGCCCGTCTATCCAATGGACTTTCCCTTAAGTAATCCAATTACTTATTTATCCTTCGAGATTAACTCCAAATCAATCTCTTAACCTCCTCGGTGATTTGTGTGTGACCCATAGGTTCACCCTCAGCTAGACTTGGGCCCGTGTCCCACAAGGGCTCGTTACCATGGGTGGTCGTCTAGCAACGGTCCATGGCACTAGAGAGTAGGTGAATTGGCGTGAACATTTAGGTGCCGATTCTGTACGGGTACGATCCTTCCATCTACCGTCTCCCGGCCTCAGTCTAGGGTATGAAATTAGGCGTCGGTTTCCATCCTTAACTAGGCATCTATGCTTAATACTCGAGACCACGTATGCTGCATTACGTCAACACAGGAAACCATTCCCTGTTCGACCAACCACTGTTGCCACAGCTTTAAACAACAGAACGTGTTTCCGATCATACCGACCAAGCCTCCAAGGCCTCCATATGACGATCCCCGTGAGTCAGTCCATTCGGCTCGACCCCAGTCGACCAACCCATCAAGATCGTGTAGGCGTCCCATGCCTGTCGCCGATGAAACACGGCACTCATCCAATGAACACTACTCTTGACGCAAGTCTCAATAGGACTCTCGATACCCTGTCTCGAGGTCCTCGACTTGGACCGTTTCAGACCCAACTCTTAATCAGTTGGTTTCATGACCACCATCCAATGCGTGGCCCAACTGCACGAGTGGTTAACCATGGTCTGTGGGCTTTGTTGCGATATAAGTAAAACACTATTTTAACAAATGTAAGATGAGCGCAACAAAGAAGGTACTATTGGTGACGAACACTCATCTTATTCATCACATAATAATATTACATTTACATCAAGTTGTCGAATAGGTTATAAATTGCCAAACCTAATGGCTTTCTGGTCACCTATTCTAACAATCTCCCACTTGACCTAAAGCCAATCACCCAGTAACCTCAAACCTCTTATCCAGATGGTGAGTATAGGCAACTTGCGACATGGGCTTAGCAAGTGGATCTGCTATGTTTTCTGCGGAGCTGACTCAGTCCAACCGAACGTCACTTCTGCTATCCATCTCTCTAAGTAGATGGTAGCGTCTTAGAATATGCTTGGATCGTGATGAGATCTCGGTTCCTTTGCTAGCGCTATCGCCCCGTTGTTAAGATAACCATAGGCTTAGCAATGCTAGGTACTACATCCAACCCTTGGATGTAGCTCATCAACCAAACCACTCCTTAGCAGCTTCCAAAGCCGCTATGTATTCAAAACTCTATGGTGGAGTCCGCCGTGGTAGCCTGCTTGGAACTCTTCCAAGTAACCACGCCACCATTAAGTCTGAACACTCCAGACTGAGACTTGGCATCATCGTCATCCGACTGGAAGCTAGCGTCATTATGGCCTTCTAGTATCAACTCTCCACTGCCGTAGATCAAGAACATGTCCTTAGTCCTTTTCAGGTATTTTAGGATAGTCTTGACTGCACTCCAGTGTGCCTCCCCGGCACACGACTGATATCGACTCGTTACGCTCAAAGCGAAAGCCACATCAGGTCTAGTGCATTGAACAGCATACTGTATGCTGCCTACGGCTGAAGCATAGAGGATGTCCAACATCCGTTTAAGTTCCTCATCAATCTTAGGAGACTGCTTCTTGGATAACTTAATTCCATGCCTCATAGGAAGGAATCTTCGTTTTGAGTTCTCCATCTTGAATCTCTTCAAGACTTTCTCAATATACGAGGACTGGGCCATTCCTAACATCCTTTTAGATCTATCCATGTAGATCTTGATGCCAAGGGTGTAGGATGCCTCGCCCATATCCTTCATGGAGAATTGCATTGACAACCAAGCTTTAGTGGTACCCAACATCTTAGCATCATTCCCAATAAGCAAGATGTCATCCACATAAAGCACCAGAAACGCAACTGAGCTCCCACTGATCTTCTTGTATACACAAGGATCGGACTCGTTCTTGATGAAATCATATCCCCGTATGACTTTATCAAAACGTATGTTCTAGCTTCGGGAAGCTTGTTTGAGGCCATAGATGGACCTTTGGAGACGGCAGACCTTCTGCTCTTCTCCAACAGTTGTGAAACCTTCCAGCTGATCCATATAGATCTCTTCCTCTACGAAACCGTTGAGGAAGGCCGTTTTCACGTCTATCTGTGATATTTCATAGTCATACCATGCTGCTATGGCAAGCAATATCCGAATGGACTTGGCCATTGCTACAGGCGAGTAGGTTTCCTCAAAATCGACCCCGGGTCGCTGAGTGTAACCCTTCGCCACAAGCCTGGCTTTGAAGGTTGTAACTCCCCGTCAGCTCCAAGCTTACGTTTGTAGACCCATTTACACCCTACGGGTTTTACCCCTTTGGTGGGTCTACTAGGGTCCAAACCTGGTTTGTACCCATCGAGTCCATCTCGAATTTCATGGCCTCAAGCCACTTATCCGAATCAATGTTCAAGATCGATTCTCCGTACGTCTTTGGATCATTATCCAACTGACCGGTCAGGCCCAAAAATCCATACCTATCAGGTGCATGGGATACTCTGGCCGATCTATGGAGGACTGGAACATTATCAGTGGAACTATTGGCTCAGATGTCACTGCCGCCTCATGGGGTGCCTCACTTGATTCCTCAAGGAGTACCTCATCGCGTTAACCATCCAATGGAAAACCCTTTTTCAAGAACACTGTGTTTCGCGAGACAAAAACATTTTGCTCGGATGGATCATAGAATAATACCCTACAGTTTCTTTCGGATAGCCAATGAACCTGCATAAACTAGACCTTGAGTCCAGTTTGTCTCCCACTAATCTCTTGACATATGCGGGGCAACCCCACACTTTCAAGTATTTGTAGGAGGCATGCTTGCCATGCCATATCTCATAATGGCGTCTGGGATACCTTCTTAGATGGCGCCAAGTTAAAAACTTTGGCCGCCGTCTCAAGAGCATATCCCCAGAAGGAAAGGGGGAGTTCGGTAAAAACTCATCATGGATCAGACCATGTCCAACAAGGTCCGATTCCTCCTTTCAGACACACCATTAAGCTGTGGTGTTCCAGGAGGGGTCCACTGAGAGAGAATCCCATTCTCTTTTAGATAATCTGTAAACTCACCACTCAAATACTCTCCACCTCGGTCCGATCGAAGGGCTTTGATCTTTCGACCGGTTTGGTTCTCTACTTTAAGTCTGTATTCCTTAAACCTCCCAAAGACTTCAGACTTGTACCTCATTAGGTAAACATAACCATATCGTGAGTGATCATCGGTAAAGGTTATGAAGTACGAGTACCCACCTCTAGCCTGAATATTTAGTGGGCCACAGACATCCGTATGGATCAAATCCAACAGACCACTGGCTAGCGTGCTTTGTCCAACAAAGGGTTTCTTGGTCATCTTTTCCCTTTAGGCAGGATTCGCAGGTCGTAGGTTGTCCAAATCGTCTATTTCTAGACTCTTTGAGTCCACCAACCTTCTTATCCTATCTTTAGAGATATGACCTAACCTCGCATGTCATATCTGTGCGTTATTGTAATCATCACGTTTTCGTTTGTGTTCTGCAGTCATAATCCAATTAGACTGTTGAAGTATGTAGAGACCGTTGACCAATGTACCAAGCAGATGAGAAATACCATCTTTAATAATGAAAAAACCGTTTTTATTGATGGTAAATTCATATCCCTCCTTATCAAGGACAGAGATAGAAACAAAGTTTTTAATCATGCTAAGTACATAGAAACAGTCGTTCAGTACAATCCTAACATGACTACTAATGGCTAACTCTAGTGATCCTACCGCCTCCGCAGCAACGGCCTTGTCATCGCCTAGCCTTAGGATCATCTCATCCTTGGTTAGCCTTCTGCTTCTTTGCAATGCCTGCAAATCATTGCAGATGTGAGCACCACACCCGGTATCCAATACACATGAAGCAGAATTAGTTATCATGTTTACTTCAACCACAAACATACCTGGGTTGGAGAGGAGTTGTGGGCACTCCCTCTTCCAATGCCCCTTCCTTTGGCAATGCATGCAGACATCATTTGTCTTGGACCGCTGAGAACCACGGGCCTTCCCTTTCCCTTTGCTCGGTCCCACCGGAGCAACAGGGACGCCCGGAGCGCGAGCAGGGGCCGCAACCGTCTTCCCTTTGCCCTTCTTCCTCTTCCAGCGTCCGGCCCTCTTGCCATTCGCCTTGGAGGTCGAAACATCTCCTATCAATACCGCCAGCACCGACTTGTGGGTCGTTGCCTCGTATTGGACCATCACGTTGATCAACTCATGAATAGACTTCTCAAGTCCATTCATGTTGTAGTTTACAACAAACGGGTCATAGGATGGAGGAAGCGATCGGAGGATCACGTCAATGTACGTGTCATTGTTAAGCCCAGCTTTAAGGTCCTCGATTTTCTCCACTAGGGAGAGCATCTTGACCCCATGACTTTGTACAGACGCTCATTCAGCAAGCTTGGTACCAAAGAATGTTTTTGTAGCGGCATATCTAATATGCCTATCCAAAACCGCATAAATCTCGTTCATGCGGAGCATTATGGCGGAGACGTTGTCCAGCCTCTCATACTGCTTCTGGATGTCGTTAGACATTGAAGCCAGTATGATACTGCGTACTTTCCGGTTGTCCTCATGCCATTTCTCGAACGTCAAACGTTCTTCAGGCGTGGACCCCTCCGGTAAGTCGCTCGGTGGCGGCTCGTCCAAGACGTAGCCGTGGTTCTCAAAACTGAGGACGATCCTCAGGTTTCTCAGCCAGTTCGAGTAGTTCGTTCCGTTGAATTTGTTAGTCTCGACTATCATGGTTAATGGGTTTTTAGACATATCTACATTAATGAAAATGTAAAGCAGAAATTAGTAGATGATGGCAATATTATTGTTCAAGTTGAAGACTTGGTCTTTTAGTCTTTAACCCTCCCACTATTTATACGAAAGTCCGCCACTCTCAAGCGGAGTTTTGGGAAACCATTTCCTAGTGGGCTCGGGATCCACAAGCATAATCTCCATGCCCCACTTTTACGATTCACATGAAGAAGACCTAGTGGGAGATATCCAATATCATTCTCATCCAATGAGATTCCCAAGATATTTTGCCTCACCTATTCACATGGTTCCGAGGACTCCAAGCGAACCATGCTATTCAGTGTTGGGTCCCCGACCCATCAACCAAATCATGCCTCAAACTGTCGCCCCCACGACTCATGAGATAGGGAAACAGCAAGCGCAGTCTTTTTGTTCACAACAATGGTGCAGCTTTCCTCTAGTCTAAGTGTGCCACGACTCGTGAGACCACACTTGGGTAGTGGTAGCTTCCTCACCACATTGTTGTGGATGGAAAGATCGAACAGATCAAAATACCATTTTGATCCAAATCCGTTCTGGGCCTAATGTTTAATTTGGTCCAACCAAATGAGAGTTTGTGTGTGACCGAGACCTCATCACATTATGGTGTTTTAGCATGCATAAATATTCAAATATTTAAAGAGACAAATAAATACGCCGCATGCAGAAAACATAGCATACCCCTGTTAGGATGATCACAAGCCCAACCTATGCGACCCACTGAGCCCGCAATGAGTCTATGGTCTGTCTAGGGTGGTCCTAAATTATTACAATAATGATATACCCATTGTCATTCCAATGGGCCTTGTAATGCTTCTTGTTTCACGCCTTGATGCTCCTTCTTGGGGTCTCCGACTCCAAATGCTTGTTAAAATTAAAACCTCACCAATCCTATCTACTTTCATTACAACTGAAAGTAATACATTGGTAATAATAAAAACAAGCCTTAACATCATGAGGCTGAAAATACGGGAGATGATAGTCCCCAAAACAAGAGGCACGCAGGCCCCACCCAACAGAAAATAAATGATCATACATTCATCCATACATAAGGTCTAGGCTCTTGTGATCATCCCATGTTGATTCCATCAACTCACATAACACAATTATTTTAAATATCATGCATTAAATCAATGGATATTCCAAATACCCAAGTGATGTCCAACATCACAAAAGCATAAACATACAAATAATATGCAAAATTCAAATTTCAAATTTAATGGACATTTTAAACAATGCATCCAATGCATGTATTAATCCCAAATTAATTAAGCAAATTTAATCTAAGGAATAATCCAATTATTCCAAAATCAAATATGCAAAATTAACATATTTTCAGAATATTTCTGCAGAAAATACAGAAAATCGAAATTTTCCAAAAAACGTCGAAAACGGCCCAGTCGTTGTGCCTGCCGGCCACACCGCGCGCACAGGGCAACGCGCGTGCGCTCTGTGCCGCACTGGCCTCGGCCGGCAGCAGCCGTTTGGGCACAACGCGCGCGTGTAGGCACCCGCCTGCGCGGCCGCTGCTGTCCGATTCCAATTTTTTTTTCTCATATTTTCAACATCATTTTTTCTACACAAAACAGTAATAATATTCTGAAAATAAGCATGCAATTTTAGATCTAATCTAATAAAATAAACATGCCAAAAGTCCATCAAATTCAAACAATTGAATCATCATATTATTCACATATTTATGTAATCTAACATGCTATTAAAGCCATAAAAGGAAGTAGATCATGCCAAGCACATAGATCTATGTCCCTTACATCGAACCGGGCTCTGATACCACTTGAAGGACAAGTAGATCCGCCCGGGAGCGCGAGCGGAAGCGAGAAAGCGAGAAAGTGAGAAAAGGGCGTAAATTTAAATCTAATTTAAATAAACGAATCCCAAGGGGTGTACCCTTGGGTGCTCAACCGGGCGTTCGATGTAGAATGTGTAAATATTAAAATATATATAAAACACATAGGGCATAGATAGATGGTAAATCAACCAAAGCGTAATAAAACCGTTACCTTTGATGATCTACGTGCACGCGGCTACTTGCATTGTTCCTTCTCCATAATGCTCACGAAATCCAAACGTATGGATTCTCCAAAGGTGCACACCACAATGGAAGAAACGCATGTTCTCCTTGCTAGAAGAAAATGGGTTTAATGAAGGAATCGATTTAAGAGAAGAACACTATGAATTAGTGTTCTCTTAAACCTACTTTGTTCTTCCTCTTGGTTCAAAACCAAGTGAAGAACACAAGTGGAAATGGGAGAGATGGCCGAGAGTTGAGAGACAGGAGAGAGCCGATTTTTGCTTCTTCTTTTTCCTAGAAAAAGATGAATTATGATTCACATATGCTTGGTGTTGTATATTCTCATATATATACATAATTAATGTGATTATTGGAATGTGTCTAGGTTCATCCAAGGATGTCTAGATACATTCCAATGAATCACCATCAATTCTTCAATCAAGCCTACCAAAATTTATGGTATGATCAAATCATACCAAAAGGGAAGGGCTTGATTGGAGTTGATTTGTCTCTTTCCAAAAGAGACATGTCAACATACCACCTTGCATGAAATATGGCTGATTTTGCTTCCTCCATGGGAGCATTTCGGCCATCTCCAATTATGGGAAGAAATCTAACTTCTTCCTATTCCAAAATAGGAATTATTTCTCCTCTCGGGTAAAATTTAACGGAGCGGGTTTCATCGTAATCCAATTACGACAAACCTAACATTAAATCCAATTTAATGTCCATTTAAATTATTTCTGTTGATCTTTTAATCTAATTAAAAGATCCAACGTCTCAACTTTTCATATTTAATCGAAAATCTAATTTACCGATTAAACGAAGGCCCGATACAATATCGGCACGTCCATCCAATGGACTTTCCCTTAAGTAATCCAATTACTTATTTATCCTTCGAGATTAACTCCAAGTCAATTTCTTAACCTCCTCGGTGATTTGTGTGTGACCCTTTAGGTTCACCCTCAGCTAGACTTGGGCCCGTGTCCCATAAGGGCCCGTTACCATGGGTGGCCGTCTAACAACGGTCCATGCACTAGAGACTAGGTGAATTGGCGTGAACATTTAGGCGCCGATCCCGTACGGGTACGATCCTTCCGTCTACCGTCTCCCGGCCTCAGTCTAGGGTGTGGAATTGGGCGTCGGTTCCCATCCTTGACTAGGCATAATACTCGAGACCACGTATGCTTCATTTTGTCGACACAGAAAACCATTCCCTGTTCGACCAACCACTGTTGCCATAGCTTTAAACAACATGAACGTGTTTCCGAGTGCATAAGAGATACCTCTGTCATATACTGACAGGGGACGGATCCTCTTCTTGGAATCCACCGTCCTCGCTACACATTCCTACTGCACTGGACAAGGCTTATGATAATCATCTTACAGAATGATCACCTCTCGCCAGATCCAAGATACAACCGTCATGTGCACACGACTGCCATGATCCTCAAGTCTGAGGATTAGTCTTGTACTATCGAAACCGGGGAAAACCAATCATACCGACCAAGCCTCCAAGGCTTCCATATGATGATCCCCTCGAGTCAGTCCAGTCGGCTCGACCCCAGTCGACCAACCCATCAAGATCGTGTAGGCGTCCCACGCCTGTCGCCGATGAAACACAGCACTTATCCAATGAACACTACTCTTGACGCAAGTCTCAATAGGACTCTCGATGCCCTGTCTCGAGGTCCTCGACTTGGAACGTTTCAAACCCAACTTTTTAATCAGTTGGTTTCATGACCACCATCCAATGCGTGGCCTAACTACACGAGTTGTTAACCATGGTCTGTGGGCTTTGTTGCGATATAAGTAAAACACCGTTTTAACAAATGTAAGATGAGCGCAACAAAGAAGGTACCATTGGTGACGAACACTCATCTTATTCATCACATAATAATATTACATTTACATCAAGTTGTCGAATAGGTTATAAATTGCCAAAACTATTTGCTTTCTGGTAACCTATTATAACATGAGATAGGCAGATCATTGTTCATCTTCCTCCTCAAGAACCCTAAATGTGAGTGATCTTTGGAAGCTTATCTCTCTCAATTCTAAGACAATTTGTGCAAACAATATATGGTTGGAACGGATTTTTTTAAGAAATCTGATCTGGGTCGTTACCTGCGATCTCTAGCGAGTACCTCACTAAGCGATCTTGGATGCTTCCCAGACTTGAGTGTTACTGAGAAGAAGAAAGCACATCAGGCTAGCCGGGATCGTCCCCAGTGAAGACTCTTTGATGCTGAATCAGTACATGTCAAGATGACAATATAGCAATCCAATATAACAATTATGGTCGAATAGCACTTGAGTAGCTAACCATAAATATTGTCGGCCAGGTGTATTTATAAGGCCAAATGTATGTACTTGACTGGTCCACGTGGATTCATTCCAATGCTTGAGTTGTCCCATAATCAAGGGCCTAGATCTTGGATACTCAGCATTGGGTACAGTTCGTGTTGCCAGTCGGGGTCGGGTCGTGTGGCCCGACCCGTGGGGTTATGTGCGGATCCTGAAGCTTTTTGGTAATTTTGATCCTTTTTCGGGACTATTTGTGTCTTTTCCAAATATACGGGTTGCACCCCCCTCAAAATCTAACCATATAGGTTTTAAACTAATATGTATGAACACATTTTCTCAACTTTAACACATTACTTTTTCAAATTCAAACCCTCTTAACTAATTAGTTCTTGGGATAATTACAGTTACACCTCCTCATTTAGGATTTGTTTACATAAATCATCTATATCTTTTGAATAATTACACATACATACATCATAAATGACAACATTATTTACACAAATCACTTTTACTTTTTGAAAAATCACACGTAGATCCTCCAAAAACGTCAACATTATTGCACAAACTATCCATATTTTTTTACTGTTACGAATGATTTATATAATTATACAAATATATATATAATTATCCCTTAATTCTATATTTAGGGTGAGAGAAGGAATTTGGTGTGTGTGTTCATGAGAATATGTAAGGGGGAATTGAAGATGATTTTCCAAAACAACTCCCTCTAAAAACTATTCAAATTAGTGGGCCTCATCAATCCTCTCGGGCGACTCCTTAAACCCATTTTTCTAAAAAGATTGATATATAAAAAAGTTAAAATTTGAAATGGGTTTAGTATAAAGACATATTAGTTATGGAACTCGTACTTTATATCATTGGTCTCACCTACACCTACCTCGAGACTCGAGCACATAATAAATTATGACAACATTGTCATATATCTAATATTTTTAGTCCATCTCATTTTCACACACAACACACACACGCACACACACAGCAAACCGTGCCAATATATATATATATATATATATATATGAATATAATTTGTATGTATAGGGTAGGTGTCCCTAATTATGAGACAAACCAAAATTAAGGGACCCTTTTGACAACTTAGCAACAATTATGGCCGTCTCCCTTTTCTTTTTTTATCTCCTCATCCCCTCCTCTCTCAAATTTCAATTTTATCCCATTTTCTTTTTCTTTTTTTTATATTTCTTTTTGCATTTCTTGGGATGGACCATCTATATATTACTGTTTATATTTTTTTTTTTGGTTCAAAATTTGGTACAATAAAAGGGTTGATGAGAATACTGCACCAACTCGATTATTATTCCCCCACTGTATTTATTTTCAAGTTGTTTCAATAAAGATAAATAGTTAGAGTTACCTTTGAATAATGATTTCTTGCCGCCATTTAGTGAAAATAGAAAGATTTAGACAAGAGAAAAGGGGTTTAATGCAATTTACTTATGTGATATTGCAAATGATTAAATTATTCCCGCAAATGATCAAATTATCCCCTTATAAAAAAATAAAAGCAATTTACCTCCTCGAGTTCTTTAAAATAAAGCAATTTACCTCCTTGTTTAGGAAGATAAATTGCTTCATTTTAAAAGATATTGGGAGGTAAATTGCTTTTTTTTTTTAAATACACATGGAGGTAAATTGCTATTTATTTTTTCATAGGGATAATCTATTCATTTGCAATACTACAGGGGGTTGCTTGCAATTTTTCCAAGAGAAAAGTGAAACGGAGTTTTCAACTCAAAGATCAGATGAAGTTGAAGAGGAGCTACATCATCTAAACATCATGCAGGATCAAACGACTCCATAAGAAAAGAACTTGAAATCTATCGACGTTTGACAAATCACAGTTCAAAATCAGATGGGAATGGCTTGAAATACTTTAAATTCAACATCAGCCAACAACTCCAAAGTATTCATTTTCAAAGATTTAAAATTCATAATTCAAATCCATCAATCCAAATACAACTTGAACATTGTTAGTTTTACCTGCGGCTTAAACCTGAACGTTGTTAGTTTTACCTGCGCCTTAAAGACAACAAAGTAAACTACATCTTATCCATCAAGCAAAGTTGAAAAGGGACCGGACGGACAAGGAAGGGTCAGGATTTGATCAAAGATGGAATAATTCACTATTAGTTTAATGGTCTTGTTGCTTTAGTATATATAAGGCCCTTTTCTGCATCTTCTCCTACCTTCTTGTCTTTGCAAAGTTGCACTCAGCCAACCTCTACCCTTCAAAAAGCCACTCTTTCTCCTACTCCATTGCGCGATTTTCGCAACGTTTTTCGTTCAATATATCGCCCGTTTTCGCCCGTATACATGGCCTTTTTGTTTGTGGAGAGTTTGCCACAGAACAAGAGCAGAGTTGTGCAAACTGCAATCAAGGCCTTGGAGCTGGTGCTCCTATCAGCAGGCCTCATTTCCACTCTGCTAATGCTGAAAGGGGCAGTTCAAACTTACTCATGTCAGCTTGTTTTGTCCAGCCTAGTTGGATTTTGGAATTCTATTAGATGTTTCTTGTCTTCTCCTCTCTACATTTGCATCATCATCAACTCCATGGTGGCCCTGATTGCAGCCTCCTCTACTCTCCACTCCCAAGAAACCAACGACCATTTCTATGACGACGTTAAGGTTAGTCTTGATGATGATCATAACATCCCAATTCCAGAACCGCCGGCAGACACCCCACAGCCGGCAGAGGCAGAGGCAGAGGCAGCACCACTAGAGAAGAGGGTGTCCTTGGAAACGGAAGTGAGTAATGATCAGGACGAGGAAGAGGACACGATGGAGGCGACATGGAAGGCGATAACCGGGGGAGGAAAGCAAAGGCCTGAAAGGAAACATCTGAAAAAGAGCGAGACGTGGAACGTGCACACGCCACTGCAGAGACAGAGTGCTGCAGCAGTGGAAAGCCTCAAAATTTCAGAGGAATTGCCGAAGCCCACCACTACTCGGAAGGAGCTGAGGAAATCGGAGACGTTTGCTGATTCGGTAATGTCGATAACGCGCAGAGGCGGGCTGAGGAGGGACCCGTCGGTCGGCCTGGACGAATTCAACAAGCAAGTGGAAGCCTTCATCAAGAAATTCAACAATGAGATGAGGTTACAGAGGCAAGAATCTGATCAGAGGTTCTTAGATATGATGAAGAGAGGAGTCTAGTTCCTGCAATTAGAACAAGTTAGTCCAATGATTTTTGCAGTTTATTGCTTTCTCTTCTGCCCTGTTGAGGTGAAGGTTAATAATCTGGTTCTTGGTTGTAATATCTTGAGAGTCGTTGCATACATTAAGATAATGATGATCTCTGGCATGGAATCTTGGTGATAATATAGAAAGGTGCTTGAAAGTTCTGAGAGATTATTGTTTAATGTTGGAATGGTTGATTTTGATCACTCACACCCACTCCAAGAATATTGATAGCCAAACCATGGGCATCAGAGTTCATTTTAAAAGAAAAGCCATCGCTGCTGGCTTCTGCTTCCCTAAATCAAGGAAGCCACTAACTTTAATTTGTTGCGGAAATATTGAAGGTGTGTTTGTAAATGCTGAAAATAAGGTGGGTTTATAAATGCTGAAAATAAGTACTAATCTGTTTATTGCTTAAAATAAGGTGAAAAGGGGAAATATACTTTTAGTTTCATAAGATAGGGTGTTTAATATTTTTTCTCATATGTTTTACGATATCTTTAAAATGGTCTCATAATTGGAAAAACTCGAAACATTTAGTCCTATGTTTTACGGAACTTTCAAAATGGTCCCAAAATTGAGAAAACTTGATATATTTAGTCCTCTACTTTACAGGATCTGTGAGACTAAATGTGTTGAACTTTTTCAATTTTAGGACCATTTTGAAAATTCCGTAGAGCATGGGACTACATGTGTCGAGTTTTCTCAATTATGGGACCATTTTAAAAATCTCGTAAAGCAAAGGACTAAAAGTGTTAAACCTCCTATCTTATGGGACTAAAAGTGTAATTTCGCCGGTGGAAAGAGTGTCTTTGTTTTGTGATTTCCATTTTTGGATTGATTGGATTAAATTGATTTAAACCGAAAGTTATAAGTAGTTCCCTACCAACTTTTGCAACATATTGGTAGAATTGTAAATATTAAGTTGTTCCAAGCACTCCAACTTCGGGTTTTTTTTTCTTTTTTACTTTTTAATGTTTATTTTCAACACTTCTAATTGTTATTAGTGTTTAACTTACAACTTTCTCTACAATTTATTTTTATCACAAAAATAGAAGCTATTGCAAATACCCTTTAAATCAAGGAAGATGCTTACTTTAATTTGTTGTGGAAATATTCATGTGGTGTTTGCCAATGCTGAAAATAAGGGTAAAATACAATTTACCCCCCCCCCCCCCCGTGAAAAAATAAAGTGCAAAAAACCCCCTATACTTTTAGAAATGATGCAATTTACCCCCTCGACGCAACTGGTGCATTTAACGCGCCATTTTTTTTTTAATTTTTAATTTATAAAATTATATTTTTACCCTTATTTTAAAACCGTTAGATCTAATATCATTTAGATATATGGTTCAGATCTTATCAACATTATTTATAAATATATTAAAATTTTAATATATTTATATATAATTTTATATATTTTTAAATATTTATATATGTTTAATTGTGTATATTTATTTATAGAAATATACATATATATTATATATGTATACATACATAGAGAGAGAGAGAGAGAGAGAGAACGGGGGAAGAGGGGTTGGGGCTGGTGGCTGGAAGGCGGGTGGGCGCAGCGGCGGGCGGGGTCGCGGTTTCAGTGGCGAGGGAGGAGGCGGGCGGGGGCGGGGACGGAGGCTGCGGCCGTGGGTGGGTTGGGGAGGAGGGTTGCAGTCGCGGGGGCTGGGCGCAGCGACGGGCGGCGGGCGGGGTCTGGGGGCGGTCGCGGATGGGTTGGGGAGGAGGGTTGCAGTCACTAGGTCGGCGCAGTGGCAGGCGGCGGCGGGCTGGGGCTGGGGGGGCTGGGGGCGAGCGTCAGCAGCAGCAGCGGTGGCGCCTCTTGCTGCTCTGCTGCAATATATATATATATATATAATATGATTAAATCTGAACCTTCATTATATCTAATCTTAGCCATTCATTTAGATAGATTAATATTAACCGTCAGATCATGATAAATTAAATCTAACCGTTCAAAATTTTAAATATAAAAAATAATTTATTGTTAAAAAATGATAAAAAAAAAAATCGTGGAAGGAGCGCGTGTAATACACCGCTAGCTCTAGGGGGGTAAATTGCGTCATTTCTAAAAGTATAGGGGGTTTTTTGCACTTTGTTTCTTCACAGGGGGTAAATTGTCTTTAACCCCTGAAAATAAGCACTTTTCAGCTTATTGGTATAATTGTAAAAATTAAGTTATTGTTCCAAAGACTCCAACCTCGACTTTTTTTTTTCTTCACTTTTTTGTTTTCAAATACTCTCAACAAAAGTGGAATCTATTGCATACACCCCACTTACTTTAATTTGTTGGAGAAAATATTTAAGGGGTGTTTGCAAATGCTGAAAATAAACACTCATCAGCTTATTGCAACAAATAAGCTGGAAAGAGTGTTAACTTCTACTTTTGGACTATTTAAATTAAGTGGATTTAATCCAAAAGCTATAATAGGTTCTTTATCAACTTCTGTAACTTATTGATAAAATTGTACATATTAATTTGTTGTTTCAGACGGTCCAACCTCAACTTTTTCCCACTTTTAACTTTCATTTTCAACACTCACAACTTTTATTATTGCTTAACTTATAATTTTTCTTTTACAACTTATTCCCAACACAAAAACAAAAACTATCGTAACCACCCTTTAATTATTGATGGAGACAAAAAGATCATCCAAAGGGCAATTCAAAATGAACGACAATTCCTTTCCATAAAAAACGAAGAAAGATCGGGACTATACGATTTGAATTATCATATAATTACTAAATTACCCCTAGATAGTAAATTGTATCCACGAATCAATAATTGATACGGGGATAAAATTAATTATATATACCCCCATTTATGACTAGTATAGTATAAATACCCCTACTTTCATTATAAATATGACTTTCAGAGGAGAGACCAATTGAAGAAAGAAGATTGAAAAGAAGAGCAATTACGAAATATGTCACGTGACTTGATCACGAGTTTCCAATAATTTCCTATCAATAATATTGGACATAATAGACTTGTCTGAGAAAGGAGCTTTCTGCAGGTTGAATCCCCAACTCCTATGGCATTGCACTGCAGTTATGAAAGCTCACCAACACACATACTCTTGAGCATAAAGTTTGTTACTTAGTGAGTGTTGCAGGGGTTGCTTGCTTTTGTGTTTTCCTCCTCTTTGTCTATGTTGTATCATGTTATCATTGATTGATTGATTGGACAATTTTTAGACACCACCATTTCTTGATTTGACATAGTTGTCCAAATATGATGTTAGAAAAATCTTTATGTGCACGATACATGAAAATACATGTATCGAATCAATATCCTCTGCGTCTCACTATCTATACGAATAATTACGTTTATATTTCTGATATATGATCTGTTTATATAAATTATTTTTATTTTTTTATATGATTACATAAATTATTTTTGACAGTAAAAAGCAGGAGCAGTTTGTGTAATAATGATGACTTTTTTGGACGTATGTGTAATTTCTCAAAATATAAGAGTG
This sequence comes from Sesamum alatum, assembly GCA_034509735.1. Lineage (NCBI taxonomy): Eukaryota > Viridiplantae > Streptophyta > Magnoliopsida > Lamiales > Pedaliaceae > Sesamum > Sesamum alatum. The sequence continues at coordinate 25,952,525 of JACGWO010000005.1, forward strand.
GTTTATGTAAATAATGTTGACGCTTCTGATGGGCATATGTGTAATAATTTATGTAAACAGATCATAAATCAGGAAGTGTAAATGTAATTATTCCCTATCCATATTTGTTTTGAACTTTATATGTAGGTTGTGGGATGATTATGAAGGCTAAAGAAACATCTTCCATAAAATAAATGAATATGTAGAAAATTATATAAAAATATTGAATTCAATAATTCATTAATACTTAATACGTTATTTTAGTACGAGTTGACCCTTACAGTTCTTAAATAACTCAGAAACGTTGGTAAAATTAAAGGGTATATTTGAAAATTTCACATTCGATAGTTATAATAAGAAAAAAAATATTTTTTTTTTAGTTTAATAGATATGTGGAAATGATTATTGTTCTATTGAGGGAACAACCCCATTGTTTAGGCTTAGTTTTTTTTACAAAAAGCCTTGTATTTGAATTTGGAATGTGTGTAAAAAAAAAAAGAAAGAAAATGTAGATGATTATTTGTTAGTTACTATGTGGGAGAATGATATTATGATGTATTTGAGTAATTTGCACTCTAATAATACAAACTTTCATGTGTTTGTGTAGGGTTGGGTACTGATCAATAAATCAATTATACTTATCGAAATTGAATTTTTAATTTGTAATGATACGGAATCAAAAACTTAGTATTCAATTTGGTTTCAATTTTGATTATTGGTTAATCGTATTGAAATGAATATTAAATTTACTTTTATTAAATATATATTACCATTTTTTTTTCGTGAAATGCGAAAAAAGTGTTAGACATGTTTGACACTTTTAGAATTCTACATTATTAATGATGTAAAAGACATGCATGGATGATTGGATTCTTATGCTGGATGGTTTGTTTAGTTTAATCGCTTTCTTTATATTAAAATTATGTTTGATTTAATTTTAATATTGAAACTTGATTTTTGTGTTTTATTTGGTTTTCCTGTATTTGTGATTAGAATTTAGAATTCGCAACTGTTTATTTACCTTTACACAAGAGGTAAATTTTGGATTTTTCTCATTGTAGAGTTTCTTTTTTTTAAAAAAAACAAAAACCAATGAGTTCGGTCATTATCGAATCGAGCCAAAAATTTTCGACACACTCCTAGGTAGCTGTCTATAGGAGTGTAAATCATTCGAGTCGAATCGAACAAATTATTGTTCAAATTTGTTTGAATCATTATTTAGTTGAAAAAATTATATTTGAATTTCGTCTGATTATCTAATCGAGCTCAAGCGAGCTTTGATTGGATCACATATAGAGTCGAACTCGAACAATTTAATATTTTTAAATATATTTTATTATTTTTACACTAATAAAATCAAACTCGATAGATTACCAAACAAAAATTTTCATTCAACTTTAATTTATTAAATTTAATAAATAGAGTTCAAACGAATTTTTATTAATCGATTTTACACTTATCAAATAATTTGAATAATTTTTCAGCCTCAATTGTCCACAAGATAGTTCATGTTTTGGGCTAAGCAGTGGTGGAAGGTGCAATCATTTTGAGAAGGCCCAATAGCAGTGAAAGTAGTGAGTGCAGTTTAGGCCAATTTGGGGTATGGTCCCACCCATTCAAAATCGTGATTCCTCATCATCATCCTCATCTTGATATAAAAGAAAGAGGAACACGATTCTGCTTTTAAAAAGAAGGAATAATTACGACGTTCTTCCTTGATATTTATCGCAATTACATATACCTAATATTTCTGATTTTTTTTCTTTTAAATAAATAGATTCTTCGTTAGTAAATGTAATGACAATATTAAAATAATTAAATAAAAATTCATATTTACCGATTTAATTTATAAATTTATTATAGGTTAAATAAATTTTTTCTGATCAACTTACTCTTGTAAGGATCAAGATGTACCTTTACAGATTCATTAGCATGTGTAGATGTATAAGAGTAATTTGGTAAGAATTTTTTTTGTTTAATTTCCAATAGAGGGATAAATGTGAATTTTTAATTAATATTTTTATTAATACCAATAAATTTCGTAAAAAATTTTTTATCTATTTATTAGACAACAAATATCATGGATATTAGATCTAATTTTTCAAATTTTAAAAGTTTTTAAGTATAATCCTTAGAAAAAAAAGGGTAAATTACAACTACCTCCCCTAAGGTTTGACATAATTATAAATACTCGCTCATTGTTTGAGAAATTATAAATATCTACACGAAGTTTGTAACCATCTAACAAATAACCTATTTCCATCCATTTTATGGATGAACTGACCAAAATGCTCTTATTTACTGAATTATTATTTTTTAATTTTTAAAAAGATTTTGGACTATGTATAATACATATGGAAAGGTTTCTTAAATTTTTTATACAAATGAGCAATAATGTATTTGTCTCGGCTGATTTTTCTACAACTTTAATAAAGAATCATGGGCAAAATAGTCAATTTCAAGTATATGATAAAAATTATAAATTTGAGGGGTATTTGTAATTTTCAAATAACGAAGGGTATTTGTAATTATATCAAATTTAAGGGAAGATGAAATTTACTAAAAAAAAAAAAAAGAAAGAAAAGAAGAGAGAGAGAGAGAGAGGGAGAGAGAGAGAGAGAGAGAGAGAGTAAACTCAGTAAAGGAAACAAAAGACAAGCGGAATCTTCCAGCCTCAACAAACCTGCAATGGCTACGACTACGACTCATATATGCGAACCAATCCAAGGGTTCTAAAAAGCTCACGTACACCGCCCCCCACTCCCTAGATTTGAAGAGAGAGAGAGAGTAATGGCATCCTCTTCGTCTTCACCGGAGAAGCGAAAGGAAAAGGCAAATGGAAAACCCTCGGAAGCTGTAGCAAAGCACAAGGTGAAGAAGGAAGCGTTGGGATGGATTGAGTGGTTCATGGGTTGGTTCTATCTTGCTTACGAGATGCTCTTCCAGAGGATCGTTGCTAGCAATTTGCAGAATCCAATGCCTCTTCCACCCATTAACGACCTCACTTTCGTCGTCACTGGCTCCACCTCCGGCATCGGCAAAGAAATAGCCAGGTCATTTCATTTCTCACTCTTTCTTTTTCCAGTTTTTGCGTCTTTAGCTCCTTTATTTAGTGGGTTATTGAATGGATTTGTGATTGCCATGTCAATGGAACCGTGAGAGATTTTGTTTTCTTTTGTGATCTTAAGATGCGGTTCCCGGAGCTGCTAAATTTAGTGACTAAGTGGAGTAATTTATCAAGAATTTTTGTAGGAATGTGGTTATCAGTTCGAGATGTTTAGAGTTAGGTATTTCCTTTGATCAGTCTGTGTGCTTTACTCTTATAATGGTAAGTTGATCATGAAGTGAAGTTGGGAGTGAATAGTCAGCTTTACTCATTAATGAGTCTACTTTGCGTGCATTGACTTCTTGCGTATTTATGAATGTCTTTTGTAAGTTGTTCTGCTGTTTGGTTTTCTGAATTTCTTTCTAGTTTTGTTATTGGGCAGGCAATTGGCTGAAGCAGGGGGGCATGTTGTGATGGCAGTTAGAAACCCAAAGGCGGCTAATGACCTGATAAAGAAGTGGCAGGAAGATTGGTCTGGAAGAGGTCTTCCTCTTAATATTGAGGTACTTTATGAACAGATTGAGCTCATGGTTGAAAAATAAAATCACAGAACACATTAGAAACTCCTAAATTTCCTTATGTGGTGTGAACTATGCATGTAAAATCCAACTGATAATCCTGGATTTGGAAATATGTAACTTTGTTATTGTCATCGCCTGCCTATTCCTGTAACGCCAAGATCATGCTATGTAAATTTACATCTATTTTACCTTTTAATACTAGTGAGTTGAAGGAAATTTGACATCTGCATCATTGAAGGTTATGGAACTTGATCTGCTCTCTCTGAATTCTGTCGTGAGATTTGCTGAAGCTTGGAATGCACGTTCAGGACCTCTTCATGCTCTCATCAATAATGCTGGGATATTTTCCATTGGAGGTTTGTATGTGAATAACCTACTCAATCAATACTACTTTTAATTTTGTCTGTTAAGGTCGGCAACAATGGAACCCATTTCAGGTAGAGTATGTAGAGTTTCTGCATATTACTCACTTCTGTCTCTAGTTTATTTTCGGTCCTAGTAAAATGTGTGTATATGTGTTTCTCTCTTTTCTCTCTCAGGTTATGAGTATTTCCCAAACTGATTGACTGCTTAGTTGTTTTTCAACGTTGATTCTTTCTTATTACTTTGAAATTGAAGCAAAGGATGTGAGTTAACCCTTCTAAATCCTAGTTGGACTTACTCTGGTTTCATTCTCTTCAGAACCACAGAAATTTTCGAAGGATGGCTACGAAGAGCACATGCAAGTGAACCATCTAGCTCCAGCACTGCTTTCAGTATTGCTTTTGCCCTCCCTTATTAGAAGCTCTCCAAGCCGCATTGTTAATGTGAATTCTATTGTAAGTTTCACGAGGACTGTATGCATTGTTCATGTACTTCAATGGGGATTATTGTTAATATTCATGGATATTAATTGTTTAATACTGGTGGAGAGAAGCAATTATGATGTGAATGTACTTTACAGATAGCTAAATTATAATTGAGAGAAATGTGTGTGCACTACTATCACATTTGGTTCTCAAAGACTGTTCCTGACTATTAATGTCAAAAATCATTGTGTTAGTATGTATTGTATTTAGGACCCCATATAGACTGATTGGACCTCCTGCAAAGTGATGTGTACTGTTGGAACAATTACATTAGAACCTAAATAGAAGTCCTTTTATTATTGTTTAATGGTTGAAACCTATATAAATGTCAAATTGCTGAGGTCATGTGTGATTGATACTTATTATCTTCTCATCTGCTTTTAAGCTTGGCTAACTGATTCATTTTTGCATTTGTGCAGATGCATAACTTAGGATTTGTCGATCCAGAAGATATGAATATTACATCTGGCAAAAGAAAATTTACAAGTATGGTCGGATATTCAAACAGTAAACTCGCACAGGTACATTAGGAGGCTTGCCTTTATCTTGGCAGTACCACTTGAGCTTTCAGTAAAATTCATGGTTCTTATCTTTCATCTGGACTGCCAACTTAGTCAAATTTCACAATTGGTAAATTGAGGTCATTTAGTGTGTGTGTGTTGCCTTGCATGTCATAGATCTCAAAGTATTAGTCTTTGAAGGTTACCTCTAAATAGTGGGGAGAACTTTCATGCTGTCGTTTAATATTTTTCCAGGCTGGTACTGATTGTTACAATAAATGTTTTCAGGATAAGAGACAGATGATATGGTTGTTGATAAGCTAAATTGTTTGAATTGCTGGCATGCTTTCCATTAAGACACGCTCTGCTGCTTCTTTTTTCTTTTGCTCCTTCTTGCTAATGCATGTTGAATTGCAGATCATGTTCAGCAGTATTCTTAATAAGAGACTGCCCACTGAAGCAGGCATAAATGTCGTTTGTGTTTCTCCTGGAATAGTCCACACCAATGTTGTAAGTTTCTGATATGTGGTGCTCATCGGCCAAAATTTGACCAGAACATAATTTTATTGAGTTTGTCAATGCAGGCTAGGGATCTTCCAAAGATTGTTCAAGCTGCTTACCATTTAATTCCATATTTTATTTTCAGCCCTGAAGAAGGTAAATCCCCTAATTTCTTCTTTTCTTGGTAACTGGTGGCTCCATTTTATTTGTAATCCGTGAAGTATGAAAATACCATGAAGCAAATATTCTTTGCTCCATATTAATGTGGAAGTCTTCTCCATCTAATAAACAGCATGAGAAACAACAAAGCTATAGTCTGCTGAATCTTATGTAATTGTTCGTGAAGCAGCTTATTACATTTTCTTGGCTATTGCAGGCTCTAGAAGTACACTATTCGCAGCCACTGATCCCCAACTTGTGGATTACTGCGAGTCACTGAAAGCTGAAGATTGGCCCGTCTGTGCTTTCATTAATCATGATTGCCGCCCCGCAAATCCTTCCGAGGAAGCACACAATGTTGAAACGGCTTACAATGTTTGGGAGAAGACACTAGAGCTCGTTGGCCTTCCCTCAGATGCAGTAGAGAGGCTTATCGAAGGTGGTGAAGTTGAATGCAAATACGGGTCCTCCCAGTAGCACCATTCTCAGTGAACATTATTATTTTTTCTTCTCATGTTATTACCACTAATCATCCATCATAGGTGGGCTGTAATTGACACCCAGCCAAAACAAGAAATTGTATCAGGAATTGTATCTTGCTACATGTTGCAGTCTAGCCTGGTTTCTTTCCAGACTGTTCTGGGGATCTAACATGAAGTGTGTACTGTAGAATGAGTAATCATTTTGTGTGTGTGTGTGTGTGTGTGTAGCAAATAGAGTGATGATTCTGCTGCAGAACTTAAGTAGCCTAATTTGTTCATCCTCACTGTTAAAGAAACTGAAAAATCTCTCTGTGGCACTGAGTTATTGGAGCCTTGCTACTTTTCAAGTCATAACTCTGGTTCTTGAGTTAGTGCTATAATCTATGTTGTAATTACTTAAGGATATTGGTTACTGACTGTAATTCGTAGAGTAATGGTTATCCCCTTGAAAGTGTTTGTCTTGAAGATTTAAGGGTGAGATTTTCCACCTTAAAATCAAATATTCCGTTTAACTTTATTGTCTTCGTGGCAAGTTGATTGATCGAAGAGAGAGAAGCTTGAAATTGTTTGAATTCAAAAAAGGGTTCAATCGAAACTAAATCCCAATAATAAAGAGGTAATGGGTTCGAGTCCAACCCAAAACACTGACCCGGACTTGCTCCTGTTGGGATGAGTTTTAAAGTCTTAAAACGGGTCTCGAGTCTTAGTGATTTTTGCCCGGACAACAATTTTTACTTTGAAATTCCAAAGGTAACCACCAGCACAAGTCATCTAATTTTGAAATCCAAAAAATACACTTGCCCCGTGCATTTTTCTGGTAATTGTTACAACGAGCTATTAACAATTTTAGCATTGTTTTTGCATCATCATTTTATTCCCATAAAATTATACTTATTCAATTGATGTATTAATTTGCAATATTGTTTTGTCTAACGAAAAAATCTTGACATTGTAATGAAAATTATGTAAACAAATGATAGCATCGCTAATGTGCAACATATTGTTTTTGACCTATTTATGTCCGTTCCAATTTATGAAATTCATTTACATTCTTAAATAATTGTACTTAAATTAGGAGCAACATAATGTTACGTTAACCACAAAATATTCATAGTGTTTGGTTTTATTTTTAGTTTGTTTTGTTTTGATTTGTGAAGATGGAGAGAGAAAAATAGAGATAAATAAGTGTGTGTTAGAGATATAGTGTATGTTTGGATTTGTTTTTGGAGTTAATTTTAAATAGTGTAAAAATATATTGTATGTATTATGTTATATATTGGAAGACAAAAAACACTGTTCATTGTCAAATCATGTCTCTTTTATATATTTTTATATATGTATATAGTAATATTTATTTTTTTTATATGTATTGTGTTGTATATTAGGAGACAAAAAATACTATTCATTGTCAAATCATATTTCTTTTATATATTTTTATAAATATATATATATAATAATAATTGTTTATTTGTAGGTGGATGTATGTATATATGGGAGAACGTGCCAAAACACCCAGTAAAATTATTTTGAGTAATATTATGTTTGATTTTGTTTTCTCAGTATCTAAAAAACATTGGGGAAATGAAACCAAACAAAGGGATTGTCTTTGACGTGAACCCATTATTGTCTTTTCAAAGTGTTTATCTGATTCTTTCAATCAAGAAATCTCCATAATTATTGTCCAATTTGAAAACTTTTGGCCACAATCTACCTAAAAACAAAATCAAACATAACATTAACCAAAATATTTTTATTGGGTGTTTTGGATAATTTTGGCACATTCTTTCATATATACATACATTCACCTACAAATAAATAAATATTACTATACACATATATACATTTATAAAAATATATAAAAGAGACATGATTTGACAATGATCAATATTTTTTGTTTCTCAATAATACAACACATTACATACAAAAAAATAAATATTACTATATACATATATACATATATAAAAATATATAAAAGAGACATGATTTGACAATTAACAGTTATTTTTGTCTCTCAATATACAATACAAAACATACAATATATTTTATACACTATTTAAAATTAACTTAAAAAACAAACTCAAACATACACAGATACACAATTATTTATCTCTGTTTTATTCTCTCTATCTCCACAAAATAAAATAAAATATTTTAAAAATAAAACCAAACATAATAATTGTACCTCCATTGTTTCTACAAAAACTGAAAAAAAAAATTCTGAGCACATAGTAAAAAATTGACTTGCACTCACTATATTTGAAAAGTAGATTAATATATTGCAATTTTGACACCCCAACGAATTCTCTTCCTGGATGATTTGAAATCATCCACGTGTGAATTCTTTTAGGTTCTTTCATACGTGCAATTTTTTTGTTGGCTAAACAATGGGTTGAGCGATATAAAACGAAAAATAAGATTAAATTTTTTTTTTAAATGAAAGCGATGAAATATTATTAAATATTAAAATAAATCCATTACAATTTGTCTGGTCGAATATTAATATCTGACAACGACAATTACAATAACAATACTCTGATCAATAATCTAAACAATAACTACTGATAACAGTAGAAAGACCTTCACCTACTATACAGTAAAATAAATTCATTACAATTTGTCTTGTCGAATATTAATATCTGACAACGACAATTACAATAAACTCTGATCAACAATCTAAACAATAACTACTGATAACAGTAGAAAGACCTTCACCTACTATACAGTAAAATAGCATCCCACGCATTTGACAGGGTTCGAACCCAGGTCATGGGGCCTCAGCTTCGCCAACTGAGCTAGGCGTCATTGGCATAAGATTAAAGTTAATTGTAAGAGCTTTAGATGAATTTTTGAAATGAATTTTAAAATGTTATTGCAAAAAATTAATAGGCAATGTTTACCAATAAAATTGAAATGGCTAATGGTGGTGTCATGAAATTTGTAATCAAGTTTAAATGAGAAAAAATGTGTCAAAAAATTCTTTATTTACCCAAGCTGGAGTGCATCATTAAATGGTCTTGCCGGCTAACATCATCTTAATTAATATCATATAATATACAACACAGGATTTCAAATATGATATTCCCACACCACTTAGTGTGTAACTATCAGCACAAAATATTTTCCATTATCCGGAATACCCCGGTACCTTATGCACCATTGTACCTAGTTTTATATTTATTTATTTTTTCATATCACAAAACACAGAGCTCATGTAATATCATATCATTAATCACATCGTCATAAGCTATTGCAATATGCCCCCAATTAGGTAAGTTATCTTTTTATCACAATTTACAATATCCTCGTTCAATAAGTTCATCATTCAATTCCATCAACAATCAAATATAGCATCACACCATCATTCATATGTCTTTCTCACATCATAACCATAGGCACGTAACAAAAACTTTGCAGCCTAACAGGACAACCATGTAATCCAAATAGGTAGCCAATAATTTACAATCAAGTATATATATATATATATATATATATATATATTCAATTAACTATACTTCAATCTGACAACGATTAAGTTAGTAGAATGAGGTGTTTTGTCCTATACTTTATCCTTGTGTAATAATAATTTATAATGCGTATAGTCAATATATTGAGAATGTCATAAATTCTAATAAAATATTAAATGATATTCGTATATTTTTCACCAATTATATAATATTTCATTTCTATCGAAATTCAAATCTCCCTTCTATTTTCTTCTGAATAAACTAGATATCCTAAGCTTTTCAAGTGTATATATATATATATATAATATGTTTCTTAACTCATAAAAATTTATTTTATTAAACCCCTCATATTCTTATATGCACAATAGATTAAGTTATCTAAAAAATCTCATTTTCTTATTTAATAAATATAATATTTTTTGAATAGAATTTTTTAATATTCCTAGTAAATATTCATCAATTTCTCACTACTGTAGCAATTACTTAAACACCTGCATATATATATATATATATATATTTTAATATGTGGTTAACAAATTCAATGAAGTTAAATAAATACATTATAATGACGACTAAATCTAATAAATTGTGTAATTTAATTAATTGACTATAATATCCCCAATTCAAATTAAATATTTAACCAATCACTAATTTATAAATAGTCAAACTCATAAAGTTTTTCAATTAAATATTAAATCAGATAGTAAAAATTACATCAAATAAACTCACAAATCCAACAATATTAATATACAAATTACTTATATGTTGTAAAAATGGCAGAGGCAAGCTTCGAAAATGGGTGTCTGTGTCTGAGCTCATTTTTTTTCTTTTTTTTTTGGTTTATAAACAATTGAAAGGGAATCCAGAAACAAATTACTTTACTTATTAAACACTAACAAATACATAATGAAATATTTAAAGTAGTTAAATGGGAAGCCGAAGCAGACCTGCGTTCAAGTCCTCTTCCTTTGAGTGTGCATGCTGCCTTTTGTGTATATAAGAAATACTAGGCTAAGCATAATTATATATATATTACTACAATAAAATGACTTAATAACTATGAAAAGAAATGATACTAAAATCAACGTTGAGCTAATTAACAAGTAAAATTTTCATTGCTAATCTATACTATTTAATATATATTTTAAATAATTCGTTGTTACACTACACGAAAATAGTTCAATAGCAACGAAAAAAAATTAGTGTCAGCTAATTAGCAAGAAAAATTCTCGCTGTTAATTTATATTATTTAATACAAGAAATTTACTTGCTAATACATCTAGCAACGAAAATTTACTTCTAATGAATTTAGCAACAAATTGTTTAAAATATATATTACATATATAGTGTAAATTATCAATGAAAATGTTACTTGTCAATTAGTTCGACATTAATTTTAGCATCAAAAATTTTCGTGACTATTAACCTATTTTCTTGTAGTGTTACATTCGTTAGCAAGTAAATTTTTGTTGTTAAATATATTAACAAGTAAATATTTTATATTAAATAATATAAATTAGCAACGAGAATTTACTTATATTAAATAAATTTTTTTGTTGTATATGAACTATTTTCTTGTAGTGTATATATATATGATTGATGATTAGCTAAGATATGCCCCTCTTCACAAAGAAAGGTTGACACGTGCTGCTCTAATTTGTGCTGCTCTAATTTTTGTCATCATCTTTTGTTTTGTTATAATTTTTATGTTTTTCTTTTTTATAAAATAATAACTTTTAAGTTTATATAATTGAACTCTAAAAATTTTATAAATTCTCAATTTCATCCTTCAAATTTATAGTAAACCTATAATTTATTTATCAATTACTTTAAATTTTTTTAATATCTACCAATTACTCATCAATATCATATATAAAAGTTTATGAATATTACAGCTAGATTTAAGAAAAAAGAGAGAATTTTTTACCTTTATTATAAACATAGAGAGATTTTTTACTGAGTTTTCAAAAACACTCGAGATTTTATGCAATTTGACAAAAAAAAAATATAAATTATAGGAGTAGCCATCCTTCTTTATGTGTGCCCTTGAAGTTATACGAGGTAGACTACTACAAAGGGTTAAATGCAATTTGTCCCCCTGTGTTAACCAAAAAAGAAAAAAAAACAATTATTTCCATGTGAAAAAATGACTAGCAATTTATTCCTATGTGTTATTCAAAATGCAGCAAACAACTCCCTCATAAAGGGGTTTTTGCTCTATTTTTTAAAATATAGGGGTTTTTTTTGAACATTTTGCCTATAAGGGGGTAATTGCATTTTTCCCCTACTACAACTAACAAGTCTTAATTAATATATTATGACTAATTACACCTTTTTTTGCCAAATAAACCATCTAATGTAATAATGTGTGTTTGTGACCATATGTGGATTTCAATTATGTTATTTTTGAACTGCCATTAACTTTTATAGATAAATTTAAAATCAAAGGAGTTGGAATTTTAAGCTTTTTGTTACCTTTTATTACAGGTTTTAAACTAATATGGATAAACACATTTTCTCAACTTTAACACATTACGTTTTCAAATTCAAACCCTCTTAATTCATTAATTCTTGGGATAATTACAGTTATACCTTATCATTAATGGTCTATTTACACAAAGGGTAAATTACAATTACCTCCCATAAGATTTGACATAATTACAAATACTCACTTATTGTTTGAAAAATTATAAATACCCCCTACGGTTTGTAACCGTATAATTACACAGATGAGCAATAATACAATTTGCACCGATTGATTTTTCTACAATTTTAACTAAAAATTCAAGGGCAAAATAGTCAATTTCAGGCATTTGGTTAAAAATTATAAACCTTAGAGGGGTATTTGTAATTTTTCAAACAACGAGGGAGAATTTATAATTATGTCAAACCTTAGGGGAGGTGATTGTAATTATCTTTTGAATAACTACGCATAAATTCATCATAAATGTCAAAATTATTTACACAAATCACACGTACACTTTCAAAAACGTCAACATTATTACACAAATTATCCATATTTTTTTACTATTACGAATGAATTATATAATTATACAAAAAATATATATAAATTATAGATCAAAAAAATATATATACACAAATATATAAATTATAGATCAAAGACGAAAATATAATTATCCCTTAAATTCTATATTTAGAGTGAGAGAAGATGATGAGAGGAACCAAAAAAGGACAACTTTCTTTTCTTCCTTCCATTTCCCATTCCCAAGGTCTTACTGCATTAAATCTTGTACGGCCATGATGCCAGCGTGTCGCCCATTCATTGGCTAGCACTCAAATCATTCTTAGCGGGGTTTTTTTTTTGTTTATCAGACCTCTCCTTAAACTCCCAGGCCTTCTCCCTTGTACTACTTACTATCTCCACCCTCCTCCTTCATCACTCTCTCTCTCTCTCTCTCTCTCTATCACACACCCTACTGTGTGTATCTGCGTGTGTTTTTGGGACTCAACTGAAAAGGGTTTCTTGAATTTTGCCCCCACCCAAAACAAGATCAGGTATGAAGATGATGTTATCTTTGTTTTTCTTCATCTAAAACTGATGATTTCTTGATGCAGAGATCATCCCTTTTTTTGAATGAATTCTTGAGCTTTTATTCATTTTCATGTCTGTCTTAATTCAACTCTCTTTGTTTCTATCTGTTTTTATCTTTAGTTTTCTGCTCCACCCCCCACCCCACCCCACCCCCACCCTCCATCAGAGATACACACAGAAACTTTGCTAAAAAATGGGAAAGAAAATCAAGAAGTGATGAACATAGTGTTATGTACACTGGGATGCTGGTTCTTGCTGTGGTTTCTCTTCTTTTCTGAGTTTTAGTATATTTGGGTAGTTTTCACTTATATTGTGTGTGTGTGTATTTATTACATGAGATATGGATGTTAGCATTATATTTCTATTTGGTCTTTGGAATGGTACTTCTTTCATAGCATTGTCTGCCTTTTATTGATAAAATGCAGCAACAGTAAATGCACTGTGTTTGGATCATTATACATGTGCCTGATGTTGTTTGCATCCAAGAAAACAATTTCAAGTCATGCAATAATTAGTTGGTAGCTGTGTTTGTTCATGGCGCCTGTGGGCTTTTAATGGTGTAGGGTCTTTGATTGTCTGCCAAGAATGGTGGCAAAGGTTGAGAAAACTGGTGGTGGAGAGGCCGCCGCGGCTGCCGCTGCCGCGTCGGTGGTTGCAGCAGCGTCGAATCATCAATCGCGTCGGAGAAGAAGCTACAACAAACCATCATGGCTTCTCTGCGCCATTGCTGGTATAAAACCATGCTGCATATATACTGTCTTTGTGTGTGTGTGTGTGTGTGTTTCTTTGATTCTTACTGTATTTGCTGTTCTGGGCTTTGAACAATCATTAAGATTTGGTGTTTCTTGGAACTTAATAATTTGAATTTTGATGATAGTTTAATGTTGAGCTGGAGATTAGCAAGTGAGTGAATATTGGAAAGAATTATGTATGACATTGGCAAGATTTATGGTAGATGGAAACATTTCTGAGTTAATGCATTGTCTGATTTCAGTGGTAAAAACCCATTTTTGGGATGAAGTTCAAATTTTCAAAACAATGGGAAAAGCATTAAAGTAGTTTCAATGAATGAGAAAAGTTTGCAAGAATAACAACATCCTAACCAACTGTATAAAAAGATGATTTTTTTTTTTGGACAAATGTAATTTTGGTCCTCAAACAAAGCCACAAGTGCAGATTTGGTTCTCGAACAATTTGATATCCCAATTTTGGTTCCGAAACTGCATAAATAACTTTGTTTGAGAATCAAAATTGCAATTATCCATATTTTTTTTAATGTTGATTAGGTGAGTGGGGCCATGAGTGTTCCTATGCAACTACTTTTCTGCTACCTTCTCTTTGGCTTTGAGTGAAACAAGAGCCTGAGAGGTCACTTTCCACCCTATAAAAATTAGGCCCAGAAAGGTTCCATTCACAAAGCTGGAGATTTTACCATCTTTCTCACATTTGCCATATTTTACCAATCACCCCCACCCCCCTTAGACCCCCTTTTCTCGTGTTCAAAATTTGAACCCTTTGGGCAAATAGCTTTAACTGTTGCTGCCGTGTTGCAGATGGAATTTGATTTTATTCTGATATGGAGATCTCTTGCAATTTCTGATCATGAGTGGATTTATGCTCTCATGCCCAATTACCATATGTGCTCCTGCCCATTCTTATGTCAGATGCTCCTTTGAATGCAAAAACCCAAAATCTTGGCCTTGTCTGATTTCAAACTTGAACTATAGCCTTCTCACAGTCTTGGCACATGTGGTCCGACAACCAGTTGTAGCATTTTTGGTCCCATACAATAAAAAAAACATAGACAAATTTGGTGCCATAGGATAAATATTAAAGCATTTTTGGTAGTCTGTGGGACCAAAAGTACAACACCCTCTATCGTGTGGGGTCAAAAGAGCAATTTTCTCATCAGGAACTCTACCAAGAATCAAGAATAAAAAACACTGATAAACAACAAAAGGGGGGAGTAATTTGTGCTCCTTCACACTAAATGGACCTGCAAAGAATCAAATATATGTACTGCATATTATGTTAGGTTAGGTCCACAACAAGTTTTGAATTTCAAAATGAAAGTCTTTTCTTCCTCACATGGGACCAACTGATTTTTGAAATGTCATGGGGTGTGGGTAATATGGGTCCATTTGATTGTGGACGTTAGCTATTTCAAAACTTGTGTCTGAATTTGAAAGTTTCATTACAATAAGAGGCCAAAATCTTCATATGATGCAATTGAGATTTGGGTTTTAACAGATATGGACGAGAGGATGAAGATGCTGACAAAGAAGATACCTAAAGAAAACAGTGGTGACAGTTTTGCTGCAAGGGCCAATTCTTACTACCATGAGCGCCCTCAGCTGCTGGCATTACTCCATGATTTGTATAACGGTTACCTCTCTTTGGCGGACCGTTACTGCCAGGCACTTGCCAAGAACAACCAGCAGCAGAATCGCAGCTACAGCAGATGCTGTTCCCCGATTCCACTCTTGAAATTCGATGAAACCAGTCAGCTTGATGAAGGAGATGCAGGGGAAGTCATTGACTCTGATGCTGAGAGTTCATTGTCTTTTCAGCCTCCGACTCCACCTCCCCTGCAAGCTAAAGAGATGGATCCTGATATGGTCATTGCAGAGTTGGTAATGAAGACGGTAGAGTATGATATTATTCTGAATGAGCTTACTGTGGTGGAGAAGCGGTGGGGTGAGTCGTCAAGGAAAATGGAGCTGCAAAAGAACTTGCTGGACGTGCTGGAGTCAGAGAGGTTGATTCTCCTGAATGACAATGCGACTTTGGGGTACAGAGTGACGGCATTGGTGGAGGAGAACAAAGGGCTGGCGTCTGAATCGTTGTTCTTGAAGAGGAAGGCTGCTGAACTTGCAAGGTGTGTGCTGAAGACAAGGGAGGATCACAGAGTGTGCATGCTGAGTCGGAAAATTCAGGATCTTCAGGGACAGATTTACAGCTTGGAGAAGAGGAACAAGGAGTATTATGAGCAACTTGTGAAACAAGAAGAGAAGAACAAGTCTAAGGGGAGGAAGAGTAAAGGTGGAGAAGAGGTGAATTTGGAGGACTGCTTTGAACCAGGACGTGGCGGCGCCAGTCTGCGTAAATGCTTTAGCTTCAATGTTAAAAGGGTTGGTGATCAGAATGCAAATAGTGGGGTTGAAGAAGGTAGAAGGGTTTCTAAGTTGTGGGACAAGGTCAAGAAGTTGGATGTGTTCCTCTGTGGCCCTCACTTGAATCCTTCCAGTTCCTGAGGGAAAAAGAAAAACAGAGAAACCCTATCCAAACAATTTGAAGATGAAAACAATCATAGTATTTGCTGATTTATATAAATATATGTAATATTAGCAATGTCTGCTCTAAATCTGATACTAATACATGCAGAAAATGAAGTCACATCCTTCCTGGCCTTAGCTATATGTTTTGGTTGGAACATAGAAGCAAGCTGCTCCAATTCTATATATAAAATGAAGCATTGACATCAAGAAGGATAAGAATGCAACAAAGGAATACCAAATGCTAATTTGTATGACATTGATTATGATGCAGTTAAGGAATTTCAGAACACAATGAGAAAATAAAAGAGAGCAGTGGCTCAAAGTCTACACGTCGGTTGTGGCACAATGCTTATTTCTAAAATTGCCACGTAGCGCATGGATGTGATGAGAGTAGTGATATTGTGATAGTATGCGCATTTCCAGCCAATTCTAAGATTGCCCAGCAGAGAGAAGAAAAATACTTCCCAAACCTTTCAGATTTGATGTTTCTTACACAAGTAGAATTTGTTCATTAAGGAATATTTATTGGTTCGGTACATAGGATTCCTTCATGATATTTTCCTATCACAAAATCTATCATCAGTAACTCATCAACCTTGACGATCCTAAGCAATCAAACCTTTTATTTTCATGCTTCCCATTTCAATGCCAAACATGACAGCAGATTTGTACCATAAAACACCAGTGGACCTATACGAGCTGTTTGTGTAGTATTAAAACATATTCACAGGGAACAGCAATCTAATACTGTTTTAGACTCTAATCACATTAAATTTGACATTTGAAAACAGCAATCTCATGGTTCAACCATCTTGATCAGAACCATGCTCCTCCCACCATTATCAGTAGCCAATACCTAATCGCAATAGGTGCTAACTTCACAGTTCAAGATGACGAGCCAAAACTCCAGAGATTACCAGTGGGAAGACAACTTGGCATATATGCTCACTGATTCCACTGGCCGGCTCAAATAGGAGCCCAATTCAACCCAAATTTGCAGGAGCTAACTTCTCTTGAAGCTTTGCAATTTTAGCCTGAAATTAGAAAACTGTTAATATCTTAAGTATGTCAGAATGGTTGTTCCAAATATAAACATCAGAACCAAAACAAAAACAGCCGTAAAACTTTTTAACACCAGGCTATTAGAATGGTACATAGACATTATTATGTATCCTTATGGACTTTGGTGTGTGTGTCTGTGTGGGTGTGGGTGGGGGGGGAGAATTAAATGCTTACAATACCTTGAATGATTTGGAACGCCGAATAGAGGGGTCCAAATCTAAAGCAATTGAATAGGACTCCTCAGCTGCATCACATTGATCCATAGCCATTAAAACATCACCTTCGCAAATATAAGCCTGTAAATTTGAATTTTGATAAAATCTCGATGACCAGTTGGTTTCAAATAAGTGAGATGATAAGACAATCAGTGGAAGATTGGACAATTATGCAAAGCATCAAACACAGATATAATGAATCAATTGACATATATATTCATCATACAACCGAGTCAGGAACATGAAGTTGACAAACTTCAGGAAGTATACTTCTTCACTTCCATTTGCTTTTCTAAACACACCTAATATGGGTCACCAGTTTCAGGAAAAGGGACTGTCACAGATTGAAAATTATTTTTTCTAGTGCTCTCAAAAGTGAAATTTGTGTTGTATAAAAGTTTGATTGGATTATATTCTTTGCTCTCAATGACCAATAAGCATTAGACAATCCAGAAAGTGCTTCAGTTTGATTTTTACATTTCAAGGAAAACCACCTACCAGACGAGCCCTATAAAGTTGTAAGTTTGACGTTCCAAAAGAGAATCAGAAGTACAAATATCGCCAGTGAATTTCCACTTGAAATCTTGCAGCTATGAAAAAGAATCCTCCACCTCCACTATATTACTAATATTTACTTGCCTCAGGGTAGTGAGGTGCAAGAGTCATTGATTCTTTAGCATCCTCAAGTGCTCCATTTATGTCTCCCATTGCCAACCTTGCTGCGGACCTGATGAAAAATATAGTGTTATATGACCTTCACCATGAATTCAAATATGGATAATGCATCTCTGCAAGTCAACTTGTGAATCCAGGTAGGTCTATAGACATAATCGAATCATGAAGCAGGCTTCAACTGCAAATAACTATTAGATAATTATATTCACACCCCATGATATATGGTCTATTTACACCAACCACCCCTGTATTTTTGCGTGATTACAGAAACCACTCCTGACAGCCAAAAAATATGGATAGTTTGTGTAATGATGTTGACGTTTTTGGGGGGTGTATGTGTTATTTTTCAAAAGATATGGGTAGTTTGTGTAAATAGACAATAGGTTAGGGGGTGTAGATGTAATTTTACCTAACTACTAAAAAGAAAAGAGACCAAAATCTGCACATGGATTAATGCCATTGTAAATAACTAACTACTGGATGCAACAATCATGACAGTAAGAGATGTCTTAAGTTCTCATGTACTAATATAGATCATAGAGGATACAAAAATGGCTTTCTTTTATGGTGAACCAATGACGTAAATGCTCCACAAACCTGTCCTTGTACATTATATGGAGTCCCCCAAATGGTTTGAGATCTATAGCCTGCAAGCATAATGCATATGTGATTATCAGCACTCGCACCTCCACTTTGCCCCAAAACACTCATAATCCGAACAACCTAGATGAGGACTGCAATACGTTTCCCCACAAATCATAGCATCAAAAGCAAGAATTCGTCCCACATTAATTACATCACTCACCCATTCTCTATTCCAGATCAAAGCATCAAAAATTCCATTCTTGCATCAACAATCAAAAACATAAAAACAACAGGGTTCTCAATTACACCTGTGAGAGTAAACTATAAGCCTGAGCAAAATCACCCCGGCACGTCTCTTCTTCAGCTCTCTTCCTCAAAGCCAATGCCTCCAAACACTTCTTCCCACTACTCCCCACATCGCCGTCATCATCCACCCCACAAACGATCGACATCGTATTAACCGCCTTACTGGGGGTTCCACAATGCCCGACAAACACCGCCTCCGGCAATATTACGATATTCGGACCCGACCCACAACGCCCAAGACAACCGCAGGAGTTCACCGCAACGAATGGTGGAGCAATACCAGAAAGTACCTGCAGAACATCCAAAGAACCCTGCTTTTTGCATGTCCTGTTCGTACACACTCTTATTTCGATCTTATCCTTCTTCTCATAAGGCGATGATGATGATGATGCTTTTGCTGTTATACTGATCGCTTGTTTTCTCAGATGATGACCTGAAAGGAGAAGAAAATGGGGCGCAGAAGTGTTGATAGTAGCCTCCATTGTTCTCTTCTCGGGGGCTAACTTTCAACTGTGCTCTTAACACTCATGGATAAGGATCCAGCTTCAAATGTAAGTACCTTGTGATTAGTGAAGATCTCGAGCTTTAAGAAGTTGTACGCTGATTCAATTGGAGAAATTAGGGTTTCATTGAGGTGAGGGCACCTACTACGTCGTTTCGAACAAAGTAAATTTAGGTAAGGAGGTGCTAGTTGGATTGCAAATCAATATAATTATCTGATAATTAACTAAAAAAAAAAAAAAAACCGTTGCAAACAAGTTGAGAGAGATAAACATAACAATTAAATTTAAATTAATATTTTTGTTCTATAAATTTTAAAGTTCAACCCAATTAATGCAAAATAATAAGGGATCGTTTACGAGGCTTGATTAGAGTGGATGTAGCTCCAATCCACCCTTATGGTACAACTTGGTAATAATTCATCAAGCCTTGGAGAGGCCTGATAACTCATCTGATCTTGAGGGTAATAATATAATTCGATCATATCCCACATTTTATTCAATCGGATATAACAAAATAAAGAATCAACCTCAATTTATGTTCGACTTAATTAAAATTCGTTTGAATCCAATTTTATACAATTTAAAGCACTTAAATATTGCATAAAAACTCAAATAAATTTAAATAATTATGTTTTTTATTCGGCTTAATTTTATTTACAACTTTAGTTTAGCTACTAAAAATAAGGAGGGATTAGGCATAACAAGTGGGTGAATCATTGTAGTTTTCGAGAAATTCTTAATCGAATCAAGTTGGCTGAATCAAACAAATAACAAAGTAAATGTGATACACTTAGCATGTGATTGGTCACTTTCCCTTAACTGTATATCAATTATACAATAATTATTTTACACTTGCTATATAATTAGTTTAAGTCCGACCAAACTCGACTTGGATTAAAATTTCCCATCGTTTCCAAGATCTAGGGTTGGTGCAATTTAATAACAATAACACACTCAATGTTAGAGTCACCTAACTTAAAATAGCTCTCCAGACGTCTTGGCTCTGTTTGGTTTCATTTTCCAGCTGTTTCTTAGACAGTGAGAAAACAAAATCAAAACATAATATTATCCAAAATATTTTTACTAGGTATTTTGGACCGTTCTCCCATGTATATATACATTTACCTACAAATAAATAAATATTATTATATACATATATACATTTATAACAAAATATATAAAAAAAGCCATGATTGGTCAATAACAGTATTTTTTGTTTACCAATATACAATACAATACATAAAAAAAACCAAATATTACTATATACACATATACATATGTAAAAATATATAAAAAAGACATGATTTGACAATGAACAATGTTTTTTAGCTCTAAATATACAATACAATACATACAATATATTCTTTTATACTATTTAAAATTAACTCCAAAAATAAATCCAAACATACACCATATCTTTAACACACACTAATTTATCTTTATTTCTCTCTCTCTCTCTCTCTCTCTCTCCACAAAACAAAACAAAACATTCCAAAAACGAAACCAATTACAAGGCCTGTGTATAAATTTGAACTGGATAAATTTTTGGAATAATTAATTTACACCCCTTCACCTATGTTCATTTACACAAATCATCCCTGTCTTTTGAAAAATTACAGAAACCACCCATAACAGCCTTTAAAATTCAAAAATTACTACAAAAAAATGCGGGAATTGAAACGGTAACAGGAACGGTGTTTTTAATTTTTGGAACGGTAAATAGTTCACTAGATCCTTTTGGACTGCCATTAGGAATGGTTGAGGAACGGGAGGCAATCCGTGGCAATAAGAGGAGATCCTAATAGTTAGGAACGATAACAAAGTGACCATTCCTATTTGAGAACGGTTTTTGACATATTTTTTGTATATCGTTACTAATAACCTTTGTACGTATGAATTTATAATTTTTGCATTTGGAACACCTTATAAACTTTATGAACGGCCTCATCGAAATTAAATCGCGCAATTAGGAACGGTAGATAGAACACATTTTAGAATTGTCACCGTAAGTTGTAGATACAATTTAGCATGGTATCTGGAATACAAGTAAGAACGGTCTGTTGTATAGATTAGGATCGGCAATTGGAATACATGTTGCCGCATTCCTTAGGAACGGTTTTCGTGCTCCAACTTTGGAATACCACTTTGGACCAATTTTTAGTATTTCCTTTAGAACGAAAGTCTAACCACGAAAGCATTGATTTTGGATTACATGTAGGCACGGTAAGTCCCGTCTTTAGGAACAGTTGACTTCTATGTTTGGAATGGCTTTTTCATCGGTATTGGGAACGGTAACTGGTTTAAAACAGTCAAATATTGGAACTGTTTTTGGCACTCAATGGCCGTCTAAAGTACCGTTCCTAACTAATGAATTATTAATTTTTCTTATAGTAATAATTATTATCATTTAAATATAAATTAAATTATTAATAATATTTTTTATTTTGATGTTATAATTAATATTTAAATATGAAAAAATGCATAATTTAGAAATAAAAATTATATTAAATACGAATATTATCCGATTTAATTACAAAAAAAAAAAAATACATAATCTACTCCTCGTCCCCATCGACCTCATTCATCTCGTCAATGTCTGGAAGGGTGGAGTCTCTAGGAGGCCGTGATGGGCCGGCGCCGGAGTGACTGGTCTGCATGGCTTTCATCATGCCCATCAGGTCCATCATCATCTCCTCGAGGCGGACCATCCGACCCTCCATGTTTGACGAAGGCGCTGGCTCTGGCGGTGGCGGTAATGGTGGCGATGGTGATGGCGAGGTAATGGTCTGGCCAGACCCAGGGCCTCAAAACCAAGACCGAATACTCGACCCTTGTTCTTGCTCCCGACGCAAGGCAGCCACATCTCCTGCTGGGTCTGCGCCACCGAGCCCTCTGATTCGGGAAGAGGATCCCCAGGATTGGCCGTGGCCTGAGACTGATGATCCTCCATCATCTTCTGCAACATCTCCTGCAAAAATAATTAGAATAAATTAGAAAATTTTCAAACATTAAAAAAAAAACTAAATTAGAATGTATTAAGTACAACTTACCACCACCTCTGCTGCCCTCGACCCGTTCCAGCCGCCCTCGGCCTTCTTCTTGTAGCATCTAGAGAATAACTCCATCTGCTTCACTGGCCGGCCGAGCTGCTCCTCCTGTAAAAAGAAATGGGAAACAGTTATTACCATTTTAATTTAATAATAATAAATACTTGAAATAACATTAAATATCTTACCAATTTTTGCTTGTGCATACCGACGGAGACAGATCCCCCGCGGTACACAGTAGCGGATGCGGCTGGGTTGGCGTTCCGATTCGCCTTGTCTTCTCGCACCCCTCCTTGAACTCCGGGGACTCCCAGTACAGGAGGAGTTGCCGCCAGACCTCGTTCGCCAGCCATAGAGGCTTCTGCAGGGACTGTCTGGCGAGGACGAACTTTTTCCTAAGGAACTTCCCCCGCCCAAACGTGGAAGATCTTAAACATCGACTCGTCGTCAGCGTCCCACCAGTACGTCATCTGTATTAAATATATATATATATATATATATCAGAACTTAGATTGTTAAAATATTTAAAAACAAAAATTAATTGTCGTTACCTTCAAACTCTCAAACCAGAAATGTTGGTGCTCTGGCGGCACCTTTCGCAAGGATGGGGATAGTATCCTCGCACGACCCCGTACATGCGCTCGTGGATCTTTCAATCACTCCTGAAATTATAAAATAATTAGTATGACATAAAAATAATAATTTAAATTACAGAAAAAATTTAAAAATATAATTATACCTCGCATCGGTGAGTGTGATGTACTGGCGCACGGATGGTGGTGGGAGTGGTAGGGCCGGTGGGGGTGGTGGTGGTGGGGTAGCCCATGGACGGGCCGGATCGACCGCCGGTGCGGTAGTGGATGGTCCGAGCTGCTGATCTGGCACAGCGATAGACGCACCGGGCTGCTGATCTGGCGCAGGTGTTGCGGGTGCCTGCTCTGCCAGTAGTGGTGGTGGTGGTGGTGGTGGTCGGAACACTGCTTCCCCATTCTGGGAAGCAACACCGACTAAATCCTAAAATTATATACTAAGTCCCAAAATTAATACTAAAAATTTTCCTACAATATTGACTAAATCCTAAAATTATTTGAATAATGATAATTTTTCTAATTTTTTAAATTAATAATTGGATAATGAATCCCAATTTTTCCTACAATGTTTACTAAATCCTAATATTATTTCCTAAAATATATACTAGAATCCAAAATTGACGATTAATCACACTAAATCCTCATATTTTTTCTATATATTTATACTAAATTCCAAAATATTTTCCTAAAATTGCACTAAATACGTCTATTTTTCTATATATTTATACTAAATACCATAGTTTTACCCTAAAATTGCACTAAATATCAATACTTGCTCGAATTACCCAAATTTTCTTAAATTTCAGAAAATTAACAAATTTCATATATTATGAGTAATTTTTTTTAAAAAATACAGAAAATTCTTACATATTTTTGAAATTTATAGAAAAAGACATAAATATATAGAAAAATCACAAAAAAAAAATAAAATTACAGAAAAAATTTCTGAAATTACAGAAAATTTTAAGAAATTTTCCGAATTTTCATAATTTTGGAAATTTACAGAAAAATTCAGATTTTTTTTTAAATTTACAGAAAATGAAAAATTTACAGAAATTTTGAAAATTTTCAGAATTTTAAAAAATTAAAATTTCCAGATTTTTAAAACAGATATTTTTTTGAAAATTTTAATAATATTAGAAAATAATTTTAAAAATAATAGAAAATTACAGAAATTGCACCAAAATTAACAACAGTCATGTTATCGAATAATTACCAAAAAAATTAACAAATTACACCAACAAATTATGCCAAAAATTACAATTAAATTACACTAATTAACATGAATTATAGAAAATACATGAAAATTATAGATTAATTATACAAAATACAGAAAATTACAGAATAATTACAGGAAATACAGAAATTACAGAAAATAATCAGTAAATCCCCAACAATGATTACAAAATTGAAGAGTGTTCACCAAATTATCACAAATTAATTAGAAACACGTCATAAATTACAATTACAGTCGCACGAAATTTACAGAAATTACAATTGCAACCATATATGTACAAAATTTACAATTACAACCCCATGTTTACAAAAATTACAATCACAACCCTATATTTACAGAAATTACAAAAAAATATACAAAAAAAATTCAAAAATTAAAAACAATAAAAACAAAAAAATATATATAGGGTTTTTTCGAAAAACCTCTATTTCAGGCAGAGTCGGAGGCGGGGGCGGTGGGCTTCAACGGTGGCGGATGTTCTTCAGTAGTGGGCTTCAATGGTGGCAGAGTGGTGGTGGATGGGCTTCAACGGGGGGCTTCAGAGGTGGCGCGCGTTGGGCTTGGGGATGTGGTTGCGGAGTGGTGGCGGATGTGGTCGCAGTTGGGCTTCGCAGAAAGAGAGAGGTCAAGTGTGAGAGAGGGACAGAGAGAGAGATTTAGAGAGCGGGAGAGGGAGAGTAGAAATGAGGAAAAAAATCAGTGAATTGTTGTATTTATAATAGAATTTTGGAATGGTCATGTTTTGACTTTACCGTTCCTACTGTCGTTCCCAAATGTATAAAACGACGTCGTATTCTCTGTAAAACGATGTCGTTTTGATACCTTGTACTGATGTTGACCTAAATACGAACGGTGCCTTAGTAGTGAGGCCATTCCTAATACCGTTCCCAAATGCGACCGTTCCTAAATTACAAACGACCGTTCCCATATCAATTCCAAATACTTAGTACTTGGAATTGTACTAATAGAAACGGTCGATTAATAGAAAATATGTACCTAACCCCGTTCCTAAAGAAAGAAACGATGTCGTTTTGGGGCACGACCATCCCTACCATTCTTAATTGCATGTTCATCCGTTCCTATATGTATTGCAATATTTTTTTTGTCTTATTACATAATAACTATAAATTAAGAAAAACACGTTCCGGGCATCATATGATTGAATAAAGGTACACAATTGGATATTTACAAAAATTTTAAATTACATAATAATTTCTGCAATATACACACACGTTCAGAATATGAAGTATATTTGTATATTTAGTTTTGTTAGTAATTCACAGTTGTAACTAGGATCCTATGTTGTTGTACTGCACGGCATAATCAGACAGTCAAAATTCTAATCAAACCGTTAGATATGATGTACCATACAAAATAATACATTATATGTAGTTTTGCGGAATTTCGGTGTGCGGTTCTCGAGATATCGTATCTGGTCAGTATTCATCGCAAGAAAAATAGATGCCTCATTAGATCTGGGTTGCTAATTGAAAATCAGACCGTTGGACATCAATTCATATCCATAATCTTGTAAGTGTTAAAAAATAGTGTCGATCCGGCTGACGGATGTTGACATATCGGATCAATTGGTTGGAATTGTGATACTAGGAACAGTCACCTAATAGACAAGGTGTTCCCAATACCGTTCCTAATGCGAAGAACGACGTCGTTTTAATACACGCACGTACTTACCGTTCCTATTGACATTTGGAACGGTCGCATATAAACTAACCGGTCCAATAGTTGATTTTCCCACCAATTTTCCATTGGGCGCCGAAACGAAATATTGGACTTCAGTTTGGAATGGTCGTAGGTTTTCACCGACCATTCCTAATTCAAATTTCCCTCATTTTTTTTAATTACCTGCCATATTTGAAAAATTGTACCTTAAATAGGAACGGTCCTAATAAATTTGGACCGTTCCTAATTCAAATTCCCTCAATTTTTTAATTAGCCGCCATATTTGAAAAATTGTACCTTAAATAGGAACTGTCCTAATAAATTTGGACCGTTCCTAATTCAAATTTCCCTCATTTTTTTTTATTTGGCACCTATTCAAATAGTTGTACCTGTATTAGGAACGGTTGTTAGAATAAAAATTTCGTTCCTATTTTTAAAATTTATTCTAATTTATTAGAATAATCAAAATACATCTATCGAATACAATTTTTACAATAAGGTTAATAAAAAAATTACAGAATTTTTTTTTTTTAAAATTCAAATAAGCCTCTTCATTGGACCCAGCCTCGTCAAAGCTATCTTCATCTTCATCTTCAGATTCACTGTCTGGCGAGCGCGGTGGCCCTGCTCCATGATCAACGACCAACTGTATTTCCGTTGGGTCATGCAGTTCAAAGGTTTGGTTATCTATTACAACATTTGGATTAGGTACGACTTCATCCATCTAATAGGCGACCTCGGTCCATCGCGAGTCATCGATTAGTCTTCGAGCCTTGATTTTGCAAACAACTTTCCAGTCGACTTTGTCCCTCTTCATGCTCGGGTAATTCGTGTAGTAGACTTGTACTGCTTGTTGTGTCAGTATGAATGATTTATTCTTTTGGTAGAGCTTTTTGAAGTTGACATCAACGACATGATAACTAGGGTGTATCTTCATGCCTCTGACCGGATCGACCCAACGACAATTAAACAGTACAATGTGCATGTTTGGAATTAGTGGGTAATCTAGCTGAATTATCTTTTCCAAAATTCCATAGAAGTCAGAATCCGTGTCTGTATATGATGAGCTTTTGACACAAACACCACAATTCATTGTTGACTTCCCGACATTGTGACGTTCAGTGTGGAAATTGAAGCCACTGACGAAGTAAGACGGATATGTCGTCACTTCTGCTCTTGGCCTCCAATAATGCAACTTCAATAAGTCGTCGTTTGTGTCGTATCAGATGCGCCCCCCAGTATTCAAGCTCCCAAAATATGCTTTTCTTCGTCCACATACGGTCGACACCCTAGCCTTTCGGTTCACTCAACAGTTGTTCGACAACCACACTAAACACATCGATACGGGTTCGGATCTGTTCTCCAGTCAGCCTTGGACATGCAACCTTCCTCTCCATTCGATTTTTAGTGAAGGCTTTCTTGTTCCTGCGATAAGATGAACCGGTGGTAGGAATTGCCTATGGTAGTCAAAATAGCATGCCTTCCGATCATACTGTAAATAGAATGCCCGTGTGTCCTCCATACAAACTGGACACCCCATAACACCGGCGATACTCCATCCAGACATCATCTCATAAGCAGGAAACTTGTTCACTGTCCACATCAATGCGACATGCATCATGAATGCTTGGTTTGTCGCAGATCGTGCGTACGTATATCCACATGCCATAAATTCTACAACTCCTCGATCAACGGCTCCAAGTAGACATCGATTAGACGTTTCGGATTTGATGGGCCAGGGATCACCATCGTTAGGAACATATACTCAGACTTCATGCGCATTCCTGGTGGGAGATTGTACGGTGTAAGTATCACGGACCAACATGAGTAAGTTTTACCATACTAGCCGTGCGGTGCAAACCCATCCGAGCACAACCCAAGTCTAATATTATGAGGCTCAGCTGTAAAATCAGGATACGTTCGATCAAAATACTTCCAAGCCTCTGCATCGGATGGATGACACATAGATCCTTCCTCCGTCTAATGGCTCGCATGCCAAGTCATATGCTCTGTTGTGGCCTCCGACGCATACAACCTCTGCAGCCGAGGGGTAATCGGTAGATACCTAAGAATGGCATACAGGGATTTCTTGTGTTTAGGATTTCTGTCCCTGGTAGGCTTGTACCTAGCATCTGCACAGAACTTGCAATATTCCAAATTAATATCGTCCTTCCAGTACAACATGCAAGCATTTTTGCAAGCATCAATCTTCTGAAGTGGTAAACCCAATTCTCTTATCAATTTCTTCGTATTGTAATAATCGGCGGGGAAAGTGTGATCGCGGGGCATTACAGTATCAGCCCACTGGCATAACCGATCATATGTATGCTCGAAAAAATCCCTTTTGGCCTTGATATTCACCAAAAAGGCAATTGATGCCAACTGAGAGGTGGTGCAGCCGTTCCACAACGGTGGGTCCACATCATGAGCTACATAAAAAAAACGGTCTGACAAACCAGACACATAATCATAGGGCCCCGAATCGTAATATGAACTAGGACCCGCATAAGATGGACAATACCGAGTACCATCATCAGTCGGTCCCTCCTGGTTGTACGAAGACCAGAAAGACGGTCCGGCGGCATCGAATACCATCCTCTGCGCCCAATCCATCTGAGCCGCATCACCCCAATGCGAACTACCCTCCTCCTGAACGGGTGACGTTTGCTGCTGCTGCACAGGGGGCGCTATCAATGCTTCAAAGTATTCCTGCACCCTCTCCTCACTATGCGAAGTCCAATTATAATACTCTGGCATAAACCCTTTCATACACAAATCAAAATTTACCTCGTCTGGTGTTTTGAACCGTTTGTTTTTGCACTTCCGGCAGGGACACTTAATCTTGTCCCCGCCCATATGTGCACGTTGAGATTGGGCCCATTCTAAAAATATTGTAACACCGTCCTCAAACTCCGACGTCACACCCAGGATGTCTCGATCATACATCCATTTCCTCAACTGTCTTAACATGATTGGTTATACGTATAATTCACAATAGTACGCAATTAAATGACGAGAGTATATTATATATATATATACACAAAAATAGTCGAATTTTGCATACTTACTTGAGCAAAACACCTATCAATATCAATACAAAATTCGCGCTCGGTAATTGATATGTTCGATTTTCCGTATAAAGAATCAAGGGGGAAGTTACAACAAAATGAGTTGGAGAGTAATTATAAGAACAATGACAAAGAAGGAGGACATATATATAGAAAATATTGGAACGGGCATTGGAAATATTATTTGGAACACAAAACTAGCCATTTAAATATAGCCGTTGTTCCAGCTTTAGGAACGGCCGCAGGAGGGGTGACAGGAACGGTAATATTACCGTTGTAATATAGTCGTTAGGGCATATTAGGAACGGTATGAGGCACACGCAACAAGACCGCTCCTAATTGGAATATAATTGTGAACGGTAATTGTAACAATATTGCACTTATTATATACCCACAATTTGAAACGGTAATTGCATTACATTTTTGCCCATGGCGTAAAAGGGTCTTATATAGAACTACATGTTGGAACGGTCAGCCCACCAGTCCAATAGACCCGGTCATTGGAACCCATATAGCAGCGGTAAGTGTTCCCGGTCGACTATCCGTTCCAAATTTCACACATGTGTTCCAAATTAAAGTCCAAAATATATCAGGTCCCTTTTAGGAATAGTTATAGGTGTACAAATTGGCTCACATATGTTGGTTTCCCATTCCACAACAGTTCCACTTATCGTTCCTATTAGGAACGGTGGTTGGAACGGTCGTCTGTATCTGTTCCTAATTCCACATTTTTTTGTAGTGAATACCCCTATTGACTTGGTCAAACTTTAATATAAATTTTGAATGACAAAAATATTTTTGGGGGTGTTTATGTAATTACCAAAAGGTAGAGGGTGTCAATGTAATATTTATGAGGATGAGTAATATGACCCATATATATTTTTTTATTATTTAAGGTTAAATACAGTTACCACCCCTGAAGTATTCACCCCACATCAATTACCTCTCTAAAGTATTAAAACCTTAAAAAAAAAACCTGACCTTCTAACTCCTTTCATTTTTAAGTTTAAATGTCCATTTTACCCTTACTAGAAATTGCTTTTTGAAAAAGAATTAAAGGAATTTTTAAAACACCAAAACCACTCTTTTTGAAACTTTATCTAATTCTAGTTTCACTTGTTTAATGAGCTCTTTTTATTTTCGTAATCCTAAAGTACTTGAAGCTCATTTTATTTTAGTTTCCCTTGCTTGTCAAACCAAATTAAAAATAAATTTATACATGCATATATATATATATATATTTACTTAAATAAATATACAATTAATAAAACCGAAAGAGCTGGTCATGAGCTAATAAGAAAATATACAATTAATATATATAGATATATGGTAATTATATAAATGTGGTAATTATATGAATCTATAAATTTATTTTTAACTTTTTGGTTTGACAAATAAGTGAAACTAAAATAAAATGAGCTCCAAATACTTGGAATTTAAAAATAAAAAGAGCTCGATGAACAAATGAAAATAAAATTAGATAAAACTTTAAGAAAAGAGTGGTTTTGGTATTTTAAAAATCTCTTTAATTTTTTTTCATAAATCAATTTTTAATAAGGGTAAAATGGACTTTTTGAATTTCAAAATTAAAGGTGTTAGAAGGTCAGGGTTTTTTTGAAGGTTTTAATACTTTAGGGGGGTAATTGATGTAGGATGGATACTTCAGGGGTGGTAACTGTATTTAACCCTATTATGTAAATCAAACTTAAATTTCAGTTTAAATCATTTTATTAACTTTTTTTTCTTGAATCTTTACATAAATTGCACCTTTTTAATAATTAAAATATTCAATTATTCAATTAATATATTACTAAAAGTTAGTTACTAGGGTATACATTTAAATTAAAATTATCACACTTGTATAGATTATTTTGGATTGTTAAAACTAAAAGATTATTTATCCACTATGTTTATTTGTATCTAAATTTTACTATAATTAATAAATTATATATATATTTTTTATTTATACATATAACATATATATTTATATTTTGTACATACATATTTAGATAGGGGACGAGGGTGGAGGATGGCGACAACGAAGGAGAGCGAAAGTAGAAAAGGGGCTGGGCGCAGGCGGGAAGGCGACGAGGAGGGAGCAAGCAGGGCGACAGGGTGTGAGGGATAATTTTAATAAAAAATAATAATTTAAAGTATCTTTTAAATAAATAAATTATTTATTTTATTATCTCTGATATGATTTATATAAAATCCATAAATTATTTTGAATTATAATATATTAATTAATAAAATTTAGTTATAAATAAAAATAGAGGATAAATAATTTTTTAATTTTAATAATTTCAAATAATTTATATGATATTGTTTTACTTTAAACTTATAATCTAGTAATTAATTAATTAATTAATTAATTATATATTAATTGAATAATTTAATATTTCAATTATTAAAAAAGGCAATTTTATATAGAGATTCAATTAAAAAATTAATAAAATAACTAAAAATTAAAAATTTAAATTTAAGTTTGATATAAATAATAAAAAAATATATGGGTCATATTACTCATCCTCATACTACCTTTTTGTAATCACATAAACACCCTAAGGGTATTTTTATCCTAGAAAATTTATATTAAAGTTTGACTAAGTCAATAACGGTATTTTTTTGTATTAAAGGCTGTCGGGGTGGTTTCTGTAATTTTTCAAAAGGCAGGAGTGGTTTGTGTAAATGGACAATAAGTGAGGGAGTGTAAATGAAATTATCCCTAAACTTTTTTCATAATATGAAAAATTCTAATAACAATATATTGTTTGAATGGTTGTTTCTTTCGATAGAAACAGTAGTTCATGATTACATCAATGTTTCAATAAACTGAGTACTATATAGGTTCGATCAGCACATTAATATAACAAATTACAATAAAATAATAAATTACAATAAACTCAACTCAAACTCATAATCTCAAACTTATTCATAAAAACTCAATATTAACCACTAGTCGATCGAGAGTTCTTATGAACGAACTCTCTGATGCTGTGAAACACGAGATGGAATTCAGCAACTTCTGGGAACGAATAGAAGCCGTGAAATGCATTAGGATACTCAACCAACTCCACTTGTTTCCCACACTTGTTCATCCACTCAACATATCTTCTCTGCCAATCTTGAAGTGGATCATACCCTCCCACAACCACCACTGTTCTTGGCAATTCAACATCCTTCACTTCCCCAGAGTTCAGAACGTTGGCTGCGTGGTGGTTTCTGTCGGCGCCGTCCGGCAGAAATCCCCTCCACATCCTGTCAGTAGCCTCCACATTGAGCATAGGCGCCCTCTTCAGCCGCAGCTCCGCCTCCGTGCGCTCTTCTCCGCCGAAAAAAGGCTGCAACAACACAAGTCCCTTGATCCTTAGTTTGTCCAACAGCTGAGCATTCTTGCATGCTCGAACTGTTACATGATGGGCTATGTTGCCTCCTGCACTGTCCCCAGCAATGAAGCAGTTGCTGAGGTCGGCGCTGGCCGGTAAAACAGCGTAGTTGTATGAGTTGATGAATTGCAGGGCATCATAACCGTCCTCGTATTGGGCGGGGTAACGGTGTTCGGGGGCAAGCCTGTAGTTGACGGAGGCGATGACAGCAGGTAGTTGTGCTGCTAGACGGCTGCAAAGGTCGTTGTAGACAATAGAATCGGGCCCGAACGTGTAGAATCCGCCACCATGGAAGTAGAGAATGAAGGGCAATGGTGCGTGTGAAGCGGTAGTGGGAACAAAGAGGCGGAACCAGAGGGTGCGGGAGGGGTCAACGGGTACATCGAAGGTGGTGACTGGGGTGGTGTTGGCGACGAGTTTGGTGGCCGGAGCAGATGATGTGATGTTGAAGAAGTTGTAAATACGGCGGTTGATGGAGTCATCGGAGCGAACGATAGCACGTATCATCAAGGCATGAGCTAGTGCTTTCAATCTGGTAATGAAAGGGAGTTTAAGTTGAATGTCAGCCATGGTATTGGTGATGAATGATAATATGGACAGATTAGAAGGTATGCCAGTCTGAAGAGGAATTTATTTACTCGTCTTGTAGGCTATTATACGTAGTGATGCCAACATCACAGACTTTGGGGTGGCCTAACCTAAAACATAGATTCACGCGAGCGAATAATTACATTTATGCTTCATGATGTATGACTTGTTTACATAAACCACTCATATTTTTTAAATAGTTGTGCATACACAACCAGCAACGCAAACATCATTTATGCAAACCATCCATGCTTTTTAAAAAATTATATACACCTCTAAAAATATCAATATCATTACACATAATACCCCTCTTTTTGACTGATAAGGGATGGTTTCTATAATTATCCAAATGCCAAATATAATTTGTATAAACAGACCACAGACTAAGGAGTGTGAATATAATTATCCTTTTGGTGAGCAAAAAGTTAAATCACAAAAACCCATTATAGCTACGTTAATTAAAAGTATGCCCCCCAATTGTCATCTAACCTGTCAGTTTTAACATTTTTAACCCCCAATTGACCAAGAAAGTGATGCACGATATATAGCCTGCAGCTGGAGCAAAAGGCCTGTAGTCCACTTGCGAAATAGTTTGATAGTCATGATATCGTGACTTTGTCATGATCGGCATTCTTGGCCATGTCAGCAGCAATGCATGCTTCCTCGGGTAATTTGAAGCTCAAACAGAACATTGCCTGCAGAAATGAAGTCCATGTTTTGAACTCGTCATCTTATGCATGAAGCAACAGCATGCCCATTGAAGAAGGAAAGCTACTGAACAAATATCAGTTTATACCTTGTTTGGGGCAACATCTCTAACCCTGTGAAATGTTGGATCTTGTATGCTAGCACCCAATGCGGCCTCTGCCTCCTGAATAGCACCAAGAAAATCCAAATTTAGATGAAAGGAAAAGCACACACAAAAGGATGAATTGAGTATTGGCATACACAGCTCAGAAGAGAGAAATTGAATAGAGAAAAGGCAAGAGAAAGAAGTAGCCCTCCACATGAAGAAACTTACTGAGATTATAAAGTCTTCTGTTTCGTTTGCTCGTATGAAGCAATAGCAGTGGATCCATGGGAGAGATCCTTTCCAGTACTTTTTGTGGATAAGACCTCTAAAGGCATCTGTAAAAGTACATCCAAGTGTTCAATTTCTCCCATCCCCTTTTGTCAAATAAATAAATAAGGTGACAATTTCTAACTGGGTGCAAGGAAACGCACAAAAACAAGAGAAATACGAGAACAGACACAGCAAACAGAAAGAGAATTAAGAATGAGACAAAGCTACAATTCAGAGATCAAAGGGTGATCAGATGCCATCTCAACCAAAAGGACATAGAATGTGTTCAATTTTTCCTCATGCTACTAAAATACTACCCTTTTCTTGAACGACTGGATGCTCAAACAATTGGCATCAGACCTGGATAGACTAGTTTTATAGTATATCCAGTTATAGAAAATACCACCTAACGTAATAGTGTTAACTGACAGCCCATGCAAGTGAAAACGTCATCTTGCCAATTATCTTGGATTTCCCATGCATAAGAGACCCCTACAATCTAAAACCACCAAGAAAGTACTTAAACCCAAACATGCATGTCAATCAACCAAGGAAAACGAGTTGACTCACTGAGTGAGAAAGGCGGGAAATGGAGAAACAGAGGAAAAGTTACCAAGAAATTGCAAAGCAGAGGCTGGTAGATTCATTATGACATGATCAATGTGCTCCCAGGGCTTTGCATTGAATTGCTGAGAGCTGCTAGGGCGCTTATTCAAGCCCCTTTTCTTCCTTTCAGGCACAGAGTCGCCAGCAATGCTAGCAGTTCCATTTTCTGCCAGAGATATTGCAGAGCCACAAAGTTAACATTCTTATTAAGATGTATGAACAGGGAGTACCACAGCAATTGAACCCATCCTTAAAGGATTGCTCTACTAGCAACAGAACACTTGCAGCCCCCTCAGAGCAATTCAATATCATACCTTCAGACAAACTTTCAGGACGCCTTTTTACAGTGACTACATTTGCGTCATCTTTTGGCCTCAACTGTTCATTACTTTCAACATCAGCAATATTCTCATCTGGAATTTCTTGTACAGCACCTTCAAGAGAACTAAAGTTCAACTTAATAGCTCATAAGCATAGAACAAAACATCCAGCCAAAACATATTACCAGTTGGATAAGTGGCTTCCAGCTTTTTTTGTGAGTCAGGATGCATCTCATCTTTCTCAGAAGTCTTCCAGCTTGCTACATCAGATGGAAGACAGGCTTGACTTGTAGGCACTTCCATTAGCGAAGAAATGAATTTCCGTGCATCTAAATTGTATGCACGGACTAGATTAGCAACCTTGTTGATTTCTGCATTAACCTTCAGATAATGAATGCTATCTGGATTTAAATCATTTGCATACACTTGGCATCCTTTCTGTGCTGCAGGAATTGCGAATGGACCAATACCAGCAAACATATCACAAACAGTATCGCCAGCCCCGAACTTTGAAACTAGCCTTAAATGCTCATGTTCCAATCTAGAATTCCAATAGACCAAGCCATAATCAAGCTTGAAAGTAGCTCGATACTGCTTCACCTCTGTAACCATATTACAATCTCCCGCTAGCACTTCAAATTTTGGCACGCGAAACTCATTCGTTATTGTTCCAACTTTATTGACAATTGTCTTGATTCTTGGATAATTTTTCTGTAGAGGGATATCAATAGCCAATTAAAGGCAGAGGAGTTGAGATTCTTAGACTTTTATCCTAATCGTACATGTATCGTAATGATAAGATCCAATTCACAGTAGTTTCTATGAAGTGAGCTGCACTGTTGTCTCAGTAAACCAGTACTTTTCTACCTCGAATAGGCAACCAATAATCGTGATCTTTCAAGTATAATAGTCTAATTTCTTAAAATTTACACCTGACTCTTACCATTTGTGATAACCAAGTATTCACATTACAACTAAACACAAATTGATTCTGGATTTCTTGACATTCAATTGACTACTATGCAGTCAGTTTTTCATAGCCCAAATAACATTTGTAGCGTAAGTAATCAGAAAGCAAACAGAAATATGTGTGGGAGCCAAAAAGCATACATCATAGATAACTTTTGATATAACATCCTTATATGGGAGTAGTTCATCTGTGATATTCAGGTGGGCAATATGACCTGCATAAAAACCAAGCACAACCAATAATCAGTAACAGAGACCTGACGCGGAGCCTAGAAGATGCAAGCTGCAACCTCCAATCAAAAGAGAGTCATTAGTTAAAGATTGATCACCCTCAAGCAAGTGCAGAAAGAAATCAATATCTGCAACTGAACATTAATATACGGAGAATGTCTTGGTGAAAGATAAAAAGGACGAAGTTAACACAAAAATACTTAACTATTGTCTCAAATGATGAAGGTACTTCTAGCCCAGGTGGCAGAATCTGCTTCAATATATGGTCTGCAACACAGTTATTTATAGGAAAAGATGGAAAAGTTAATATCCGTAAAGGACAAATAGTGTGTGTCAGAAAATAAATCATTCCAGTCATCCAAAATTGGCGCACAATCATCAAGAGAACCACCAAAGGTGAAATAAAACCTATGAGGCATTGCACTCATCCAGTGAAGGGTGTGTGACCCAAATGACATAAGAGCCTCAAAGTTGGAAAAAGAAAGATAAGGAAGTTTTAGAAATTGGGACAAACAAAAAGTCCAATTTGCAGTCGGGTACGGATATCATAAAAACATGGCAATCATTTCCTAGCAGGTGTCCTGATTGCCATTTAATATTCTGAAAGAAGCACTAATAGCTAAAAACTGCCACTTCCATTAGAGATAAGAGAGCACTAATCCAGTTAAAATGCAGAAGAGAAATACCTGCAGTCCAATAGGAATAACCAAGTGTCATGGAATACGGAACTACTTGAATCTCAAAGAGCTCTTTCAATTCATCAACTTTATGACTGGGGATTTCGGATAAATCTGTCAGTATTAGCCAACAGAATTGCACATTAACATATAAGAATACTGGAATACAAAGTCGCAAAATTACAATCATAAAAGAAGAAAACAAAATCATATTCGACAGGTTGTTCCCTTAGCTGATTTCTTCCACAATACAATAACTGCTAGGAAAAGAAACGCTACCTGGATTTTGAATTTTTTCAGATAATATCATGTAACGATTTTTATCACAGGTTGGATCTTCTGTTATAGGTTTGATCCGTGGCCTGTCAAGCATATATCTTCAACCAAGAAAAAAGAAGAACCAATAAGACAATGGTATAGAAATCAACACAATAAGACAATGGTATAGAAATGAACACACTTGAATTGGAACTACGTAGAGGTAAACTTCAGGCCTACCCATTGAGGATTCGAGTTGCGAGCTTGCAATGCTCTCGCGGAATTCGAAGTGCCCACAAATTCAACTGCACGTCAAATTTTCTCTCGTCCAACATTTCAACTAGAATCACTCAGACTTCGTGAAAATTCGATTTAAGTTCAGGTTTGGGGGAATCGATATGTATACTGACTTAACAAGCAGTAATTGCGACCTATGCACCAGCTATTAGTGGAGAGTGGCTGCGCTCCGGCGGAATTATGGTTCTTTTGGCCGCCTTCTGCTGATTAGGGCTACTAAAGATTCAGTTTTTGGTGGTTATTCTTTTTCGCGGCATATGCCCTATTTCAGATTTTGGAAAATAATTACGAATTGGCCCCAACAAAAGTGTTAATAGTTAATTGGTGGGAGTTAAATTGGATTGTTTCATATTTGACCCCCCAAAAAGAGGGAAGAAAGACAGCAAGCTTAAAGCTTTCAAAACATCTTATAAGATGTTTGAGAGCTTTTAAAATATTCGAAATTATTTAGCAACTTTTTTTTTTTAAAAAAAAAAAGAGTTTATAAGATTCAAAAATAAGATGTTTTGAATCTTATAAGATCTTTTAGAAAAAAATTAACTTTTCTAACTTTTTTTTAATAAAATTTTATAAGCTCTATGCAATTAATAATTGATAAGGCAAAAATTTATCAATTTGCTATATTCTAATTTTATCCTCAACATAATACACATTTTTAACAACAAAAGATTCTCTCTCTCTCTCTCCCCCCATATCAATTATGTCCCTCCCCCTCCCTCTCTCTTTATATATACTAGTGTGTATGGCACACCCAAATGTGTGTGCAATTAATTTAAAATATAAATAATATAATTGTTAATTCTTTAAAATATTTATGTTAGTTAAATAAATAAAAAATAGTAAAAAGATAAAAGTTATGAGAAGTTATTAAGAGAAGAATGGGAGAGAGATAGAAAGAGAGAGAGATTTGGAGGTTGAGAAAAGGAAAAAAATTGTAAATAATTAAAAAAAAATAGCAGACCAAAAATTTGAGACACCAAAGAGGTGCTCTTCAATAATAATAAAGTATAGATATATATAGGGTAAATTACATTTACCTCCCCTGAGGTTTGGCATAATTACAAATACCCCCTTGTTGTTTGAAAAATTATAAATACCTCCTGCAGTTTGTAATTTTCAACTAAAGGCCCGAAATTGACCATTTTACCTTTGATTTTTTTTTAAATTTTAAAAAAATCAGTCGAGACAAATTGCATTATTAACTTTTCTGTATAAAAAATTTAAGAACATCTCCCTGCGCATTGTAGTCCAAAAAAATTCAAAGAATTTTAAAAGTTAAATAAAATGCATAAGGGCATTTTGGTCAGTTTACCCATAAAAATGAATGAAAATGGGTTATTTGTTAGACAGTTATAAATCTCAGGGGGGTATTTGTAATTTTTCAAACAACAAGGGGGTATTTGTAATTATGCCAAACCTCAGGGGAGGTAGTTGTAATTTACCCTATATATATATATATATACTAGCCGTCGTGGCATACCGTTCCTGCGTGCATATAATAAATAATTTCTTAAGCTTTAAAATATATTATAAATAAGAGTAAAATATATATACCAACACATCACATTAAAAAAAAAGAAATAAAGAAAAAACTAATTTATTAATTAGTATAAAATTTAAAAAGTTGAATAAAGTAGTTATCTTATCAGTTGATGGCTATTTTTGGTATTATCAAAAAGTGATGCGGCGGTGTCATTAACCGTCATTTTTGAGTAAAAAATGAGTTTCTTTTAAATAATAGTATAGATATATATATATATATGTAATTTTACATATGATCTCTTTCTGAATTTCAAATAACTATGACAGTAATTACGTAATGAATATGGATATTTAATTATTATAATTATGCAAAAAAAATTCTATTGATATTATATTTACTAAAAAAAATATAATTTTAAGACATTATAAATTATAATATGGCTAAAAGTAGTCATCGAAATTAACAAAAAAAATATATCAACTATATATTTATGTTTTCGACTAGTATGAATGTTAATATTATTTCGATTCCAAAGTTTAGAGATAATAATTTGTCGATATTTTTTTGTACAAAATTTTTTATTAAATTTTCATTTGGAGTTAAAATAATGTATATTATTTATGAAAGTATTTTTAAAATATTTAAATAAAAAATATATCAAAAAATAGTAACTTATTTTATTCTAATTGTATCATGTCTTTTTTGGTCACTTTATCAATAAAAAGACCTCATTATGCCAAGCACACTAACATCTTATTTAATCCAAACGCTTTAGTAGCTTATTTTAAAATAAAATCCAACATCTTATAAGCTCCCAAAACATCTTATAAGATGTAGGAGCTTATAAGATGTTTTAAAAAAGTTTAGTCAAACACCCTCTTAGAGGGTGTTTCAATAAGCTTATCACTACAAAAAAATGCGGGTTTTGGAACGGTTTCTTTGTAACGCCCATGGAGCCGTTCCAATTTCAACGGTCTTTACAACAATCTTAGAAAGGAAGAAGTTATATGACGTCATAATCTTGAAAGGGAGGAAATTGTAGTCCGGACGTATGAAAAAACCGCTACAAAGGCCGTTACAAACTGTTAGTGTATGTAAAAACATTACAAAATTAAAGTCATTACATGTTGTAGCGGCTTTTGGAATTGCTTCGAAATTTTGTAACGACTAACAGCCATTGTAATACCTTTTGTTACAGTAGCCGTAACAAGAGGAAAGTCGTTGCAATATTGGGATGGCCATTTAAACGGTGTAATCATTTTGTAGCGGTTTTGTTTAAATGTAAGTCTTCCGCTACAAATAGTGTACCCTAAAACCGCTACAAATGGTAAGTAGCATTGGCTGATACAAACACAGTTACAATTGCAACGACTTTTTTATTGAGAAGGCCACCGTTGCAAAGACCGTACCAAGAATGTATGTATGTAACGGCTATATTCCAACGGTAATATTTCAATGGATAGTTTGTTGGTACAAAAGTCGTTACAAAAGCCGGTACATATACTTCTAGATATTATGTTGCATGATGTTTTCAATTTATTTCATTTGTTCTAGTCTTGATTAACCACCCACACTCTCAATCTCTCTCGACCACAATTACTGCACATACACTTGTTCAGTTACCGTTGATTTATTGAGTTGTTCTAACCAGGTAACAACTTGAACCCTTTTTTTTTTAAGTAAACGCCGTTTAATTAGTTTTATAGGGTGACAATATATATGTATATATATTATTCTAAATGTATGTTTGCGTA
The DNA here is from genome assembly GCA_034509735.1 of Sesamum alatum. NCBI lineage: Eukaryota > Viridiplantae > Streptophyta > Magnoliopsida > Lamiales > Pedaliaceae > Sesamum > Sesamum alatum. The sequence goes on from JACGWO010000005.1 coordinate 25,993,516, forward strand.
TATGTCGTTCTCATCATGTTAAGTTAATTGAAAATATGGATACATGAGAATAACCTCTTGAATAGGGTGGGTCTTACACCGCAGTTTGAGGATGGTGTTAAAACTTTTATAGAGTGGGCTCAGTCCTAGCGTCAATATATGGACGGAGATAAGATTAGGTGCCCGTGTGCGAAGTGCAAAAATAGAAGGTTCAAAACACCTGATGAGGTCAATTTTGACTTATATAGGCACGGGTTTGTTCCAAAATATTATAATTGGACTTGTCACGGCGAGAGAGGGTGCAGGAGTACTGCTGTGACCGTTCCTCCAGCGCAGGAGGAGCAAACCCCATCTACTCAGGATGAGGGTAGTTCGCATTGGGGTGATCAACAACAGATGGATTGGGCACAGAGGATGGTTTATGATGCAACCAGGCCGGGTTATTTTTCTTCTTACCACGAGGGTGCGCTTGACGATGGTACGAGGTCATGTCTTATTGATGCCAATCCTAGTTCATAGTATGGGGGTGGACGATATGATTATGTGTCACGGTTGTTAGACCGTTTTTTTCGATGTAGCGCGCGCTGCCAACCAGCCGTTGTGGAGTGGTTGTACCCAATCTCAATTAGGGGCGGCTGCTAGTTTGGTGAATATCAAGGCTGAGGGGAATTTATTCGAGCGCACATATAATCGAATGTGCCAGTGGGCTGATCATATAATGCCCTACGAACACACTTTCCCTACTGTTTACTACAGTACGAAGAAATTGATTAGAGACTTGGGTTTACCTATTGAGAAGATTGATTCGTGTAAAAAAGGTTGCATGTTGTACTGGAAGGACGACATTGATCTAGAGTACTGCAAATTTTGTGGAGAGGCTAGGTACAAGCCGACCAGACAGCGAGACCCCCGCCGCCAGAAGTCCCCATATGCCGTTCTTAGGTACCTGTCGCTTACTCCCCTACTACAAAGGTTGTATGCTTCGACAGCGACTGCTGAGCACATGACGTGGCATACCACACATCAGATGGATGAGGGCTCCATGTGTCATCCGTCCGATGCAGAGGCTTGGAGGCATTTCGATCATACATATCCCGACTTTGTATTGGAGCCTCGTAATGTTAGGCTAGGGCTGTGCAGAGACAGGTTTTCACCGCACAGGCAGTATGGTATAACTTACTCATGTTGGCCCGTTATACTCACACCGTACAATCTCCCGCGGGGAATGTGCATGAAGTCTGAGTATATGTTCCTCACGATGGTGATCCCTAGCCCGTCAAATCTGAAGTTTCTGATCGATGTGTATCTGGAGTCGTTGATCAAGGAGCTTTTGCAATTGTAACGTGTGGGCGAACGGACGCACGACAGTGCTACGAACCAAGCATTCATGATGCGTGTGACATTGATGTAGACCGTGAACGACCTACCTACTTATGGAATGGCGTCTGGATGGAGTACCGCTGGTATTATGGGGTGTCCAGTTTGTATGGATGAAACACAGGCATTCCGTCTGCAGTACGGTAGGAAGGCGTGCTACTTTGACTACCACAGACAGTTTTTACCACTGGACCATCCTTACCGCAGGAATAAGAAAGCCTTCACTAGAAATCGAGTGGAGCGGAAGGTTGCAAGCCTGCGGCTGACTGGAGAGCAGATTCGCGATTGGGTAGTAGACTTCAGTCCTGCTTTCGAAGAACTTATGACACTCCCACCAAGATTTGGTACCATCCACAAGTGGATGAAGAAAAGCATATTTTGGGATCTTCTATACCGGTCAACGCTTCTGATACGGTACAACTTTGATGTCATGCACATTGAGAAAAACATGTTTGACAACATATTCAACACCGTGATGGATATAAAGAAAAAAACCAAAGACAATCTGAATGCACGCAAAGACTTGAAAACTATATGGAATCGGCCAGAGCTTAAGTTGGACGAACAAAGACCGAATGCGATGCCTAAAGTGGTGTATACCTTGACGAAGGAACAGAAGAGGAGGATATATGATTAGATTCATTGTCTGAGGTTTCCTGATGGTTATGCATCTAATATTACCCGTTGTGTCGATTTCACGGAGTTAAGGATGCACGGGATGAAGAGCCACGACTGTCACGTATTTATGCAGAAGTTGATCCCAATTGCCTTCCGTGAGATGCTTCCGGAGCACGTGTGGCACGCATTAACGGAGGTGAGTTTGCTATTCTAGTACATATGCTCGACTACGCTTGACATCACCAAACTACATGAGTTGGAAAACAACGCAGTTTTTAAAATTATTAGGTAAATTATGTAATTTCTGGAACATTTGTGCAATTATGTAATTATTGTAAATTTTCTAAAAATTTTAAAAATATTGGGTTCTTAATGTACTTTCTGAAAATATTGCATTTTCTGAAATTATTGTGAATTTTTTGTAATTTTTAAAGTTATTGGGTAAATTATGTAATTTCTGAAACTTTTCTGCAATTCTGTAATTATTGTAAATTTCCTGAAATTATTAAAAATATTGGGTTCTTTATGTACTTTCTGAAAATATTGCATTTTTTCTGAAATTATTGTGATTTTTTTTTTGTAATTTTTAAAGTTATTGGGTAAATTATGTAATTTCTGAAACTTTTCTGCAATTCTGTAATTATTGTAAATTTTCTGAAATTATTAAAAATATTGAATTCTTTATGTAATTTCTGAAAATATTGCATTTTTCTCAAATTATTGTGAATTTTTATAATTTTTAAAGTTATTGGGTATTTTCTGCAATTTCTGAAATTATTGGGTATTTTCTACAATTTCTGAAATTATTATGTTCTTTTTGTAATTTTCTGAAATTTCTGTAATTTCTGATTATATTGTGTTAGTTTTGTAATTTTCTAAAATTATTGGGATTGTTTATGTAATTTTCTGAAATTATTGTGTGCTTTTTGTAATTTTCTAAAATTAGTATGCAATACTGTAATTTTTCAAATTATTAATAGGTTCATTCTGTAATAACTGAAATTATTATGAAATTTCTATAATTTTTGAAATTATTGGGTTAGTTTTGTAATTTTGTGACATTATTATGCAATTCTGTAATTTAGCAAATTATTGGGTTAATTCTGTAATTTCTGCAATTATTAGGTAACTTATGTAATTCTATTGTAATTTTTGTAATTTCTGTAATTTTGGGGAAATCTATGTAAGTTTCTGTAATTTTAGGAAATACATATAATTTTAGGAATTTTTGTAATTTTATGAAATACATGTAATTTTAGGAATTTTTGTAATTTTATGAAATACATGTAATTTTAGGAATTTTTGTAATTTTATGAAATATATGTAATTTTCTGTAATTTTAGAAAATACATGTAATTTCCTATAATTTTAGAAATTTTGTAATTTTAGGAAATCTATGTAATTTCATGTAATTTTAGGAATTTTTGTAATTTTAAGAAATATATGTAATTTTATGTAATTTTTTGACAATGTATGTAATTAATTTTTCTGTAATTACATTGTAAATTCACTACTTTTTTGTAATTTTAGGCCGTATATGTAATTTTAGGAAATTTATGTTAATTTAGTAATTTTTTGGTAAAATATAATCAATCATTTACCACTTTATACAAAATATAATCAATATTTTTTAAATGTATAGATATCATGACGATCGGTGGTCCGGCCCCTCCCGGACGTGGTTGTGGCCGCTGCCGTGGCCAGACGACTCCGGCTCCAGCCATTGGAGCGACTCCACCAGCACAGCCTCCCACAGGCCCCGCCAGTCGACCCGGCCACTCCGGTGTCATCGACCACGGAGGTCGGTAGTGGACAGGCCTAGGTGGCCTCCAGTTCTCAGGCCTCGGGGCCTCGGCCATGGGATTTACCACCACCACCAGCGCCTGAAGTGCCACCTCCGTCTGCACGTCACAACATCAGCCTTCGCGATGCGAGGGAATCTAACACAAATATATTAAATTATTTTCAGTTGATTTGGTTTGAATTTTAATTTGTAATTATTTTTTCAGGTCTGAGCGAGATTTTTGTAGTCTCATAAATGCGACGATGAAAAACCACTATCCTCACCCTTGGGGATGCATCAAGAAGATTCCACAGGAGCACATCCTGTTTTGGCAAGATAATGTTAAGGTAATTAATATTGTATTATATTTTAATTGCGTTTTATCGATTATTAATTACTAATTCTTTCTTTTTAATATGTCAATATGTAGCTTAAATACTGGTGGGACTGCGACGACGAGTCGATGTACAAGGTCATCCGGTGGCAGGCCGAACGGTTCTTGCGGAAGCGGTTCTCCGACGCTCAGGCCCAACTGTCCCGACCTCTTTGGCTGGCCGAGCAGATTTGGCGAAAGCTGCTGGAGTACTGTGACAACCAGGACTTCAAGAAAATGTCAGCCAAGAATAAGGCTAATCGGGCATCTAACCCCGCCGCAGCAGCGACCGTCTACAAAAGGGGGCTCTTTGTCCGTTGGCCACCACAAAAAGAAGATGGTAAGTATAAAGTTTATTTCAAGTGATTTCATTAATTTAGATGCATTAATTAATTATTTAAATTTATCTTTGACAGGAGGCACAACTCGGTCGCCCGATCAAGCAGATGGAGTTGTTCTCCAAGGTCTACAAGAGAAAGGAGGACGGCCAATGGAGCGGCCAGAGGGCAGCGTAGGTGGCAGTAAGTTTATTTTCAGTTTCCTTTTCAATCTATATTATAATTTTATTTTTTTCATACTAAGTCCAGTATTTCAATTATAGGAGGCGTTCAAGAGGATGGTGGAGGAACAACAAGTCGACCGACCACCAAATGATCAGCTAGATCCTCCACCCTGTTCTCAAAGCTCAGTGCCCATGACCGAGAACTAGATGTGGATGGCGGCAGCAGGCGGCCGGAAGAGGGATCGGGTATTCGGACTCGGCTCTTAGGCCCACCACACGATCGCTGGACCCTCACAGCTGAGCTCGTCATCTGTTCCACCGCCCCGGCCACCACAAGAGCAACGCCTGAACCTCGATGATCGTCTCACCAGGCTCGAGGAGATTGTCCAGCGTCTGGCGAACAACAAGTCCGAGCCTCCACCGGCGCTACCGTCCCAAGATCCAGTCGATCCCCCGCAGCATGACGATGATGCAGAAGACGAGGAGCTCGGGGACGATCAGGCATAAGATGGGGATCTAGATTAGGGTCGGGTTTTGTGTTTTTCATCTTTTTGTTTCCAAAATATGTATTTATATTTTAAAAATAATTTTGTAAAGACAATTTTAATTTCTTCTTGCTACCAAAATTTGATACACTTTTATATTCAACAAATTAAACAATAAATTATAAAAAATAATATATAAAATAAACAAAATTTAATTAATATTTTATACCCAAAAAAAAAAAAAAAACTTTTGTAATGGCCTTAGCATGGGTTCTAGGAATACACCCATGCACAAACAACAACCGTTACAACTACCGCTACAATATGTACAAGCAAGACCTTTGCAAAAAACGGATGTAAAGCAATTACAAGAAATGACACCAGACGACATAAATCACCATTCCAAGGGGAGGTACAAAAATCGCTTCAAAAACTGCTACAAATCATTAAGAAACATGCGCAGGGGAGTGTAGCAATAACCGTTACAATATTTGTTACATGCGCATTACAATAAGAATTACAAACACCGTTACAAATTACAAAGGAACCGCTATAAATATAGATGAAAACACCGTTCCAATAGTGATACACGACTATCACATTCTTTGTAACAAAAGCCGTACCAATTTAGGAATTTATAATTCGCGCGAGCCGTTCCAAACGGAGATACAAAATTATTTTCTGGTTTAGGTCAACGGGTGAAACGGTTCGGGAGACCGTTACAAAGACCGATTAAATTTGTAACGGCTTTGGTGTGAGCCGTTACAATTATTTTGTAACTCATACTTTTGGCGTGGATTTGCCACCGTTACAAAAACGGTTATAAAATTTATGAGACCGTTCCAACGTTAAATTTAGCCGTTCCAAAATTCGTTATAATTAATTAATTTTTTTGTAGTGTATGTAAAATACTAGAACGTAAATATTTAGAAGTAAATATATCACTAATTAGATAAATAAAATATTAAGTTCATAATTTTATTTATATTTCTATCATTGAAATATTAGTATATACAATTATATCTTCAAAAAAATGATAATCATTGTTTTAATTAACGAGAAAAGTTATGTTATTTCACTTCTTAATTTAATTGATACTGTGAAATAAAAAAATAATTTTTGAAATTGAAAATTTGCATTATATTTAATGATTTTGTAATAAATTAATGCGAAAGGAAAATATAATATATAACAATCCATTATTGAAATAAAATTAATAATCAAAGTCCTTTATTTTGGAATACTTTACAAGAAATTTCAATTTAGTAAAATTGATCATATTATTGTTTTATGTCTATTATATCAAGAAAAAAAGTATCTTAGAAAATAATTATCTAATATTAATTTTAAAATAAAATCAATTAGTTGGAAGCCGCTCGATTTAAATTTTTCAACAGGACTTTTAATTTAATAAAATTGAGGATTTTTTTTTATATTTATTCTATATTATATTTTTTATTTTTTGATGTTTGGAATAGTAATTGCATGTTACTAATATTCTATTCATTTTAAATATTACTGTGCCGTAGTAAATTATTTTTTTTAATAAATATTTAAGATCTTTCCTAGATTAAGCGTATTAAAATATTATTTGTATATTTATGTTTTAGTTAGTTGTACTATTCATCTTCCAAGTACTTTGGAATCTAAAATACCACATATTTTTTTGTTCAGATACAATTTAATCCCTCAAATTCATTTCTTAACATAAACATCTTTAAACTTTAGTGTTTGTCTCAAATTGGTCCCTCTGACCATATTATGATTGAGCGTAAAGTGGTCAATTTAGGTTTGTTTTTCTCAATTTAATTCTATAAGTTTGTAAAATTATGAAATTATTTCTTTTGTCATATGGAAAAAGTCTTAGACAATTGAGAAATGTGTGAAATTTGGAGAATGATGTACAAAAACTCCAAAAATAACCAAAACTCCCATACACATACGTCGCCTAGAAATGCTGTACATGAAGCAGATGGCTATGGCCCTCACCCTCTCTTGATGATTTAATTAAAGGTGATTTCCCCATAAAAAAAATCCAAAAATAATCAAAATGTATGAAGATGTTTTTTGTGTTGACCTGTGTAGCTGTGTTTGTGGATATAACGATAGGGCTAGAAATACACATGGGGCACTAAGTAGATTTTGGAGTGTTTGTGCAATCTTTAGAAAAATGCTTTTCAGCTTTGGCTTCAAAGAACACTTTTGAAGTGCTTCTAGATGTTTTGACTTTTTTATAAATAAATTCATCTTTCTTTTGCACTACTTTACCCTCACCATAATAATCTTAACTCGAATTTTTATTCTTTTTAATTTAATTTTTAAATTGTTAATCTGAAGTTGATGTAAATTTTTTTAAATAATTTATAATTTCACATATTTATTGTTTTAGAATTTTTACATTTTATTTTTTATATTATCTGATATTATTCCTATGTCATAGAAAATATATATTAAATTGCTATGATTAATTAAAACATTATATTTTTTGGCAATCACGCAAATTTATTTATTGTGTATGAATGAACAATTATATTAATTATTGGGATTATTGAATTAAATGTTCAATTTTTCTAATTAGTATTAAATATTTTAATAGTATTAATGACAAATATTTGTAAAAAATTAAATATGAAATATACTAATTAAAATAATATTTATTATATTTGAGAAAAAATCATTATTATTAACCAAAGAAAGTGCAAATATTAAGAAAAAAACACTTTTATGTAAGAAGAAGTTTTCGCAAACATTCATATGTGAACTAACTGTTGAAGCAAATAATGTATGTGATGTAATAAAATGAACTCGTTTTAACTAAAATATTTCTTCTCCCTTAGAAACGTCTGAATTCGTCCCTTAAATAGTTGTAAAGTTTGTAAAATCATGATTGGAGAAGAATTTTAGTAAAACGTACTTTAGGATGAAAACACGACTTTGGAGGTGGAACACATCCAAGGCGTGTAGTGCATTGAAGAACACAATCGTGTTACGTGACACGGTCTTTGTTGGAAGCTATGGTGAGTCAACACTTTTCAAAGAAGGGAAGAGGAGTATATCTAAGGAGTTTTGTACTCTAAATTGTGCCTCTCTATTCACTTGAATATCATATGATTATAAGGCCTTTTATAGGCATAAAACATTAGCAAATAAGCATAAAAATTCGTACAAACAATAAATACAAAACAGAATTTTAAGCATCATTCTTTAATTCTGGCAGCCATTGGTAAACTAGTCATTACTTTCTACACAGACTTCCAATCGACTTGAAACTTGGACCATTTGAAACTAGACTCACAGAGCTTTAATTCCATATAAGATTATCCGAAATGGCAACCTTTTAGATTCTGAAAACGCATTTGAAAGTCTATTAAAAAACTGTGACTGCTGAAAACTAGAAAACAAGTTTAATTTCTTGTGCAATTCTCAACACCCCCCGTAAACTTGACTTCTTTACAACTCCGATCATCTCTCTATGCTGCTGGAATCTGTCTTTCTTGAGGGCCTTAGTAAAAATATCTGCTACTTGATCAAGAGTTTTGATGTAGTCCACCTCAATTTCTTTGGTAGCAATGTAATCTCGAATAAAATGAAATCTTGCATCTATATGTTTGCTTCGATCATGAAACACCGGATTCTTAGCAAGAGAAATAGCTGATTTATTCTCCACCATGATTTTAGTTGCTACATCGTCTTTGGAAAATTTTACTCCACACTCCATTGGAGTATTCACCGGATTGCATTCAATCATCTTGAACTTTTTTATGATCTCCGTTGCATACGCCTCTTGAGAGATGAAAATCCCATTACTTTATTGCTTTACTTCTAATTCCAAATAATATGACATGAGTCCCATGTCATTCATCTCAAATTCTTGCGCCTTTGCCTTCATGAAGTTGTCATACATATGTGGATTGTTTCCCATAAGAATGAGATCATCCACATAAACGCACACGCATAGTATATTTCCATTCTCATTCTTCACATAAAGGGCATATTCATGAAGGCATCTTGAGAAACCATTCCTTTGAAGATAGTTGTCAAGACGACCATACCATGCCCTTGGTGCTTGCTTGAGCCCATATAATGCTTTCTTCGATTTCAACACTTTGTCTTCATGGCCTTTAACCATGAAACCATCCGGTTGTTCAACATACACTTCTTCTTCAAGAGTACCATTCAAAAATGCGGACCTCACATCCATTTGATAAATTGGCCATCGAATTTGTGCCGCAAGAGCGACCAACAACCGTATTGTCTCCAAGCGAGCAATGGGAGCAAAAACTTCTTCATAGTCCACACCATACTTTTGTTTATACAACTTTGCAACAATCATCGCTTTGTACCTTTCCACTTCTCCTTTTGTATTTTTCTATATTTTGTACACCCATTTGACTCCAATGGCTTCATGACTACTTGGTAGTGTAGTGATCTCCCAAGTGTCATTAGTCTATATTGAATGGATTTCCTCCTCCATGGCTTGCACCCATTTCTTCTCTTGTATAGCTTCTTCAAAACTCAAAGGTTCATCATTCATAAATAAACAAAGAAGATTATCTCCATTTATTCTTTCCGTAGCATCATAAAGGTCACTTATGCTACGATGCCTTTGAGGTTGTTCGCATGAACTTGGTGTTGAGGGGGTTGAATTCCCGTCTTCAACTTCTTGCTCATTCTCTTCTTCTTCTAGATGTGGAAGAATACAATACTTCTCTCCTCTTTCGATGTTCCAATTCCATGAGGCGTCTTCTTTGAACTCCACATCTCTACTAACCACAACCTCTTTTGCAATAGGATCAAAGCATTTGTACCTCTTGGAGTTCTCATTATAGCCAAGAAAGACCATCTTCTCACTTTAGTCATCTAGTTTTGTTCTTTGTTGTTCCGGCACATGAACATAGCAAATAGAACCAAAAACTCTTAAGTGCTTCACACTTGGCTTCCATCCATTCCATGCTTCTTGTGGAGTTATTTTCTCCAAACTCTTGTCGGGGATCTTTTTGAAAGATACATGGCACATATAATTGCTTCAGCCCAAAATTCTTTCGGCATTACCTTACTTTTCAACATCGTCCTCGCCGTGTTCACAATTGTTCTATTCTTTCTTTCCGCGATGCCATTTTGTTGCGGTGTTCTTGGAACAGTCATAGGACGCCGAATTCCATGCGTTTCACAAAAAACTTAGAATTCATTAGAAGTGAACTCTCCACCTCTACTGGTTTTAAGAGCTTTGAGTTCATAACCATTTTCTTTCTCAACACGAGTTTTGAACTTTTTGAAAGTCTCAGAAGCTTCACTCTTGTGTTTTAGGAAATAAACCCACGCCTTCCTTGAAAAATCATCGATAAAGAGTATAAAATATGAATTCTTACCAAATGATTGTGGGTTGAAAGGACCACACACATCCGCATGCACAAGTTGTAAAGGTTTGCTTGCTCTTGAAAGTGACTCATTTGGGAAGCCTTTTCTTGCATGCTTGCCAAGCAAACATGCCTCACATAACTAATTCGGGTGATTTATTTTGGGAACTCCTCTCACCATATTATTTTCTCCTAGCATCTTAAGCCCTTCAAAGTTGAGATGTCCGAACCTCATATGCCATATCCATGAAGGATCATTGATGCAAGCTTGTAGGCACTTTGCTTCGGCCGTCTTCACATTTAGCTTGAACATTCGGTTACTTGTTATGACAACTTTTGCGACAAGCCTATCATCTCGGTCTCGAAGCCATAGATATTTATCCTCCATCTTCACTTTGTGTCCACTCTCCAAAAGTTGACCAATGCTCAAAATATTATTTTTCATTCTTGGATTGTAATGGACATTATGGAGAAGTTTGTGATTACCATTCTTTGTAGCGAAAATTATCATACCTTTTTTCCTTGATTTCCACTTTAGTATCATCTCCAAAACGAACATCGCCGGTTATTTTTGTGTCCATTTACACAAACTTGCTTCTATCTCCGATCATGTGATTGATTGCACCTTTGTCAGGATACCATGTGACATCATTTTCTATAGTGCCTTCCTTTTGAGAAAGCAAGAGGGCGTCACCTTCTTCCTCCTTATGCTCGGTAAGGTTTGTCTCTTCCGCATTAGATTTAGATTGACACTCCCATGAATAGTGTCCAGTCCTTCCGCATGTATAGCACTCAACATGACTTACAATTGTTGTTGTTTCTTCCTGGACCACGACCTCTTCGAAAACTCCTATTTGCACCATCTTAAAATGAGTTTTGTTCACCTTTTTCTTGGCCTTGACCTTCTCCTCTTCCTTGACCATGACCACGGCCATGCCAACGACCTCGGGCTCTACCACGAGTTTGACTTCTTCCTCCTCTATCGGAAGCATTTCCTTTAGGATTAAAGGAAAGCTTTGCTTGCAAAACTTGCTCCATCGGCACTTGTTGATTTCTTTTCATTCTTTCTTCATGAGATATTAACGATCCATTTAGCTCGTCAATAGTCATGGTATCGATGTCTTTTGCCTCTTCAATAGCCACCACAATATGATTGAACCTCGCATTAAGAAAGCGTAGAATCTTCTCAACTACTCTCACATCCGAAATTTTTCACCAAGCCGCTTCATTTGATTTACCACCACTAAAACTCGAGTGAAATAATCCATAATGGATTCATTCTCCTTCATCAAAGGAGACTCAAACTCAGCCCCTAGAGTTTGGAGTCGTACCTTCTTCACTTTATCAATTCACACGGCGGAATTCTTTAGAATGTCCCATGCATCCTTGGCTTTTGACTCATTGACGATTTTCTCAAACATCTCGTCATCCAATCCTTGATGGATGATGTTGAGAGCACATTCATCTCCACTCCTTCTCTGCAACACGGTTAGTTCAACTACAGAAAGAGCATCCTCATCAGCGGGTTCATCATACCGGTCTCAACAAAATTCCACAAGCCATGAGCCCCAAGAATAGCTTTCATTCTAAATGGCCATTGATCAAAATTGGTTTTGGTCAGAATTGGATATTGAAAGGAGATACGTGGAGTTGCGGACGGTCATTTTAACTAGGCTCTTGATACCACTTTGTTGGAAGTTATGGTGGGTTCAACACTTTTGAAGAAAGAGAAGAGGAGTATATTTAAGGAGTTTTATACTCTAAATTGTGTCTCTCTATTCACTTAAATATCATCTGATTATAGGACCTTTTATAGACATAAAACATCAGCAAATAAGGATAAAAATTCGTACAAACAATAAATACAAAATAGAATTCTAAGCATCATTCTTTATTTCTGGCAGTCCTTGGTAAATTAGTCATAACTTTCTTTACAGACTTCCAATCGGCTTGAAACTTGGACCATTTGAAACTAGACTCACAGAGCTTTAATTTCATATAAGATTAATTTGAAATGGCAACCGTTTGACTTTTGAAAACGTATCTGAAAGTCTGTTAAAAAACTATGACTACTGAAAACTAGAAGACAAGTTTAATTTCTTGTGTAATTCTCAACAGTCTTGGTGTGTAACCTTTGGTTTGAATGTAGAATGTGCTCATTTGGAGAATACGCCTATGTCACAAAGTACGGCTAGGCCGTGCTTAAATTATCACTTCTTTTTGTAAAAAAAATACATAATGACAAAATAACCCCTGCAGATTAAGTCATGTCACATGACCATTTTTCCGACCACATTTCATTGAAACCAACTATAATATTTATCCTTTACATAAACCAATTTGCATTTATTATTGAAAAGAGTACTTAAATATTAATGTCTTTTCACAATAGGAATAAACACTTAAAAGTTTCTTACTTCATATATATTTAATTATAATCATAAATTGTACTTATTAATATTATTTTATCTCTGGTATATTACAATATAAAAGTAATTATCTAATATTAAAATTAAAATAAAATTAATTAGTTAGAAGTTACTCATATTAAATTTTTCAAAAGCACTTCTAATTTAATAAGATTGATAACCTTTAGTTAAAAAATTTCATGATACTGATTCTTTAATTTATTTTATTGTTTATTTTTTAAAGTTTAGATTAGTATTTTATATATTATCTAAATACTATTTCATTTTAAATTTTATTGTGCTCTAGTAAATTAAATTTTTCTTAAAGTACTTCAAAATATCTTCTAACAAATTAATTATTATTTGCCTATTTTTTTAATTGGATATTTATCATTGTCTAAGTAGTTTAGAAGTATTAGGACTATGAAATAATCTTTTTTTTTATATGTATATATATAGAATTTTATTTTTGTATAATTAATTTTGATTTATTATTAAAAAATATTACTTAAGTAGTGTATCAATGTCTTTTCACGATGGAGAACAAACCCAAAGGATTCATACTTTCATAGTATAAATATAGAAATAGATATAGATTTTATAAGCTCATACATCTTATAAGATGTTTTTAGAACTTTAAGATGTTAGATATTATTTTAAAATAAGCTTACCCATGCACTTAGAAATTATGATAAATTTAGACATTTTTTTATTTGTAAGAAAAAAACTTATCATACAACCGTATATTTATTTAGTGTTGATTGTTTATCCACATTTATCGACAAAAATATGGTTGAATCCATCTTGTAACCAATTGATAAGATGGGTGGTGATTGAGTTTATATTATTATTAATCGATAAGATGATAGAGTCAACCAAAGAGCTTGAAATGGATTACAAATTTATATGATTCTACTATAAATATGAAACTGATCAAGTGACATATCGATTGATACATTCTCTTAATTGAAAAATATTCTTACATCTCAAAATACAATAGCTATCTTGAGAAGAATCGTTGAAAAATATTTTAGGACGATAGCTATATTGAGAAGAATTACTAAAAAGATTTCAGGGACTTAAAGAACGGACGTCCAAAAAGACATTTGTTGTCTTGTCTTGACGGACCAAAAGGATTATTGTCTGCCTTCGAACAAAGGATCATTGCACCTGAAAATGATGTTAGATTCGTTCGTGATTCGCAATACGAGGCTTTTAGGAACGGGAGTCCATTCGTAATTCAAGCTATACAAAATATTCACAAAATTGTTATTCCGCTGCCCAAGTTAATCTGTTTTCTGGCACGTTATGTTGTTATTTTTCTACATTTAGACATTGTCATTGTTCTACATATTGTTTTGATCAAAAGTAAGAAACACATACATAGGACTGCAACTCAACAACTAAAAAATTCTTTTCATCCCGGATCAATAACTTTACAAACAAATTCTCTGCTACTAATGAATTTCATGTTTATTACAATGTAACTATGAAAAATGTAAAAGAACTGTGCTAGACATATCTAAATACAACAGTGAATCACAGAATTTCTTCATCGGAAGAATCACAGTTGGAAAAGAATTACGATTCTCGGACTGCAGCACGATTTCTGTTCCAAGACAGGTAAGTCGGACCCCCCAACGGCCTGCATCAAGATCAACGACGTCTGAGCTCCGAAAGCTAGTTCACATGCAGATTTTAAGACAAAAATGAAGCAGAAAAAAATGCGATGTAAAAACATGTAATTCAACAAAAGTGTGCAATGTTGTTCAGTTGAAACTCCAGACAGTAGGCAGAGTAGTACAACAGAGACGATAAAATTAAGGTATAAACGCAGAAAACAACGTTAATTCAACCTATGCTACTTTGAAATTCCGTTAGGACATACATAAAACTAGAAAGAGTTACCTGGGCTTGAGGAGGTACAGGACTGTGAAAATTATAGCTAGCAACAAGCTGGTTCCACCGACCGCCATGTACATCTTGCCCAGGAAATCGTTCTTCCCACCAATCCACGATGCGGTAGAAATCACCAGCTTCTTTTTGCCACTAAAAGAGTAGGTGTTGTAGTTGTTCTGTATTACTACCGTTATCTGATCGTTAGCCTCAAGATCGGTCTCAATCCTGCCGTATAATTTTCTGAACGTGGGCAACGCTGCAGTCCGCATCCAGACGATGAGATCCTCTTGCTCGCTCAACTGTCTCAAGGAATCAGTGCAAAACGAGGAGATATAAACGAAGGAAACAAGAAGAATGAATAACTATCTACAGTTCCTACACTGCTGAAAAGGGCTCATTTTGCAACCTTGTTTAGTATCAAATGATGATGAATTAATGATCAATTCTTGTATAATTGCAAGAAAATAAGCACATATACTAACCGGTATTTTCTCATCGAGTTTTCCACCGCCAATGAGGCTACCGCTCTGGAAATTTTTCGGGTAGACTTGGGAACTAAACTTTTTGGTTCTCTCACTATGCCAGGCGATGTCCTTTTTGTTGATTTCTAAGGAAGTGTCGTTTCTGGAAAACCTGTACGTGTCGTTGAATAAGCTCCAAGCGATAAGCCCACATGGAACGATGGGCTGGTTGTCATTCGTCGTTGCCTCCGGTTCACATGTCTTTGTCTCAGACACATGGCTAGCATACCGCAACTGATGATCACTTCTACTTTTCACATATCTACACCACAAATCAGACCAAGACATTAGCTCATATTTGCAGTTGAATCTTCATGAACATAGGCTCAAATGTAAGAACGGAACAGCAGTCGTTTGGGGCTAAAACAAACGATTGTACCAACCGTCTGTGGTTCTGATAGAAATTATCGAGCTGATAATACACGTAAATCGGGGGCTTCATCTTCTTTGGAATCTGAAGAAAAAGACACGTTCATGATCAAGACCATCAAAATCGACACTCTAAACTATCAACACCGAACAACATCACTAACTAACTAAGAATTTCGACTGACAATCAAGGTCCTGACACAGGTTTTGTTTGTTCCAGCATCACGGATGAATCCGGCCCTCTCATTTTCTGAATTATGCGGAGATTTCAAAGGAATGCAGTCTTCATCATAACGGTCTACAAGTTCAACCACCTACATACACATTGTATAACGATAGAGAGAGTCTGTAGGTATATAAACAGCAAACATTCTAGTTTTCTTACAAAATATTTCACACAATGACTGGTGCTACTGCGTGAAGGAGATCACAGACAACATACAGCAAGATTGATATGAAAGAGATTACATTACATTTTCTGTTGCAGTGAAGGTGATCAGACCAATTGGAATGAAGACTATTGCAAAACAGAGGAGGATTCCTATGACCTGATCACACATCATGAAGGAAAATCCAAGAAATTCAATGGAACTTCATCGTATATATGTATATATATACCTAGGATAGATCGACATGCATGCAATACTATTTATTCAGACAGATACATACCAATCCAGGAGTTAAGATTGGCTTGCAAGATGGAAGTTCTTGCTGAGTAAACCTAGAATCTGTGAAATTATGACAAGAATGAACAAGTAATTACAATCCCACAAGAATAAAAGAAGATAGAAATTGAAAGAAATGTACATTTGGGCTTCTTGGACTTGGAGTGTGATTGGGAGGAGTCATCTTCGGAGCTCATAATTGAGAAGATTCATGAACGAGAAACGAACAGTTTGATTAATCAAGGATGTCCTTTTAGGACAAGAACATGGATTTAAACAACAGCAGAATCATTTAAGGTTAAATTGTGTGATGGGTGGGAGGAAACAAGAATTCAGTGCTGGTAATTACGCTTACAATTTCCCCCTTTTTGTTTTCCTCCCTTTATGAAGGGGTTCTTCTTTCTTTTTCTTGGGAAGAAATGGAGATTTGGAATTAAAACAACCCAAGTTAGTTAATTTAGAAAATAAAGAAAGTTGTCTGTTGGCGAATGAAGCGCGGGGTCTTGAGGAATTCAGCATTGATGTATAATTTAATTTTCATATCATAGTATTAGTACTTCTTGTCTCTCTAATGCCCAACAAAACTCTATTGGATGCTAATATAATACTAGCAATTGAATCATACTCGGTGTACATGTATAATTAAAAATCCTATTATATATGCAATATATATATTTTTTATAAAAAATGATAAGTATATGATTATATCAATATTTTAATAAATTAAATAATATATAGAAAAATTATAAAATAAATTACAATACACTCACATACATCATTATAACAAAGAACTATGAAACAATCTCGTACATCCGATAGGAACTCAAATCGATGACCATTTTGAATGCGTGAGAATGAAAGATTATTAATTAAATTAAGGGTTAATTACAATTAGATCTTCTTTAAAAATGTAAAATTACACTTTCTCCTAAAAAAGTTTTGAAATAATATTTACACCCCCTCCAAAAAATTTCCATTTACACTTGACCCTCTTCCGTTAGAGTTTTGATGAAAAATATTTACGTCAGCAAAAAAAATTATATAAATTTTTAATACTCCTCATTTAACATTCTTATGTATATTTTTGTACTTATAAGAAGATAAATATAATGTATATGTAGAGCGTGAGGTTAAGATTAATATATTTTTTTCTTTATAATACAAAAAAATACATAAGAATGTTAAACAAGGTGCAAAGTCGAAATTTATGTAATTATTTTTGTTGATGTCAATATTTTTCATCAAAATCCCAACGAAATGGGGTCAAGTGTAAATGGTTAATTTTCAAATGGGGTGTAAGTGTAATTTTTAAAATTTTTTTGTGCCAAAGTGTAATTTTGCATTTTCTAAAAGGACCTAAGTGTAATTAACCTTAAACTAATTAATAAAAAATACGATCACTTGTAAAAGAAAAAAGTATAGTCAAAGGTATTAGACAATTTATATTTTGCTAACCATGATAATTATTACAGGGTCTCCCGATTAATAAATTGTATAGATTATAAGAATTTAAAAGTAACTTTTTTTACATGTATTGATGCTAACTGAAATAACTCATTTAAGAAAGACTTTTGACTTGAATTATTTGGGTCTTGGTTTTTGCAAGTCTGGGAAGGGGACTTAGAAAATACATGTTAGCATTTCAACGCTCAAATCAACAAACAATTGTGGAAATAAGAAATTGAAACAATGATGAAAATAAAATGATGTATACTCGTGAATGCTTCTTGCAAGTGCGTAAGTGATCTCGTATGCTTGTCTAGGGTTAGGATATGTTACCATCTACTAAGGAGGGAGCCAGCTTTTATAGATGAAGTCCCGCAGCAAGCAAGGAGTTTTATTCCTTGTAGACTCGGGGAGGTAACCACAATGGATAGGCCTCCTTAGAATATGGTTCGATTGGAAAGGATAGCTAGGAGTTCGGCCTGGCTAGGAGATCATATCCCGACTTCTCGGGGGTACTGACATCGTGAGTGGACTCACCACATCTGTTGGAATCCACGTGTCCTATGAACGAGTAGCCTCCCGCCACCTAGGTGGATTATGCCTTCCTGGCAATCAAGGTGGCCTTGGATCTATACTCCCTTGGGTTGGGTTGTGCTTTTGGGCTTTATACCTCTTAGGCTCTGCGATTTAGGGACCCCGAAATTCCTTCTAGGGCCTTATGCCTTGTAGCTCTTTATTGGGCCCCCATTTGTTTGGGTTTCGATTTGAGTCAGAATTATTTTGGACATATCACATATATATATATATATATATATATAAAGACATAATTACTCTAAAAAGTAATGGTAGGGGGCACGTTGATGATATGTTTATAGAAAAAATATTTTTTTATAATTTTTTTTTTTTGGTTAACTATCCTATAAAATTTAAGGTTAATTACACTTAGACCCTCTCTAAAAATATACAATTACACTATCCCACGAAGAAGTTTTAAAATTAGACTTATGTAATTTTCCATCAAAACTTTAACAGAATGGGGTCAAGTATAAAACAGAGAATTTTCGAAGGGGGTGTAAGTGTAATTTCAAAATTTCTCTGAAAAAATGTAATTTTGCATTTTCAAAGGAGGTTTCAGTGTAATGACCCCTAAAATTTATGAGGAACACGCTTAAAACGAGGTAAGTATAAAACTCACAAGATAATATATTTTCAATATGATGAATTATATCAAAATCTCCAAAAGTTAGGTTTAATTACATAAATATTTCGATAAATTACAGTCACGTCTCATGAGGTATGACATAATAACAAATATCCCTCATTGTTTGTGAAATAAGAAATACCGCTCATTTTAACGTCCGTATAACAATGAGTTCAATCCATTAGTCTGTTAAATTTTCAATCATTTTTTGTGATGAACTGCTCAAAATATCCTTTTGGATTGTAATTTTATATATTTTTAAAGTTTTTCTAGACTATTTTTATAGACTAATATGCCCTATTGATTATTTATTTTACCCACCCACAAAATTTTTTTTATATTTTTTCAAATATTTTTTTTAAATAAAATAATCAACAAATTTAAAGTAGTAATCTCCATCTCATTGTCTACAGGAATTCATAATTATGCCAAATGACATAGAAGGTAGATGTAATTTACCTAAAAAAATTTATCTTTTGCAGAATTACAAATACACCAAAGTGATCCAAATCAAAGGGTGTATTTGTTAGTTTTAGCCTTCGAGCCATGTTGATAAAAATTACAATTACAACCTTAATTGAATATAAAATATATAATTATTTTTTACAGAATTATATGCATGGAATATATGAATATTTTACTTTGTAAAATGTAGTTGTAGATATTGAACTTCTAAATATTTCTATATTTATATAATCTATAATGACATGACAATGTATACATATTATTTTTCAAAGAAAAGTTTTAATAAAATTAAAATAACTAAGAAAAGTTCATTGGGAAATTAAACATACTATAGGGAGGTTATAATTTTTTTGTTTTTTTGTTGAGTAGGAGGGACATTTTTGTCCCATTGACACCAATTATCTTGTAAGAGGACATTTTTGTTACATTTCATACTTTAAAGGGGTAAATGCAACTCCGTTATATTTTAGAGGTGCAAAAATGTATTTAGTCCTTTTATAAATAGGGTAAACAACATTTTGCCATTCAAACTATGTCCGTTTTTATACTTTGTCATCTAATTTTTTTTTAGTGTCAACTTATTATCTCAACTTTATAAAATTTCATTTTGTCATATATGACCTTTTTTGGTCGATTTTTTTGTCGAAAAAAAGTCACATACAGTGCACGTGCTGGAAAAACATCACTACATTGCCCTTAAATATCACATGTGCAATGTATATGATGTTTTTCTGGCAAAAACAATCGACAAGAAATGGTAATATATGGCAAAGTGCAAAATTTCACAAAATTGAGATGATAAATTTACGCAAAAATAGTTTAAATGGCAAAGTGTAAAAACGAGTATAGATCGGATGACAAAGTATAATTATAGAGAATATTTGTATGGATAAACCTAACTTTGATGTTAATTTAATTTATCCTTATAATAAAAAATACTTTGATATGCTCTAATTCTTACACTTCTTCTTCTTTTTTTCTTTTAGGAATTTGACACTCTAAATAAATTATTATTACATGGACATAGAAAATTGGTGGAGAGCTCATAACAATGATAAAATACCCTTCCAACTTCGAAAAGGTAAATTTATTTTAATTCTCGATATTTGAGTTTACTTTTAAAATAGTTCTTATCTTTTCACTACAAAAAAATATGGGAATAGAAACGGTTAGATACGACCGTTCCAGTTATCATTCCAAATGGGAACACTTGTAGGTACGGTTGTAGAACGGTAAACCATTGATGACGTCACAGTCATGATAATTGTAATACAAATTAATAGGAACGGTCCGACCGTTCCTATTGGAGTGCCAAAAATAGTGAGCCAATTTGTACACCTACAACCGTTCCTAAAGGGAACCTGATATATTTTGGACTTCAATTTGGAACACATGTGTGAGATTTGGAACGGCAAGCCGACCGGAAACACTTACCGTTACTATATGTGTTCCAAAGACCGGGTCTATTTGGACCGGTGGACGGACCGTTCCAACATGTAGTCCTAGAGAAGACCCTTTTACGCCATAGAAAAAAATGTAATGCAATTACCATTCCATATTATGAGTATATAGTCAGTGTAATATTGTTACAAGTGCCGTTCCAAATTGTACTCCAAGTAGGAACGGTCCTTTTTGGTGTGCCTCACACCGTTCCTAATATGCGCTAACGGCTATATTACAACGGTAACATTACCGTTCCTGTGTCCCTTCCTGAGACCGTTCCTAAAGCTGGAACAACGGCTATATTTCAACGGCTAGTTTTGTGTTCCAAATAATATTCCAATGCCCGTTCCAATATTTTCTATATATATGTCCCCCTTCTTTGTCATTGTTCTTATACTTACTCTCCAACTCATTTTGTTGTAACTCCCCCCTCCCCTTGATTCTTTATACGGAAAATCAAATATATCAATTACCGAGCACGAATTTTGCATTGATATTGATACATGTTTTGCTCAGGTAAGTATGCAAAATTCTGTTATTTTTGCATGTATATATTTATATATATAATTTACTCTCGTCATTTAATTGCGTATTGTTGTGAATTATACGTAGGCCCAATCATGTTAAGACAGTTGAGGAAATGGATGTATGATCGAGACGTCCTGGGTGTGACGCCGTAGTTTGAGGATGGTGTTACAACATTTTTATAATAGGCCCAGTCTCAGCGTGCATATATGGACGGAGACAAGATTAAGTGTCCCTGCCGGAAGTGCAAAAACGAATGGTTCAAAACATCAGACGAGGTAAATTTTGATTTGTGTATGAAAGGGTTTATGCCAGAGTATTACAATTGGACTTCGCATGATGAGGAGAGGGTGCAGGAATATTTTGAAGCATTGACAGCGCCCCCTGTGCAGCAGCAGCAAACGCCACTCGTTCAGGAGGAGGGTAGTTCGCATTGGGGTGATGCGGCTCAGATGGATTAGGCGCAGAGGATGGTATTCGATGCCGCCGGGCCATCATTCTGGTCTTCATACAACCAGGAGGGACCGACTGATGATGGTACTTGGTATTGTCCATCTGATGTGGGTCCTAGTTCATATTACGATTCGGGGCCCTATAATTATGTGTCTGGCTTGTCAGACCGTTTTTTTGATGTAGTTCATACTGCGGACCAACCTTTGTGGAATGGCTCCACCAGCTCTCAGTTGGCGTCAATTGCATCTTTGGTGAATATCAAGGCCGAAGGGGGTTTTTCCGAGCATACATATGATCGGTTATGCCAGTGGGCTGATACTGTAATGCCCCGCGATCACACTTTCCCCGCCGATTATTACAATACGAAGAAATTGATAAGAGAATTGGGTTTACCAGTTCAGAAAGATTGATGCTTGCAAAAACGGTTGCATGTTGTACTGGAAGGACGATATTGATTTGGAATATTGCAAGTTCTGTGGAGACGCTAGGTACAAGCCCACCAGGGACAGAAATCCTAAACGCAAGAAGTCCCCGTATGCCATTCTTAGGTATCTACCGATTACCCCTCGGTTGCAGAGGTTGTATGCGTCGAAGGTCACAGCAGAGCATATGACTTGGCATGCGAGCCATCAGACGGAGGAAGGATCCATGTGTCATCCGTCCGATGCAGAGGCTTGGAAGCATTTTGATCGGACGTATCCTGATTTTGCAGCTGAACCGAGGAATGTTAGACTTAGGTTGTGCACGGATGGGTTTGCGCCGCACGGCCAGTATGGTAAAACTTACTCATGTTGGCCCGTGATACTTACACTGTACAATCTCCCACCGGGAATGTGCATGAAGTCCGAGTATATGTTCCTAACGATGGTGATCCCTAGCCCATTGAATCCCAAACGTCTTATCGATGTCTACTTGGAGCCGTTGATCGAGGAGTTGCAGAATTTATGGCATGTGGGTGTACGTATGCACGATACTGCGACAAACCAGGCATTCATGATGCATGCCGCATTGATGTGGACAGTGAACGACCTTCCTGCTTATGGTATGGCGTCTGGATGGAGTACCGCCGGTGTTATGGGGTGTCCAGTTTGTGTGGAGGACACACAGGCATTCTATTTACAGCACGGTCGGAAGGCATGCTATTTTGACTGTCACAGGCAATTTCTACCACCGGTTCATCCTTATCGCAGGAACAAGAAAGCCTTCACTAAAAATCGAATGGAGAGGAAGGTTGCACGTCCGAGGCTGACTGGAGAACAGATCCGAACCCGTGTCGATGCATTTAGTGTGGCTGTTGAACAACCATTGAGTGAACCAGAAGGCTACGGTGTCGACCATAAGTGGATGAAGAAAAGCATATTCTGATACGACACAATCTTGATGTCATGCATATTGAGAAGAATGTGTTCGATAATATATTCAATACTGTGATGGACATCAAGGAAAAAACGAAGGACAATCTGAATGCACGGAAGGATCTGAAGATCATATGTAATCGTCCGGAGCTTGAGGTGGACTAAGGAGGCCAAACGTGATGCCCAAGGCGGTATATACACTGATGAAGGAGCAAAATAAGAAGATATATGAATGGATTCGTTGTCTTAGATTTCCTGATGGGTATGCCTCTAACTTGGCCCGTTGCGTCGACCTGAAGGAGTTGAGGATGCACAGCATGAAGAGCCATGATTGTCATGTATTCATGCAGAAGTTGATTCCGGTTGCTTTCCGTGAAATGCTTCCAAAGCACGTGTGGGGGGCCTTGACGGAAGTCAGCCTTCTATTCCAGATCCTATGCTCAACAACACTAGATGTGGCCAAGGTAAAAGAATTGGAAGATAGTGTAGCTATCATCATGTGCAACCTCGAGAAAATTTTTCCTCTTTCCTTTTTCGACTCAATGGAGCATCTAATTGTTCACCTTCCATATGAGGCGCGCGTTGGGGGCCCCGTGCAATACAGGTGGATGTACCCATTTGAAAGGTAATTAAATAATTAATACTATTACATATATATTTATTATTTGCATTTTAATAAATTTTCATATGAATAGATTCCTGCGCGATTTGAAGAAAAATGTGGAAAACAAAGCACACGTCGAGGCATCAATTGTAGAGGCTTATATTGTCAAAGAAATCGGACTTTTCTCCTCGCACTACTTCGAACCACACATCTCTGCAAGAGAAACAGACCCAATTGGAACGATGATCTGACGAGCAACGACAATCGAAGAGTTCAGTCCATTTTCAATTACCTCGAAGAAGAAATGGCTGAGCGGGGAGGAACTTCATGCTATCGAGACATATGTCTTGTGTAATTGTGAAGTAGTTGCACCGTACTACGAGTAAGTGTCTTATACTGAACGTAATTATCTCGTATGAATCATTTCAATTTCAATTACATGTATATTTATAACTATCAGTTTTACTATAACAAGTCATTCCTGAATGAACTGTTCGAGCAACACAATTCGGAGGACCCGATAATTGATCAACTAGTGGTGACACAATTCAAGGATTGGTTCAAGACTCGTGTAAGTATCATCGATTTCTTGTAAATGCGATATGCTCATTAATTTGTAATGATTCGTTCAATTGCTATATATATCATTAATTGCATGTGAAACCCGAATTGAATCACACAAACGAGGAATTGTTGAAGTTGCATTATTGGGGGCCAAGAGCAAAAGTGACGACATACCCATCTTACTTCGTCAATGGCTTCAATTTCCACACTGAACGTCACAATGTCGGGAAGTCAACAATGAATTGTGGTGTTTGTGACAAAAGCTCATCATATACAGACACGGATTCTGACTTCTATGGAATTTTGGAAGAGATAATTCAGCTAGATTACCCATAAATTCCGAACATGCACATTGTACTGTTTAATTGTCGTTGGGTCGATCCGATCAAAGGCATGAAGATACACCCTCGTTATCACGTCGTTGATGTCAACTTCAAAAATCTCTACCAAAAGAATGAACCATTCATACTGGCACAACAAGCAGTACAAGTATACTACGCAGATTACCCGAGCATGAAGAAGGACAAAATCGACTGGAAAGCTGTTTGCAAAATCAAGGCTCGAATAGTTATCGATGACTCGCGATGGACGACCGAGGTCGCCTATCAGATGGATGAAGTCGTACCTAATCCAGATGTTGTAATAGATAACCAAACATTTGAACTGCATGACCCAACGGGGATACAATTGGTCGTTGATCATGGAGCAGGGCCATCGCGCTCGCCAGACAGTGAATTCGAAGACGAAGATGAAGATAGCTTTGACGAGGCTGAGTCCGATGAAGAGACTTATTGAATTTTCCAAAAAAATTCATTAATTTTTTTATTACAGTTATTGTAAAAAATTGTATTCGATAGATGTATTTTGATTATTATAAGAAATCAGAATAAATTTTGAAAATAGGAACGGATATTCTAACCATCGTTCCTAATACAGGTACAACTATTTGTATAGGTGCCAAACCAAAACAATGAGGGAAATTTGAATTAGGAATGGTCAAACTTTATCAGGACCGTTCCTATTTGAGGTACAATTTTTCAAATATGGCACCTACTTTAAAAAAATGAGGAAAATTTGAATTAGGAACGGTCATACTTTATAGGACCGTTCCTATTTGAGCTACAATATTTCAAATATGAAGGCTATTTAAAAAAAATGAGGGAAATTTGAATTAGGAACTGTCGGTGAAAACTACCAACCGTTCCAAAATGAAGTCCAATATTTCGTTTTGGCGCCCAATGAAAAATGGGTGGGAAATTCAACTATTGGAACGGTAAGTTTATACACGATCGTTCCATAAGTTGATAGGAACGGTAAATACGTGCGTGCATTAAAACGACATCGTCATTTCCATTAGGAACAGTATTGGGAACACCTTGTCTATTAGGTGACTGTTCCTACTATTACAATTCCAACGAATTGGTCCGATATCTCAACATCCGTTAGCCGGATCTACACCACTTTTTAATACATACAAGGTTATGGATATGAATTAATGACCAACGGTCTGATTTTCAATCAACAACCCGGATTTAAGGATGCATCTGTTTTTCTTACGATGAATACTGACCAGATACGATATCTCGAGATCCGCACACCAAAATTTTTCAAAACTACATTCAATTGTATTCTTTTGTGTATTATATCATATCTAACAGTCTGATTGGAATTTTGACGGTCTGATTATGCCGTGCAATACAACAATATAGGATGCTAGTTACATCTGTGAAATATTATCAAACATAAATTTACAAATATACTTCATGTTGTGAACGTGTGTCTATATTGCAGAAATTACTATGTAATTTCAAATTCTTTTATCCAATTATGTACCTTTATTCAATCATATTTTTGTTCAAAACGTGTTTTTCTTAATTTATATATATTATCTACAATTATTACAAAAAAGTTTGCAGTACATATAGGAACGGTCACTAGTGGAAATAGGAACGGTGACCGTTTACAGATCTGCATACGGCGTCGTTTTGTTTGGTGGGAATGGTTATAGTAACACTTTGACTATTAACGAACCGTTCCTATGAAGTACTATATCAATAAATAGTGCTGTAAATGGCGTCGTTTTTTTCTTTTGGAAACGGCAGTAGGAACGGTTAGGTCTACAAAAGACCGTTCCAAACTTCTAATATAAATACAACACTTGACAGATTTTTTTCCCTATTTCTGCAATCCCTCTCTCTCTCTCTCTCTCTCTCTCTCTCAATCTCGCACTCTCTCTCACTATCTCTCTCGCCTCCACCATCCGCCGCCTCCATCAACGTCGCCACCAGCCCGTCGCCGTCGTCCCTAGCCACCATCGCACCATCCCATCGCCACCATCAACGTCGCCACCAGCCCGCCTCCATCAACGTCGCCACCATCCCGTCGCCGTCGTCCGTAGCCACCATCCCGTCACCACCATCTGCCGCCGCATCCATCCAAGTAGGGTTTCAGAAAACCCTTTACCCTTTTTTTTTGTTTTCTTTTGTGATGAACCATTATATGTAATATTATGCCTTGTTTGGGATTCTGTAATTTTTGTAATATCAGGGCTTGTTTGGGCATTTTCTGTTGTTGTAACTTTCTGTATTTTTGTGTAATTTTCTGTATTTTTTTGTAAATTTTCTATAATTTTTTAGGTTACTTTGACTGTAATATTTCTGCAATATTAATGTTAATGGATACAATATTAATTTCTATAAATTCTGTATTTTTATGTAATTCCTGTTAATTAGTGTAATTTAGTTATAATTTCTGTAATTCCTGTTAATTAGTGTAATTTAGTTGTAATTTCTGTAATTCCTGTTAATTACTGTTGTAACTTTTGTGTAATTTGTTAATTTTTTGTTTTAAAATTTTGAAAATTTTAATTTTTTAAAATTTGAAAATTCTGTATTTTTTTGGTATTTTCTGTAATTTATGTAAATTGTAGTGTAATTTCTGTAATTTTTGTATTTTTTGTAATTTGTGCATATAATAGTAATTGTTGAAATTTTTGGAATTAAAATTGTAATTTCTGTAATTTTTTGGAATTAATTCTGTAATTTTTCTGTTTTTGGTATTTTGGTGCAAATTCTGTAATTTTCTGTTATCTTTTTAAAAAAATTCTAATATTATTAAAATTTTAAAAAAAAAATCTATTTTAAAAATCTGGAAATTTTAATTTTCTAAAATTCTGAAAATTTTCAAAATTTCTGTAAATTTTCATTTTTCGTAAATTTAAAAAAATTCTCAATTTTTTTGTAAATTTTCAAAATTATAAAAATTCTGTAATTTCAGAAGAATTTTCTGTAATTTTTAAAAAAATTACTCAATATATGAAATTTGTTAATTTTCTAAAATTTAACAAAATTTGGGTAATTCGAGCAAATATTGGTATTTAGTGCAATTTTAGGGTAAAATTATGGTATGTAGTATAAATATATAGGAAAATAGAAGTATTTAGTGAAATTTTAGGGAAATATTTTGGGATTTAGTATAAATATATAGTAAAAATATGAGGATTTAGTGTAATTAACCGTCAATTTTTGGGTTCTAGTATATATTTTAGGAAATAATATTAGGATTTAGCAAACATTGTAGGAAAAATTGGGATTCATTATCCAATTATTAATTTAAAAAATTAGAAAAATTATCATTATTCAAATAATTTTAGGATTTAGTCAATATTGTAGGAAAATTTTTAGTATTAATTTTGGGACATAGTATATAATTTTAGGATTTAGTTTGCAGTCGTATTTTTTAAATTCATACGACTAATATTTTTTTTAAAAAATTATAGATCATGACTGGTCGGGATTTCCCACCTCGAGGAGGTGGACGTGGCCGCGGTCCCGGCTATACTGCCTGCCGGTGTTGCTTCCAGGATGGGGAAGCAGTGTTCCGACCATCACCACCGGCAGAACAGGCACCCGCACCACCTGCGCCGGATCAGCAAGCCGACGTGTCTACTGCTGCGCCGGATCAGCAGCCCGGACCGTCCACTACCGCACCGGCGGTCGATCCGGCCCGTCCATGGGCTGCCCCACCACCACCACCACCACCGGCCCCACCACTCCCACCACCATCCGCGTGTCAGTACATCACACTCACCGATGCGAGGTATATTTACATTTTAATTTTTTTTGTAATTTAAATTAATATTTTTATATCATACTAATTATTTTATAATTTCAGTCGTGATCGGAAGATCCACGAGAGCATGTACGTGGTCGTGCGAGGACACTATCCCCATCCTTGGAGCAGTTTGCGCAAAGTGCCGCCAGAGCACCAGCATTTCTGATTTGAGAGTTTGAAGGTAACGGCAATTAATTTTTGTTTTTAAATATTTTAACAATCTAAGTTAATACATATATATATACATATTTTTTTTAATAATACAAATGATGTACTGGTGGGACGCCGACGACGAGTTGATGTTCAAGATCTTCCACGTTTGGGTGGGGAAGTTCCTAAGGAAGAAGATCGTCCTCGCCAGACAGTCCCTGCAAAAGCCTCTATGGCTGGCGAACGAGGTCTGGTGGCAGTTCCTCCTGTACTGGGATTACCCGAAGTTCAAGCAGGAGTGCAAGAAGAAAAAGGCGAACCGGAACGCCAACCTAGCCGCATCCGCTACTGTGTACAAGCAGAAAATGATAAGATATCTAATGTTATTTCAATTATTTATTACTATTAAATTAAAATTGTAATAACTGTTTCCCATTTCTTTTTACAGGAGGAGCAGCTCGGCCGACCAGTGAAGCAGATGGAGTTATTCTCCAGATGCTACAAGAAGAAGGCCGACGACGGCTGGAGTGGGTCGAAGGCAGCGGAGGTGGCGGTAAGTTGTAATTAATACATCTACTTTATTTTTTTAAAATGTTTGAAAATTTTCTAATTTATTGTAATTATTTTTGCAGGAGATGTTCCAGAAGATGATGGAGGATCATCAGTCTCAGGCCCCGTGCAATCCTGAGGATCCTGCTTCCGAATCAAAGGGCTCAGTGGCACAGACCGAGCAGCAGATGTGGCTCACTTGCGTCGGGGGCAAGAACAAGGGCCTTGTATTTGGTCTTGGTTCTGAGGCCCTGGGTCTCAGCCAGACCGTTACCTCGCCATCACCACCGCCACCGCCACCGCCATCGCCCGCGCCAGAGCCAGCGCCTTCGTCAAACGTGGAGGGTCGGTTGGGCCGCCTCGAGGAGATGATGGCGGACCTGATGGGCATGATGAAGGACATGCAGACCAATCACTCCGGCGCCGGCCCGTCACGACCTCCTAGAGACCCCACCTTTCCAGACATTGACGAGATGGACGAGGCCGATGGGGACAAGGAGTAGATTATGTATTTTTTATTTTGATTTTTTGTAATTAAATCGGATAATATTCGTATTTAATATAATTTTTATTTCTAAATTATGCATTTTTTCATATTTAAATATTAATTATATAATCAAAATATTATTAATAATTTAATTTATATTTAAATTATACAAATTATTAATATAAAAAAATTAATAATAATTAAAAAAAAGTAATATTTAGGAACGGTACTTTAGACCGTTAATCAGCGCAAAGTATCGTTCCTATATTTGACTGTTTTAAAAACTTACCATTCCCATTGCCGATGAAATAACCTATCCAACTATACAAGTCAACCGTTCCTAAAGACGGGAATTACCGTGCCTATATATATTCCAAAATAAATTCTTTCGTGGTTAGGCTTTCGTTCTAAAGACAATACCAAAAATCGGTCCAAAATGGTATTCCAAAGTTAGAGTGCTAAAATCGTTCCTACTTCTCGCGACAAAATATATTCCAGTTACCGATCCTAATTACTACAACTAACCGTTCCTATATGTATTCCAGACACCATGCTAAATTTTATCTACAACATAAGGGGACTATTCCAAAAGGTGTTCAAACTACCGTTCCTAATTGCGCGAATTGATTTTGATGCTACCGTTCCTAAAGTTTATAAGGTGTTCCAAATGCAAAAATTATAAATTTATACGTACAAAGGTAATTAGGAACGGTACACCTAATATATGCCAAAAATCGTTCCCAAATAGGAACGGTAACCGTTCCTAATTGTTAGGATCGCCTCTTATTGCCACAGATTGCCTCCCGTTCCTCAAACGTTCCTAATTCAGTCCAAAAGGTTCCAGTGAACTACTTACCGTTCCAAAAACTAAAAAAACTGTTCCTGTTACCGTTTCAATTCCCGCCTTTTTTTGTAGTGTTTCAATTCATTTTTAATTAGTCCCTCTGATAGGTGAATTTCCCATATTACCATTATCATTTTTTTTTACATAAGATCATTTTAGCCCCCCCCCCCCCCCACACACACACACCCCCACACCCACACCCACACACACTTTTCATTTTTCAATTGCAATTTGGTTCCTCAAACATATTTTAAGAAGCATGATCATTTTTAATTGGAAGTATTAATAATTGGGCAAGTATTTAAATAATGACTTGATCAATAATATATAAACATAATTTTATGAATGTAACGAACTTCTTGCACTTTTCAAATAAAAAAAAAGGTTGAAAAATAAATTTGATACCTCCCTCAATTATTCTTCAATAGTCCAAGGCAAAGAAGTGGACCCCTGTCCATCAGCCCAGTAGGCCCAAGCCCTACTGGCTCAACAGCAAAAGTTAACAAGATTATTTTTTCAAATTAAGCTAATGCGGTAGAATTTGAAAACAACACGCAATCAACAAGCCTACTCACGGGACAACAGGGACACTTCATATAGATTCAACAGGAAAAAATATTTCTTTGTTTGGCTTTATTTTTGGAATGTTTTGTTTTATTTTGTGGAGATAGAGAGAGAAAAATAAAGATAAATAAGTGTGTGTTAGAGATATGGTGTATGTTTGGATTTATTTTTGGAGTTAATTTTAAATAGTGTAAAAAATATATTGTATGTATTGTGTTGTATATTGGAAGACAAAAAATATCGTTCATTATCAAATCATGTCTCTTTTATATATTTATATATATATATGTATATAATAATATTTATTTTTTTGTATGTATTGTGTTGTATATTGAGAGACAAAAAATACTGTCCATTGTCAAATCATATCTCTTTTATATATTTTTATAAATGTATATATGTATATAATAGTATTTATTTATTTATAGGTGGTTGTATGTATATATGGGAGAACGAGCTAAAACACCCAATAAAAGTGTTTTGAGGAATGTTATGTTTGGTTTTGTTTTCTCAACATCTCAGAGACAAATAGAAAATGAAACCAAACACAAGGTATATTTTTCGTCCCTTCAAAATACCACTAAAACACTTTGGTTCGCCTTCATTTGCAAGTTACAGTTTTGGTCCCTCAAATTACCATTTCTGATATTTTTAGTCCCCATCGTTAATTTCTCATCAGAAGTTAACGGAGAAGGCCCATGTCTGACGCACGTGTGGTGAATATCCTTCCAAATTAACAACTCATTCTCATTTCTCCTCACTCTTGAAATCGATTCAGCCATTCCCCTGTTTGAAGACCCTAATCCCCTAATCCCAACCTAATTATATCAAAATTAACCCACAAAATCTGTAAATGTACTAACTCAATCCATGACTACGAACCCGTGAGTTATTCTGACTTCCAGTCGAGTATATGAGTGTGATTTCGCTCGGGCTTGAAGAAGGAGAGCTTTTAACTGAATGGTGAAGCGTGGTCCATGGCGAGGAGAAGCAAACATGCGTTGGATCTTACACCAAATTATGGTAAGTTTTGATTAATTTTTTTTTTTTTTATTCATGTGGCTTGAAGCCACTATTGTTGAAAATTGTTGCTTGAAGATGATTTTATTACTTTATTATTTGGTGATTTTTTTTTTGTTTAGCTATTTCTTTAGTCGATGACATTGTTGATATTCTATAATTGGGGATTTTCTATTGATGATGATATTGCTCATGTTGTTGATCATTTGACTTGTTGTAATAATGCAATGGTGTTGGTTTTTGATTTTTCTGTTTTCTAATGTTGGTGTTGGTTTTTCATTTTTCTTTCTTTTTGTTTAATGAATTAATTTTCAAAAAATATAGACTCCATAGGAGAAGACAAGTGTTATACTATTAAATTGTACTATAATGGAGTTATGCAACATGGTCCACACAGGGATTCTATAGGTGGAAATGTGGAACTATTTGACTTTGTTGATGGTGAAAAGATAGGGATGGCGGATTTGTGGGCATATGCATCAAAATTAGGCTTCAATGATAGGGGTAGATTCAGATTGTGGCACAAATATAAAAAAAAAAAAAAAAAAAAGAAGTAAAGAGAGGTATGTAGAGAGAGAAGAACATGTATCAATCATTAGGAAACACATTCCTAAGAACTTTGAAGTTGAAATATCCATTGAGCACTTAGAAGATAGGGATTATTCAAAGTTAGGTAGAGTTCTCAGTGGTTGAAGAAGAGGTACATATGGTTGATTTAGGCCAAACAACCAATGTGAAGAGGGATAACCAAGGTTATATAGACATGGGGTGTCAATGGGGACTAGAAAATGAAGTGGGTAGTGGACAAG
The DNA here is from genome assembly GCA_034509735.1 of Sesamum alatum. NCBI lineage: Eukaryota > Viridiplantae > Streptophyta > Magnoliopsida > Lamiales > Pedaliaceae > Sesamum > Sesamum alatum. The sequence continues at coordinate 26,026,444 of JACGWO010000005.1, forward strand.
ATGAACTAGTAGGTGGGCAATATGATGAATCTTATGATAGTGATTTTCATGACAGTAATTATGATTTTGAGGAAAACAATAGATTGTTTGAAGAGTATGTTGATCCTAATTGTGAAAATGAGTTGGATAAAGAAAAAAATGTGGTAGAGGGGAATGGATACATCACAAATAACATGTATCATACGCTGCAAAGGGAAAATGAAGGATTGCATTGTTGATAGTGATGATGACCTTGACAACAATGTGGGTTCAGATGATGATGATGATAAGGCCAAATTTCCTAAATTTAACCCTAAAAGATTCCCAAAACCCTGAATTTAAGATGTGCATGATTTTTTCTTCTAAAAATGAAGCCAAGTTTGCAATTCAAAGCCACTGTTAGAGGAGAGGAATGAAAGTGAAATTTGTGAAAAATGATAACAGGAGGTTAGGGGTTGTTTGTAAAAATGATGGTTGTGGGTGGTGCATCCTTGTTTCTCCTGTGCAAAATGACCAGATATGGCAAATAAAGAGTTAAACCTTAACACTTCAATTATTATTGAAATTATAATAATGACAACATAAGGTCAGACTGGATTGGGAAGACTTAATGAAAAAATTTAAAGAAAATTCAAAATTGAGAATATTTTCATTTAAACTGAATTGTGTACTACAATGAAAGCAAATGTTTCAAGATCACAAGTTTATATGGCAAGGAGGAGGGCACTTAAGTTGATTGAGGGCAGTATAGAAGAACAATTTAGCAAGTGAGGAATTAGTGTGAGGAAATAAAAAGAGCCGATCCACAAGTAGTTGTGATTTTTATACTAATTAACAGAAGATGAAGAAGGCCCTAGAAATTACTATTTAGGACACCTTGTAGACCTGTATAGGTGTTGATGGTTGTTTTCTAAAGGGGCATAGTGGTGAGCAGTTGTTGTCTACAGTAGGACTTGATCCTAATAACAACGTATTCCCTATCCTAATAACAACGTATTCGCTATTTGTTATGCTTTGGTTGAGGGTGAACCCAAAGAAACTTGGATGTGGCTTCTAAATTTGTTGCAAGAGGATTTGGAGATTGATAACCAATACATGTGGACTTTTATGGCTGATAAACAGAAGGGATTAATTTCGATATTTGAGAGCATGCTACCTAATGTTGAAAATAGGTTCTGTGTAAAGCATATACACAGTAACATGAAAAAGGATGGGTTTGTCGGTGTTGCACTTAAAAATGCAGTATGGGTAGCTGTTAGAGCCACCAGGATTGATGAATATCAAAGAATGATGGATGAATTAAAGCTGATTGATGACAATGCATATGATTGGTTGATGAAAAGTCTTCACATCAATGGTCCATGTCACATTTTAGTCTCTTCCCTAAATGTGATATATTATTGAACAACATGTGTGAATGCTTTTAATAGTTTCATACTTGGTGTAAGGGAAAAATATGTGATTCCTATGTTTGAAACTATAAGAAATATGTTGTTGGGAAGTATGCAAATGAATAGGGAGAAGGCATATAAATGGGAAAGTGCAATTTGTCCTAAAATAAGAACAACGCTGATAAAAAACATGAAAAAAGTTGGGGGTGCATTCTAGTTAATATATGATGAGTGGCATTTTCAAATAATGGGGATGTATGATCAACACATTGTTGATGTATGGCAAAGAACTTGTAATTGCAGGAGATGAGACTTTACTAGCATTACCTTGCAAACATGCAGTGTGTGTTATTTGGTGTAGGCATGAATGAAGACAACAATATGTGCATCATTATTACACATTTGAAACATACAAAAGATGTTATGCATAATAAATTATGCTACTTAATGGTCCTGAACTGTGGCCTGTATGCCAGTTAATCCAACCACTACCACCAAAGTTTGAAGGAAAAGTAAGAAGGCCACAAAACTTGAGAAGAAGGGAGCCATATGAGACTCCAAGTGCAAGTCCCACAAAGTTGAAACAAGTGAGAAAATAGATTAATTGTAGGAAATATGGAGGGCCAAATCACAATGCAAGAGGGTGTGAAAGAAAGAGCTTGAATGAAAATGAACAAATATTAATGAAAATCTACCTGAAACTGAAAATAGGAAAGCAACTGAGCCTAATACATAAAAAAGCAATGCAAGAGAAGCTGATCAAGTAGTTAAGGACTCTGTGAGCCTCAACAATGAGCAACCTGTCATAGTCACATCTTCTCAACCTAGGAGCAAATTGCAGGTATTAGTTTAGGACTTAAACCGTTGTTTATTTTTCATATTAAAGTTCTTATTGTTCAAATTTTGTTGTTTACAAGTGAGAAGACCAAGCAAAATGGTAGTTCATATTGGGGGTTCATCTAACACTGTGACCTCAGTTAATGTAAGTAGATAATTATATATTTTCATTTCCATCTTGTAAATTTAACATCCTTATAATTATTTTTTTTATTTCTTGTTTTGGCGAGATTAATCAAGCTTCAAAAGTTTCAAAACCAGTTGTTGTTAAAGGAGAAATCAATTTCATTAGTGTTTTGAAGTTAAGAGCAGTTATTGGGAACAAAGCCACACTGCACCTCCTGGTGTTACATCTAGACCTATTGCATCCAAGCTAGCTTGATCTAAGCCTCCATTCAAGCCCCCTGGAAGAACTGTAACTACTAGGTCTTCAAAGAGTGCTAGTTCTTCTAGAACTACTAGGGATTCATCTAGGTAGTTGTTGTGAGACAATTGTTGTATGTTTGAATTATAAGACAATTGATGTATGTTTGAAGTATGAGACAAATTGGGTTGTTTGAATTATGAGACCGTTTGACTTGTTTAATTATGAGACCTTTTGGGTTGTTTTAATTATGAGACAATTTGTTTTTGTTATTTTGAGACATGTTATATTATGGTTATGTGTTTATGAGCTTGCAAAAATAGGACTTACATTTCATAACAACAAAAAAATAAAATAAAAATGTAATAGGGGAATTCATCTCACTTGTCATTGCAAAAACAGGGCTTACATTTTCATTTCATAGCAACGAAAATAGGGGCAAGAACACTAACAGGGGTACAAAATATGGCTTACATCTCATTTCATTTTAGGCCTTAATTGTAATTGCCTAACAACAACACTTTACTTTGACAACATACTAATCAACATTAGTATACAAATTGCCAAGATAAATATAATCAAAATCAAAAGTTTCCCCCTCCTAGTGCTATTTTCTTCAACTTGTGCTTGCATTCTCAATCTTCTTAAATTTTCCTATAACAAGAGGCTGCATTTCCCAATATTTTCTCTCTTTGTTTGCCCCTCCATATTTCTTCATCTAAAGCTTCTTCTTCCTTTTACAAACTCTTGAATTCATCCTCTACATTGTTCAATCTTCTTAACAATCTAGGAATATTTTGTTTGGATCTGATACCTCTCTGGATCCCACCACTCGAATACACCACAATGTGAAGATTTATGACAAAGTTGTAACAAATTTATTGTCAAAAGCTTTATTAATCAAAAATTAAAATGTAAAAAGGTCAAAACTAAAAACATTTCTTACCCATAATTTGGGCATGGACAGAACCTCCTTCCCAGATTATTATCCATGAGATCATTACTGGTAGCTCAATCATACACTTGCAAAAAAGTGCTTCATTTGGAAAGAACCTATCATGTTTGCTTCTCCTTTCATCTCTTGAATTGGATGAGTTTGATAAATCATTTGAAAACCTTCTACACCTGGCTACAAAGTTGATATTTCAAGTAAATAAGGACAAAAAGTTTAGACAAAATGAGCAAATAGAGAGGGTGGGTTTGAGCCGTAGTTTTTACAGAGAAACAATATTGGAAATGAAGCCAACAAGAAGCTTATATTGTTCCCAACTGCTTTGGGTGCCAAAATGCAACAGAACTCACCCCAATTCCAGCTGCACGTGCCTTCTCCATTATCTTATAACGGGAAATTAACAGCGGGGACTAAAAATATTCTGAAATTTGTAATTTGAGGGACCAAAAGTGCAACTCGCGAATGGAGGGGGGGTCAAAAGTGTAATTTTCCCAGATTCTACACGTCAAGGGCTACATCACACTAAAAATATCCCCAACTAACTCTTCCTATATCAGCGGGACCAATCGAATCAAGCAGCGAGTAACTACATCCCATATTTCTTGAGTTGACTGGGCAATGACTGTTCAAACAGTCATAACTCTTTAAAGATAAGTTCAAATCGGGTTTAGATACTCTCTTAGTTAGCTAACATCTAAAGGTTTATATTGATATGCAACTTGCCCTAACTAATATCTTTATAAATAGAAGTCATGTTACAGTAAAAAAAAGTAACTTAAGTTATTTACAATCGACACACTTTTCACTCTCGCAAACAACAAGACTACGAGTTTTTAGCTCATTTTCTACACTCGACAAGCTCACTTGAGCTTCCATTTTCACATCCAAGCACTCCATATTATTTATTTCATTATCATCTCACGTTCTTACCAATTTTTCCTTCAAATTTAGTTACCGACTTAAGCATCACAACGTTAAACTCTTTTTTGCAGGTTAGTTCCCTTTGATCTTAGGACTTTCAAGAAATTATTTCGATTCTTGTGATATTGTTGGATCCCGTTACTCATCAAAGTTGAAGCAAAAAAAATTAAATAACAATTACGCGAAGTTTTAAACAAAAAAGCATTTAAAATTATATATGTAATACATAAAAGCGTGAGACGATAATTTTGTCAAATAAAAAAATTCAAAAATTATAATGTTATTTAGAACAAAAAACATGTGCCATCTTAGTCGAGTACGCAAGTCTATACAATTATGTTTAAAATATGTGCCATCTAATTTCGAGTAGGCACTCTACTGTAAGGGGTTACACCCCATTCTTCAACATTTTCTTATTTATTTTTCTAATTTTAGAAGAATTGTTTACATATATTCGCTATATTTCTTTTATTTAAACTTATATCTCCGACTTATTTATTTAAGTGCTCTTTTATTTGAAATTTCAATAAGTTCATTAAATTGATAATAATTATGTTTATATGTCATTGATCAAGTTATTATCTAATAATTGCTCAACTTAGGGAGAATTACACTTTTGGTCCCTCCATAATACCACTAAAACAGTTTTTGTCCCACTTCATTCACAAGTTACACTTTTGGTTCCAATTAGATACCTTTTTGGACATTTTTGATCCTACCGTCAATGCTCCGCTAGGAGTTAATGGAATACACACGTGTTGCGTATGTGAGGCTGATTTTGGGGGATAATTTGCTGTATTTTGGTGCCTAAATGGTTGCCCTTAACTATAAAGCCATTTTGGCACCAAATCCTCTCTAAACCCCATCAATATTCTCACTTTCATTTCATATACCGAAAATTTGTTGCTCAAAATCAGATTCTAGCCATGAGTAGAAGTTAGTCGAATGATTCATCAAACTCATCCAATTCAAGATATGGAAAAAGAACCAAACAAGAAGGTTTTTTTTCCAAAATAAAGCACTATTTTGCATATGTGAGTTTGAGCTACCAGTGTTGTTAGGCAATTGCAATTAAAGCCTTGAATGGAATGAAATGTAAACCTTGTAAGCATGATGTTGCACATGTTTAAATGAAATATAAGCCCTGTTTTCCAAACCAAAGTTCACCATAATCTTAAGCAAACCAACTGTCATAAATGAATAATTGTTTCATAAGTTCATACCATAATCCTAAGCATACAACCTGTCATAAACATAACAAACAAACAAAACAAGCACACTGTCTCATAAATTCATAAATTCAAACAGACCAACTGTCTCAATCCAACCAAATTGTCTTATACTAACTACTTAGATGATCTCCTAATAGTCCTAGAAGATGTAGCACTCTTCAATGACCTAGTAGACATGGTTCTTCCAGAGGGCTTGAATGGAGGTCTTAAAGAGGTTGGTTTGGATGCAGCAGGCCTAGACACAATGGCTGGAGGTACTGAAGCAGCCTGGGGGACAGAAGTAGAGGCTCTGGCTTGGTTCCCAATAACTGCTCTTAACTTTGAAACACTTATGAAGTTGACTCCTCAGTTAACAACAACTGGTGTTGATACCCTTGAAACTTGATTAACCTGGTCTAAACAAAAAATATAGTACTTAGTATGCTAAACTGCGGCAAATGAGAAATGAAATAATCTAAGCCAATATTAACTTACATTCATTGATGACACACTATTAGAAGAACCTCCAATATTAGCTCCCATATTAGTTGGTTTTCTCACCTGTAATTTACAAAACATGTACATTAAGTAGCATGAAATAAGTATAATTAAATAATCTTAATCAAACCAATACCTGCAATTTCTTCCTCGGTTGAGAAGATGTGGCTGTGACTGAAGGTTGATTGTTGAGGCTCACAGTCTCTTGAGTTGCTTGCACAGCTTCTCTTGCATTGCTTTGTTGTGTAGTAGGCTCAACAGCTTCCCTGTTTTCAGTTCATGTTCATTCTGATTAACATTTTTTTGATTCTCATTCAATCTCTTTCTTTTACAACCTCTTGAATTGTGATTTAAACCTCCACAATTCCTACATTTAACTGTTTTCTGACTTGTTTTAGCTTTGTTGGATTTGCACTTGGTGGCTCATCTGATTCCCTTCTTCTCAACTTCTGTGGCCTGCCTACTTTTCCTTCAAATTTTGGTGGCAGTGGTGACCCTAATTGGCATACAGGCCAAAGTTCTGGACTATTAATTGGCATTATTGATTTTGCATAACACCTTTTATATGTTTCAGACAAGTAATAGTTATGCACATATTTCTCGGGGTCTTCATGCCTACACCAAATAGCACACCTGCATGTTTGCAGGGTATGCCAGTCAGATCCCATCTCCTGTAACTGCAAGTTTTTTCCCACACATCCCACACTGTGCTGCTCATACATCCCCATTATTTGAAAATGCCACTCATCAGATTTCATTGGAATGCACTCTCCAGCCTCCTTCATGTTTTTTACCAAAACTGTTCTTATTTTTGGACAAATTGCACTGTCCCATTTCTCTTCTTTCTCCCTATTCATTTGCATTCTTGTCATCAACAGATTTCTTATAGTTTCAATCATAGGAATAATAGGTTTTTCCCTTGTATCAAGTATGAAACTATTAAAACATTCACACATGTTGTTCAAAAGTATGTCACATTTAGGAAATGAACTAAAATGTGATCTGGTCCATTGATGTGGAGACTTTTTCTTCAACTAATCATGTTTATTTTCATCAATTTGTTTAAGTTCATCCATCATTCTCTCAAAATCATCATATCTAGTGGCCCTAGCAGCTGCCCACAAAGCATTCTTAATTGCAACACCCCCAAACCCATCCTTTTTTCATGTTATTGTGTAAGTGTCTTACACAGAATCTGTTGTCAACATCTGGCAGAATGCTCTCAAATGCTGGGATTAATCCTTTCTTTTTATCAGACATAAAAGTCCACTTGTATTGATTGTCAATCTCCAAATCCTCTTGCAACAAGTTGAGAAACCACGTCCAAGTTTCTTTTGTTTCACCCTCAACCAGAGCATAACAAATAGGAAATATATTGTTATTGGGATCAAGTCCTACTGTAGATAACAACTAACTACCAGTGTGCCCCTTCAGAAAACAACCATCCACACCTACAACAGGCCTACAAGCTGCCCTAAATCCCTCATTGCATGCAAAAAAACAAATGTAAAGCCTCTGAAATCTAGGTCCTTCCTTATCCTCTGTTAGCTTCAGAATTACAGTTGATTGTGGATCAGTTCTTTTTATTTATTCACAGTAATTTCTCATCTTGCTAAATTGTTCTTCAATGCTGCCCTCAATTAGCTCAAGTGCCTTTCTCCTTGCCCTATATGCTTGTGATCTTGACACATTTGCTTTCAATGTAGTACACAACTCATTTCTGAATGAAGATGTTCCCAATTTTGGATTTTCTTTGAATTTTTTCATGAAAGTCTTCCCAATCCAATATGAGCTTAGGCTGTTGTTATTGTAATTCCAATAGAAATTGGTGTGTTCATTTTTGAAACTTTTTATCTGCTACACCTGATCATTTTGCATAGGAGAGACAAGGATGCACCATTCACATCCGTCATTTTTACAAACAACCCTTAACCTCTTTTTATCATTTTTCACAAACTTCATTTTCATTCCTCTCCTTAAATAGTGACTCTGAATTGCAAACTTGGCCTCATTTTTGGAAGAAAAAATCATGCCAAGCTTGAATTCAAGATTTTTGGAATCTGTCCTGGGGTTATATTTTGGATATTTAGCCCCTACATCCTCGTCAGACCCCACATTGCTATTAAGTTCATCCCCACTGTCAACAATACAATCTTCATCCCCATCTTACCTTTGCATCCTATGGTACATCTCATTTGTGATGTATTCATTGTCCTCTACCATATTTTTTCCCTTATCTACCCCTATTTCACACTCATGATCTACATACTCTTCAAACAACCTATCATCTTCATCAAAATCATACTCACTGTCATGAAAATCATCATCATCAACATCATCATCTTGTCCACTACCCTCTTGCCCACCTATTTCTTCATCTTGCCCACTACCCTCTTCAGTTTTTAATCCCCAATGATACCCCATGTCCACATAAACTTAGTTATCCCCCTCCACATTGGTTGTTTGATCTAAATCAACCATGCCTACATCTTCTTCAACTACTGTGGACTACACTTGACTATGCATCGTCCCTATATCTTTCAAATGTTTAATGTATATTTCAACTTCAAAATTTTTGGGAATGTGCTTAAGAATTGTTGCTACATGTTCATCTCTCTCCAAATACCTCCCATTCTTCATATTTTTTTTTCTATATTTTTGTCATAATCTGAATCTACTCCTATCATTAAAGGCTTAACTCCCATTTAGCCCCTTATGTTTTCTTGAAAAAGCTAAAAACCCCCTTGTGATTTGGAAATAGGCAAAACTCCCCCTCGTGTTTTGTTAAACTTAGCAAAAAACACCCCTTCCGTTAGTAATTGACGGAAGGTGCACTACACGCACTGGCCATGCGATTTGGGGCGTTTTTTGACTGATTTTGACCTAAATTTTGTGCATTTTTTACAAAAATACCCCCATGAGTGTATATATTTAATTAGGGCATTTTTGACTTGTTTTGAGTGCTTTTTTTTTTTTTTTTTGCATTTTCATTCATCTAAAAAATTATTTTAAAAAAAAATCTATTTATCTAAAAATACCAAAAAAAAGATATAATTTTTTTAAGTGTCATAATTTAAATGGAAATATTAAATTAAAATTATAGTACATATATTAATATAGAAAATTTGACTCTCTTTTCGCATTTACAAACAAAGTCGATAAATGCTTCTTAAGGAGCGTAAGCGGCATTTTCGGCCAAGCCAGGATGTTGGGTAAGTATTTCAAGAAATACTCCATAAGGCCCGGAAGACTGAAATCATGTGGACTGAGTGTGAGTGCCTAACTTTTTATTAAAGTCGGTATAGGACTAGGGCTATTTAAAGGAGATAAAAAGTTTTTCAGCTGTCAAAATAAATTATGCTAATAGAAAAAGGAAGGAAAGATCAAAGCGATGGAAAGTCAAAGGGGAATTTCAAATTTAAATATCTTAATGAATATAATGTTAATATTTATAAAAACAAATTATATATTAATAACTAATTTTCAAATTATTATTTAGTTAAAATATTTACATATATTATCTTTATTTACAATAAATAATATTTAAATTTAAATTAATTGTATATGTATTGAATTGAAATTTAATATTTTTCTTTAATTATTTTATATTTATAAATATTTAGAAGGTTTTTTTGTTATTTTGAATTTATTTAAATTTATTGTCTTTTTAGATGTAATTAATTTTTATTTTAGTTATTTTGAATTTAAAACTAAAAAGTAAAAAAAATAATCAAAAATAAAAAATGGGCGGCGGCGGTCGCTGCCCTCGCCCAAAAATTGGGCGACCGCCGTCGCCCTCTGTACTGTTCTGGGCGATGGTGGTCGCCCAGCGGAATCTGGGCGACCGCGACGTCGCCCAATTTCAAGGGCGTCGCCGTCGCCCAGTTTCAGGGGCGACGGCGTCGGCGACGCCCGCTTTCTACAAGGCGGCTGGTGGGATTTCGGGGTGGGGAGGGGGGCGGCAGAGGGAGGGGCGGTTGGGGCTGGGGAGAGGGGCGGCTGGGGGTTGGGCGGCTGGGGGCTTATTTATTTTATTAATAATAAGAAGATAAAAAAATAACAAAAATAAATATAATATATAATATATAACACGAATGGTAAAAGTCGAACTCAAAGAGTTCGACTTCATCAAATTTTTATTTTTATTTTTTATAAAATACGAAGTCGAACTCATGGAGTTCAACTTCAACTTTTTTCTTTTTTTTTTATTTTATTATTATTATTATTTAGTCTGTGTATATTTAAATAAATGTACAACAAAAAATATATATTAACACAAAAAATATAATTACATTAAAAAATTATATTTAAATTAAAAAATAAAATTTAAAAAATTTATTATAATAATTACAATTCTTAAAATTATTATTATCTTCTACGACCCCTCACCGACGCATCAGCTTGTCTTGAATGGCCCTGCCTTTGTTGGTATTGTTGTCTATCTCGCGTTTGTGCCCAATCCATCTCGTTAGGAATACGTGATGTTTGGCTTCTACCAGGACGAATGATGCCACGCAAATTAGTGTCATGGACCAACTCAAATTGTGGAACATTCCAATGATCCTCCGCCATCAAAGGATGAAAAGACTTAGAATATATATTCTCCTATAAGCCATTATATCATAATAGTCCTTCACCATTGATGGGGCACTAATTCTATATGCAGCGCATACCTTTTGAGCATGCGAGCACGGGATGCCAAATTGACTCCATTTGCCACATGAACATTCTCGTGTGGCAATTTTGACGACGTGAAATCCACATCCAGTCTGACGTTTTGTCACAACGGAGGCAGATTGTTGGTGCTGGTTGTATCTCGTCACAGCATGTTCAACACTTTTTTCGAACCAACGTTGGAACAATTTGTTTGCAAAGTCCGTCCATAGTTGGTTGTTGCTTAACATGACACCACTCTTTGTCATCTTCTCACGAAAATAGTGGACTGAACGAGCAAATGTTATTTTCACTATTGCAGTCACAGGCAATCGTCGAGCCCCTTTCAGAACTCCATTGATGCACTCTACATGTTGGTTGTGAGAAATTCCGCACCGCCATCCGCCATCGTGAGAAGCTGTCCATTATTCCTTTTCAATATTCTCTAAGAATTGTAATTATTATAATTAATTTTTTAAATTTTATTTTTAAATTTAAATAAATTTTTTGATGTAATTATATTTTTTTGTACATTTATTTAAATATACGCAGAATAAATAATAATAATAATAAAATTAAAAAAGAGTTGAAGTCGAACTCTTTGAGTTCGACTTCGTATTTTATAAAAAATAAAAAAATAAAAATTCGGTGAAGTCGAACTCTTTGAGTTCGACTTTTACCATTCGTGTTATATATTTATATATTATATTTATTTTTGTTTTTTTTTTTAATTTTTATAATTAATAAAATAAATAAGCCGGCGCTTGGGGTGGGGGTGGGGTGGGGAAGAAGTATTTTTATTTAATAAAAGTATAATAATAGTTTAATTTTTAATAATATATTTAAAAAATAATTAAATCTAAACCGTTAATTTTTTTTTATAAATTTAAGATTTGACGGTCAAAATTAATTGATTAGATCTAACGGCTCTAGTGTAATCAATAAAGATCCAACGGTCATTAAAATAAGAAATAATATATAATAAGTAAGGGCATAACGGTCAATTTATCAAAAAGATAACGCCGTTAGGGTCTTTTAATGGAGATGGGCGATTGAGCTTAATTTTACAAAACACAGGGGGGTTTTTCGTCTATTTTCATAACAGAGGGGGTTTTTCACCGACTTTTCAAAACATAGGGGGGTTTTATGCAGTTTAGCCATCATTAAACCTCACTTCTGCAGCATATCCCCAGAAATCTGTAATCTCTACATTTTCACCGTCGACAAAGTCAAAAATACTCCACATTCCCACCTACACAATCCCTATGTGGACTATGTTGCATAACCCCATTGTAGTACAACTTAGGGCATGATTGGTATGTAGGAATGGAATTGAGTGGGAATGGAATGAAGTTGAGAATGGAATGAAGATGGGAATGGAATCATATTTGGATACCATTCCTATGATTGGTATACACAAGAATTAGAAGGCAATGGAACTATCATTTCTTAATTGATTCCATTCACATAATTGATAATCAAAAAGAGATGGTTAGTAATGGAATAAAATTACTTTTACGACAAATGTGCCCTTTAATATATTTTTATTTTGGGAACATTGAATGCATTTTATAATAGTTGTATTTTAAAAAATTACTTATAGAATGTTATAAGAAATTTATTTAAAAATCTCATATATGAGTAAAAACAATCTATGAGAAATTTATTTACTTAGAACACATAGATAATATTTTTTCTGCAAAAGATATTGTATTAATTTGAACAACCAATAATTAATCTAATTTAATCACAATGCATCTACTACTTTGTCTGAATATTCAATAAAAAAATGAGCCGTCTTCTATGAGGATTAATTTTTAATAATAATATAAAATAATTTTTAAAAAATATGTGTGGTATATACTAACAAAAAATTGCATAATAAAAGTAAGGAAGTTGGTCAGGAGGGGATGAATTTTGAACAAGCATGGTGGACGTTGAGACCGACTAATGAGATGAAATGATATTGGTCGGTTTATCATATGACTTTTGTTGTTTTTATATGTTATTTTACGTGGTTTTTTTCATAGTTATATGATTTTCCTTCAGCAGTAATATTCCACATGAATAATAATAAGTAATCATACAAGAAGAAGATATTAAAAAAGTGAGTGCCAATAAAATTTACTTGGTAATTTTGATAGTTATATATTTGAAGAAGACGTTTAATAAGAATATGATGATAGAAATAGGTTTTGTTTTGGTTAATAAGAATAATTTTGTCAAGAAAATATTTTTTTCCATTCCCAACATAATAGGAATAGGTAATACCATGGTGTGGGGATGGAATTACTAATCCCTTCCCTAAGGGAATAAGAATTCCTATGGAATGACCAATTCCTTTCCTTTCTTATACCAATCATATGTATAGGAATGAACTTGGGAATATCAATTCCATTCTCAACCCATTCCCTCATACCAATCATGGCCTTAATAGTATAACACTTCTCTTCTCCTATGAAGTCTATGTAATTCAAATTTTTATTAAGTTAATTTATTTATAAAAAAAAAAAAAAAACCAACAAACAATATTAGAAATTAGAAATTCTCAACCATCCTACAATCAGAACTTACTAGTATAGAAAATCAACAACATTACAATATCATCATCCATAATAGTTTACAAAAAACGAAACTCACAAAAATCAACATTATACTATATTATCAAATCGACCAAATCAGTAAAAAATCACTTCAACATAAACACAAAATCAAATACTAGGAAGAAATTATCACTTACCGTAGTTTGGCGTGAAATCCAGAGCGTGTTTGCTTCTCCTAACCATGGACCTTGCTTCTCCACTCTCTCACAATTCCTCCTTCTTCGAGGCCGAAAGAAATCTCACTCAAAACACTAGATTAGGGGTTGAATGCACTCAATGATCCATGCTAATGGGTTGGTTTTCAGAAATTCGAAGGTTTTCTCGGTCAATTTTGAGGTAGTATGGATTGAGAATTTTGTAATTAGGGTTTTGGTAGAGGAAAATGTGGGAGACGGGTTCAGACTTGGGAGTAATTGGGGGAAATGGTTGATTTTGGGAAGAAAATAGCTTCACATGCGCAGCACGTGCGTGTTTTCCGTTAACTCATAACAGAGAGTTGACGGTAGGACCAAAAGTGTCCAAAAATATATCTAATTGGGACCAAAAGTGTAACTTGCAAATAAAGGGGGACCAAAACTGTTTTAGTGGTATTATGGAGGGACCAAAAGTGTAATTCTCCCCTCAACTTAAGTTCTTCCAATTAATGCGGATATATTTTTCAAAATTTATGAGCGAGGGATCAAATTGTAATTTGAAAATGAAAAGGGACGGACTAATATGATTTTCTTTGTAAAAAAGAAAAAAAATTACAAGGGCCAACGGAGGGACTAATCCATAATGAATTTTAAAAGATAGAGACTATTTTGAAGTTAAAATTTAATATTAGGGACTAAAATAAACTTTTCCCAGCTTCGAAATTGCAGTCTCCTCCTCTATCTCTAATCTAATCCAAATTTGCACCGGCTGGAATCAAGAACAGAACCAGTAAAACGAAGACATCCTCTTGAATTGGAAGCGTGTCGCAATCTCTCCATAGCTTCGGGTGGCCATCAACAATGGCTTCCTCGTATGCTCTTATCACCTGGAAACCTTTATCCTCACTCAATTCTTCAGCAACCAGCAAGAAGTGTACCACTGCTTCCTTGCAAGAACTCTCCACTCTCAACAACCGAACCCAAATTTTCAGTTCTCTGCAATATAAACATAAATTTCATAGTGGGTGTCGATTTTCTTGGAAACATGGAGAAAGTTTCAATCTTTTGGCATTTTCATCTTCAAATGGGAACTGGGTAGAGGTGGAGGCTGGTGCTCCTAAAGAGTACAAGGAGGATGAGTTCATAGTGGTCAATTTTTACCGGTTTGTGTTTATCCAAGACCCTGAAGAGGAGGTCTCTAAGCACCTCTCCTTCATGCAGGTGTTATTCCTAATTTTTCCTATGTGTTCTTTAATGGTTTTTCATGGGCACAATGCTATTGTTTAGGTGCTGTTTTGCTGCATTATTCTTGGTTCTCTTTTTCGCTGATTGTTATTTATAGTTGGAAGAACTGCATAGAAATCTCAGGGAGAATAATGTATGTCATTGTCTGACTTTATTGCTAGGAATAAAGACCAGTTTTTTGTAGCACAGAATTTTAGTTTTATTGCCTACAAGTTGGGTTCAGAAAGAAATTCCAAAATGTGAAGTCCTGGTAATTTCGAATCAGACTTCATCACATGCCATGATTCTTTGTTTGGTGAAGTGAAGGTAGCTGGAAGATAATTCATGAGTAATTTACAATTGAGTTGATTTTATTTTAGGTATCTTGTCAAATCTTATTAGATTTACTTTCATAATGTGGTTCAGATGGATACCAGTCAGTAACTATATACCTTTTGATACTGAATTAGGGTCGTGATATCCATGGTCGTATATACGTGAATGAGCAAGGTATTAATGCACAGGTATTGCTTTTCCTTTCTCTTTCTTCTCTGCTCTTTCAGAAATATTAGTTTCTTGCATGCTTATGCCAGTACTGGTTCAAAAGTTTGTCTTTTGTTTATTTTGCTGTTCTGTAGACATCTTGTCGACGAATATAACAATCTCCATGTCAAAATTTGGTCATAGAATATGGATCTGATTGTAGCTGGCTTCATACTAGGAAAAGTTAATTCTTGAATGAATAATGTTTATGCTGCACTTTTGCTGACCAACTCTTGCCCGACACTCTTGTGCAGTACAGTGGACCGTCTAAAGACGCCCTTGCCTATGTTGAATGGTTAAAGGAAGATCATAGGTTTTCTGACATATTGGTTCAGATCTCTCCAGCTGTAAGTGGCCATGCTTTCCCAAAATTGAAGCTGCGGTACAAGCCATCACTTGTACAGGCAAGCTACTATTCTCTAGGTCCTCCTCATCACTCTTATATTCTGTTAAATTTCCCGAGTGCATGCAAAAAGCTTTCATGGAGAGTGATGGGTCATCCCAAATCATTGTTTTTGTTTTGCAATTTTAGCATATCGGTTCTAGTGCATTGTTCGTCCTTTAAGGAATTTATGTTGTTCAGTAACCGTCTTTGAACCTATATTTTGTTCACAGTTGGAAGAGGGCATCTCACATCTCCCTTTGCTTGACCCTTCAATGCGTGCTACGCCTCTTACACCATCTGAATGGAGAAGCAAGCTGGAGGCAGTAAATAAGATTGACAATTCATTAAATACAGTGAAAACCAACTGCATTCTACTCGATGTGAGAAACGGTACAATTCTTTTAAATAATAGCTCAATTCTTGCTCGTCTATCTATTGGTTGTTATATGTTTCATGTATTTTAAATTTCTCTTTATTTGCGATCCTTTTAGGTTTCGTGTACCATGAATTGTTTAAACCACTTCAAAAGTTATTGTTTTCATTTATAATTAAGACTTCGTTTATGATTTGAGCCAGTAATAACGCCATTTGTAATTAGGTTATGAATGGGATGTCGGTCACTTCCAGGGGGCGCAGCGTCCAGATGTTGATTGCTTCCGAAGCACTTCGTTTGGGCTATCTGAGTCAGAGGCAAGGCCATCTTCTGACATGCTATAGAATCACGTTCTGAATGGTCGTAACCCTTCTACATCCATGAAAAAGTTAATCATCTTGGTGGCACACTTAACATTTTAAATATGTAAACAGTGATAAAATTCTGTGATCTAAATCACTTTATAAACTGTGAAGCGTTTGGCGACCAACATCATTTCAGGATAAGAATGACTGTAAGATAATACTGTGCATTTACTCTGTCCCACTTCTCAGAATCGGCTGTGATAGCTTATATTGAAATACTTTTGAGCCCAGTGAAAAGTAAAACCAGTATAATATAGACATTGTTCTCTATCTATCTTAGCATTTGCTTCATTTTTCTCCCTTTCGTTTCCCAGAGTTCAATTTACGAGTACTGTGTCATTTTATGTGGCATTGTTATCATGGATATGATCCATTTAGACTTAGAAGTTCTCTTCCTGCTTAGTATAATTATTTTGGTCAAGTTTTCTCTTAGAGATAACTACTAAACATAAGTTGTACTAATCCCTCTCCAGGTCATTGCTTCAGATCCTTTAGCTAATGTTGATCGAGAGAAGACTGATATACTGATGTACTGTACAGGAGGGATCCGCTGCGATGTATACTCCACAATCCTTAGGTCGATCTCATTATGTTTTCTTTTTATATTTTCCGGTATGCATCTTTCGGTTTGCTTCTGAACATAAACTCACTCAGTTCAACTTTATGTGTACACTTGTCCTCTTCTTCTTGGACTACAAGTATCATTCAGAATTAATTTCAACTAACAGCTATATTCTAAGGTCTATTTTCCCATAGCCAGAAGGATTCAAAGGCTGCATCATATATATATATATATATATATTGTTTCAAGGACGGCGCTGATGGTGGTTTGGACTAATAGGCTTCTCATGTGTCAGGCAACAGGGGTTCAAACGATTGTATACTCTAAAAGGAGGTGTTTCTCATTATCTTGAAAACGAAGGCTCGGTTGGATGGGTTGGAAATCTATTTGTTTTTGATGCACGTCTTTCTCTACCACCTTCAACCTACAAGCCGGAAATCAGTGCTGAGGCAAGTGGAGAGCAAGAAACGTCCCATTCCTTTGCTAAATGCTACATATGTGGGTCTCAAGTATCTCAGTTGAGGCATCGCAACTGTGCAAATCTTGATTGCAACCTGCTCTTCCTGTAAGTCTTCATCTTCCTAACAGAAGCATCCTACTAGTTTTTGTTTTTTCTAGATTCTTCATAATGATTAATGACTAGGTGTTTAATTTCATAGTAAAAAATTGACTTTCTAGTCTCCACAGGCCGTCTTTCTCCTTAATAGCTTGTAGTAACAATTGCCGTGTACCACATCGCAGATGCTGTTTGAAATGTGTTGATGACTTCAGCGGATGCTGCTGTATGAAGTGCACGTCCGCCCCTCGTCTCAGGCCTGTACTACCCGGGCACCAGAGATATCAAAAGTGGCATACATATCGAGATCTTGAGTTGCAGGGCAGGTGAAGATTAATGCTTTTTGGAAGTGGTGTTGAAATTCATGCGGAGACGATAGAAAACGAAAGTAATACCCGTGCAATTATTACCTTGCGATCGAGCATCAGAACGACACTGCCATTTCTTGCTGGATATTTTACAGACAACATTCTCATGATGGCTGGAACCACAAGGCGTGAATCTTGGGAGTTTTGACCTCAAACCGTACTCTGATGAGTTGAAGTTGATGCGATTAACTGTGTTATACTGTTCTAAGATTGTTGCAAGACGATTCTTTCTTCTTGTCTTGAGACTCTGCTATTAGCTCGTACTGAAGGCAAGCATACTTCTTTCTTTTGATCTACGCCGTATCCTTCTTGTTCTTCTTTTCTTTTTTTTCTTTTTTAAATTTTTAGTACAATGTCTCGTTGTTGAAGAATCGATGTTGTAAACTTTGAGTCAATGTAAGTTTTTTTTTTTTTTCGAATAATTGATTGAATGTAGGTTGATAGATGGAAATTGTTGGTGATATGTTATGGTTATATATGTTGATCATGAGAAGAAATAATATTAGAGATTAGAGAAGGTTTTGTGGTTGAGAAGAAATTTTTATATTTTTTGATGTTTCGTAAATTACAATTGAAAGTCCAATTTGAGGTTAATTAATTAAATAGAATAAATTGCATAAAATCCCCTGTGTTTTCAAAATTTAGCTAAAAACTCCCATGTATTACAAATATAAGCAAAAAACCCCTTATGTTTTCAAAAATATTGCACACTCTCCCCATCCGTTAAATAAGCCTATCGGTGTTAAAATTTGTGTCGAATTGCCCGTTATACCCTTGGGATAAGCCATTGATCTTCAACTTAAAAAAAATGAACGGTCCAAATCTTAAGAAATTTAAAATATAATTTTTATTTATATATCTATAATTATATATATGTACACTATACATACACTATATATATATGATATATAAATTCTATAGGCGGCGACAGCCGCCGCGAGACAGCGGTTGTCGCCGCCAGTCCAAGAGACCACGACATTGCCGTAGCCCACGCATAGAGGGGGCAACGGCGACGTCGCCCCCGCAAATGAACGGGGCGATGGGAGTCGTCGCCCCCAAAAATGGGGGCGACGCGAGTCGCCCCTGCCAGAAGGGGGCGACGGTCGCCGTCACCCCCTTCTGCAGGGGCAACATCGCTCAAATCCAGTGTCCTGGATCACGTTGGGGGACGGTGGTAGCCCAGAGAAGAAGGGCGACCGCCGCCGCCTAGTAATGGCCAGCGATGAGCGGCTGATGCGAGGTCCGACGAAGAAGACGACACAGGGTAATGGCCAATTTTATTATTTTTAATTTTTAAAAAATTATGTAAAAATAATTTAGTATTTTCAGAATTTGAAAATAATAAAATATATGAAAGTTTTAGTTTAAATAGATATATTGGTAGTTTAAGTTTAAATATCACTTTTATTAAATAATATATGAAACAATTTAATAAAAAAATTTAGTATTTTGATATTTAATTAGTATCTTTAATAAATAAATCTATTTTATTGATATAATAAAATTAAATAATAATTTATAAATAAATATAATTAATTAAATATATTAAAGAGTAAATAAAAAATTAAATTAAGCAATAATATATAATTTATTAAAATATATGTAAACTAAAATATTGTTTTCTCTTGTAATCAAAGAAAGGGGTACAATAGACATTTTCAAATATAAGATAATGTCAAAAGGTGTCCAAAAAGATGCCCACTCGCACTTTAGGCATGTGAGATGCACTCTCCGTTAATTTCTAACGGAAAGGGGGTATTTTGTTGCATTTTCCATAATACTGGGTATTTACACCTAACCCCCTTCCATTAGAGTTTGGACAAAAAATATTTAGGTCAACAAAAAAAAAATTACATAAATTTTCAATTTTGCCTCTCATTTAACATTTTTATGAATATTTTTGTACTTGTAAGGGGATAAATGTAATGTATATATATAGAGTGAGTTAACATTATTATATTTCATTGTTTATAAGTACAAAATTATTACACGGGAATGTTAGATAAGGGATAAAATTAAGGGTTAAATATAGTTACCACCCCTGAAGTATTCACTCCATATCAATTACCCCCCTAAAGTATTAAAACCTTCAAAAAAAAAATCCTGACCTTCTAACTCCTTTCATTTTTAAGTTCAAAAAGTCCATTTTACCCTTACTAAAAATTGCTTATTGAAAAAAAATTAAAGAAATTTTTAAATACCAAAATCACTCTTTTTTGAAACTTTGTCTAATTCTAGTTTCACTTGTTCATCGAGCTCTTTTATTTTCGTAATCCTAAAGTACTTTAAGCTCATTTTGTTTTAGTTTCCCTTGTTTGTCAAACCAAATTAAAAATGAATTTATACATGCATATATATATATTTATATATTTACGTAAACAAATATACAATTAATAAAATCGAAAGAGCTGATCATGAGCTAATAAAAAAATATACAATTAATATATATTTACAAGGAAAATAGCACTTTTGGTCTCATAAGTTAGGCTGTTTCACTTTTGGTACCATTCATAACGGGAGTAGCACTTTTGGTCCCGTAAGTTGAAAAAATTAACACTTTTGGTCCATATTATTTAATAAAGTTGACCATTTTTCGTTAGATTTTTGTGTTGGAGGGAATTTTGGCGCCATTTCTTGCTTAATGACATTTTTGGAGGGTAATATAACTATTTTTTTTGGGGGGGGGGGGGGGGAATCAAAGTTTGAAGCTTTGAGTGCAAAGAAAGAGATTTTCCCTCTCCTCACCCAAAAAAATTCAATCTCATCTCCAATTACCAGTTTTTAAGTCTTATTCATTATTGAAATTTAGTACAAGATAGAAGAATTTTAAAGCAAAAAAAATCTATAAGACTTAAAAACTGGTAATTGGAGATGAGATTGAATTTTTTTGGGTGAGGAGAGGAAAAATCTCTTTAAACGTTATATTACCCTCCAAAATATCACTAAGCAAGAAATGGCACCAAAATCCCCTTCAACACAAAAATCTAACGGAAAATGGTCAACTCTGTTAAATAATAGATGGAATTATTGACGTGGACCAAAAGTGTTAATTTTTGCAACTTACTGGACCAAAAGTGTTACTCCCGTAATAAATGATACCAAAAGTGAAACAAGCCTAACTTACAGGACCAAAAGTGCTATTTCCCCTATATTTACATATATATGGTAATTATATAAATGGGAAAATTATATGAATGTATAAATTTATTTTTAACTTGGTTTGACAACTAAGTGAAACTAAAGTAAAATGAGCCCCAAATACTTTAGAATTATAAAAATAAAAAGAGCTCGATGAACGAATGAAAATAAAATTAGATAAAACTTAAAAAAAGAGTAGTTTTGGTATTTTAAAAATTTCTTTTATTTTTTTTTATAAATCAATTTTTAGTAAGGGTAAGATGGACTTTTTGAACTTCAAAATTAAAGGTGTTAGAAGGTCAGGGGTTTTTTTTAAGGTTTTAATACTTTAGGGGGTAATTGATGTAGGGTGGATACTTCGGGAGTGATAACTGTATTTAACCCTAAAATTAAAAATTTATGTAATTTTATTTCCTAATGCTAGCATTTTTTGTCAGTCCCAACAAAATGGGGTCAGGTGTAAATGGTCAATTTTTGAAAGGGGTGTAAGTGTAATTTTAAAATTTTTTTGGGGGAAGTGTAATTTTGCATTTTCAGAGGGGTCTAAGTGTAATTAACCTTAAATATAAAGATAAATAATCTGTATCAATATCTATCCATCTATATTGGCTTAATTGCATAAAATCTCCCTGTGTTTTAAAAATTCGTCAAAAAAACCCCTTGTATTTTAAAAATAGGCAAAAACCCCCTTTTGTTTTATTAAATATAGCTCAATCGCCCCTCTCTATTAAATTGACTTAACGCCGTCAATTTTTTTTGTTTGACCGTTATGCCCTTTTTATTATTTATTACTTTTTTATTTATAACCGTTGGATCTCATTTAATTATATAATAACCGTCACATCTAAATAATTAATCTCAATTGTTAGATCGTAGAAAAATGAAGGGTTTGGATTCAACAAATTTTAATTTATATTATATATAAATAATTAGAAATTATAAAAAACAAAACTATTATTTACATATAAAATTAAAAAAAAAACCCCTACTCCCCCCCCACCCCCACCCCCCCCCCCCGGGCTGCCTACCCCCACCCCGCCGTCGCCCTTCTGTGTGTGGGGCGACGGCGTCGTCGTCGTCGCCCGTTCTGTGTGGGGGCAACGGCGTCTCCGTCGCCCCTCGCTGCCACCCCCAATTTTTTTTAATTCTTTTTAATTAATTAAGAGGCATTTCAAATAATTATAATAATTATAAGATATTTAATTAATAATTTTGTATATTTTCAAATAATTTTTAAAAATATTTAAATTAATTTATAAATTTAACATTTATATTTATATAGATATCATTATTTGAAAAATAATATTTAGTATATTTTTTCTATTTTTTGGTATTTTGATACTAATATAAATATATTTAAGAACAAAAACTATTAATAATTTTTTAGAGATAGGAAACAAGAAGAAAATGCTTAAAAAAAGTAATTTGGACCATGTTAATTTTAGATACGATATAGGGGCATTTTAGTCAATTAAGGATCAAAAAAAGGTTTGCGCAAAAAATCAAGCCTAATCGCACTTCAGGCACGTTCCCTCCACCTTCCGTTAATTTCTAACGAAAGGAGGGGTTTGTGCTGCATTTATTAAAACATAGGGGGATTTTTGCCTATTTACAAAACACAATGGGGTTTAATTTTAGCTATTTCGCCAAAACATAGGGTGGTAAATTGGAGTTTAGCCATCTTTATTCTCTATCTATATCTATATCTATATATCTATAAAAGTATGAATCACCTAAAAATTTTCTTTTTTTTTTTAATTAGACTAAATTAACTTTGTATATTATTTTTCTAAGGATAAAAAAGGTAAAATAATATACTTATTAACTCCTATTAATTACTTTTCACATTACACATATTTACTTCTATTAATTACTTTCACATTGTTCATGTTTATTCCTATTAATTACTTTTCATATTATACATATTTACTCATAATTTTTTTTTGTCTATCATATTCATAATGTAATACACTTTCTAGATAAAAAATACACTATGATATAACACGAAATAACTAGAAAAAATTATGATAATTGAAATGATTTAATGTTGAGAAATTTCCTAGCATAGATATACATGAGAATATGTTAGACTATTAGACATATTAAAATATATAGGTTAGATGTCGAATGAAAATCAATTAACTGAAGTGTCATGTAAAGCAAACATTTTAAAGAGTAACATAGGTTACAAGAAAAATGAGAATCAATTAAATCACTTATCATGTAAGTAAACACTTTTTATAGTAAGATAGACTAAAATAAAATTTGAGCTTTTGAGATGTAATTACTGGGTACATTATGAGATAGATAGTATGTCGAAAGAAGGATTCATAAGATTTTTTAATCATCTCTAATATAATAGAACCAAATATCAATGTACACAATTTGATCTTTTCAACAATATTAATGTATGATAGAATTCGCTTTTTGCAAAAAAAAAATATGAAAAGGTGTAAATGCTACTCTGAAACCATCTCAACAAATATCCGTTTTCCAGAAAAAGAAAAGAAAAGGAAGAAAAAATGGGAAGGCAATCATAAATATTGTCTAAATCTATCTATGTCTTTATTATGTATATTATAAAAGTGTGACTGATTTTCCATACTTTATGTTTCTTCCTTTTTTGTGATGCCAATTACATCATTTTTATATAATAGTAGATTACAAACATTTGTGTACAAATAAGTAATTTTGTAATAGTTGTTAATTACTTCCATCGTTGAATTAAGATAGAATTTAATAAAAATACATCATAATAAAGAGTTATATCATAATAAAGAGTTTTATTCATTACTAATTAAATAAAATTAGTTAAAAATCTTAATACTAACTAGAAAAAATATATAATCTATATAATTAGGAGAATATAAGATTTAAAAACTTGAAAAAGCATATCTTTGAAAGAAAGGGAAGCAATTCATTGGAAAATTTACCATTTATTTTATATGTAAGTTAGCTTTTATAATAATATATTGTAAAAATATGAGTAATTTGAGATGTTTTATTTTTAATCTTTTTGATGATTAAAATATTAAAATTCATAGAAAATATAAATTTACATGTCAATTAATCATATCCCAGGATACTTAGTTAATACTATAATACCGCAAGTTCAACAAAATAAAACTTCAATTAAGAACAAGGAACTTAAATAAGTTTATGTTATAATCAATTATTTATGAAAAATAAATTTAAAATAAGATCAATTCTTTCATAAGTGGTTTCATAATTAATTATATTTAAATATTAATTATAAAATATAATAATATTATTCAAAACTTATTTTTTATGAATTAAATAAGTCAATGATTTGTGGATTAATTAATGCACTGATTACTTGGTCTAAAGAATTCTACTATATTATTTTCAATAATAAGTAATTTAAAATATCACATTTATATTTCTAATTCAACTCTAACTTAATGAAATTAGTCAATAATTTTTATGCTTATTCTATTTAATTTATTTTATAAAATATTATTGGTCAATTTAGACTATTTTCCGCCCACATGAGAAAATAAAATAAAAAGTAAAGAGATTATTATAAGAAAATTATATTGTAAACAACTTTATATTCATAGTTAGTATAAGAGTTAACAAATAGAAAGGAAAAGAAAAAACTAATTATTTAAAATCTTATTTCATTTGTGAAGAAAATTTAAAGTATGGATTAATTTAAATGATATTTTTTTAGTACAAATATAGGGATGTAAAGAGTAAATTAATATTTCATAAGTGAAACAAATATAAGGATCGAAAATTAATATTATAAAGAGAAATAATTACAAGATTTAAAATTTTAAAACAAATATTTACAAATAAATTTATTGAGATAATACAAATTACATGCAACGCACGTGATTCGGACTAGTATACTTAAAGATACCAATTTCGGGAATAACATGACAGTTTTATTGTTCTTCTTTTATTTTTGATAATTTATTTTAAGAAGCCCAATTTGAATATTCGTATAATTTTTTGTGAGTGGTTATTCTAATTATCTTTACAATAAAATTATTTTATTATTGACATCAAGATTTTAGAATAGATAAATAAGTTGGCTAATAATTAGGTTCGAAATTAAAACTCATATTAAATCTGAACTATTGTATATTTTTAATATAATAAATTCGTAATAATCCTATACTAAATTTGGGTCTTATGCATCTTGATGATAGAAATAATACAAAATCTTTTTTTCTATTTATTGATTTTGGATTTGTAATTAAGTCAAAATATGTTCGAATACTATGCGTAAGGAGATGGGTCCATGTCAAAATTCATGACGCTCAAATCCAATAAGAGTAAGTCAAAACTACTTTATTGTGTTTGGATCTATTTTTTTTTTTAGTTTGTCTTGTTTTGTAAAAATAGAGAGAGAAAATGAAAGATAAGTGGGTGTATTTTGAAAATTGTGCAATATGTTTGTATTTATTTTTAGAGATAAAGTAAAATAGTTTGAGATATGTTTGTATGTTTGCATTTATTTTTGGGATGGATAAAATATTATTTATATCAACTCATGAATAGTGTTATATATATACACATGTATATTTAGTTTTTAGACTATTTTTATAGGAAGTTGTGTATTACATTTCATTGTATTTGGTATTTATTTATAATATTTTATAATATAATATCAACAATTAAAATAAAATCTTATATTTCATAAATACCTTTATATACATACAAATATAGACACATGACTTTACTTTATATTGGTGTAACAGTGACACAATTTTTTAATGAATTAATTTAGAAATAAGTTAATTTGATATATGGTTATGCACAAGTAATTATACAACTCGTGAATTACATAAAGTACACATGTGTATAATTCGATTTATATATATATATATATAATTTGTGTATATAAATTACTAAAAGATAATATTATTATTTATAATATTTTATTTTTAGTTTTTAAAGTGAAAGGTAGGGGTGTTCAACAAAATTATGGACCCGCCCCAATCGATCGATCCAACCCAAACTGCAGCGCAATTAGCGGGCTAAGGGTGGAGTGGGTTGGTCCTGGCTAGTTAAAAAAAGACTGCACTTTAGTAATCGGGTTTGATTTTATGTTTACGTAGACACATAAACGGCGTTCAACCGCGATAATAGCAATAAGAATAACAACAAGACCACCACCACCACCACCACCACCACCACCACAACCACCACCACTACCAACAACAACAACAATAACAATAATAATATACTAGAATTCCTTATATGTTATACAAAAGTTTTGATAATACATCAACTAATATTCAAGACAATAATAACAATTATGATATTTATTATTGATATCATATAACATATATATATATACATATAAATATGTAAATGAGATTTATAAGGGTGTAACCTAGTTTATAATAGAAGGAGAAATATACCCCTAGAAAGGACCCAAAATCACTAGAAGACCTGTAGACCCGCGCATAAACCATATGGGTCGGATCGCGCGACCCGACCCGGGTCAGCGACCCGAAACGTATCTTGTGACAAGTGTCCAGATCTAGACCCTTTAGGCGAAAGTAGCTCAAAACTGGAGGATGATGCCACGTGGGCTGCCCAAGTACGGACACATGGTGCTATAAATACGCCAACCCCACAGTATTTAAGGTAAGTTATTCTCGTAATATTCAACCAGATATTTCCACCAATTCGCCATATTTCTATCTCGACCAGTGTCTGACTTAAGCATCGGAGGGTCTACGCCGGGGACACTCCCGACTAGTCTCACGTGCTTGTTTCTTCTCAGGTTACTTGTCTGGGGGGCTTACTAGATCGAGCTCGTGGGCATCCAATTAAGGTATACACAGGAGATCGAATAGGCGACCCGGATCAGTTGGCGCTGTCTGTGGGAAAAATCTGAGAAGATTACCTGCTGTTCGAGATGGAAGGACCATCTAGGAGAGACCAATTCTCGGGGATCACGAAGGTACGTCACAGAGACAAAATGATCAAGTTATACAGATCACTAGATATGAACTACAAAATATGATAGATGAAGCTAGTAGGAAGGCAAGCAGGAACGCTATAGTGGAGTATGAGAGAGGAACTGCCACCCCAATAATCCGTGAAACTGCAAAGCGACAGCTATTTAGAGAAAAGGGTATTGAGGAAGAGCTTAGGGAAGAGGATAGCAGAGAAGTGCCTGTGAAAGGTGCGGCAATGGAGGTATCGGATGAGGCATCTAGCCAAAAGGGAAAGAGCAAAAGGAGAGAACCGGGTATATTGAAAGCTGAGGTCGAGGACGTTGGTCGCCAAATTGAGAGGTTGGGAGCTCAGATTAGCAAACTCAAACGTAGAGGGGAGATAGTGGCTTAGAATAGGAACTCGCCTTTCTCCAACAAGATCCTCACTGAGACCGTGGATCCTCATTTCAGAATGCTAGATTTGCCTAAGTACGATGGTAGCAAAGATCCACAGGAACACATCGCTGCATTCGACCTGGTAATGAACCTCTATGGTCAATCTGATTCCATTAACGCTAAACTGTTTGTGACTACTCTAACAGGAAAGGCGCAAGAATGGTTCACTAGTTTGCCCAGTGGAACTGTCGAAACGTATGAGCAGTTGATACAAAAATTTGCATTTCATTTTGCAAGCAAAAAGAAGCAAAAGAGATCAGCCACATACTTGTTCACGATAAGGCAAAAAGAAGACGAATCACTAAAAAGCTTTGTGGGAAGGTTTAACAATGAGACCCTAGAGGTCTAAGATCTTAGAATTAACATGATGATCAGTATTCTCATACACGGACTGAGGAAAGGACCCCTTCGCTTCAACATTAGCAAGGGACCCCCTGAAGATGTAGAGCAGTTAATGAAGATGGCTCAAAAATACATCGATGAGGAAGAAATGAATGCCATGAAGGATGGTGAATGGACAGGAGGTCGAGGTTGAGATCGAGCCAGGGACCAAGGCCGAGACCGTAGGGTGTGATCTGAAAAATATCATGAAGCACCATATCAACCTAGATTCCATAGATGTACTCCATTGAGAGCCTCCAGGGAACAAATGATGATGATGGTGGAAAAAGCAAATGTTCTCCAATGGCCGAAGAAGACGCGAGCTACACCATCAAAGAGATACTTGGGCAACAAATACTGCAGGTTTCACAAAGAAAAGGGACATGACACTGAGGATTGCTTTCAATTGAAAGACAAAATTGAGAGGTTGGTTAGGCAAGGATACTTCAAGGACTATGTTAGAGAACCTCATAAGTTTGAGAGGGAAAGGGAACCCAGAGAAGGGAGACGAGAGAGATCTAGGAGTAGACCTCGCAGCAGGGATAAGTTCAGAACAAAGGAAAATAGGAGAGAAGATAGGCAGGACGAGGTCGCACGCGGCAATGCCCCTGTGAAAGGGGTCATCCACACGATCGCGGGAGGACCTACAGGTGGTGACTCAGCGAGGTCGCAAAAAAGGTACACCCGATACGGGAGCTCAGAAAGAAAGGAGTTTATCTTGAATGTGGAACAAAATGAGGAAATCACATTCAGTAAGAAAGATCTAGTGGCAGAGGCGGGGTCGCAGAATGACCCCATGGTTATCAAAATGGAAATCGTGAATTTCCTAGTGCACAAAGTGTTGGTCGACAATAGCAGTTCAGTAGACATTTTATTCATGTAAGTATTGAGGAAAATGGGATTTGATTCTAACCGTCCGCAACCTGTACAAACACCCTTGGTTGGATTTGGAGGTAGCGAGGTGACACCATTGGGAACCATCGACCTCCCAGCCTCTTTGGGTGATGAACCAAGAAGAAAAACTTTGATGATAAAATTTTTAGTTGTTGATACTCCATTTGTTTATACCATAATTTTGGGGAGACCCAGTTTGAACTTGTTTCAGGCTATTGTATCCACTTACCACTTAAAGATGAAATTCCCAACACCCGGCGGGATTGACGAGGTGTGTTGCGACCAGCGAGAAGCCAGGAGACGTTACAATCTGTCCCTAAAAAGGAATGATGGGGAAGACATGAAGGTCAAACGAAAAATAGGGGCAGACCACCCTGAGGAAATTATGGACACTTTGAAGAAGTCAAAACCAGAACGCATAGAACCTGTGGAGGAGCACAAAGTGATCGAGTTGACACCAGGGGAACCCAACAGGACTACCAGGATTGGGTCGCGGATGACCTCGACCTTAGAGACCTTGATGATCGCATTTTTGAGAGAGAATTCGGACATGTTCGCATGGAGCCCGTCGGACACTAAATGAATAGACCCAGAAGTCATTGTGCATAGACTCAACGTGGACCCATAGATGCGACCAGTAAAGCAGAAGAAAAGGTCATTTGGGGTCGAAAGAAACAAGATTATCGAGGAAGAGATGAACAAAATTCTCGAGGCAGGGTATGTAGCTGAGATTCAGTATACAGAATGGTTATCAAATGTGGTGATAGTTCCCAAGGCATCAGGAAAATGGAGGATGTGCTCGGATTTTACTGACCTGAACAAGGCATGCCCAAAGGACCCTTACCCGTTACCTCAAATAGACCTGCTGGTGGACTCCATTGCGGGATGCGCGTTGTTCAGTATGATGGACGCGTACCAAGGGTATCACCAGAACTTCATGGCAGAAGAGGATAGAGATAAGACCTCATTCATTACTGAAAATGACATTTATTGTTATAATGTGATGCCTTTTGGGTTAAAAAATGCAGGTGCCACTTACCAGAGGCTGTGAACAGGATGTTCAGGGATCTAATCGGTTAATCCATGGAGGTGTATGTATATGATATGCTGGTAAAAAGCAAGGAAGAGGAGGATCATCTTGATCACCTGAGAAAGGCGTTCGAGGTGATGAGAACATATGGCATGAAATTGAATCTATCCAAGTGTACATTTTGTTAGAATAGGTGACCAGAAAGCCAATAGGTTTGGGAATTTGTAACCTATTCGACAACTTGATGTAAATGTAATATTACTATGTGATGAATAAAGTGAGTATTTATCACTTCTGGTGCTTACTTTGTTGCGCTCATTTCACATTTGTTAAAACGGTGTTTAACTTATATCGCAACAAAGCCCACAGACCATGGTTAACAACTCGTGCAGTTGGGCCACGCATTGGATGGTGGTCATGAAACCAACTGATTAAGAGTTGGGTCTGAAACGTTCCAAGTCGAGGACCTCGAGACAGGGCATCGAGAGTCCTATTGAGACTTGCGTCAAGAGTCGTGTTCATTGGATGAGTGCCGTGTTTCATCGGCGACAGGCGTGGGACGCCTACACGATCTTGATGGGTTGGTCGACTGGACTGACTCGCGGGGATCATCATATGGAAGCCTTGGAGGCTTAGTCGGTATGATTGATTTTCCCCGATTCCGATAGTACGGGAGTAATCCTCAAACTTGAGGGATCATGGCAGTCGCGTGCACATGACGGCTGTATCTTGGATCTGGCGAGAGGTAATCATTCTGTAAGATGGTTATCATAAGCCTTGTCCAGTGCAGTCGGAATGTGTAGCGAGGACGGTGGATTCCAATAAGAGGATCCGTCCCCTGTCAGTATGTGACAGAGGTATCTCCTATGCACTCGGAGACACGTTCATGCTGTATGAAGCTGTGGCCACAGTGGTTGGTCGAACAGGGAATGGTTCCCTATGTTGACGCAATGAAGCATACGTGGTTTCGAGTATTAAGCATAGATGCCTAGTCAAGGATGGGAACCGACGGCCAATTCCATACCCTAGATTAAGACCGGGAGACGGTAGACGAAAGGATCGTACCCGTACAGAATCGGCGCCTAAATGTTCACGCCAATTCACCTAGTCTCTAGTGCCATGGACCGTTGCTAGACGGCCACCCATGGTAACGGGCACTTGTGGGATACGAGCCCAAGTTTAGCTGAGGGTGAACCTAAAGGGTCACACACAAATCACCGAGGAGGTTGAGAGATCGACTTGGAGCCAATCTCGAAGGATAAAATAAGTAATTGGATTACTTAAGGGAAAGTCCATTGGATAGACGGGCCGATATTGTATCGGGCTTTTGTTTAATCGGTAAATTGAATTTTCGATTAAATATGGAAAGTTGAGACGTTGGATCTTTTAATTGGATTAAAAGATCAACGAGAATAATTTAAATGGACATTAAATTGAATTTCATGTTGGGTTCGTCGTAATTGAATTACGATAAAACTCGGTCCGTTAAATTTTACTCGAGAGGAGAAATAATTCCTATTTTAGAATAGGAAGAAGTTGGACTTCTTCCCTTAATTAAACATGGCCGACATGCTCCCTTGGAGGAAGCAAAATCAGCCATGTTTCATGCTAGGTGGTATGTTGACTTGTCTCTTTTGGAAAGAGACAAATCAACTCCAATCAAGCTCTTCCCTTTTGGTATGATTTGATCATCCCATAAATTTTGGTAGACTTGATTGAAGAATTGATGGAGATTGATTGGAATGAATCTAGACACATTCCAATAATCACATTAATTATGTATATATATTAGAATATACAACACCAAGCATAAGTGATTCATTGTTCATCTTTTTCTAGGAAAAAAAGAAGACAAAAATCCCCTCTCCTCTCTCTCAACTCTCGGCCTCTCTCTCTCTCTCTCTCTCTCTCTCTCTCTCTCTCTCTCACTTGTGTTCTTCACTTGATTTTGAATCAAGAAGAAGAACAAAGTAAGTTTAAGAGAGCACTAATTCATTGTTCTTCTCTTAAACCGATTCCTTCTTAAACCCGTTCTTTTCTAGCAAGAAGAACGTGTGTTTCTTCCGGTGTGGTGTGGATCACCTTTGGAGAATCCATACGTTTGGATTTCGTGAGCATTCCGGAGAAGGAACAACGTAAGTAGCCGGGAGCATACGCTAAAACAATCGAAGGTAACGGTCTCCTTACGCTTTGATTGATTTATTATATATATCTATGCCCTATGTGTTTAAATATATGTTTCCAATATTTACACATTCTACATCGAACGTCCGGTTGAGCACCCAAGGGTACACCCCTTGGGATTCATTTATTTTAAATTTGATTTAAATTTACGCACCATTTCTCGCTTTTCTCGCTTCCGCTCGCGCTCCCGGGCGGATCCGTTTGTCATTCAATTTGGGATTCGAGGTGGAAAGTTCCTGGGATACATGGTGAGCGAGAAGGGCATCGAGGCAAACCCAGAACAAATTGAAGCAATCTTGGGTCTGAGTTCACCAAAGACAGTCAAAGACGTGCAAAAATTGGCAGGGAAGGTCGCCTCCCTTAGTTGCTTTATCTCACGATCAGCAGATCGCAACTTACCTTTCTTCAAAACTCTGAAGAAGGTGAAGGACTTCAGTTGGACGAACGAGTGCGAGCAAGCATTAGCAAATCTGAAGCATTACCTGACAAATCCACTTTTGTTAGCAAATCCCAAAGCAGACGAGGTGTTATATCTATACTTGGCGGTGTCGGATGACGTAGTAAGTTCTGTGTTGGTAAGAGAGCAAGCAGGGTTGCAAAACTCAGTATATTATGTGAGCAGGATGTTGCAAGGTGCTGAAAAAAGATATATCCAGATCGAAAAACTAGCACTGACATTGGTCACCACAACTCGAAAATTGCGACCATATTTTCAATCTCATAAAGTTATTATGTTAATAAACCATCCCATGAAACAAATCATGTCTAGACCAGATGCATCAGGTCGCTTAATTAAATGGGTGGTCGAGCTAGGGGAATTCGACATCGAATACCCGGCAAGAACTTTTGTTAAAGCACAAATTTTTGCTGATTTTATTGTCGAACTTGCAGGTGATCAAGGATAAAAGGAATAGGAAGGTTGGCTACTACATGTAGACGGATCATCTAACGCGAGTAATGGGGGAGCTGGTATCCTATTACAAGGACCTGGAGGGGTCGAGATCAAGATCGCGGTAAAATTAGCGTTTCCTGCCACAAACAACGAGGCGGAATATGAGGCGTTGATTTTAGGATTAAAAATGGCAAAGGAAGCTGAGGTGAAGAAGTTGGATGTATATACGGACTCCCAGCTGGTGGCAATGCAGATTGAAGGATCATATGAAACACGGGAGTGGTCCATGACACAATACCTGAAGAAGGTAAAAGAGATAATGACTAAGTTTGATAGATGTTCGATCCAGCAAATTCCTAGGGGAGAAAATGAGCGAGCTGATGCACTATCAAAGTTCGGGGCTACGATAACAGGTGTAAAAAGCCGAAACATCACAGTAATGATCAAGGAAATAGCAGAGGTCGATGAACCAATTCTAGGGGTCCAAAATGTTGAGGAGGAGAAGTCTTGGAAAATGGACATGGTTAAGTACCTCAAGGAGGGTATTACACCTAGCAACCCTATCGAAGCAAGGAGGTTGAAATTTAAAGCGAACAGATTCACATGATTGGGCGATGAGCTTTACAAAAGAACGATCGAAGGACCACTCCTAAAATGTCTTACCCCGGAAAAAGCCCATTATGTACTTAGGGAAATCCACGAGGGAACTTGCGGTAACCATTCCGGTGGTAGGTCGCTGGCCTAGAAGGTGACACGACAAGGGTACTTTTGGCCTACATTAGTGGCAGATGCTATGGAACCTATCAAAACAGCTTGTCCTTTCGACTAGTGGGGAATAGACATTGTGGGACCATTTCCCCCGGCACCGGCTCAGAAAAAGTTTGTCATAGTGGCTGTGGAATACTTTTCAAAATGGGTAGAGGCTGAGGCCTTAGCAAAAATTTCTGAAAAAGAGGTGATAAATTTCATTTGGAAGAACATAATCTGTAGGTTCGGTATACCTAGAGTCTTGATCTCGGATAATGGTACTCAATTCCAAAGAAAGGGAATCATAGCCTGGTGTAAAGAACTAAAGATACAACAAAATTTCACTTCTGTTGGGAATCCGCAGGCGAATGACAAACTGAAGTGACCAATCGCACGTTATTGCAACATTTGAAAACACGACTTGAAGGAGCGAAGGGGTCGTGGGTCAAGGAGCTACCAGGAGTACTATGGGCATATCACACTACACCTCGATCTTTGACAGGTGAGTCCCATTTTGTTTAGTTTATGGGATTGAAGTAATAATCCCAGAAATCGGAGAGATGACAGTGCGGGTCGCACATTATGACCCCCAGACAAACCAAGAGGAGCGTGCATTCGACCTCACCAACATTGAAGCAAGGAGGGATCGCGCTTACGCCAAAATATTGCACCATAAAAATCTGATTATGAGAACTTACAATCACAAAGTAAAACCAAGACAATTCTAGGTCGGAGATTTAGTGTTGAAAAAGGTGGAGGTGTGCAAACATGTGGGCAAGTTAGATCCAGCCTGGGAAGGCCTGTACAAAGTCATCGAGATCAAAAAGCAAGGAATGTATAGATTACAAGGCATGGATGGAAAAGATTTGCCGAGACCCTGAAATATCCATAACTTGAAGAAATTCTACGCATGAAAGCTTAGAGATCGAGCTGCCTGTGAAAGGCATAAGCTGCATTTAGAACAGACGATCTGTGAAAGATCCATCTTTTTGTGATCTGTGAAAGATCATCCTTTTGTGATCTGTGAAAGATTACCCTTTTTGCGATCTGTAAAAGATCATCTCCATTTGCGATCCGAGAAAGATCATTGCTTTTTGTAAGGATGTGTAACGACTTGAGAAAGGTCACCTAATGCACGACTCCGTATTACTTTCAATTTAAAAAGCCTGTGAAAGGCCGTTCATTTCTTGCCAAGAAAGATCATAGCTTTTTGTAATGATGTGTAACGACCTGAGAAAGGTCACCTAATGCACGGCTCCATATTACTTCCAATTTAAAAAGCCTGTGAAAGGCCCTTCATTTCTCGCAAGAATCCGTGTTAGTTTTGCATCGCCAAATAAGGATCATGATACAAGCCTTAATAATGCAGCATGAAGTTTTATAAAGTCTGAAAAAGACTAAGTTATTCAGGATAAATCGTCTGCGAAAGACTAAATTACCCGAGGTAACAAACGACCTCGACCATAAAGGCGTAAGTTGGAAAATCCAAGAATAAAGTAGCTTATGCATTCAAAGTCACGACACCCGAATAAACGACCTAGAATAAGTTGGAAAATTTACTCATGCTAGTGAAATCAGAGGAGTTTAATTAAGTTCGTCAAGATGATTACAAAATTGCGAGATCAGAGAATCACCAAACAAAAGGTGGCTATTTTACTAAAGGTGACTACGCAATCTCACAAACATGAACATTTACATTCATCTCGACCGGGCAAAGTAGACTCTGGAAGATCACCAACTTCATTGACCAGGGAGGCGAACTCGTCCTCACCATTGGTATCAGGGACGTCATCTGGAGGGTAAGGTTGAAGTTGACCATCAAGAGAGGAATCAAGGCGGTTCTGATCGAACCCTGCGACAAATCCATGAAGGTGTTGAATCTAAGCAATGCACTTGTCGAAACCATCATTAAGATAATGGGCAGATTGAAGGTCGACAGCCATCTTGAAAGCAGGGGCCTTGAGGAAATCCTTAGCACCTTGAAGTCGAGCAGAGGAGATGAACTATTTGTACTCCTCAAACTGAAGGAAGACTTCCCGACCTTCGGTGATACCTTCAGTTTTCCAGGCAAGGAGACCAGCCGAGAAACCATCGGTGCGAACATACTCCAAGGCATCGGCTACCTTCTTTTTGTTTTCCTCCTGGGTCGCTAACGATTGTGCTTCCAAGGCAGCGACCCTAACATCCGCTGCAGCCTTAGCTTCTAAGGCCTCTTTCTCAGCTACTTATGTGCGATCAAGGCTTTCTTGGAGTTCGTTGATTTTTTACTCGGCCATTGCCTTGTCGTTACGGAACATCGAGCATTTCAAGGCGAGATTATGGCCAAAGGTCGACGCCTGGAAACACGAACATAATGAGAGTGTGTAAGGAAAAAATCAATAAGATGAATCCAGAGACATACCTGCATCAAGACATGAGCCAGGTGTTCCTCGACCCAGGTATGAGCAGTTTGAGCCAACAGGACTTGGTCCCGATCTAGGCAGCAGGCTTTATAAAGTTCGAAGGAGTCCTGGTCAACATGAGTTCTTAACACCGAGCTGCAGGCTGAGATCGCCCATTTGGGGTCGAGCTTCTCCCCCTCCATCTCGGCGACCTTGTTGCTTGATGTCTTAAGGGCCTCACAGGAATCTTTCCAGCAAGCGACCAGGTCCTTAAAATGCTTGTTGTTCTCCTCTTCTTCGGCAGCTTCCTTGGCTGCTCGGCGCTCGACTCATCTGCTCGAGCGTTTACTAGACTTGCTCAAACTTTTGCTCTTGCTCTTATTGCGATGCTTGCTCTTACGCTTCCGTTTCTTAGACTTGTTGGGCTCGTCAGCGTCAGAAGCGACCTCGACCACTGTACCCACGGCCAGGGTGTTAGCACCAACTCCCACAACTGGCAAATCAGGCACTATCTCAGTAGGATCTGTCGTCGCTTGAGCGTCACCACCAGCGAATTCGATCGGAGTTGGAGCTTGAGGCTCAAAAGACTCGCTAGGCTGATCACTTACAGGGTTAGCAGAAACCTTATCAGAGGGAGGAGGGGTCGCTGCAGCAGCAAGCGAGTTTCTCCTTCGCAGGGCGCGTGCAAGCTCAGCCAGGCGAGCACTCCTTACCATATTCACTGTAAAAGAATGTTAGCGCCTAAGAAAACAAGGAAAGACGATTAACGAAGTGAATAACAAAATGTCACCTAAAGAACCCTGAACTCGGAGGGGTGCTGGAGTGAGACCAGCGAGCTTTAAAGTCTCCTCTGATAGAAGTATTTTCGGATCGTAAGTTTCAAAAGTAATCGCATTTATTTGATCACCCTCCAGCCCCCCATCTTAAGTCTCGGGTTTAGGTTTAGTAAGACGCCAATCACATCGAACGGGCCAATTATGACCAGGTGGAGGTCGAATAAAAATAAAATGATCCTTCCAAGGACCAACATTGGATCGTAACTTAGACACAAATTTACAGTCGGGTCGAGCAGAAAGGTAGTAAAAGCCACATCCGCTAGAACACGCGGAAATAGAAAATGAATACAATGACCAGAAGTTATCAAAACTAGGTTCCAAGTTGTGATATTGCATTATTATTATAAAAAGTACAATATGGCTAATGGAGTTTGGAGACAATTGCATGGGATATATATCTAAACGACTTAGAATATCGGCGACAGGTGATGCTAAAGGAAAGCGAAGACCTGCCTCCAAATGAACAATTGAAAGTGGACAAAAGCCCAGAGGAGGCAGATGCATACAATCAAACGAACAAGGGATTAAGATCTCGAAATTATTGGGAATATGATATTTTTCTTTGATCTTATGGATGGGTTGCTTTACGGTGCTTATTATCCCCGCCCAAGGGTTGGCAGCCATCATAGGTAAGTAGCCCTCAATGGTGGGGACCTCATCAGAGTCTACTCGATCTAAAGGAGGAATAATATTATTAGTATCTACATAGGTTCCTACATCAGCGATCGGAGATGAAGAATCGCGAACACGTGAAGGGCCAGCTTCAGAGGTAAATAAAAGAGGAGGTGAATCGACTTCAGCAACTATCTCCTTAGAGTGAGGAGAGGTCGCGGTCGAGCCCGAGGAGGAGGACCTCGACCCAGATGCAGACTCGAAACTACAACTGGAAGACATTTTAAAGTAAAAGAGGTGGTCGCGGAATACCTTGAGAATTAGCGACCAGGTAACGTCTAGGGAGGCGAGGTCGAAGGACACCAGAGAGCAGAAGGTGAAGGGAAGGGTCAAATGAATCCCCTATATATAGGAGGTCAACATTCAAAGACGCGCCCGTTCTAACAAGGCTAGATGAGGGACACGTGGAAGCATCCGACGGCTACAAGAGGCGACGCTTCGCGACTTACCCTTTCGACTTCTCCTAGTGTAAATACTTGACACTAGAAGAAGTGGGGGACTAATGATAAGGGTATAACCTAGTTTATAATAGAAGGACAAATATACCCCTAGAAAGGGCCCAAAATCACTAGAAGACCTATAGACCCGTGCATAAACCATATGGGTCAGATCGCGCGACCCGACCCGGGTCAGCGACCCGAAACGTACCTTGTGACAAGTGTCCAGATCTAGACCCTTGAGGCGAAAGTAGCTCACAACTAGAGGATGATGCCACGTGGGCCGCCCAAGTACGGACACATGGTACTATAAATACGCCTACCCCACAGCATTTAAGGTAAGTTATTCTCGTAATATTCGACCATATATTTCCACCAATTCGTCATAATTCTATCTCGACCAGTGTCTGACTTAAGCATCGGAAGGTCTACGCCGGGGATACTCCCGGCTAGTCTCACGTGCTTGTTTCTTCTCAGGTTACTTGTCTGGGGGGCTTACTAGATCGAGCTCGTGGGCATCTGACTAAGGTGTACACAGGAGATCGAATAGGCGACCCGGATCAGGAATATATCAATTAATTAACTAATTTATGGTTATTAGTAATCTTCTATATTTTT
The DNA here is from genome assembly GCA_034509735.1 of Sesamum alatum. Lineage (NCBI taxonomy): Eukaryota > Viridiplantae > Streptophyta > Magnoliopsida > Lamiales > Pedaliaceae > Sesamum > Sesamum alatum. The sequence continues at coordinate 26,064,950 of JACGWO010000005.1, forward strand.
TGTGCTATTGACACATGTAAGAACTTGAAATAGATGATATAATTATTTGTTACAATATATTTTCATAATCATCTTATTTTATTTCAAATAATGTTTGTTTAATATTTATATATTTATTATGATCAGTTTCTTATATAATTTATTCGCAATAAGGATTTTTTTCACAATCTTATTAATAAAAAAATTGGTAACTTTTTTATATTTCTTTGTATTCTTCTATAATAATTAATATATAACCATGTAAGTGTTTATTTTTACACATTATAATCGATATCTCATATCACTATAAAAATAAATAGGTTTTCACTATGCTATAATAAATGACCACACGCTTTATACCGTGGTAAATTAATATTATTAATAACGGTCAAATAAAAGCAATGTGAAAGTTTAAATTTTTACCACGATTAACAATATTTGTCATAGTTTTTAGCCATGACCAAAATATTTGCCATGATTTTAAGCTTTAAATGTGGCTAATGTTTTGGCTTTACTTGCAGAAACAACAGTTTATACATACTAGTATGTAATTATACATACTAGTCGTCATGACATACCGTTCTTGCATGCATAGAATAAAAAATCTTTCACGCTAAATATATAAATTAATTCATTACATTTCACAAAAAATAAACAAATAAATAAAATAAAATAAACGAAAAAAGAGAGAGAAGAAGATGGGTGAAGCCAAGAAAAAGGGAGGAATAACTTAAAACATGGAAAAAAAATTTGAATAGTAAACCTAAAACAATATTAAAAAAATGTGATGGGCCAAATTATTTTTTGTGAAATATTGCCAAACATTTGGGCTGTTTTGGTCTGTTTCGAAAACAGCCGAAAACCGAATCTAAGCAAAGCCCTTAAGTCCCTACTCATGCCGTCATGCACATAAAAAGGAGCCTTTAGAACATATATACGTAAAAGTCACTCAAACCCAAAACAAGTTCAAAGTCTGTGCCATGCCGGCACTTTAAAACATCAATTCTTTAAAGTCCTGATGTCATATTTCAAAATGATCTATAGTTTGCTCCCTAAATTCGGCAGAGATTATGGATCCGCATCCAAAGACAAGCCCCGAACTCTTGAGTTGCACTTTGAAAAGAGGAATCAAAGGATAATATTCGTTTCTAAAAATTATAACTTTCGATTTAAATTTATTTTTACATACTTTTTTAGTACTATAATTTGTTTTTGCAAACTTTGCAATGTGAAGAATTATATTTGAATTGAAAATTTACTATAATAATTTAAAGATGTTAGGAGTCTCACTATATTTATCAATAGTATCTATTTTCCTTTTTTTTTTTATTTTTAATTTTGTTGAAAAACATGTACGTTTTTGGATTAATCGTTAAACTATTTGAAAACGCACTATTCTATTACTCAGAAGTCAGAAGCCAATTAGCGAAGCGGAATATCCTTTCCCCGGAAAACCCCTGCTCCACAGGTGGAGCTCCGGCCGCGGACAACTGCCTCAACTGGTGGCGCGCCGCCTTACCGCACCCTACTGAGAATAAGCATCTACTAATTGTTAGCATACGCATCAATTGACTTGAAAAAACTCATACAGAGGAGCCCTAACCCTAACTGCGACATGAATCAGAAGAAGAAGAAGAATAGCAGCGAACAGCAGCAATTCGAGTACTGTGAGGTTTGCAGATTAAACCACAACCAGGGCCGCCGCCATAATTACTTCCCCAGCCACAAAACCTCACTCGCCACGCTCCTCACCCGCTTCCAATCCAAGCTCTCCGACGTGAAATTCTTCCTCAAAACTCCGATGCTTCTCCGCCCTGAGCACGCGCACCAAAATCGCCTGTGGTGTCCGTTCTGTAATTCCGACGTTCTCGAGCTCGATAGCCACCTCGCTTGGTCGGTAACTTAAGAGTTTTGTTTGCTTCATTGTTTTCAATATCAGAACTATAGTTGTCAATGCTGTTGCTTTCTTTTGATTTTTTGTTTGAGGTCCTCAGCGGCAATGCGATCGAGCATTTGGCGAGCGTGGAGCACTGGAAGAGTGTGAAGGGATTTATGTGGAAGTACGGAGGTGGAATGGACCGCGTCGACTTGTTTCGCATTTCTGAGGCGGATTACGCCAAGGTAAATTCTGCTAATTACAACTTTCCTTGATGCGTAATTTGATTACGCCAAGTTACTTCTGAAAACTGCAGCTTCGTTGATGCATAATGTTGTCTGTATACAGTACATTATGTTGCTGGTGTATATACTCCTAACATATAGAATTCTGCTTGATTCCCTACATTATGTTGCTGGTGTATATACAGTACATTATGTTGCTGGTGTATATACTCCTAGGCCATGTAATTGATCCATAGCCTTTCTTTCTTTTGTGTTTCTCCCCCTTTTTGTGGGGGTAAAAAAATGGTGAATTAATATTTGTCTTGCTTATTGTCATTTGACTCTTAGAAATTTACTTTCTATTGGTATATGCTTGATTCTGTTGACTTTATTGTTTTACAATCCTTTTATTGTTTCAGATGACTTCATATTTTATGGTACCCTTACTACTCTGATGATATTTGAGCCCCTTTGGTTCTGTGTTTGCAGTGGGAGAAAAAGTGCAAGTCATTGAAGACTGAAGCTGCTAAAGTCGAATCATTTGGACCTGCTTTTGAACCATTGAATAATATCCACAATGAACTGAATGATGACTATGTTAATAGTTTTCAACAAAATAATGTCAATTTTCTTAATTTTTCCGTCACAAATGGTGTTGTCCCTTTACATAGCTATACGAATGAGAGAGCTCAGGTATCTGGTTCAGTATTATCTTCTGCCTCAGAGGCTGGTCCTTCTTTGCATAATATGTCTGGGGGCATACAAGTGAGAGATGCAAAGTACTTGAAGAATTCATCAGGTTTTCTTAGATAGATTTTGTTCTGTAACTTATAGATTATTTCATGTATTTAGGTATAGTTCCATCTATCACACGTTTTCTGCAGGATTGCAGATGGTCTTGCTAATCTGTTTTTCTTATATGCCTACCAGATTACATGGAAAATCATCATTGCTCCAATTCTCTTGCTAGAGAATGTTCGTCCTATGGTTATCTGACTAGCAGATCTGTAAGTTTACTCTTTGGCATGATTATTAGGCTATAATCATTGTTCCTTACTTTCAGATGGATTCTTGGTTGTTACACATAGTCATTTGCTTGGAATTAGCAAAAGTTTTTTTTATCCTTTGGTACATTAATGTTTCTCAAGCAGGTCTACCCAGGAGCAAGAATAGCTAATGGAGAGGACATATCTCTGGGTATTTCTTAATTTCCCTTGTCTTTTTCGAATTTCGTGTCTTTATTTACCTCGTAAGTCTCTCGTGCTAGTTGTCTTGTATTTGATTTATATCAATTCTTATCATTGCCTTTCCTTGATACCTCTTGCACGCCTTGTTTATATCTTGCTAGCTTAACGTACTGCTACATGTTTTCATATGTCTTTCTGTTTTTTGTACAGGTTTCCCAAAATTGACGCAAATTTCTTCTACATCTCAAGAAGCCATTGAAGGAAATGTTCACACTGGAGCACCTCCACCTTGGTTTGATGCGACAAAAGGAAATCAGCCTGATCTGGCATGGAAACCAGAACTGAGGGATCATGTTTCTTCTAAAGCAGGGAAGTCTTCGAAATTGAACCCAAAACGTGTTGGAGCTGCTTGGGCAGAGAGAAGAAAACTTGAATTGGAGTTGGAGAGGAAAGGCGGACATGTTAATAACAATTTTGATGCTGATTGGCTCCCTAATTTTGGTAGAGTTTGGCAGTCTGGTACACGAAAAGAATCTCGAAAAGAATTCCAGACGGAGAATAAAGCAACCCACAAGGCTGATCATCAATCAGAGATGCTCATGCCATTACAGCCTTATGTCAGCAAAAGAATGGTAAAATTTGCATTTCAGAGCCTGTTTATCTTTCTTTCTTCGTTAAGTACAAGCCTAATGAGGCTAAGTGCTTAACTTTTTCCAGTATTTACACCCCAATTCCTTTTAAGCAATTCTGGTCCATCTGCATGTGTCTCACTAAGCTTTGACATTGTGTCTATTACCTTGTAAGTGGGGTGTGCTCATGGAGATATTAAGTTTTATACAATCCTGGGCTTGATATCGTTAAATCATAAGATTGGTTTCTCTTTCAGTAAATTCCTCGGCTCACTCGTCTGTCTTTTTGCTGCAGCGTAGAGATGCAAGTGAATGATATTTTTCACCAGCAAGTCTGACATCAAGCATTTGTGGCAAGAGAAAATCAAAGATGTAACTCTCCCTATCTGTATGTCGATGGGTTAGTTTATGTAGTATTCGGACAGGGATATGAGGTAGATAAGAACAGCATTTGGAAGGGGCTACATCACACAGTACGTCCTGAAGTTCAATATGTAGCTCAATCAGCATTAGTTTTGTCCAAAACGGTTGATGCGTTTCAACGGGCTACTACTCCTAACCACGACTCAGAGAAAAAGCGTGTGAAATTTTGATAATTCCCAACAAATGTTTATCCACGTTTGCTGGCTATATCACTGTAAAATTGAACTAGAAGAGGTTTTATGATGAGTAGGCGTGGCAATATGGGTGGAAACCCATGGTCCCAGCGCAACTCACCTAGTTCTGGGTTGGGTTGGGTTGGGTTTGACATTTTCTAATATGGATCATGTTTAAATAACTTAAAAAGATTATGGGTTCTATATGGGTTCTAATAGGTCTTACATGGGTTCTTCATATTTAGTATTCTGTTAGTCAATCAAAAGTCATTTTAGTAATATAATAGAGCTTATAAAAGATTTTAGTATAATTATATCATGAGTTCATTATGGGTTTTATATAGGTGGGTTCGAAATGGGTCTTAAATGGGTCGAATTTTTGCTTTAATTAATTAAATTTATTGTTGATCAAGTTGACTACACATTACTAACTAATTTAATATATTCTAATTTCTTTCACATTTTTTTATAGGAAACAAATTTTGCCAAAACATATTAATTAGGTTTTAGTTTTACTTAGTTAAATTTTATTGCATCGTGGGTCTTATGGGTCTTAAATGGTTTCAACACATGATTAATTGCTTGATTTCATTGTTGATTTACTTGTATCATGTATCAGTAATTACTTACATTTATAATTTTTCGTATTTTTTATGAGAAACAAAATTTTCAAAATATATTTAGTAAACTAATATTTTTCAAATTAATGAGAAACAAAAGAAAAGTGAAGTATTTTATACCATAGTCAAAACTTGCAATTCATATGTTTCCATGTAAAATTATTTTTTTAATTTTTTTTTGAATAGATAGTATACAATTATATTATAAATTTCAATGAATATGTCAAATATTAATATCTAGAATAATATATAATGCCGAACATGTATGATTAATTATTATTATGATTGAAATTCACAATTCAATGTTACAAATAATTGTGGAGAAATTGATTGCATACTATTCATTTCATGATTTATTTTGAAAAATACAGTATTTTGTATACGTTATGAGTTTTTTATTTTATAATTTAACAAATAAATTTTTAATATACATGGTTGTTTTACAAAATTAATACATAATATAAATTTAGTTGTATTATATACAAGTTGTATTAAAAATATCATCATCTTATTACTATCTAAAATTATATTTTTCTAGTGGTAAATATCGATCCGGCCCGATCCTTTTGTGACCCGATTCACTTAGAACTAATTGATTCAAACTCATATTTAACCCAATTCATTTTAAACTCTACCCAAACCCAATTTAATCCGCCCATTTGACACCGCTGATGATGAGTAAAATAGTTTGGTAAGTATGGATGTTCTCTTCTCCTCCTCTGAGTTCTTAATAATCATATTGTAACTTTGGATGTTAAATGAGCCTCAAGGGGCATGGAAGAGTTTTGTTGCATTGACAATTGCCCAAAATGTCAAAACTGGCGAGTGAGGAAGCAATCTCAGTATTATAAGTGTTGTATGAGGTCATTTAGCATTGGTATTAGAATAGTCATGCGGGGCCCTGAATGAGATTATGTTTTGTATGCAACAGTACCTTGAGTTTTGGTACAACTATATATATACAAAATTGCTGTACGAACATGGCCTTGTGATGTAACCTTTACCTAAGCTGGAATACACTCGAAATCATTCCATCATATTATGAATTTCTTTTATTTAGATCAGGTTTGGTAGTTCTGAATTGATTCATTATATGATAAGTGTATTAGTTTTTTTTAGACTATACACTAATTTTATTATAAATTATTCTAAATTTTTAAGTGTTCGTTTCTCCCTATAATTGAGCAGGTCCAATCTGCTGTTTAAGTGCAAAGACAATTTCTTATGCCGTTTGACTCATTTTTTCAAAGTTATTTTTAAAATTTAATTTTACTAGAACCACATTTTTATAAAAAGTTACAATTTGCAGTTTTTAATCCCATTGTAATTATTTTTCATGTAACTATCTATTGTACACATTAAATTCTGTCAAAATAACTTAACATGAGGGTTAGTTTTGAAATTTGGAATTGTATAATCAATTGTTGAGATTATGAATCATATACCTTAATTATTTTTAATATTTTGGGGAAAGGTAAATTTTATATCTATATCTATACTATATATAAAAATGTAAATTTCTCATGTGTTTGTTCCTCACTGTGAAAAGACATTCATATCCTTACTTAAGTAATTTTTTTAATATTAAATAAATATTAGTTATAAAAGAAGTAAAGAACAAAATTCAATCAAAAGAAGACTATTTAAGAGTTCTAATACCTCTAAACTGTTTGGATAATGATAAACATATTCTACTAAAAAAATAGGCTAATAGTATTTCTACGCGATTAATATGTTAGAAGATATTTTTAAATTCTTTAAGAATATTGTTTTACTATCTATATCTTTATCTTTCTATATCTATACTACTAGCGTGTGCCCCGTGCTATGCACAACTTTAATTTAATTATAACTAAAATTATATCTTATCAAATTCATAAATTATGTGAAAATTAGTTAAGATTTTTCTTTTATGAGATCAATATATAATATTATTTTTTATCCAAATTATAACACATCAAAATCAATAAAATTTACAGAACGTTTACAATCATCAAAATAAGAAGGAAGAGTTATGCATTCGATAAAATTAAACTTTCATTAATTGTTAGGTCCTATAAACATGTGATCTTCTCATTCTCTTGTTATGGACTTGAAATTTAGTCAAAGAAAGATTTAACTCTAACTATAGAATCATAAAAAAATGATTTAGGAATTACAGAATTATGTCAAATAATTAAACTTCGTTAATTATTGTAAAAATTTCATAATTATTGAATCTTGACCATGCCTCATAATATAGGTAATAATTTGAGCAAAAATAAAAATATAAAAAATTTTAAATAGAAATAAAGAGAAAATTACGTGATAAGAACAATGACAAAAATGCATTAAGAAAACTTTTTAATAGATTTAGATCCAAAAGTAGCAAATGCTTTCTATAAAAGTTGTTCTCTAATATTTACAATACCTTAACAATATTGTACATTTTTTTAAAAAATAAATCAAAAATATTTTGTTTCGATATAAATTAATTGATACCTTATAATATTAAAAATATAAAATTTTTATCCATCGTTTGAGTAATTCTTTTATCCTATTTTTTATTTTATTAAATTATAATGATTTATTTCACATTCTAATTTATTAATTATATGGTTATATACTTATCATGATTCTATCTCTTTTCTATGTGGATCATGAGGTGGACAGATTGCTTTTTGTTTATATTTTTATATATGATATTTTCCATATACATGTGTTTCACAATTGATATAAAACATTAAAATAATGGAGCATATTCTAAAAGAAACTTGAAGATCATTTAATTGATATTAAATTTTTGTTTTGTGTTATTATTTTTTGTGAAAATTTTCTTTGAACCTCTTTTTCATTATTACTCACTGAACAATTAGTCAAATTTGATGTTCTTTAATTGCAATATAAAATCTTTAATTTGCGATAAATTAAAATACATTAATAATTACTTTTAATAAATTTAGATTCAAAAGTCGCAAAATAATGGTTTCTATAAAAGTTTCTCTCTAACACTTGCAACGTCTTATCTATATTATCTTTATCTAATTTCTTTCTCCTTGATATATAATCACTAAACTTAAGTAATAATTGTGCAAACTTTATTCTTAATATTTTAAATTATATTTTAGAAATTACCGTATTTGAAACTATTTTTGGCATTTTTATTTCTATTGAATAAGTTTTAGATAAGCAGTGTCCCAAATTTTTATTCAAAATATATATCTTAGTATACATTTTTAATTATTTTATTGATATTCATATTTTTACAATTTTGTGGAAGAAATTTATATTTTTTTTTGATTTATCTTGAATTATTTAATTTGTTGTGAGCATAACTTTTATCAAGTAAATTTATATATTTCTGTCATGATTTTCTTTTTATTTATAATTTAATATTTTTGTGATGATTTTTTTACGTTTGACAAAATTATTAAAATAATGATAATAACTAATGATACCAAAGTAATTTTAAATAATTTTTATGGGCTCAGATTTTTATAAAAATCTCCTAACTTTAACCTTTTTCTTTTTTAACCCACACATAGGTTACACACGCTTCCAATGAATTTGGAACCCAAGATCTCTACAATGAGATTTTGAGCCCCAAACCATTGGGGTGTCTTTGAAAGACCCAATTGTAACCTGAAGCGCAGGGTTGATGACGTTTCTAAGCTCCAATAGTCGCTTCCAATTCAATGATCCGGTGGTAAGGCGGGCCTTCCAAATTGTGTTCTGCCACAGCCTGTATGCTTTGATACAAGCCACCTAAAAAGAGGAGCTATCGCTTTCTACCAATGCACACAGTTGTCGACATATGAGGCCTTGGTTCATTAGTTGAAGAGCCTGAATGCAAAGGCCACATGCATTTTGGCTGGCATACTATCTCCTAAGCCACCTTAGCATATCTTGCACCACCATTGCCTCTCCAAAGAAATTCCCTGCACCTCTTCTCTATTTCCCTTATAACTCCTTTTGGCAACAGGAAGACCAATGCCCAATAGATGTTGAGGGATGTAAACACATTTTTGATCAACTGTAATCTCCCAACAAACGACAGTTCCAAGCAACCCATGTCGCGAATCCTTTTGTCGAACTTATGAAAGAGTGGCTGATAATCTGTTATGGATAGTTTAGATAGGAGGAGTGGTACATCCAAATATCTCACAAGGAGCTGGGCAATAGGAAAAATGAGCAGCCCTTGCAGTACCGCCGCCTGCCCCACTGTAGATTTGGATAGGACATATGACTCTTTAGGGGGTTCGCTTGTAGCCTAGAGAGCGAGTGAAATTCTTCTAGCGCCTTTTGTAGAACACTGATGGACCCTTGATCAGCCTTGTAAAATATTAACAGATAGTCTGCATAAGTTAGCATAAACAATTTGATCACTTCACACTTCCAGTGGTATTGGAACGTTAGTGACTGTGAGATTCTATACTTTATGATAGCATGCAACGGTTCCGTCACCATAACGAAGAGGTATAGTGATAAAGGGTCACCCTGCCATAGCCCTCTTGCTCCAGCAAAGAAACCCTCAGCTTCCTTATATATCTGACTGTAAAGGAGGTAGTAGTAACGCACACCATTACCATGCCACAAATTTCATGGGGAAACCAAGTAACCGCAAGGTCTCACTCAAGAAGTCCCATTCGACCGTATCGTATGCTTTCTGCAAATCAACCTTAAGCGTACATCTTGGCGACAGATGGTTCTGATTGTACTCGTGCATTAATTCCTGGGCTAAGAGAATATTATCACTAATCCTCATCCCTCTAACAAACGTCCTCTGGCTGCAGTCAATAATTTTGTGGTGGACTCGCTTTAATCTATTCACTATGATTTTACAAATCATTTTATATATTACATTGCAGCATGCAATCGACCGAAAGTCTGAGACCCTTGTAGGCATTTCTAAAAATCGGCCAGGCTGCTTTGCAGAATTCATCCGTAAAGCCATCCAGCCCTAGAGCCTTTGCACTGTCAATTGTCCAGAGTGCATCTTTAACTTCATCCACATGTACTCGTCAACGAGTATGCATCCTTCTCCGTGAGGGTCCCCGCCAAGTGAGATGCTCATAGTGTAATGCTCTCTCCCCTACACTAATTCCCAATAATCCCTGGAAATAGTCGATGATCTCCTCATTTATCTCAGCCGCTTCAAGTAACTTGTCTCCAGCCGCATTGCACAATGGTAAATTTTCTGCTTAGCCTCCCTCACTGCAATTTTTTGAAAGAATACCCTAGTGCAACGGTCCCCATCTTTCTGCCAAGTCATCTTCGCTTTCTGTTGCAATATATTGTGCTCTTGAATGATTGTTTGCATCCATAGTACCCTGCAAAACTTCCCTAAACCCTGCACCAATCCATCGAACGGGCACGACTGCAAAAAAGTTTGAATGCCCGTTAGGAACCCGCGGTTTGTTGTACGTTTCACGTTAGATCGCTTTCCATCGTCTAAGGTCTCGGAATACATGGGAACACCATGTATATGGTGTCCCCAAACCCGTGCTACATGGTACTGAAAATCCAGCCCCTTAGCTAAGAAATCATCAAACCGAAAAATCCCTTTCAATTGGCCCCAACCCTCCTCATTTTGCAGGATGAGGGGGCAATGATCCGAAGACCGCTAGCTAGAGCAGACATAGTAAGAGCAAGGCCACTGAGCAAACCAATCATCATTGCCGAACACCCTGTCAAGCCGCTTCCACAAACTACGACCCCCCACACTGCAGTTGTGCCAGGAGTATAAGCCCCTCATAAGTAATGTTACTAATCCTACTTGATTGACACATTGTCAAAACTCATTTACAACCGCATTCATGTCACTGGGTGCGCCACATGCTTCACTATCATCCATGACCACATTTAAATTCCCTAGCACTATCCACTCACTTGTTCGCGAGTCTGCAACGATACTAATTAGAACATCCCATATCTCTGGACGTTCTGCCACCTCATTAGATCTGTAAAAAAACATGGTATAAACCCACCTATGTGTGCTCCAATTGAGGACCTAGCAGTGGGCAAATTGCTTGCCCACAACCGGTACTTTAACATCCACCTCCGTGTTATCCCAGCCTAGCCAGATGCGCGTCGGGCCCCCTGTATAATCCCCAAACCATTTCCACTTTCATGCATGTACCATTGAATAACCTGTGAGTTGTGCACTTACACCCTTCTCTCTATCAATCTAATCACCTCTCTGATATATTCCTGAACAATACTTTGATGGTCTTGCTTGTTGAGTCCTCGGAGATTCCAACTGGATGCAGAAATCATGTATAACCCTCGAGAGGGCTGCTTCTGTTAAGGTCTTGTGATAGTCCTTCCTCCTCCACTTCCATTGTTATGCATCGAACGAATTATAGACAATAATGGCTTTCACCTTATCAGGTGGTTGCCCAAGATCACTTCTCATTTGCACACTCTGTATGCCCTCAGGTCTCTCCTTCTCAGCATTATTCGAAGATCTACTCCCACTCGTCTGTTCATCCCCTATAACTTGCGGGCGCACCCGAGGGGCCTCATTAGGTTTAGGGACATACACCTGGATCTTCAGCCCTTGCTTTTGTTGTCGTTTGTCTGGGCAGTGTTGGGACGTGTGGCCTAGAGTCTATCATTGCATACAACGTGCCGGGAGCCACTCACACTCAACCCCACTGTGCAAGTACCCCCTCTTCCCCTTCCATTGATGGCCACAACACAATGAGATGTTTTGGTAACGACATTGGGGATCAACTAGTACACACACACACGAGCGAAATCCACCTTCATGCATGCCTTTGTGACTGCACTAGAGTACATAGGTTTAGCACCGCACGTGCAACAACACTCAATCCTTTTTCTGTCTAGTACTCAAAAGGAAGATTCCTCAGACGTATCCATACTGGCACTAGTGCATGTTGCTATTTAACAAGGGACATACCTGGTTCCAATTTCTGCAAGAAGATCGGCTAGCCTTGAGCCGCCCCTCTATCACTTTGTCCATGGTTGTAGGGGTCTTGAAACGGAAGAAATAGAACCTCAAGGTTGACACGATGACCTCCTAGAACGCAGGCCAAGCCAATTGCAAAAGTGCTAAGGTGATTACAACCTTTTCCCCAAGAAGTAACCTACAACGGTTGCATGCCAACGTTGTGCACTGTTTTGAACCATCGCCAGGGTAGGCTGAGCAACAATCTCTCCATTATGTGTCTCTGGAGGAATATATGACTGTGGTTTACACAAGGACCGTTGAAACATTTCAAGCATATGATTTGTATGGCGATTAGGGTTAGGGTTAAGTCGCACTTGTGCAATAAAGAGTTATGAAGGCACTTGAGCACGGGGACCATGATTGTCCGGAGGGAGGGTGTCAGCCAAGCGGATCGGCCTGGGAGAGGGCGCGTGTGGAAGAGCGGGGGGGGGGGGTGGCGTTTAAACATAATAAAACGTAAACATGCATAATTGAAATGGAATTAAAATCGATCAAGGGGTGTACCCTTGATTCTCCCGGGCGTTTAGTGTATCTCATGAATAAAAGGAAACATGCAAGATTCATGGAGGCCATATGGTGGAACGAAAAAATGGAATCATAACAAGTGTACTCACCCTTGTACCTTTCTTCGTTCGGCTACACATATTGTTCCTCGATTTTCCACCTACATCTCAATATAGAGATCCTCCAAATTGTCCATGCAATTCACCAAAATCTTGATACTCTCGTGCTAGCAATATATCAAAGAAGGCGTGAGAACAATCGACCAAACGCTATTGTTAAACGTGATCGATTGTTCATGTGTTTTCTTGTATCAAAGACAAGAATGCAAGAAGGGCTTTTGGAGGTGAAGAGAGGGGAGGAGATGGCCGAGTAGGGGGCGCCGGTTTTTTGAGATGAGAGTGAGTAGTATTGTGTGTGGTGTGTGTGTTTTGAGTTTGTATGAATTAGTATTCCTACTCCTATTCAATCTCTACAAAAAGACACTTTTTGATTAGGATTTGACTAGCCCTTCATCTCATCTAGCCGCTAGATTAAATCTCGTCCATCCATCCTTGATGGGCCTTATGGAGTGGACCTTTAAATCTTATTTAAATAGTCTAAAAGTCCAACTGGGCTTCTAGTATAGATCTAATAAATACTTAAGTCCACCACCTCTTTAATCTAATTAAAAAAGGGAAATAACCCATCCCCTAATTTCATAAATCTAATTTATGAATCAAATCTAATTAATCCAATTAATTCTCAAAGGCTTGATGCTCCAAAAGAGGACCAAATTAATCTAATTAAATTGTCCCATCTCTCGAAATTAGTTCCAAATTCCTTCACTTCCAGTGAATTGTATGTGACTCTTTAGGTTCACTTTCAGCTAGACTTGGTCGAATCTCCAATCATTCCATGACCGAAATTCGTCCTTCACCGTGGGTGGTCGTCTAGCAACGGTCCATGACACCAGAGACCCATGGCTTGAACATTTAGGCTCCCGAATGCATACGAGTACAGTCCTTCCATCTACCATCTCACAGTTATAGTTTAGGGTATGAAATTTGGACGTCGTTCCCCATCCTTGACTTAAGCCTTTACTCGTTCACCCACTGAAAACGTCACTGGGATTCTATCCCACTGTTTAGTCACTGTGGACACATATTTTATAGGGAACGAGACTCAGAGTGTAAGTGAGACACAACCATCATACGTTGATAGGAGACGAATTCGCTCTTGGGACTCACCGTCCACGTTACACATTCTGACTGTACTAGATAGAGCTTATAGCAACCAAGTCTTTCGAACCGGTATCCTTTTGCCAAAACTAAGACATAGGCATGGTGTGTATGTGGCTGTCGTAGTCCCTCAAGTCCGAGGACTAATCTCGTACTATCGGAGCCGAGAATATGAGTCATACCGACCAACCCACTCAAGATTTTCCATATGACGATTCCCACGAGTCACCTTAGTCAGTCGGTACCAAGCCAATTAACCCACTAATATTGCATGGACGACCCTCGTCACTTGTCGATGAAACACGACTGCAATCCTTAGGTGCAAGTTGTTCGAATAAGTAACCAGAAAGCCAATAGGTTTGGAATTTTGTAATCTATTTGACGACTCGATGTAACGAAATATTATGTAATGAATAAAATGAGTATTCGTTACCATTGGTATCATCTTTGTTGTGCTAATTTCCATATGTTAAATATCATTTTACATATATCACAACAAAGCCCAAAGGCCACGTTAACAACTCATGCATTTGGGCCACGAATTGGATGGTGGTTATGAAATCATCTTATAAAGGGTTGGGTCTTAACGTTTCTAGTCAAGGACCTCGACACAGGGCATTGAGAGTCCTATAGAGACTTGCACCAAGAGTCGTATTCATTGGATGAGTGCTGTGTTTCGTCGGCGACAGGTGTTGGATGCCTATACGATCTTGGTGGGTTGGTCGACTGGGGTTGAGCCGTCTGAGCTGACTCGCGGGAACATCATATGAAAGCTTTGGAGGCTTGGTCGATATGATTGGATTTCCCCAATTCTGATAGTACGGGAGTAGTCCTCAGACTTGAGGAACCACAGTAGTCACGTGCACACGATGGCTGTATCTTGGATCTGGCGAGAGGTGATCATGTCGCAGACATGTTCATTATAAGTCTTGTCCAGTGCAGTCAGAATGTGTAGCGAGGATGGTGGGTTTCAAGAAGAGAATCCATCTCCTGTCAATATGTGACAGAGGTATCTCCTATGCACTCGTAGACACGTTCATGCTACTTAAACCTGTGGCCACAGTCCTTGATCGAGCAGGAAATGGTTTTCTGCATTGATGCAATAAGGCATGGCGTAGTCTTGAGTATTAAGCATAAACGCCTAGTCAAGGATGGGAATTGACACCCAATTCCATACCCTAGACAAAGGCCGGGAGACGGTAGACGGAAGGACCGTACTTGTACGGAATCGACGCCTAAATATTCACACCAATATTCACCTAGTCTCTAGTGCTATGGACCGTTGTTAGACGACCACCCATGGTGACGGGCTCCTGTTGGACACGGGCCCAAGTCTAACTAAGGGTCAACCTAAACGGTCAGACGCAAATCACCGAGGAGGTGAAGGAATTGACTTGGGGTCAATTTCAGAGGACTATAAGTAATTGAATTACTTAAGGGATTGTCCATTGGATGGACGAGTCGATATTGTATCGGGCCTTCATTTTATCGGTAAATGAGATTTATCGATTAAGTAAAGAATTAAAACTTGAATCTTTTAATTGGATTAAAGATCAACATAAATTATTTAATTGGACATGAATTAAATAGGATTTAATTCTTGGGATTTTTGTAATTGAATTACAATAATATCCGATCCATTAAAATCTTGACCCAAGAGAGGTGTTAATTCCACTTTTGGAATTAGAACAAGTTGGACTTCTTCCCAAAAGGGGATGACCGAGAATTGCTTCATTTGGAAGCACCAGAACTCGGCCACACATGGCCTTTTATGACTAGTTGACTTGTCTCTTTGAAAAGAGACAAATAAATTCCAATTAAACCTCTTTCACTTGGTATGATTAAATCATACTTTATGAAATGGTAGGCTTGATTGATGATTAGTGGAGATTGATTGTAATATATCTAGACATCCTTGGATGAACCTAGAGACATTCCAATAATCACATTAATAAAGTATATAATGTATATACTATCATCAAAGTGTAAAATTCATAATTCCTCTTTTTCTAGGAAAAAAAGAACACGCATTCGCTCTACTCTCTTAGGTTTAAGCTCCTCTCTCCCTCTATCTCTGCTATTCTTTTTGTTGTTTCATTGATTTAGGATAAATTGAAGAACAAAACAAGATCAAGAAGGAACACTAACTTGAAAGTATAGTCTCTTCTTCGATCTCCTCCTCTAGATCAATTTTTCTCTAGCAAGAAAAACGAGATCTCTCCCGGTGTAGTGTGGACTACGTTAGAGAGTTCATAGTTTTGAGCTTGGTGAACGTTTCCGGTATGTATGAATGTATGACCTGGGATGATCACATGAGCCCTAAACCTTATATATGAATGTATGACGTTTATTTACATTTCTATCGGGTGGTGCCTGCGTGCCTCTTGTTTTGTGACTATGATCTCCCGATTTTCACCTCATGATGTTAAGGCTTGCTTACTTCCTCTTTTCCATATATTACTATTTCGTATGTAACGAGAGTAGTTAGATTTTTGGTGAGGTTTCATTTTGTAATTATAACAAGCCCACGGAGTTGGAGGCCCACGTTGGACGGAGGCCCAAGTTGATACATCAAAGCGAAAAACAAGAAGAGGCACAAGGCCCATTAGAATGACAATGGGTTAATTACTTTGTAATAATGTAGGACCATCCTAGATAGACCATAGCACCACGAGCTCAGTGGGTCGCATAGGTTGAGCTTGTGATCATCCTAACAGGGGTAATGCTATGTTTATTGCATGCGGCATATTTATTTATCGCTTTATAAATATTGGATATTTATGCATACAAAGGCACTTAATGTGATGAGGTCTCGGTATTATCAAAATAAACTCTCATTTGGTTGGACAGAATAAATATTAGGACCATAATGGACTTGGATAAAAATGGTTTTTGATCCGTCCAAGTCTTCCATCCACAACAATGTGGTGAGGAAGCTACCACTACCCAAGTGTGGTCTCACGAGTCGTGACACACTTGGACTAGGGAAAAACTGCACCATTGTTGTGAACAAAGAGATTACGCTCGTTGTTTTCCTATCCCATGAGTCGTGCGGGGCGACAGTTGAGGCATGATTTGGTTGATGGGTCGGGCCCAACACTGAGTATCATGATTCGCTTGGAGTCCTCGCACCCATATGAAGAGGTGAGGCAAAACATCTCGGGGATCTTCACTGGATGAGAAGGATATTGGATATCTCACATGAGGTTTTCTTCACGTGAATCGTAAAAGGGAGGTCGGAGATCACGCTTATGGATCCTGAGCCACTAGGAAAAGGTTTCCCGAAACTCTACTTGAGAGTGGTGGACTTTCGTAGAAATAGTGGGAGGGTTAAAGACTAAAATACCATGTCTTCAACTTGAACTCTAATATTACCATCATTTGCTAATTTTTGCTTTACATTTTATAAATGTAGATATGTTTAAGAATCCCTTAATCATGGTACCCGAGACCAATAAATTCAATGGCACGAACTATCCACACTGGCTAAGAAACCTGAGGATTATCCTCGGTTTCAATAACTAAGCTACGTCTTGGACGAGCCACTACAGAGCGACTTGGCAGAGGAGTCCACACTAGATGAATGTTTGACGTTCAAAAAATGCCATGAGGACAATCGGAAAGTACGTAGTATTATATTGACTTCGATGTCTAACGATATCCAGAAGCAATATAATAGGTTGGACAACGTCTCTGCTATAATGCTCCCCCATGAACGAGGTTTATGTTTCTGGATAGACATATTAGATATGCTACCACAAAAGCATGTTTTGGCACCAAGCTAGCTGAAGGATCTTTTGTACAAAGTCATGGGGTCAAGATTCTATCCCTAGTGGAGAAGCTCGAGGACCTACAAGCTGGGCTTAACAATGACACGTACATCAACGTGATATTTCAGTTGCTTCCTCCGAATTATGACCTATTCATTGTCAACTACAACATGAACGGAATTGAGAAGTCCATTCATGAGTTGATCAACATGCTGGTCCAATACGAGGCAACGACCCACAAGTCTGCGTCGCCAGTATTGATAGGAGAGGCTTCGACCTCTAAGGCGAATGACAAGAGGGCCGGAGCTGGAAGAGAAAGAAGGGAAAGGGGAAGGCAGTTGCAGCCACTGCTCGCGCTCCTAGCGCCCCTGTTGCCCCAAGAATCGGAAAGGGGAAAGGGAAGGCCCGGGGTTCTTAGCGATCTAAGACTAATGATGTCTGCATGCATTGCTAAGTAATGGGGCATTGGAAGAGAGATTGCCCACAACTCCTCTCCAATCCAAGTATGTTTATGGTTAAAGTAAACATGATAACTAATTCTACTTCATGGGTATTGGATACCGGATGTGGTGCTCATATCTGCAATGATTTGCAGGTGCTGCAAAGAAGCAGAAGGCTAGCCAAGGATGACATGATCCTAAGGCTAGGCGGTGGCAAGGCTATTGCTGCAGGAGCCGTAGGATCAGTAGAGTTAACCATTAGTAATCCTGTTAGGGTAGTACTAAACGATTGTTTCTATGTACATAGCATGATTAAAAGTATTGTATCCATACCCGTCTTGGACACGGAGGCTTATTTCTTTCACCACCAATAAAGTGGCTTGTATATTATTAACGATAGTGTGTCTCATCTGCTCAGTACATTTGTAAACGGTCTTTACATACTTCAATAGTTTAATTGGATTATGACTGCCAACACACAAACGTAAACACGATAATCAAGATAACGCACAGATATGGCATGCAAGGTTAGGTCATATCTCTAAAGATAGAATAAGGAGGTTGGTGGACTCAAAAATTCTAGAGATAGATGATTTGGACAACCTACCAACTTGCGAGTCTTGTCTGAATGGAAAGATGACCGAGAAACCCTTTGTTGGACAAAGCAGGCTAGCCAATGATCTTTTGGATTTGATCCATACAGACATCTGTGGACCATTAAATACTCAAGCGAGGGGTGGGTACTCATACTTCATAACCTTTACCGATGATCACTCACGGTATGGTTATGTTTACCTGATGAGGTACAAGTCTGAAGCCTTTGGAAGATTTAAGAAATACAAACTTGAAGTTGAGAACCAAACCGGTCGCAAGATCAAAGCCCTTTCGATCGGACTGAGGTGGAGAGTATTTAAGTGGTGAGTTCATTGATTATCTAAAAGAAAATGAAATTCTCTCTCAGTGGACTCCTCCTGGAACACCACAGTTGAATGGTGTGTCTGAAAGGAGGAATCGGACCTTGTTGGACATGGTTTGATCCATGATGAGTTTTACCGAACTCCCCTTGTCCTTCTGGGGGTACGCTCTTGAGATGGCGGCCAAACGTTTGAACATGGCACCATCTAAGAAGATATCCCAAATGCCATATGAGATATGGTATGCCAAGCCTCCATCCTAC
The DNA here is from genome assembly GCA_034509735.1 of Sesamum alatum. Taxonomy (NCBI): domain Eukaryota; kingdom Viridiplantae; phylum Streptophyta; class Magnoliopsida; order Lamiales; family Pedaliaceae; genus Sesamum; species Sesamum alatum. Next base: position 26,084,121 of record JACGWO010000005.1, read on the forward strand.
AAATACTTGAAAGTGTAGGGAAGCCCCGCATACGCTGAGAGATTAGTGGGAGATAAACTGGAATCCAAGTCTAGTTTATGCAGGTTCATCAGATATCCGAAAGAAACTGTGGGGTATTATTTATGTGATCCCTCCGAGTAAAAAATCTTTGTCTTGCGAAACGCAGTGTTCTTGAAAAAGAGTTTTCCATCGGATAGGACGCGATGAGGTGCTCCTTGAGGAATCAAATGAGGCGCCCTATGAGACAGTAGTAACAACATTTGAGCTTGTAGTTTCCACTGATAATGTTCCAGTCCTTCGTAGGTCAGCTAGAGTATCCCAACCACCTGATAGGTACGGATTTCTGGGCCTGACTAGTCAATTGGACAATGATCCAAAGACATACGGAGAAGCGATGTTGGACATCGACTCGGATAAGTGGCTTGATGCCATGAAATCCCAAATGGACTCGATGGGTGCAAACCAGGTTTGGTCCCTAGTGGACCCACCCAAAGGAGTAAACCCGTAGGGTATAAATGGGTCTACAAATGTAAGTTGAAGCTGATGGGGAGGTTACAACCTTCAAAGTCAGACTTGTGGCAAAGGGTTACACTCAACGACCCGGGGTCGACTTTGAGGAAACCTACTCGTCCGTAGCAATGGTTATATCCATTTGGATACTACTTGCCATAGCAGCATGGTATGACTATGAAATATGACAGATGGACATGAAAACCATCTTCCTCAACGGTTTTGTAGAGAAAGAGATCTATTGGAGAAGACCAGAAGGTCTGCCGTCTAAAGGTCCATCTATGGCCTCAAGCAAGCTTCCTGAGGCTGGAACATACGTTTTGATGAAGTCATATGGGGATATGATTTCATAAAAAATGAGTCTGATCCTTGTGTATACAAGAAGATCAGTGGGAGCTCAGTTTCACTCCTAGTGCTTTACGTGGATGACATCTTGCTCATTCGTAATGATGCTAAGATGTTGGGAACCACTAAAGCTTGGTTGTCAACATAGTTTTTTATGAAGAATATGGACGAGGCATCCTACATTCTTGGCATCAAGATCTATAGGGATAGATCAAGAAGGATGTTAGGAATGGCCCAGTCCTTGTATATTGAGTAGGTCTTGAAGAGATTCAAGATGGAGAACTCAGAACGAGGATTCCTTCCTATGAGGCATGGAATTAAGTTGTCCAAGAAGCAGTCTCCTAAGATTAATGAGGAGCTTAAGCAGATGTTGGACATACCCTATGCTTCAGCTGTAGGCAGCATTCAGTACGTTGTCCAGTGCACTAGACTTGATGTGGCTTTCGCTTTGAGCGTGACAAGTCGATATCAGGCATGTGGTGGAGAGGCGCACTGTAGTGCAGTCAAGACCATCCATAAGTACTTGAAAAGGACTAAGGACATGTTCTTGATCTACGGTGGGTGGAGAATTGATACTGGAATGCTATAGCGACGCTAGCTTTCAGTCGAACGACGACGGTACCAAGTCTCAGTCTGGTCTCGTGTTTAGACTAAATGGTGGCGTGGTTGCTTGGAAGTGTTCCAAGCAGGCTATAACGGCGGACTCCACCATAGAATCTGAATACATAGCAGCTTCGGAAGTTGCTAAGGAGGCGCTTTTGATGAAGAACTACATCCAAGAGTTGGGTGTAGGGCCTAGCTTTGCTGAGCCAGTAGTTATCTTTTGAGATAACAATAGGGCGATAGCAACAAGCAAAGGTTGTGCTAATTTTAGATGTAATGTGAGAATAGGTGACAAGAAAGCCAGTAGGTTTGGCATTTGTAATCTATTTTATGACTCGATGTAATGTAATATTATGTAATGAATAAAATGAGTATTCATTACCATTGGTATCATCTTTGTTGTGCTCATTTTCAATATGTTAAATGTCGTTTTACATATATCACAATAAAGCCCACATAACATGTTAACAACTCATGCAGTTGGGCCACGCATTGGATGGTGGTTATGAAACCAACTGATAAGGGGTTGGGTTTGAAATGTTCCCAGTTGAGGAACTCGAGACAGGGCATTGAGAACCCTATAGAGACTTGCACCAAGAGTCGTATTCATTGGATGAGTGCCGTGTTTCATCGGCGACATGCGTCGGATGCCTATACAATCTTGGTAGGTTGGTTGACTGGGGTCGAGCCGATTGAACTGACTCGTGGGGATCATCATATGTAAGCCTTGGAGGCTTGGTCGGTATGATTAGATTTTCTCAGTTCTGATAGTACAGGAGTAGTTCTCAAACTTGAGGAATCATGGCAGTCACATGCACATGATGACTGTATCTTGGATCTGGCGAGAGGTGATCATGTCGTAGGCATATTCATTATAAGCCTTGTCTAGTGCAGTCAGAAGGTGTAGCGAGGATGGTGGGTTTCAAGAAGAGAATATGTCCCCTGTCAGTATGTGACAGAGGTATCTCCTATGCACTTGGAGACACGTTCATACTGCTTAAACCTGTGGCCACAGTGGCTGATCGATCAGGAAATTGTTTCCTGCATCGATGCAATGAGACATGCGTAGTCTCGAGTATTAAGCATAGATGCCTAGTCAAGGGTCACATTCATTCTTGATGAAATCATATCCCCGTATGACTTCATCAAAATGAATATTCCAACTCCGGGATACTTGTTTGAGGCCATAGATGGACTTTTGGAGATGGCAGACTTTCTGCTCTTCTCCAACAACAGTGAATCCTATAACATAACGTGGATTTTTCTGGGAGAGGGCGCATGCGGAAGCGCGATGTATTAAAACATAAACGTAAAGTAAACATGCATAAAACAACGAAATTAAAGAACCGATTAGGGGGTGTTCCCTTGATTCTCCTGGGCGTTTGGTGTATCTCAAGAATAAAAGAAAATAAGCATGCTCGATTTCATGGAGGCCATATGGTAGGAACGACGACGCTATAAACGTTAGTTACCCGTTGTAGACTTCTTTGTTCGGCTACACGCGTTGTTCCACATTTTGCCACCAATATCCCAACATAGGAATCATCTAAGTTGTCCACGCAATTCACCGGATCTTGATTCCCTCGTGCTAGCAAGAGATCAAGAAGAAAAGGAGAAACAATCGATCAAATGCTATTAGTTAACATGATCGATTGTTCAAGCGTTCCTTTGTATCAAAGACAAGAGAACATGAGAGCTCTTTGGAAGTGGTGAGAGAGAGATGGACGAGAGAGATAGAGAGAGGGGCGGCCGGTGGGGTGTGTATGTGTGTGTGATGAGAGAGTTGTAGAGGTTAGTATATGTGTGTTTGTGTGTGTACTTGAGTATTTATAAGGAAGTGTTTTTCCTAATCCTACTCAAACTCTTCCCAAGAGGTACACTATACACAACTAGAACTTTGACCAGGTCAAATCCTAGTCAATCTAGGGTTTGATTAAGTCCAACTTCATCCTAGCCCTTCATCTCATCTAGCCCCAAGATTCGATCGCGTCCATCCATCCTTTGATGGGATTTACGGGATGGAATTTCAAATCCTATTTAAATAGTCCAATAATTCGTTAATGGGCTTGTAGTAAATATAAATTAAATACTTAAGCACAAATTTAATATTTCCATCTTCGTTCTTCTTAAAGACGGAAATAGCCCTTCTCTTAATTCATAAATATAATTCATGAATCAAGCCTAATTAATCCAATTAATATTTAAAGGCTTGACATTCCAAAAGAGAACCAGTTTAATCTAATTAAATATTTCGATCTCCCGGAATTAGTTCAAATTAATTCCTCCATTTTCGGTGAATTGTGTGTGACTCTTTAGGTTCACCTTCAGCTAGACTTGGGCAAATATCTAACCATCACATGATAGGAATTCGTCCGTTACCATAGGTGGCCGTCTAGCAACGGTCTATGGCACTAGAGACTAGGTGAAATCATGGCGTGAACGTTTAGGTTTCGAATGCGTATGGGCATTGTCCTTCTGTCTACTATCTCACAGCTATTAGTGTAGGGTATGGATCTTGGACGTCGGTACCCATCCTTGATTTAAGCCTACACTCGTTCACCCACTGAAACGTCACTGGGATCTTATCCCACTGTTCAGTCACTTGGTAGCCTTTTGCAAAACCTAAGATACAAACATGGTGTGTGCATGTGACTACAGTAGTCCCTCAAGTCCGAGGACCAATCTCATACTGTCGGAACTGGGAATGCAAGTCATACCGACCAACCTACTCAAGTTTTCCCATATAACGATTCCCGCGAGTCACCTCAGTCAGCCCGCACCGAGCTGACTAACCCACGAATATTGCATGGACGATCGTCGTCACTTGTTGCAGAAACACGACTGCAATCATTTAGTGAAAGTCTCAAATGGACCCACGGTACCCATTCTCGAGGTCCTTTGACTTGGATTATTTCAGACTAATCCACAGAAGCTAATTTCATGACTGCTAACCTATGCGTGGTCTAGCTTCCTGGACTAACATTTCAGTGGTGGAATCGGTTGTGGTATCTTGTTTGGAACTTTTCCAAGCAACCACTCCACCATTAAGTTTGAATACATAGCCCGATTGAGACTTGGCATCATTATCGTTTGAGTGGAAGCTGGTGTCGCAAAAACCTTCTAGTATCAAATCTCTACCACCATATACCAATAATATATCCTTTGTCCTTCTTAGGTACTTAAGGATAGGCCTCTCCTACACAGGACTGATATCCGCTGGTTACATTTAAAGCGTAAGCGACGTCAGGCTTAGTGCAATGGACGGTATACTGAATGTTGCCTACGGCGGAAGCATAGGGGATGACCTTCATCCTCTCAAGCTCCTCATCAGTCTTGGGAGAGTACTTCTTGGATAACTTGAAGGAAACCTCATTTGGAGTTCTCCATCTTGAATCTTTTCAGGATTTTCTTAACATACGAGTTTTGAGTCATTCCTAACATTCTTTTAGATTTGTCCTTGATGATCTGGATGCCTAGAATGTAGGAGGCTTCACCTAAATCCTTCATGGAGAATTGAGTAGACAATCATGGTTTTGTGTCACCTAATATTTTGATGTCATTATCAATGAGCATAATGTTGTCCACATAAAGCACTAAGAACACTACTGAGCTCCCACTAACCTTCTTGTATACACAAGGGTCACATTCATTCTTGAGGCCATAGATGGACTTTTGAAGACGGCAGACTTTCTGCTCTTCTCCAACAATAGTGAATCCCTCCGGCTGATCCATATAGATTTCTTCCTCAACGAAACCGTTAAGGAACGCCGTTTTCATATCCATCTGCATTATTTCACAATCATACCATGCAGCTATGGCAAGCATAATCCGAATGGACTTAGCCATGGCTACTAGCGAGTAGGTATCCTCAAAGTCGACCCCGGGTCATTGAGTGTAGGCTTTTGCCACTAGCCTAGCTTTGAAGGTAGTTACTTCTCCATCAACGCCAAATTTACGCTTATAGACCCATTTACACCCCATATTTTTTATACCTTTGGGAGGGTCCACAAGCGTCCATACTTGGTTTGTGCTCATGGAGTCCATTTCAGTTTTCATGGCCTTAAGCCACTTCCCTGAGTTAATTTCAGACATCGCGGCACCGTATGTCTTAGGATCATTATCCAATTGACCGGTCATGCCTAAGAAGCCATATCTCTCGGGAGGACGTGGCACTCTTTCTGACCTACGAAGGACTGGAACATCAGTGGAACGGCGGGCGCAGACACGATAGGAGCCCACGGTGTTGGTACTGTGGTTGGCTCCTCGAGAGGTTGTTCGACATGTTGGGCCTGAAGAGACTGTCCAACATGTTGAGCTTTGCGAGGTTGCACAATCCGTCAGGTACTTAACCTAAAACCTCTTAATGTAGCATCTATAACTCCTAGTGCTGATGATTGATGTGTCTCGCTTGATTCCTCATGGAGCAGTTCATCATGTTGGGAATCCGTTGGAAAACCTTTTTCCAAGAACACTGTATTCCTCGAAATAAATACCTTTTGTTCTAAGGGGTTATAAAAGTAATAACCTACAGTTTCCTTTGGATAGCCAATGAACTTGCACAAGCTAGATCTCGATTCTAGCTTGTCTCCCACTAACCTCTTGATGTATGCTGGGCTACCTCACACTCTCAAGTATTTGTAGGACGCAGGCTTGCCGTGCCATATGTCATATGGGGTCTGGGTCACAATACCGGACGGGGGCATGTTTAATTACTTGGCCGTTGTTTCAAGTGCATAGCCCCAGAAAGACAAGGGCAGTTCGGTAAAACTCATCATGGACCGGACCATGTCTAAAAAGGTTTGATTCCTCCTTTCAGAGACTCCGTTCAACTAAGGCGTTCCGAGAGGTGTCCATTCAGAGATTATATCATTTTCTTTTAGGTAATTGAGAAATTCGCCACTCAAGTACTCATCACCTCGATCGGACCATAGGAGTTTAATTTTGCAGTCGGTTTGGTTCTCAACTTCAAGTCTAAAATCTTTAAACCTCATAAGAACTTCATATTTGTACCTTATTAGGTAAACATAACAGTACCGTGAGTGATCATCGGTGAAGGTTATGAAGTAAGAGAAGCCACCTCTAGCTTGAGTACTTAGTGGTCCACACACGTCCGTATGGACTAAGTCCAACAGACCGACGAAAAGCGTGCTTTGTCCAACAAAGGGCCTCTTGGTCATTTTTCCTTTTAGGTAGGATTCATAGGTTGGTAGATTGCTCAAGTGGCCCATCTCTAGGGTCTTTGAGTCTACCAATCTTTTGATCCCGTCTTGAGAGATGTGACCTAGCCTTGCATGCCACAACTGTGCATTCTCATGATCATCTAATTTACATTTGCATTGAGCAGTCATGATTAAATTAGACTTTTGGAGAATGTAAAGACCATTGTTAAGTATGCCTAGCAGATGAGTAAATCCATCCTTCATCAAATAAAAGCAATTTTTATTGATCAAAAATTCAAAACCGCTATTGTCTAACAATGGAATGGTAATGATATTTTTGATCATGCTAGGTACATAATAACAATTCTTTAATTCTATCCTAACATGATCACTAAGTACTAAGCTAACGAGTCCTACAGCTTCAGTAGCAATGGCCTTAGCATAGCCAAGCTTTAGGACTATCTCGCCTTTACTTAGTTTTCTACTTCTTTTCAGCACCTGCAAGTCATTGCAGATGTGAGCTACACAGGTATCTAATACCCAAGAAGCAGAGTAGTGACCATATTAACCTCAACCACAAACATACCTTGCTCGGAGAGGAATTTGGTACAGTCCCTCTTCCAATATCCTTTTTCACGGCAATGCATGCATATGTCATTTGCCCTTGATTGTTGCTTCGAACCAACCTTCCTCTTTCCTTTGCCTTTCCCCATTTTGGCAACGGGAACGCTCCTAGCATTTGCAATGGCTATGACGGCCTTTGTATTCCCCCTTCTTCCTTTTCTAGCGTCTCTCACCCTTGCCTTTCTCTTTGGAAGTCGAAGCCTCTCCAAACAATACTGACGGCGTAGACCTTTTGGTCATTGCCTCGTATTGGACAAACATACTCATCAACTTATGTATGCCCTTCTCAAGTGCATTCATGTTGTAGTTAATAATAAATTGGTCAAATGAGGGTGGGAGTGACTGAAGGATCACATCAATATACGTCTCGATATCGAGCTCTGCCTTGAGGTCTTTGAGCTTCTGCACTAAGGTAACCATCTTGACTCCATGCTCATGTACAAAGGATCATTCCTTCATCTTTGTTCCAAAGAATGCATTCGTAGCGACATACCTAGTATGTCGGTTGGGGACTGCATAGCAATCCTTCAAACGAGCCATTATGGAAGGAGCATCGTCTAGCCTCTCATACTATTTCTGCATCTCATTAGTCATAGTTACAAGTATGATGCTACGGACTTTCCGGTTATCCTGATGCCAAAGTTCGAACGTCTCACATTTTCCGGCGTGGATTCTTCAAAAAGAGTCTGAGGAAATCGCTTGTCCATGACATAGCTTTCGTTCTCATAATTGAGGACTATCCTCAGATTGCGCAACCAGCCGTTATAGTTTATTCTATTAAATTTGTTTGTCTCAAGTATGCAAGATAATGGATTCTTAGACATGTTTTAAATCTACATTTAAAAATAAAAGCAAGCAATCAACAGAATAAAGTGGTACTAAATAACAAATTAAAGACTTGGACTTCAGTCTTTTAATGCTCCCACTATTTCTACGAAATCACGTCACTCTCAAACATCGTTTTCGGGAAACTTTTTCCTAGCGGGCTTGGGATCCGCAAATAAAATTCTCCATACTCCACTTTTATGATTCACATGGAAAATAGTCTTGTTGCAGGTATTCCATACCATTCTCGTCCAACGAGATTCTCAAGATGTTTTGCCCCACCCTTTTATGTGATCCCGAGGACTCCAAGTGAATCACGTATTCAGGCATTAGACCCGACCCATCAACCGAATCATAACACTCACTGCTGCCCCCACTATTCGTGAGATGGGATATAGGAGTGTATTCACTTCGTTCACAACAAATGTGCAACTTATTTTCAGGACAAAAAACGTGTCACGACTTGTAAGACCACGCAATTGACTGAAACTAGCTTCCTCACTTTTGTCACAGATGGAAGGCTTGGACGAACAACTTAGGTTCTAGTCCCTTTATTAGGGGTCTAATATTTTAGCTTGGTCCAACCAAGTGAGAGTTCTAATAGACCGAGACCTCATCACACAATATATATATATATATGATTCGCATGCTTCAACGAAAACATGATAAATAAATCATCCATCCATCATACATTCCACATGAAAAATAAAAGCCTAACACGCCCCTAGTGGATGATCAAGCCTGAGTCCTACGCAACCCACTAAGCCACAGTGGATCTATGATCAATCTAGAGTTAGTCCTACATTATTACATATTAATGTACAAATCCATCAACACACTGATGGGCCTTCCCTCTTCATCCACAGGGCCTCCAAGGCTTCGGATCTCCTTGGACTCTTCCTTTTGGGCCTCCTTGGATTCTTCCTTCTGGGCCTTCCTTCATCTTCTTCATTTATAAGAATTAAAAGAAAATAACCTCATTTCTACCTACTCTCATTACAATTGAAAAAAAAAATCCCGATGAGCACCCAGGGGGAGTACATAAGGAGGGAGAAAGAAAGCTTTATTATTCTAAGACAACCAGAAAGAGAAGGGAATAATAAAATGAGGCACACAGGCCCAATAGAAAATAAACCATACATTCAGTTTAAGGGCTTTGTGATCATCCATTCGTCAATCTCATCAACGCAAATAACAATTTCACAGATCGAAGTAAACATGCTAATCACATAATTACATGATAACCAATATCATACATAGATAAAATAAACACAAAATTTCTACACAAGAAATTTGACCATCGGTGCAACCATTGCAATATTTCTTGCTAGGAAATCCTTTCCTCATTATTAAGACAATATTATATTTTAGTTGGTTCCAAACCAAAACCAAAATAAAATATTTCAAAATAATGTTCTTCAAAAAATATGCAAAAAATAAATCAGAAAAAATCCAAAATTAACAATTTCAGAAAAATAACACAAAGACGAAAAACGGTGACGGATACGACCGCCGGCAGCGCCTACCCGGCAGGGTGCGCGTGCGTGCCTGTGCACGCGGCCTGACTGGCCGAGCCTGTCCTCCGCGCGCGTTGGGCCTATAATATAATCTAAGAATGATATGAATTCCATGATCAATATTTCTAGTGCAAAATTAACACGATAAACCATAATATACGACATACTTTAATACGAAAATAATGTTCACATAATGCTTGCTTATACACGTATAGCATATAAAACCCTAGACCTATACACCGAACCAAGCTCTAATACCATTGTAATGCAACGTGGAACGTCCCGTGAGAGGGCACATCCGGAAGGGCAATGTATTAAAACATAAACGTAAAGTAAACATGCCTAAAATGACGAAATTAAAGAATCGATCAAGGGGTGTTCCCTTGATTCTCCCGGGCGTTCAGTGTATCTCATGAATAAAAGAAAATAAGAATGCTCAATTTCGTGGAGGCCATAGGGTTGGAACGAAAACGCTACAAACATTACTTACCCGTTGTAGACTTCTTCCTTCGGCTACACGCGTTGTTCCACATTTTGCCACTGAGATCCCAACGTAAGAATCCTCTAAATCATCCACGTAATTCACCGGATCTTGATTCCCTCGTGCTAGCATGAGATCAAGAGGAAAAGGAGAAACAATCAACCAAACGCTATTAGTTAAGGTGATCGATTGTTCAAGCATTCCCTTGTATCAAAGACAAGAGAACATGAGAGCTCTTTGGAAGTGGTGAGAGAGAGATGAAAGAGAGAGATAGAGAGAGGGGCGGTCGGTGGGATGTGTGTGTGTGAGATGAGAGAGTTGTAGAATTAGTGTTTTTCTAAATCCTACCCAAACTCTTCCAAAGAGGCACACTATACACAACTAGGACTCTGACCTAGTCAAATCCTAGTCAACCTAGGGTTTGATTAAGTCAAACTTAATCCTAGCGCTTCATCTCATCTAGCCCCAAAATTCCTCGTCCATCTATCCTTTGATGGGCTTTATGGAATGGACTTTCAAATCCTATTTAAATAGTCCAACAATTCCTTAATGGGCTTGCAGTAAATATCAAATAAATACTTAAGTCCTCAAGATGAATACCTTTTGCTCAGATGGGTCATAAAAGTAACAATATGCAGTTTCTTTCGAATACCCAACAAACCTGCACAAGCTAGATCTCGACTCTAGCTTGTCTCCCACTAACCTCTTGACGTATGCAGGGTTACTCCACACTCTCAAGTATTTGTAGGACACAAGCTTCCCATGCCATATCTCATATGCTGTATGGGTCATAGCACTGGACGACCCCGTGTTTAGTAACTTGGTTGTTGTCTCAAGTGCGTAACCCCAAAAAGATAAGGGCAGCTCGATAAAGCTCATCATGGATTGAACCATGTCTACAAGGTTCGATTCCTCCTTTCAGAGACTCCGCTTAATTGGGGTGTACCAGGAGGTGTCCATTGAGAGATTATACCGTTTTCTTTTAAATAATCGAGAAATTCACCACTTAGGTACTTGCCACCTCGGTCTGATCGTAGAATTTTAATTTTTTGGGCAGTTTGATTCTCAACTTCAGGTCTAAAGTATTTAAACCTCATAAAAGCTTCATATTTGTACCTAATTAGGTAAACATAACCATACCGCGAATGGTCATCGGTAAAGGTTATGAAGTAAGAGAAACCACCCCTAGCTTGAGTACTTAGTGGCCCACATATGTATGGACCAAGTCCAATAAACCGGTGGCAACCGTACTTTGTCCAACAAAGGGCTTCTTGGTCATTTTTCCTTTTAGGCAGGATCCACAGGCTGGCAGATCGTTCAAATCGCCCACCTCTAGGCTCTTTGAGTCTACCAACCTTTTAATCTTGTCTTGAGTGATGTGACCTAGCCTGCATGTCACAATTGTGCGTTCAAGATTGTCTAATTTACGTTTGTGTTGAGCAGTCATGATCCAATCAGACTTCTATAGAATATAAAGACCATTTTTAAGTTTGCCTAGCAGATGAGAAGATCCATCTTTCATCAAATAAAAGCAATTTTTATTGATAAAAAATTCAAAGCCACTATTGCCTAACAAATGAATGAAAATGATATTTTATTTTTTTATTTTATCATGGTAGGTACATAATAACAATCATTTAATTCTAACTTAACATGATCAGTAGCTACTAAGCCAACGATTCCTATAGCTTCAGCATCAACGGTCTTGCCATCACCAAGCCTTAGGACGACCTCATCTTTACTTAGTCTTCTGCTTCTTTCAACACCTGCAAGTTGTTGCAGATGTGAGCTCCACAGCCGGTATCAATACCCAAGAAGCAGAGTTAGTGACCATATTAACCTCAACCACAAAGATACCTTGCTTGGAGAGGAATTTGGGGCAATCCCTCTTTCAATGTCCTTTCTCACAGCAATGAACACATATGTCATTTGCTTTCAACTGTTGTTTTGAACCAACCTTTCTCTTTCCCTTGCATTTCCCCACTTTGGCAACACGAACGCTCTTAGCGTTTGCAGCGACTGCGACGACCTTTCGCTTTCCCTTCTTCCTTTTCCAGCATCCGACACCTTTGCCTTTTGCTTTGGAAGTCGAAGCCTCTCCAACAAATACTGACGACGCAGACTTTTTGGTCGTTGCCTCATATTGGACCAACATACTTATTAACTCATGTATGCCCTTCTCAAGTGCATTCATGTTGTAGTTAACAATAAATTGGTCGAAGGAGGGTGGGAGTGACTGAAGGACCATCAATGTATGTCTCGTTATCGAGCCCTGCCTTGAGGTCCTTGAGCTTTTCCACAAGGGTAAGCATCTTGACCCCATGCTCATGTACAGAGGATCCTTTGGTCATCTTTATTCCAAAGAATGCCTTTGTAGCGACAAACCTAGTATGTCGGTCCGGGATTGCATAGTAATCCTTCAAACGAGCCATAGTGGAAGGAACATCGTCTAGTCTCTCATACTGTTTTTGCATCTCATTAGTCATGGATGCCAAGTATGATGCTACATAATTTTTGGTTATCCTGATGACATACCTCAAACGTCTCACGGTCTTCTGGCGTGGATTCCTCCGGCAAAGTCCAAGGAAACAGCTTTTTCATGACATAGTCTTGGTTCTCATAATCGAAGACTATCCGCAGATTGCATAACTAGTCGTTATAATTTATTTTATTGAATTTGTTTGTCTCAAGTATGCAGGATAATGGATTCTTAGATATGATTAAATCTACATTTAAAATAAAAGCAAGCATTCAGCATATCGTAATGGTACTAAATAACAAATTAAAGACTCAGATGTCAGTCATCTAATGCTCCCACTATTTCTACGAAAGCACGTTACTCTCAAACGCCGTTTTCGGGAAACCTCTTCCCAGTGGACTTGGGATCCACAAACGAAATTCTCCATACGCCGCTTTTACGATTCTCATGGAAAATAGCCTTGTGGGAGGTGTTCCATACCATTCTCGTCCAACGAGATTCTCAAGTTATTTTGCCTCACCTCCTTTACGTGATGCCGAGGACTCCAAGCGAATCACGTTACTAGGTGTTAGAAGAATCATAGCACTTACAATCACCCCCACGACTCATAAGGTAGGAAATAGGAGTGTATTTACTTCGTTCACAACAATCGTGCAACTTAATTTCAGTCCAAAAGACGTGCCACGACTCGTGAGACCACGCAATTGGGTGAAATCAGCTTTCTCACTTTTGTTATGGATGGAAGGCTTGGACAAACAATGTGAGTTACAGTCCATTTATTAGGAGTCTAATAGTTTAGCTTGGTCTAACCAAGTGAGAGTTTTTTAACAGACTGAGACCTCATCACATATTACATAATTTGCATGCTTTGACAAGAACATGATAAATAAACCATTCATCCATCAATCATTCCACATGCAAAAATAAAATCCTAGCACGCCCCTGTTGGATGGTCACAAGCCCGAAACCTATGCGACCTACTGAGCCTGTAGTGGATCTATGGTCAATCTAGGGTTGGTCTTACACTATTACATATTTATGTAGTAACCCATCAACACACTGATGGGCCTTGCCTCATCATCCACCAGGCCTTTAAGGCTTCAGATCTCCATGGGCCTCATTGGACTCCTCATTCTGGGCCTTCCTTGATCTTCGTTATTTACAATAAAAAAAGAAAAAGGCCTCACTTTTACCTACTCTCATTACAACTACAATAGAAATCCTGACAAACACCCGAGGGGTGTACATAAGGAGGGAGGAAGAAAACCTTATTATTCCAAGGCAACCAGAAAGATAAGGAAGCAAAAACGAGGCACACGGGCCCAACAGAAAATAAACCATACATACGGTCTAAGGGCTTTGTGATCATCCATCCGTCAATCCCATTAACTCGAATAGCAATATTACATATCCAAGTAAAACATGCTATTAATCCAAAACCATGATAACCAATTTCATACGTCGTAGGAAATGAATGAAAATTTTCTACACAAGAAAACTGACCATCGATGCAACCATTGCAACATTTCTTGCTAGGAAATCCTTTCCTCATTATTATGACAATATTAGATTTTAGGAGGTTCCAAACCTTACCCAAAATAAGATATTTCGAAATAATGTTCTTTAGTAAATATGCAAAATACATCTCAGAATAATCCAAAAAAATAATAATTTAAGAAAAATAACACAAAGACGTAAAACGACAATGGCAACCATTGCCGCCCTCAGCCTGGCTGCGCGCACATGCGCGCACGCCCCAGCCTGGCCGGCAGGCCACCAGACGGCGGGCTATCCCTGTGCGCTCGTGCGCAACTAGCGGCCGCTCGAGCGCACTAGGCGGCCCAATCAATCGCCTGTGCCGTGGGCTTGCTCGTCGGGTGCATGTGCGCAGGCTTCCCTTGCCTGCGCACGCGCCTGACAGCAACCTAGTGTGCGCGGCCGACTGGCCGACCCTGTCGTTCGCGCGTGTTGGGCGCGCTGTTGCCCCCCTGCCTGCACGTGCGCCTAGTCGCGCCTCTCGCACGCGTTGGGTGCGCTGGCCGGGTGACAGCGTGCAAGCTCCTCTGCTTGCGCGTGCAGCCGACGGGCTCATGTGCTGAGCGCACGGGCGTCTGCGCGCAGGCTCCCTAGCCTGCGCATGCGCCTGGCCGTGTGCCCTGTGCGTGCAGTCTGCCGACTACAACCGCCGTCGTTGTTTTTCATTTCTTGCCATTATTTCTGCACCTTTTTCCCAATAAAATAAAAAAAAAAGTAATTCAAGAAACACAAGAATTCCTTGATCAATCTTTCAAGCCCAAAATTAATGCAATTATCCCTGCAATTTACGTCATGCTTCTATACAAAAAATAAAGCGACGTAAACATGGTCATACATGTATAGGACGTAAAATCCTAGGCCTATATACCGAACCGAGCTCTGATACCACTGTAAGCCAAGCGGATCGGCGCAGGAGAGGGCGTGTGCGGAAGCGTGAGGGGGCTTTTAAACGTAATAAGAACGTAAACATGCATAATTGAAACAAAATTAAAACGGATCAAGGGGTATACCCTTGATTCTCCCAGGCGTTTGGTGTATCTCATAAATAAAAGGAAACATGAAGGATTCATGGAGCCCATACGGTGGAACAAAGAAACAGAATCATAATAAGTGTACTCACCCTTGTAGCTTTCTTCGTTCAGCTACACGCGTTGTTCCGGGATTTGCCACCTAGATCTCAACGTAGAGATCCTCCAAATCGTCCACACAATTCTCCTGAATCTTGATACCCTCGTGCTAGCAAGATATCAAAGAAAGGGAGAGAACAATCGACCAAATGCTATTGTTTAACGTGATCGATTGCTCATGTGCTTCCTTGTATCAAAGACAAGAAAGCAAGAAGCGCTTTTGGAGGTGAAGAGAGGGGAGAAGATGGCCGAGTAGGGGGGGGGGGGGGCAGTTTTGTGAGATAAGAGTGAGTAGTAATGTGTGTGTGGTGTGTGTGTTTCAAGTTTATATAGAGTAGTATTCCTACTCCTGCTCAATCTCTACAAAAAGAGACACATTTTGAATAAGTCAAACTTAATCTGAGCCATTCATCTCATCTAGCCCCTAGAGTAAATCTCGCTTTATCCATCCTTGATGGGCCTTATGGAGTGGACCTTTAAATCTTATTTAAATAGTCCAAAAATCCTAATGGGCTTCTAGTATAGATCTAATATATACTTAAGCCCAAATAAATATTTTCACCTCTTTAATCTAATTAAAAAAAGGGAAATGACACATCCCCTAATTTCACAAATCTAATTTATGAATCAAGTCTAATTAATCCAATTAATTCTCAAAGATTTGATGCTTCAAAAAAAGACCAACTTAGGCCTCCTTTACTTATTGGGTATGGATTAACTTGTGATTGATTAAAATGTGATTAAAATAGTGATAAAAAAATTGTGATTATTTGAGAATGTGTTTACTTATATTTGAACATGTGGGATTATATAATGATTGTTGTTGACTTTTGTGGATTTTAATAGTGGTTTTTATGAGAATTTACCAATTTACCTACATGAATGGTCACATCATGGGCTTGGTAGGTGTTGTAATAAATGCATTGTACAAGGGCAAACTGGGTACGAAATATCAAAAGGTGAGGATATAATTGAGAACCAAATTATAGTCAAAACATGGTGGGCCATGGTGATAACTTAATTTGGGGAGGGAATTCTTGATTTGGATCACCCGATAATCAAGATCAGTGCCGGGCTGGTGTCCTCAATCTCGGGCTTGGCTTTTTGAAAGTAAACACATTATTAGTAAGGATTAGTCATGATATCATGGCTAATCCTTGCAAGTAAAGGTGGCCTTAATCTAATTAAATTGTCCCATCTCCCGGAATTAATTCCAAATTAATTCTTTTACTTTCAGTGAATTGTGTGTGACTCTTTAGGTTCACCTTCAGCTAGACTTGACCGAATCTCCAATCATTCCATGTCCGGAATTCGCCCGTCACCTTAGGTGGTCGCCTAGCAACAGTCCATGGCACTAGAGATTATGTGAAATCATGGCATGAACATTTAAGCTCCCAAATGCATATGAGTATAGTCCTTCCGCCTTCCTTCTCACAGCTATAGTCTAGGGTATGAAATTTGGACATCGGTCCCCATCCTTGACTTAAGCCTTTACTCGTTCACCCACTGGAAACGTCACTGGGACCCTATCCCACTGTTCAGTCACTATAGCCATAGATTTTATAGGGAACGAGACAAAGTGTAAGTGAGACACTGCCGTCATAAGTTGACAGGAGACAGATTCTTTTTTTGGGACCCACCATCCACACTACATATTCTGACTGTACTAGATAGAGCTTATAGAAATCAAGTCTTTCGACCTGGTAGCCTTTTACCAAACCTAAGACACAGGCATGGTGTGTATGTGACTGCCGTAGTCCCTCAAGTTCGAGGACTAATCTCGTACTATCGGAGCGGGGAATACGAGTCATACCGATAAACCTACTTAGGGTTTTTCATATGACGATTCCCCTGAGTCACCTCATTTAGCCAGCACTGAGCCAACTAACCCACTAATATTGCATGGACAACTCTCGTCGCTTGTCAATGAAAACGACTGCAATCTTTAGTGCAAGTCTCGTTCGGATCCTCGATACCCAATCTCGAGGTCCTTGACTTGGAGGGTTTCAGACCGATCCACAGAGGCTGGATCATGACTGCCAACCTATGCACAGTCCAGCCTCTTGGATTAACACATCCGGTCTGTGGGCTTTGCTTGTGCATTGAACAGTAATACAAAATTAAGTGAGCACAATCAAAGTACGAAATGTCATAAACTGAATGTCACTTCTATTCAAAATAATTTTATTTATACCAAAATTATAAAAAACATATTACATAAGCCCAATCAAATTGACTTCACGGTCACCTATTCTAGCAGAGGGGGGAGGGGGGTCATCCCAGCCGTTTCAGTTATTGAAACCCTAATAGCTAATTCAGCCTGGTGCAAATCCAGGGGTTTTGGCAATTCAATATTATGCAAGCCCGAGGAACCCTTAGGGGTCGAGTCAAGGGCATCCGTCAAAGGGAGAATGTCCAATAATGCTGGAGTACCGGCCGAGACGGCTTGACGACATTCCCCAAAACCTATTCACCCACCATGCCGTCGAGCTTGCAAAGGCACTTAGAGATTCTTCATCACGTGTATCAAGCACTCGTGTTGCTAGCTCTGAAAATTCATGAAAATTAAAAACGGATACAACTTCTCCCATCACCCTTATCGTCATCGCCCTGGCCATCCTCCGTTGAGCCGCTGGCCGTTTCACTGTTATATGCCAAATTAGGGTTTGCATGTGGTTTGGAGAGAGAAGGGAGAGACACAATGCATTAATTATTTATTCTAAAACTAATTATTTCAAAATCAGTTCTTTCATAATCAATTATATATACAATCGTAGATGAAATTTGATCCGAGTTGATTCAAGTATTTTTATAGATTTGTCGACAGATGGATTCTGGATTTGTTGTAGTGATGACATGGTGAACAAGTAGGGTTGGAGCAAGAACCCCATATGTATTTGGAGCCACAAGTAGACGTGTGAAGTGGAATGAATAATATCTAACTTCACACCCACTTTCAATTGAGTCGAAACAAACATCCTATACTATACCAACATTATCCATTTCCTCTGGTCTGTGCCTGTGGGGCTCGTGACTAACTGCTCAACTATTGGTTCAACATCCTCCACGAAATCATCTAACAACTGTCCTCCTCTTTAAGATAAAGATTGAGAGAGTGAGAGAGAACCCAAGAACAAAGACATCCAGATATCTCCTTCTTCTAGATTGAGAAAGAAACAAGACTCATCAGAAAAAAGATTGGAGATGGAGTGCTGAGGGGACACGTGTCACGGACCCATTTCATTTCAGCCACAGAAGCTCCCCACTGCCCCACCACCAAAGATTCTTTCTTCCTTCTACACCTTCTGGAGACTTCCCTTCCAATCTTATTACACATAAAACCAAACATTACTATATTAGGAAAAATGGAAAATCCAGCATTTATCCTATGTGGCTGCCTCCTCCGCTTCTTGTTCTTACCCTCTTTTCCTTTCATTTTTTCTTTTTAATCTCCATTTATTCACCACCTCAACCAAAATCTCAACTTTTCTCTCTCTCTCTCTCTCTCTCTCCTCCTTTCACACACTTCTCCTCTAATGTTTTGATAGAGCAGAGAAGTGTGGTAGCTGTTTATATGTTTCTCGAGCTGGATTTTTATTTTTGTTCAACCCCATTTTAATACTTTTGGTATCAGCGGTGATTGGAGCTATGGTATCTGAAGCTAAGGTATCTGCTTTCTTCTAATCCCATCCCATGTTCGTCTTTTCGATTATTATGCTTTCACAGTTATGATTTATGGTTGTTATCTGCATTACTTGCTCGGTTAGGCCAAGTGTTTAGCTCTGCTCACTTGTTTTTCTATGTTCAAGAATCAGTGTTCTGCTTACCCTGAAAGACCCTACCTTCCTTTTGACTCTGATTTTCTTGCTTCTAGTTGACGCTCAATGATGCTGTGAAAAAGCAATGGACTAGTACAAATAGTTTAGGACTGTGTGGTTCTATAGGATTAATTGTCTGATTTTTGGTGGAATCATACTGCACTTTCCAGATTCTTACTTTCTGGAATTGCTCATATTCCCACAAGCACAATCTCTGTTCTTTGGCTTTTTTTCTTTTCTTTTTTTCCTTTTGTGTTTCTACTTTCTGTATTCCAAGTTTTCATTTGTGTTTGTTGATCTTGGAATGTAATGAGTCTGGTCTTGGTTTCGTCATCACCGGAGAATCGCAATTGTGTTACTCGACTTTGATAATAGAACAATTAATTGATCCATCTTCTTTTCTGATCATCCTTTTGATCATTGAATTTTCGAGTAAGCCACCGTATTTAATTTACTGTGGCTGTCAATTTTCACTGCTCTTAGTTTTTCAGTTGAGTCTTAGCTTGACATGATTCATCTGAGAAAAATACCTGAGAAATCGGAAAGGCTATCTGTGTCTCGGTGTAAATTCTTGTATGAGCTGACCGCTGTTAGGAATTCTCACATTGATCAGTGGCTTAATATAACAGGAACGAATTGCAGCCACCAGCGAGGATGCGTCTTTTATGGTAAACTCGCAGCTGGAATCTCTGGCAGGTCAATCAAAGTCCTTACATCCTAATGGAAGTCGTTATACGCCAAAGGTATCATGCGCTTTCTTGACCGTATTCACTTGTGTACTTCGGTTAAGAGTGATTGTATAACGCAGACATCTTTATTCTCTGTATTAGGTGAGAAAGCCATATACAATCACTAAACAGAGAGAAAGATGGACGGAGGAAGAACATCAGAAGTTTCTTGAAGCTTTAAAGCTGTATGGTCGTGCTTGGCGCCATATTGAAGGTGAGTTTGGCATAGGGTGGTCAAACACCGGCCTGAAATATTCGTGTCCAAGCTCTATATCTGTTCGACAGAATGATAAAGCTTTCTATTCATGTGTCGTTCGTTATGCAGAATATGTAGGCACCAAGACAGCCATCCAAATCCGGAGTCACGCCCAGAAGTATTTTGCTAAGGTTTGGTACTAATCAGAGTGTAGCCCGCGTTTATATCTGAATTTGTTTGCTAAGGTTCGACCTTGTTACCTATGAGAACAACTTCATTTAATTTTAGGTTACGCGGGACTCAAATATTGATGCTGAAGGGTCTTTGAATCCAGTTCAGATACCCCCTCCTCGCCCCAAGAAGAAACCTCTGCATCCTTATCCTCGCAAATTTGTTGATCCTGTGAATAGAGAAATCATCGTTCCTGATCGACTGGAAACATCTCATTCTCCTGATGCATCTGCTCCTGAGAAGGACAACTTCTCTCCTACTTCAGTTTTGTCAGTGGTTGGCTGTGATACCACGGTTGCTGAGATGAATAAATCTCGCCTTTCACCAGCTTCATGTTCTATTGATGCGCATTCCACCTGCTCGTTACTTACTGAGAGAGATGACGAATATATGACATCAGAGATATCTGCTAATGAAGAGAATGGATTTCGTTTATCAATGAAAACATCTTCTGTCTCGCTCCCAGATAAGAAATCCCCCGTGGTATTCTACTATTCTCATCTGTTCAGCTGTTGAACCTGATATATATTCATGTAGATATGAATATTGACATATATTTGGCCTTTCGGGCATTTTTTGTGTGGGTGCAGAAATTCGAATTGTTCCCTCAAGAGGCAGAACGTGTTATACGTTCTCCACAAGCTGGTGAGCCTTCTGCAAGTATTAAACTGTTTGGAAAGACAGTTGTGGTCAGAGATGCTTCAAAACAGTCTTTAGATATCATTGATAAGAAGCTTGACAATAATGCTGACGAGCTTGTTAAGGATCGCGCATTAAGATCAACCAGCTTATATCTACAAGATACTGTTGGATGTGATTCAAAAAGTGTAATTCCTAGCAGCTTACTGCAGCATCCACTGAATAACTTACATCGCCACATGGAGAACGTGTTTGGTTTGCCTTGGTGGATGCGGTACCAAGGCGTGGTACACCCGTCTGCCTCATCTTGCAGGGAAGCTGCCTCACAGAATGCTGAATGTCTAAAAGCTTCAATCAGTGAAGCCAACACTGAGAACCGAAATAATGAAGCATCTGAAGGAAAGCAGTTGTCTAGTACAGGGAAAAAGGAACCTGCAAAAGGTTTTGTGGCATACAAGCGATGTTTGGCAGAGAGGGATGGCAGATCATCCATGTCTTTGCTGCAGGAGAGGGAGGGCCAAAGAGCTCGTGTTTGCTCGTAGCATATCCCTGTACAGTCCTACTTCGTTTAACCCGTAACCTCTATCAAGTGTTATTGCACATGGAAGTTCACTAATGTCAACCTTTGCAGAGTTGCAATTGTGTAAAGAAGACAAGTCTGTTCTAGAGCTAATGTAGATGGTTTCAGGATAGAAATATACCTGTGCTTGCAAATGACGACTTTCTTGATTTATGACCGGGTGGTCGCCATTAACTCTAGAAAGTGTTGTACAGTGGATGTCTGGAGGAGGAGCTGCTAGTTATAATTTAATTTCTTGCAGCTCACTGATTTACTTCTCGGTTCATTTGCAGTACTCTAGCTAGAAGATGAGTGGGTTGAGATTTTACATTTGTAACTCAACTTTTTGTTTGGTGTCTTTCTCAAGAAGTTGGGAAATACATAAATAATTGTTCATTTTGCTAGATATGTATATGATTCAAGTATAAAATTCCACCCTTTCGACGTTTGTTAAGGGTTTTGTAGACTCTTATCTGACGAGGTATGTCCCAGAATTCTCGCATTTTTCCTGTGGATTATCGGTCAAAATAACGTTACTGGGAAAAATGCATTTTTGGTCCCATAGGATATGGGGTGTTGCAATTTTGGTCCCATGATTTACGGGCTCATCACTTTTGGTCCCAAAAGGTAATGGACTTTAGGTTTTTGACGGAAATCACCGCGTGTACTCTCACTTGCTCGTTAATTAACAGAAGGGGTTTCCACTCACATGACACTCACGTGCCCCTAAGTCAATAGAAACCTTGGTCAGCAAAACGATCCTCATTGATTCTTCCCCCCATTCTGAAAATAAAAAGAAAAAGAAAAAAGAACCTAAGTCTTTCTCTTCTCTCTCTAAATTCTCACTAAATCCCTCCAGAAAACTACATTAACACTCGATTGCAAGTGAAAATCTTTGTTGCTGAAGGTCGCGAAAGGACGCTGAAGGCCATGGCTTTGAGGAGTAGCCGTTTTAACCACCTCCCACCTCTAAAATACGGTAAGTTTTACTCTTTTGGTGTTCCATTTTTTTTGTTTGTTTAATACTTGCTTTTTTTAGAATAATGTTGTGTTTTGTACTCTGTGAAGCACAAGAAATTTTGTTTAGAGTATTGTTGGTTGCTGTAGAGTGGTGTCTGTAGGTGTTGGTTGTTGTAGAAATTAGGGTTTTTTTTTTTATTTTGGTGTATTTTGAATAAAATATTGCTGATCTGTATATAATATTAGTTTGTTGTTTGTGGGTTTGTTGTTTGTTGGTATGTTGTTGTATAAAATATTGTAGTTGGATAAAATATTATTGTTGTTTGTTGTTTGCTTTTAGGGGTTTATGGCGTTCTGACTATTGTCTTTTTTTTTTCTTTGTTCTTCCCATTGTTTTACTGCAGCTGTTAATGAACCTTAAATCACTCTAAAAGTATATAGTGGAGGGGAACTTGTACACAGTCTCAATCCTAAGTATGTAGGAGGGTGTGTGAGGTACTTTGACTATGTAGATGTAGATGATCTAACAATCATAAATTTAAACAAGCTGTGTGAGGCAATAGGTTATTCGGGGGACAAAAAGTATTACAAAATTGATAGAAATTACAATAAGTTTAGACAAATTCTGTATCAAACAGACATTGTGCAACTTTGTGGTAGTTACCAAATCAATATGGAAATTGTATTGTACTTAGATGCAATACAAGACACTCCTGAAGTTGATGTTGGTTCCATTCAACCCACTGCTGAAAATGAAAAACAACTTGTGATGGATAATGATGCAATATTTGAGGCTAATGATTGGGAGCCAATCTTTAAAATAGTGGATAATGTGGTTGATGAAATTAGGTCATAACAACCTGTTGTTGAGGGTGCTGATGGTAATGCAGTTAAGGGTAGGGAGGGTGATACAGTCAAGGGTGGGGAGGGTGAAATGGCAGATGCAGTGAGGTGTGGGGAGGGTAACAGGGAAGATGAGGTGGTTGAAAATGATAGGATAAGTGTGGAGATTAAGGATGATGGATTTAGTTATTGTATAGAACTTGAAGATAATGATGTTGACTTAGAAGATGATGATGCTTTAAATAAAAAGGAGGTGGTTAGAGATGCTGATGTTAGGGATGCCTCAGCTGATTCTGATTCTGCATCAGATGAGGACATGGTAGGAACTGGGGATGACTTCGAAAGTGAGGAGGATAATGAAGGGGGTAATGGCTGCCACTTAAAGGTGTTTAATGCATCTAAAAAAATATGATCCCACTTTTGAAATTGAGATGATTTTCTGTTCAAAATCAATTTAAAGATGTTGTACATGGGCATGCTATTAAGACAAGAAGGAGCCTGAAAAAAAAAAAAAAATGCTAGTAAGAGGATATATGCAAGATGTTATGGGGAAGGGTGTGAGTGGAAGATAAATGCATTGAAAGTAATAGGTGAATCCACCTTACAGATAAGAAAGTATAATCCTGTTCATACATGTGCAAAATTTTTCAATGTGAAACATGTGAACAGTGGATGGCTGTCAAAAAAATATGAGGACTCATTCAGAACGGATCCTAATAGGGTTGTTAGGGGTTCAGAAAAGATGTAATAAAAGACATTAGGTGTAATGTCTCAAAGTACCAAGCATACAGAGCCAAAAGAAAGGCATTAAATGCTATACAGGGGTCTGCTGATGATCAATTTGCCCTTCTATGGGATTATGCTGAAGAATTAAGGAAAAGTAACCCTAGGTCTAATGTGATCATGATAATGACAAATTCTGATGATAGAAAATTTGCTAAGTTTTATGTGATGTTTGATGCATTGAGGGTGGGGTTCTTGTCAGGTTGCGCACCAATTATAGGAGTTGATGGCTGCCACTTACAGGGGTCACATGGTGGAGTGTTGTTTACTACTGTGTGAATTGATCCGAACAATAATTTATATCCTTTGGCAAGTACAGAGTGTGAATTTAAGATGAGAATGGAGGAAATAATCAAACTGAATGGAAAGGTGGCTGAGTGGTTAAGTGATAAGCCTCCAATTCATTGGAGCAGGGCTTTTTTCAATACATTTCCCAAATGTGATATGTTATTGAATAATATTTGTGAATCCTTCAACAATTGCATCTTAGAAGCAAGAGAGAAACAATTTTTAACAATACTTGAGTGGATTAGAGAATTTATCATGTTGAGGTTGACAGAAAATAGAGATAGGGCTCATAAGAAGTGGTCTGGCAGAAAAATGTGTCCAAAAATAAGAAAGACACTTGACAAGAACATAGACAAAGCAACTGACTGCATTCCCATAAAATCATACCAATATAACTATGAATATCCTGTTATGATGGGGCTAGGTATGTGGTCAATTTGCAGAAAGACACATGTAGTTGCAGGAAATGGGACTTGACTAGCATTCCATGTAGTCATGCCATTATGCAATATGCAGTCAAGTCCTTGATCCAGAGGATTTTGTTAATCCATGCTACAGTGTGCATATTTTCAAGAAGGTCTACCAGGCTGCAATTATGTCTGTAAATGGCCCTAAGTTGTGGGCTCAAACAGGGCATATTCCTTCACTTCGAACGCCAATGAAGCATCAGGGAGTCAAGTGCTTTTTTTAACAAAAGGAAGAAAAAGGTTTGTCACCATGACAAATCTTTCGACTGCAATACATGCCATCAAGAAGAAACAAAGCAATTGAAGTAATCAGTTTTTGGATTTTGGATTTTGTAAAGTTCTTTGAGGATGTAATCCGATGTTTGGGGATCAAATTTGCAGTTTTTGGGCAAATTTGCAATCTTTTGTGATGCAAATTGTAGCATAGTGGGTAGGGAAAAAACATGATACTTTTTGTGTAATTTGGGCAAATTCCTGTTTAGTTGTTGTTAGGGGCAAATTTCTGTATAGTTGGCAGGGATAAACATGTGCCAATTCCAAACAGTTTGTTTTTTTCCCTCAAATGCAGTTAGTTCATTTTTGCTTTTAATTTCCTTGTGCTTTTATTTTATTTTATTTTTTTGCAGTAATTTATAGTAATATTGCTATAATATTATAGATTATACTCTATCGAATTTATATAAATTTAGTTAAATCAAGCTATTGAAATGCATTTTATATAAAGAAAGTCTTCAAATTGGAGCCAAAATATGAAAAAATACCACCTTAAGGCCTCTAGTGGTTGCAAACCTTAGAAAATCACCTTTGAAAGTCAAAGGTGGTTTTCCATCCACATTTTAACGCCTTTAACGGAGGGAGGACAAAAAATGCAGCACTTTTGATTCCTATGGGACCAAAAGTGCTGAGCCCATAAATCATGGGACCAAAATTGCAACACCCCATATCCTATGGGACCAAAAGTGCAATTTTCCCTAACATTACTTGTACAATAACCATATGCAGAAAATTGCGACTTGTACAATAACCATATGCAGAAAATCGCGAACTAACCAGTTCCAGGTGATCCACATGTCCTCCTTTCCGAAAAATTGAGAAAGAAATAGATTACAATGTCAAGAATTGAAAATCCGATACAAAAAAAAAGAAGATATAGGACTGATCTGTGTCATCTGTGGAATCACAGGAGACAAACATACAAGAAAACCGGTTTATGGGTGTGTATTTCGGAATAGAGGACCATCGTTCCTTGTCAGCAAAGGCGTTTTCTTGAATGGCATTGTCAAGAACAGAGGCCTGGTACTTCCATAACACCAGTCCAGCTCTAACTAGGATTCTGCCTGGATCCTTGACGAAGCTCAGCTCTAGATTTTGCAACCTCAACAAAAATGACTCGGCCATCCAGGAACTGCAGATAAGTTGCAAGAGCAATTACAGCAGCACTTTTGAAATAGAGTAGAGCAAGAAAGATGGGTGGCAGACTCGCAGAGTCCATCATTCTGTCACTGAAGAGTCTTACAACACTAGAAGCATTCTAAATGTGGTGGTCTTATAGCACTCAACACAGGATCCTCAATAGACACTCAGAAAATTGAGTTCATCATGCATCTTGATCACACACTCTCTGAAATTTGCAGGGCACACAAAGGAGTTGCATTGATAAAAACAAGAATATGGGCATGTTATAAGAGTATACGGACCTTCCCGTGCATTCCTTCAATAGCTTTCTTAGACTCCTCCTCCGTCGCATATCTCAAGAATGCAAAGCCTCTTGGCCTATTTGCTATCTTATCCATCACCAAGTTCACTACAAGAATCAACAAATGCCTTCAGAATTTAGAATCATGAAAATCCAAATTCTCTAAGAGGGCTATCGTAGAAGATTTCATAATAAATTTCTGACCTTCCACAAGCTCACCAAAGTTCTTGAATGCATTTGTTAAACTCTCCTCCGTGGTCCTAAACGAGAGTCCTGAAATTAAAGCCAAACCAAACCACACTGAGAACACTATAACAAACTCAATACAAGAATGCATTTCCCAATTGCCATGTTCACCATTGATATGGATGCTAAGAAGAGTAATTCTGATCAAGGTACATCATCGAAACACAAGCATTGCGTGAATGTATAACGACCTTATGCTTACAAGATGCGCCCATATTCTCATTTTCAAACAATATGCGATAAAACCTTTTGGCAAGCATTTTGAATCAGATGAACGGAAAAAAGGAAAAACAACAAAATTGCTGCTTTCGGATAACACAAACAATAACGCAGTAATAAGTGTTTAATTGCGACCTCCAAATTCTAAGGGTTTCCACGAAAAAAACAATATCACAAAAATGAAATTGAGTGAGAGAGAAGGAGCTGACCACTAACGAAGAGTCTTGTTCGAGTTCTCGGCGGAGAAAACGAAGACGAAGACGAAGATGAAGAAGAAGGAAGACATGAGGGTACGTGGGAATTACAATTGCGGGGTCCATATGGAAGATTGCTGCGGGTAGACAGCAGCGGAGCAGAGGCAGGTGGGGAGTGAAGACGTCTTTTTGCTTCGAACTTTGCTAATGTAACTGGTGGAACCTCCGCCGGCTGCGGTGGCGTCAGAAAACCATGTGGAAGAACGCGGTGGTAGAAAGCGGTGGTGGCCATCTTCTCCGGTCTGAATTCTTTCGTCTGAAGTGAAGCGATTAGCCACCAAGGGATTATAAGTACGTTTGCTGCGGAACCCCCTCAAGTTTCGGGAAATATCAATTAGGTCCCTCTACACTTCCTTTTTTTTCCCCAAAATTCTCATTTGGGTTGTCAGATTTATCCACCAAATTATTATGGGTTAATTACACTTAGATTATCCCTAAAAATATGAAATTATATATGATATATGGTAAAAAGATCGATCCAAAATCGAAGCTCACAAGTCCAAAAGACATTAATAGAAGTCCAAAAATAAAGACCCCATACGAAGGCTACATGCGGGGGGAGGCCCACTCGAGACTCAAGCCCACGCCCAAGGGGGCCCAAGACGGAGGCCCAGGCCTAGGATGAGACACTTGGCCAAGAGGCCCAGGATCGCCAGCGAAGGATAAGGGTTGACCCAGTCTATCCCCTATCCTTATCCATAGAAGACCCCTTCGACAGACTCCCTACTTCCAAGGACTCCAAGGGTTGTTGAAGTCTGGGAAGGATAGCACGTAGTCTCTCCAGAGTCCTAAAACAACTAGGAGTCTTTTTCAAATACGATTCTTCTCCTATAAATACCAGCTCGTATAGCTGGCTCAAGTAACGTTTTTTCTAGCACTCTACACACGATTTTCATGCTCTCACACTTTGCTCATTTCATGCTTTTTAATCATGAGACTCTACTTCTCTTTCATTTCACTTACGTTTATTCTTTCACCACTGCTTACTGACTTGGGCGTCGGAGTGCTAACGCATTTTTTGCAGGTTCCTATTCATAGCTTGCAAAAATTTCAAGGTCATCCCGTTCAAGCCCAAGAACGAGCACTTTTAGCTCGCATCAATTGGCGCCGTCTGTGGGAACACAGAACTAAGACGTGAGGATTATGGAAACTCCCAACAACGAGCAGGCAAAAGGCAACGGACGCTCCTGCCGACCTTTAGGAGTTGCAGGTGCTGTCTGGAGCTCCCTTGGCTCCCTCTGGTAGGGGGAGGCCGAGCCCTTCGAACCCTTGTCAGACCCTCGGCGGGATAGTACCCCCTCAGACACTTCCTCTGACAGGTTGTCTCCGGGGTTAATGGCAGCTATTCAGCAGATGATCACGTCTGTCATACATGCACAAATGGCAACGGTGGACACTGCCCCCTGGCCCCGGGGAGCCCCCCGGGGTGCCCGTCGAACCAACGGAAGATGGCGAGGCCCTTCGAAGGCAAAGGTTTCTTGGATTATCAGATTGGGAACCTGCTCGTCCTCCCCCGGCTTGGGATGACCCTCCCCCGCGTTGGGAGGTATAGCTGGAGCACCTGCAGAAAAGTTTGCAGGACGTGCAGAACCGAATGAAGGGAGTCCTGTTGGAGACACAGGGCGGTATCCCCTTCAGCAAGGAGGTCATGGTAGATGAACTTCCTCTCAGTTGTCGAACGCCAGCCATTGCGGAGTATGACGGCACTACTGACCCACATGATCACCTATTGCGGTTCGAGAACGCCGCACTGCTCCATCGATACACGGATGGAATCAAATGTCGGGTCTTTACCACCTTCGCCCGAGCCGCCTAATAGTGGTTTAACCAACTGCCCCCCAGTTTGGTGAGGAGCTTCCAAGAGTTCCGCTCACTTTTCCTTCACCAATTCGCTTGCAGTCGGAAGCATTGCAAGACTTCCCTCAGCCTTTTCAACGTTCTCCAGAAGTACTCTGAGCCCTTGAGGGATTACATGCACCGTTTTAATGCTGCAACTTTGGAGGTTCTCGCGGCCACACAAGAGGTCAAGGCGAACGCCTTCTCCCAAGGTCTTATAGATAGGGATTTCTTCAAATCCTTGGCCAAGAAGTCGGCACTGAATTTCGATAGTTTGCTCGCTAGGGCAGCCGAGTACATTAATATAGAGGAAGCCCAAGCCTCCAAGAAAGAAGGACAGGGCGAGAAAAGGAAGGATACGCGTGAGGAAGGATCTGCAAAAAAGCCTCATGCTGATGGGCTGGACAGGAAACCCCCCTTCCAAAGGGGACCTCCTGTCTACACTCCCCGCAACGCTCCCATCACTCAGGTGAAAGAAATCCGGTGGATCGTCCCGGAAATTGCGCGAATGCGGAAGCGCGGTAAAAATAAACATATTAAATTAAAAGGCATGCTTTTAATTTAAAGAACACGCTCAAGGACGCCCTTGAGGTTCCCGGGCGTTCGGTGTATCTCATGATCATAAAACAATTAAAGAAATCATGGAGGCCATAGAGTTGAAAAAATAAAGAGGGACGAAAATCTTAAACGAGACCTACCCGTTGTCGTTTTCGTCTTCAACTGCTACTCGCGTTGTTCCCCGTTTTGCACCAAGACCTCGTTCTTGAGATCCTCCAAATCGTGACACACGATCCACCCACGTATTCTTGGACGTCGTGCTAGCAACGAACAAGTATTATTTTTGGAGTGGACGAATCAATAACACGTTATCAATTAACGGTATTGGTTCGTCTAAGTTCTTGATGTTCCAAGAACTAAGAAAAAATATTTTCTTGCTAGAGAAAGAGAGAGGGGCGGACGAGAGGTAGGAGAGGGGAGAGTGTGTGTTGTGTGTGTTTTTCAAGAATCATCAATCTCACAAATGTTGGAAGCTAGAGGTTTATATAGAGGAAGAGTTTAATCCTCTTTAAACTCAAACTCTAAGTAACCTAATTTGACTAGGATTTTGACCTAGTCAAAGTCCTAGTCAAACTAGTGTTTGACCTAGTCAAACGAATCCTAGCCTTCCATCTCCCCTTTCCATCTCAACCGTTGATTTTAATTTAATGGAATATTTAAATCCTATTAAATATTCCAAAAGGCTAAAAGAATAAATATAATATAATAAATAAATATTATAATTTATTCTAAGCCCATTAAATCAACCCTTTTAATCAATCCTATTTATTAATTTAATTCCCTTTATCAAATAGAAGGAATTAATTTCTCCAAGAAAATATAGGACCCGATTAAATCTAATTTAATCATTCCTTTACTCCAATATTTAATTCTAAATTAAATACTAAGTGTGTGTGGATAGTGTGTGACTCTTTAGGTTCACCATTCAGCTAGACTTGGTCGGATTCCTAGAATCCGTCCGTTACCATGGGTGGCCATCTAGCAACGGTCCATGGCACTAGAGACTAGGTGAAATATTCGGGGATGAACATTTAGGCTCTAACAGTACACTTGTCCTTCTGTCTTTGGTCTCATCACTTAGAGTCTAGGGCACGGAAAAGCAGGTACCCATTTTGGACCTAAGTGTCGGTCTGTCCTTACTAAACGCCGCAAGGGAAACCTTTTCCCTTCTGTTCAGTCACTGTGGCCACAGATTTCAGGGACAAGACACAGAGCATATATGAGACTCAACTGTCAACACCTTTTGACAGGAGACAGATCCTTTCTTGGAAACTACTGTCACTTTGTACACCCGAGCTGCACTAGACATGGCTTATGACTACTCAAGAGTATTTTGGCAATCTCTCACCATATCTAAGATACAGACCTGATGCACAGGTAAACTCAGCAGTTCCTCAAGTCAAAGGACTTGGCCTGTACTGTTGGAACCGGGAATACACGTTATACCTTGCCGACCATACTCAAGGTCCTCCGTAAGACGATTCCCGCGAGTCACCTCAGTCAGCTGCTTCCTAGCACGCTGACCCACTAACACTGCTTAGACGACCTTCGTCACCCGTCGATGAAATACGACAGCAGATGCTTAGTGCAAGTCTCAAAGGGAATCCCGGTACCCATTTTCGGGATTCCTTGACTTGGAGATTTCTGGACTGATTCGGTGAGACTGATTTCATGGACCTACCTCCAAGCGTAGTCCCAGTCCCCGAAATCGTTTCTCAGTCCGTGGGCTTTGTTTGCGTAGCGAACAGAAATGTAAATGTAGATAAGCGAACGTAAACAAAGTATTGCCATATGAATTTTCACTTCTTTATTCATAAATGTTTTTATCAAACACCAAAGAATTGTCTAGACATAGGTTACATATTCCTGCCAAAATTGGCTTACATGGTCACCTATTTTAACAATCTCCCACTTGACCTTTAAAGCCAATTGCCCATATGCTTAATCCCCATCTTCTCAAGATGTTGCGTATGAGCGCTCTGCGACATAGGCTTTATCAGCGGGTCTGCTGTGTTGTCTGCCGAGTTGACTCGGTCCATCCGGACGTCACCTCTTCCTACCATTTCTGTAAGAAGATCGTAGCGTCTAAGAATATATTTGGAACGGTGATGAGATCTCGGTTCCTTTGCTTGCGCTATAGCGCCGTTGTTATCACAGAAGATGACAACGGGCTCGGCGATGCTAGGCACCACACCCAACTCTTGGATGCAGTTTCTCATCCAAACCGCTTCCTTAGCAGCTTCTGAAGCTGCTATGTATTCAGCCTCTGTGGTGGAGTCAGCAATGGTTGCTTGCTTGGAACTTTTCCAAGCTACTACTCCTCCATTGAGTTTGAATACGTACCCCGATTGAGACTTGTCATCATCGTCATCAGATTGGAAGCTAGCGTCTCTAAAGCCTTCCAGAATTAGTTCTCCATTGCCATAGACTAGGAACATTTCCTTAGTCCTTCTTAGGTACTTAAGGATGCCCTTAACAGCATTCCAATGTGCCTCTCCTACGCAGGACTGATATCTGCTTGTCACGCTCAAAGCGTACGCAATGTCAGGCCTAGTGCAGTGGACCGCATATTGTATGCTACCTACGGCGGAGGCATAGGGGATGACCTTCATCCTTTCAAGTTCCTCATCAGTCTGTGGGGACTGTTTCTTGGATAACTTGATCCCATGCCTCATTGGAAGGAATCCTCGTTTGGAGTTGTCCATTCGATATCTCTTTAGGACTTTCTCCATATACGAGTTTTGGGTGAGTCCTAACATCCTTTTAGATCTGTCCCTGACAATCTGGATGCCTAGGATGTAGGAGGCTTCACCCAAGTCCTTCATGGAAAACTGGGTTGACAACCATGCTTTTGTGTTTCCTAACATTCTGACGTCATTACCAATGAGCAGAATGTCATCCACATAAAGCACTAGGAACACTATTGAGCTCCCACTGACCTTCTTGTATACACAAGGGTCGGATTCATTTTTGATGAAGTCATAACCCCGTATTACTTCATCAAATCGAATGTTCCAACTTCGGGAGGTTTGTTTGAGGCCATAGATGGACTTCTGGAGGCGACAGACTTTCTGTTCTTCTCCAGTGACCGTGAAACCCTACGGCTGATCCATATAGATCTCTTCTTCAACGAAACCGTTGAGGAAGGCCGTTTTCACGTCCATCTGCCATATCTCATAGTCATACCATGCTGCTATGGCGAGCAGAATCCGAATGGACTTAGCCATGGCTACTGGCGAGTAGGTATCCTCAAAATCGACCCCGGGTCGTTGAGTGTATCCCTTAGCTACAAGCCTAGCCTTAAAGGTTGTGACTTCTCCATCAACGCCAAGTTTGCGCTTGTAGACCCACTTACAGCCCACTGGCTTAACACCTTTCGGTGGATCTACGAGACTCCAAACTTGGTTCTCGCTTATGGAATCCATTTCGGCTTTCATGACCTCAAGCTATTTCCGGGAGTCGATGTCAGACATCGCTTCTCCATAAGTCTTAGGATCGTTATCCAAAAGATCGATCGGACCTAGAAAGCCATATCTCACTGGATGTCTGGTCTCTCTAGTGGACCTACGGAGAACGGGAACGTCAGTGGTGACTGTGGGCGCTGACTGTATCGGAGCCGGCGGTTCAGGAACCGGGACTGGCTATTCCTGAGGCTGTCCTTCATGCCTAGCATGTGGGACTTCTCGAGGTTGGTCAGCCCTTCGGCTGTTAATCCTGAATCCTCTAAGTGAGGGTTCCGCGGCTGTGTCTGATGGCTGGATTCCATCACTTGATTCCTCAAGGATCAGCTCATCAGGTTGGATATCCTCCGGGAATCCTTGCTCCAAGAATACTGCATTTCTTGAAACAAACACCTTTTGTTCCAAGGGGTCATAAAAGTAATAACCCGCAGTTTCTTTAGGGTATCCAACGAACCTGCATAAGCTAGACCTAGATTCTAACTTATCTACCACTAACCTCTTGACGTAGGCGGGGCTACCCCACACTTTCAAGTAGTTGTAGGATGCAGGCTTGCCGTGCCATATCTCATATGGCGTTTGGGTCAATGTGCTAGTAGGCGCCAAATTCAATAATTTGGCCGCCGTTTCTAGTGCATAGCCCCAAAACGATAAGGGCAATTTGGTAAAACTCATCATGGACCGAACCATGTCCAACAGGGTTCGATTCCTCCTTTCAGAGACACCATTTAACTGCGGTGTTCCTGGAGGTGTCCATTCTGATATTATACCATGTTCTTTTAGATAATCTAGGAACTCCGTACTAAGGTATTCACCGCCTCGGTCCGACCGAAGGATTTTAATTTTGCAGTTGGTTTGGTTCTCCACTTCAAGTCTGAATTCTTTAAACCTCTCAAGAGCTTCAGACTTGTACCTCATCAGGTAAACATAACCATACCGTGAATGATCAT
Organism: Sesamum alatum; assembly: GCA_034509735.1. Classification (NCBI taxonomy): domain Eukaryota; kingdom Viridiplantae; phylum Streptophyta; class Magnoliopsida; order Lamiales; family Pedaliaceae; genus Sesamum; species Sesamum alatum. Next base: position 26,118,056 of record JACGWO010000005.1, read on the forward strand.
CGGTGAAGGTTATGAAGTAGGAGAACCCACCTCGGGCCTGCGTCCTTAGTGGTCCACATACGTCTGTATGGACCAAGTCCAACAGACCTGTGGCAAGCCTGCTTTGTCCTACAAAGGGTCTCTTGGTCATTTTCCCTCTTAGACAGGACTCACAAGTTGGTAGATCGCTCAAGTCCCCAACCTCTAGGTTCTTTGAGTCTACCAACCTTTTTATCCTATCTTGGGATATGTGACCTAGCCTAGCGTGCCACAGACGTGCGTTCCCGTTATTATCTAATTTTCGTTTGTGTTGTGCATTGAGGACGAAATTTATTTGTTGCAAGATATAGAGTCCGTTATGTAATGTACCAAGTAGATGAGCAATTTCACACCTCATCAAATAAAAGCAATTTTTATTGATTCTAAACTCATAACCACTATTGTCCAACAATGGAGTGGAAATGATGTTTTTTTAATCATACTGGGTACAAAATAAACTTGTTCTACATCTATGCTAATATTATCACTAATCACTAGAGTGGCGGATCCTACTGCTTCTGCCGAGATGGCCTTGCCATTCCCAAGCTTCAGGATCATGTCCCCGCTACCCAGTTTTCTGCTTCTTTTCAACACCTGCAAGTCATTGCAAATGTGAGCTCCACAGCCGGTATCTAATACCCAAGAGGCAGAACTAGTGACCATATTAACCTCAATCACATATATACCTTGGTTCGAGAAGAGTTTGGGGCACTCTCTCTTCCAATGCCCTTTCTCACGGCAGTTGATACATATGTCATATGCCTTTGACTGTTGCTTGGAGACAACCTTTCCCTTTCCTTTGCCTTTCCCCTCTTTGGCAATGGGAACACTCTTAGTGTTCGTAGCTGCTTTGACGGCCTTTCCCTTCCCTTTCTTCTTCTTCCAACGTCCGACACCCTTGCCTTTCGTATTAGAAGTCGAAGCCCCTCCAAACAATACCGAAGGCGTGGACTTCTTAGTCGTTGCCTCGTATTGCACCAACATATTGATCAACTCATGAATGCCCTTCTCAAGTGCGTTCATGTTGTAGTTGACGATAAATTGGTCAAAGGAGGGTGGGAGTGACTGAAGGATCACATCTATGTACGTTTCATTATCGAGACCTGCCTTTAGGTCCTCGAGCTTTTCCACCAGGGTAAGCATTTTTAACCCCGTGCTCTTGTACAGAGGATCCTTCTGTCATTTTAGTTCCAAAGAACGCCTTGGTCGCGACATACCTAGTATGCCGGTCTGGGACTACATAGCAATCCTTTAGGCGAGCCATAATGGAAGGGACATCGTCTAGCCTTTCATACTGCTTCTGAATCTCATTGGTCATCGAAGCAAGTATGATGCTACGGACCTTCCGGTTATCCTTATGCCAAGTCTCGAACGTCTCACGTTCTTCTGGCGCGGATCCTTCCGGTAAGGTCCTAGGGAGAGGCTCGTCCATGACGTAGCCTTGGTTCTCGTAATCTAGGACTATCCTGAGATTGCGCAACCAGTCGTTGTAGTTTGTTCCATTGAATTTGTTTGTCTCAAGAATGGTGGAAAGTGGGTTCTTAGACATTTTAAAATCTACATTTTAGAAAACAGCGCGCGATCAGCAGAAAATAAAAGACGGTGGTTTGATAAAATAATTAAATGCATGGACTTTAGTCATTTAATCCTCCCACTATTTATACGAAAACACGGTACTCTCAAACGTGATTTTCGAGAAATCGTTTCCAAGTGGGCTTGGGATCCACAGCGATTTTTCCCATACCCCGCTTTTACGATTCGCATGGAAAAGATCCTGTGGGAGGTATTCCATACCATTCTCGTTTCACGAGATTCCCAAGATTATTGCCTCACCCTTTCACATGATCCCGAGGACTCCAAGCGAATCATGTTAATTGGGCGTTAGACCCAACCCAATCGACCGAGCCACGGACCCACTGGTACCCCCACGACTCGTGAGACAGGTAGCAGCAGCCCGCTTTTCGTTCATGACATAATGCAGCTTCCTTTAAGTACAATAACGTGCCACGACTCGTGAGATCACGCTATTGACCTAAAGCAGCTTCCTCACTATGCCATGGATTGGAAGGCATGGACAAACTCCTAGAGTTCATGTCCACTTTGTCTAGGGTCTAATATTTTGACATTGGTCCAACCAATGTGAGAGTAAGTAATGACCGAGATCTCAAATAAATATCTACACATACATCCATAATGCATAAATAAACCATTCATAGCAGTTATATGATAAATAAACAATCCATTCATCCATCATCATAACCACATGCAAAATTAAAGCCTAGCACGCCCCTGTTGGATGATCACGAGCCCGAATCCTATGCGATCCACTGAGCCCGCAGTGGATCTATGGTCAATCTAGGGTTGGTCCTATACTATTACATTAATAGTAACCCAATCATCATGCTGATGGGCCTTGGTCTCTTTTCCTCTTTCTTTACTTCATGGAAAACACCAAGGGGCCTCCCGTCTGGGCTCTCCATGTGGTCCTTCCTTCTTCTCCACCAATTACAAAAAAGGAAACCTCACTCCTAGTCTACTCTCATTACATATTAAAAATAGAAACCCCAGCGAAAACCCGGGGGGAGTACATAAGGAGGGAGGTAGAATGCCTTATTATTCCAAGGCAACTAGAAAGAGAGAAGGAGAAAGCAGTAATAAGAGGCACACAGGCCCAACAGAAAATAAACCATACATCCGGTCTTAGGGCTCGCGATCATCCATTTCTATCCAACACACATAATCACATGATCCAATCACATAATTACATAATACCAACAACATATGATTTCCAATCATAAATATCCAAAATAATAAATGAATATGTGCACAACGTGTGAAAAAAATAAAACACAAATATTGGTAATAATATTTTCTCGTTTTAGGAAAACCTTTCCTCATTATTTTAAGTAAAATAACCCCGGGATTCCGAATCCAATTTATTTTACTCCTAAAATAATGTCTTTAGAAAAATAGGCATAATTGAACCAAAAAATGATTTTTCAGAATTAATTCAAAATTAAAACTGAAAATAATTAAAAAATAGAAGAAAAAATACTGCAAGGGTTTTGAAACCCTAGCAGCAGCAGCTGCCGCCGCCGCCGGCGGCGGCTCGCCGGCACGCGCGCAAGGCAGCAGGCTCAGCCTGCCGCCCCTGCGCGCGCAGGCACTGCCTGGCCGGGCGCGCGCGCGCAGGCCCCTTGCCTGCGTGCGCGCGCGCCTGGCGGCAGCGCGCTGCGCGGCCTGGCAAGCCGGCAGGCTGCCGCGCGCGCAGGCTCCCCTGCCTTGCGCGCGCGCTGGCCTGCTGGCTGCCGGCCGTGCCGTGCGCAGTGCGCGCGCAGACGCGCACTGGGTACGCCTGCCGGGCGCGCGCGCGCAGACTCCTCCGTCTGCGTGCGTGCGCGCTTGGCGGCGTTGCCCAGGGCCCGTCCGCGCGCGGACTCGCAGGCGCGCGGCCTTGCGTGCGCGCGCGCCTGCGCGCAGCCTTCCTTGCTGCGCGCTGCCCCCGCGCGGCCGGCTGGGCGGGCGCGCGCAGGCCTCCCTTACCTGCGCGCGTCTGCCCTGCCGGCAGCGTGCGGCTGCGCGCGGCCAGCCCTCCCGGCTGGCCGGCTGCGTCGTTTCTCGTTTTTCGTTCAATTTTCCACCCCGTTTCCCAAGAAAAACAAAAAATTACCAACATTCATAAATTCACACGAATCAAAAGCAATAAAATCGACATGCTTAAAATCAAGAACAATCAAGATTTAATAAAAAACATGCCAATTTCACGTATCATGCTTATAACGCACATAAACCCTAGGCCTATACACCGAACCGGGCTCTGATACCACTGAAAAAAATCCGGTGGATCGTCCCGGGAATTGCGCGAATGCGGAAGCGCGGTAAAAATAAACATATTAAAATAAAAGGCATGCTTTTAATTTAAAGAACACGCTCAAGGGGTGTGCCCTTGAGGTTCCCGGGCGTTTGGTGTATCTCATGATCATAAAACAATTAAAGAAATCATGGAGGCCATAGAGTTGAAAAAATAAAGAGGGACGAAAATCTTAAACGAGACCTACCCGTTGTCGTTTTCGTCTTCAACTGCTACTCGCGTTGTTCCCCGTTTTGCACCAAGACCTCGTTCTTGAGATCCTCCAAATCGTGACACACGATCCACCCACGTATTCTTGGACGTCGTGCTAGCAACGAACAAGTATTATTTTGGAGTGGACAAATCAATAACACGTTATCAATTAACGGTATTGGTTCGTCTAAGTTCTTGATGTTCCAAGAACAAAAAGAACTAAGAAAAAATATTTTCTTGCTAGAGAAAGAGAGAGGGGCGGACGAGAGGTAGGAGAGGGGAGAGTGTGTGTTGTGTGTGTTTTTCAAGAATCATCAATCTCACAAATGTTGGAAGCTAGAGGTTTATATAGAGGAAGAGTTTAATCCTCTTTAAACTCAAACTCTAAGTAACCTAATTTGACTAGGATTTTGACCTAGTCAAAGTCCTAGTCAAACTAGTGTTTGACCTAGTCAAACGAATCCTAGCCTTCCATCTCCCCTTTCCATCTCAACCGTTGATTTTAATTTAATGGAATATTTAAATCCTATTAAATATTCCAAAAGGCTAAAAGAATAAATATAATATAATAAATAAATATTATAATTTATTCTAAGCCCATTAAATCAACCCTTTTAATCAATCCTATTTATTAATTTAATTCCCTTTATCAAATAGAAGGAATTAATTTCTCCAAGAAAAATATAGGACCCGATTAAATCTAATTTAATCATTCCTTTACTTCAATATTTAATTCTAAATTAAATACTAAGTGTGTGTGGATAGTGTGTGACTCTTTAGGTTCACCATTCAGCTAGACTTGGTCGGATTCCTAGAATCCGTCCGTTACCATGGGTGGCCATCTAGCAACGGTCCATGGCACTAGAGACTAGGTGAAATATTCGGGGATGAACATTTAGGCTCTAACAGTACACTTGTCCTTCTGTCTTTGGTGTCATCACTTAGAGTCTAGGGCACGGAAAAAGCAGGTACCCATTTTGGACCTAAGTGTCGGTCTATCCTTACTAAACGCCGCAAGGGAAACCTTTTCCCTTCTGTTCAGTCACTGTGGCCACAGATTTCAGGGACAAGACACAGAGCATATATGAGACTCAACTGTCAACACCTTTTGACAGGAGGCAGATCCTTTCTTGGAAACTACTGTCACTTTGTACACCCGAGCTGCACTAGACATGGCTTATGACTACTCAAGAGTATTTTGGCAATCTCTCACCATATCTAAGATACAGACCTGATGCACAGGTAAACTCAGCAGTTCCTCAAGTCAAAGGACTTGGCCTGTACTGTTGGAACCGGGAATACACGTCATACCTTGCCGACCATACTCAAGGTCCTCCGTAAGACGATTCCCGCGAGTCACCTCAGTCAGCTGCTTCCTAGCACGCTGACCCACTAACACTGCTTAGACGACCTTCGTCACCCGTCGATGAAATACGACAGCAGATGCTTAGTGCAAGTCTCAAAGGGAATCCCGGTACCCATTTTCGGGATTCCTTGACTTGGAGATTTCCGGACTGATTCGGTGAGACTGATTTCATGGACCTACCTCCAAGCGTAGTCCCAGTCCCCGAAATCGTTTCTCAGTCCGTGGGCTTTGTTTGCGTAGCGAACAGAAACGTAAATGCAGATAAGTGAACGTATACAAAGTATTGCCATATGAATTTTCACTTCTTTATTCATAAATGTTTTTATCAAACACCAAAGAATTGTCTAGACATAGGTTACATATTCCTGCCAAAATTGGCTTACATGGTCACCTATTCTAACATCAGGCCCTTATGGCGGTAGAAGGGAAGAGACTGTTGAATTGACCTCGCGGAGCTATGGAGGGCCCTACACGGCCCAAGTCTGACAAATTCTGTCAATTTCACAACAACTATGGGCACTCAACAGAGGAATGTCGACATCTCAAATCGGAAATTGAGCGGCTTGTCCAAAATGGATACTTCCAAGAATTCGTCTGCCGGGAAGTCTCAAGGCACCGACCCTTACCAGAAAAAGGATCAGAGCCATGAAAAAGTCCCCACAGACTCCAGTCCCAAACCTCCTCGGACGGATGGGCGAGGACAAGCCCCCGCAGGGCTGTCCCAGGAATTCCACGGACGAAAGCCCCTTTTCGCTAGTTTACGGGACGGATGCTGTAATACCAGTCGAGGTGGGCGTGCTCTCCCCCCAATAATGTATTATTCAGATGAACACGATAAAAATTTAGTGAGAATCTCGACCTCATTGAGGAACTCAGGGGAAAAAGCCTTCCTCCGAATGCAAAGCTATAAAAGCATAATGATCAATGCCTACAACAAACGGGTCAAGCCCCAGGGATTCTAAGTTGGTGACCTGGTACTTTGAAAAGTGGAAGCATCAAAACCAGTGTGGATAAGCTAAACCCCACTTGGGAAGGACTCTACAAGGTTAGGGGGATCCTGGGCAATGAAGCATACGAATTAGAGGATGGGGACGGACACTTACTTCCTCGCCCCTGGAACGTTCACAATTTCAAAAGATTCTTTGCCTAAGTGCGTCCAAGGGAACCTACTCTTGCGAATCCTCATGCCCTCCCCAATAGAAGGCTAGCTTGGCCTTGCAAGACGAGAATCCTCACAGAAGGATGTTAACACATCTCTACTAAGGGAGAAGCCCTTCAAGTAACCAGCCAACCCCTCCCATCTTGCAAGTAGTCTACTCAACAAGCCATGCCACTTTGCAGGCAGTTTACCTCACAAGTCCCTACCACTTTAGGCCGTCTATTCAACAAGCCCTACAACTTTGCAGGCAGTCTACTTCGCAAGCCCTGGCACTTCGCAGGCATTCTACCTCCGAAGCCCTGCCACTGTAGGCAGTCTACTTCGCAAGCCCTGCCACTTCGCAGGCAGTCTACCTCACAAGCCCTGCCATTGCGCAGGCAGTCCACCTTATAAGCCCTGCCACTTTACAAGCCGTCCACCTAACAACCCCTGCCACTAGGCAGGCTCCCCATCTCAACAAAGCCCTGCCTTGCTACAGGCCGACTGTTAAACAAGCCCTACTTCCTTGTAGGCACTCAAGCAAGTCCTACTATCCTGTAGGCAATCCTAACGAATATTGTCGTATCACAGGTACTAAAGTAAAGCATGCCTGAGATTCACAAACTTTTGTGGGCAAACAAGGCTAATTTCCTACCTCAGATATCACCCATGTCATCAAACAAGAATCATCATACCTCCTCTCCATGAGTGACTACAATGCATACATAGGGCGGCCAGCCCACAATTATCAGAAAATCCACAAAGACATGCTAGCAGCATGCAAGAAAAGGTGCATCATATTAAAATCCCCTAAGCTAAACCGACTTGGGGGAAAGGCAATAAGAGCATTCAAAAAGAAAAAACAAAAACAACAACAAAAATGTAAATATTGTTTCATCCCCCTACGTCAAGGGGTACAATCAAACATTCTTCCCTACACGCAGGGTCTTCTCAGGCTCCTCCAGGACTTCCGGCTCAGGGGAGGGGGGAACCACATTAGCAGGCTCAGCCAAGGGGGCTAGGTCAGTTGTAGAAGGCTCAGGGACTAGGGTCTCCACATCCTCCCATTCCGAGGCCCGGATCTCCTCCATCACCGTCTCTAGCACATGATCCAGCTCCTCATCTGAAAAGAATTTCCCAGCTATGTCATTCAAAAGCCCAAGAATTCCAAACAAAACAGAAGAGAAACGGGCAAGCTTGTTACCTGGATCAAGGGGAGAAGACTCAGTCATGGGGGGAGGAGGAGCACAAGGGTTTGGGGCCCTCTTCACAACCCCGTCATAGTCCAGGAAGGAGAGGTCCGCCCCCTCTGGAGGATAGCCTTCGGCCGCAAACAGTTCCTAACACGTAGTAAAGCCATACTTCAAGAATGGCACCGCAATCTTGGCTACCTCTCCCTGGAATTCCTCGGACTGCTTATGGTCTAGGAGGCGGCTATCCCAGTACGACTCCAAGAACTGTTTGCCCTCATTTGTGTGAGGAAATTCTAGGCGAGCCTTGTCGGCCGCCTATTGAAGGGCCTCTGATTGATTTGGGGCAAAGCCATGAAGTCCTACTGCAGCTTCTTTCTTTCCTTCTCCGCCTGCTGGTACTTTCCCGTAACCTCCTTTTTGGCCTCATTCAGCTTGGCCATATCAGAGCCAGCCGCTCCACATGATCCTCTAGCCACTTTCGCTGGAGGTTAGTAGGAGGAATGAGGGTCCCCAAGGGGGGGCTCAAAAGCTCCCCCGCCATGGACGCCGCTTACAAGAAAAAAATTCAAGTTCAAAATTTCACCAAGATGCGAAAGCAAAAGCCAACACCAGGGTAGAATACCATACCTTGGCCATCTGAAGGGCGAAGGCCGTATCCAGCTCCTCCCTAGGAATGAGCCCAGCGAACGGCCATCCACCGGAAGGATAAGCCCCAACAAGAACTCGGTAGCCAACCCGGACTCTCCTTCCCTCTCCCGTAAGAGGGACTGGTGGGCATACACCCCCCAGTCTGGAACAAAGTGCTGACGAGCGGAGGAGGAACCCCTAGAAGGAAGAGGAGGGGAGGGGGGATCCGTGGTCGATCGGGTAGACACCCACAAGGAACTTCCAGAGAGGGGATGGCCAGATGAACCCCCATTCACCCGTTTGGAAGATCCACCATGGGAGGGGGTGGCAGCCCGCTTCCCTTTTCCATCACCCGGAGGCGGGGTCCCCTCTAGAGTGCGCGCAGCGGAGGGCGTCCCACTGGACTCCCATAGGCGGTTTCCCTGAGCAGCTTGTCGAACATGATTTTATCTGCGCAGAAGAAGGAGCAGAACATAAAAAAAATGCAATAAAGCAAGAATACACTCAAAAAATAAAGAAAAATGAAGGATACCCAGAGGCTCCTCTAAGGGGACCTCATTGGGGCTCAACCCAAGCCGACAGAGGAGCCCCTCTTCTATGAGACCCCTGACATCATAGGGGTCCTCATTCAAATCCTCCAAAAAGGCGGCAAGGGCTGGTAGTCTGTCCTTCCCAACTGCTGGATCAACAAGGGGGAGATCGGTGATCCATTCACAAGGGAAGTTCCAAGAAAGTGGGGGGCGCACAAAAAAGAAGTTGCCTCTCCAAGATTTAGGGCCGCTCGGGGCAGACAGGAAGTGAACACCCCTTCGGGGGTAGAAGTGAAAGATACCAGGCTCAGATTTTCTTAATTGAAAGCAAAGAGAAAATTGTTGACTAGAGGCGGGCCAACTATGGTACTTGAAGATCATGGCGAAACTAGCAAGAAGGAGGAAGGAGTTGGGAGTTAACTGGTTCAAAGGAACCCTAAACAACTTGGCGACGCCCTGATAAAAAGTTAGGGAGGGGAAACCTAAGGCCAGCCCTCAACTGGGCCCAATAAAAACACAAGCAACCAGGGGGAGGGTGCTCAAGCGAACTATCGGGAGAGGGTACATAAATAATATAGCCCTAGGGGATTCCATAATGCTCCCTTAGTCAGGCGGCGTCAGAGGCCCTGAAGAAAGAGGCCCTCTCCAGAGGAAGGGGACTTGCCTTCCTCTCTTCCTCCTCGTCCTCGTCCTTTACATCATCTGCCTCCGGCGGCTCCTCTCGTTCCTCCTCAGGGGAAGAACCCGCTTCATCGTCTCCCCCAGTGGGACTCCCTACCTCTTCCACACTGTCGTCATCCTCCTCCTCGTCCAACAAACACCTAGGGATGCAGGCAAGGTTTCTTAGGCTCTACCTCCGACCGCCGTGGTGGGCTGTGCGACCAGACGCCGCCCTACAGAAGAGGTGGCAGAGGGATCATCGCCTCCAGTCCACTCCCCTACAAACTGTATGGACTCATCCGACGGAGTAGAAGAAGACATTGCTCGTGAAAAAGTTAAAGAAATGCGAGGAAAGGAAGAAAGGCACTTACAGACGTGATGGAGATATAAAACTGCGGTTCTCTCTTGTGAAGACGTGGGAAGGCGGAAGAATGAAAGGGGGCAGATGTAATAACGCGAATGAAGGGGAGTACGTGGGGGGAGATGCAGTTACCTAAGGTTCGTGCAAGAAACCGCCTCCCATTGGGCGGTTACCAAAGCTGAAAAAGTAACCGACGCGGGTAGTTATCAGTAACTGCCCTCAGTCCAGGCGCATGGAGGACATTCGCGTAGCCTCGTTGCAGGCCTATGGCCTAGCCTACCTCAAAAGCTGCACCAGTCATCATTGCGCATAGATGCCCAGCACCTTAGGCGACTGTTCTGCTTTCTTAACCAGGAAGGGAGCTCGCTTGGGGTTCGACAAATGGGCAAGGAGGTCGCACCTCCCTCAGCAACTTCAGAAGACCTTTACTCTGAGTGGGAACGGTGGTGCACCCTCCCTCTCAGAGTAGGGGGGACTGATTGATATATGGTAAAAAGATCGACCCAAAATCGAAGCCCATAGCCCAAAAGACATTAATAGAAGTCCAAAAATGAAGGCCCCATACGAAGGCCCGCCTCCATGCGGGGGGAGGCCCACTCGAGACTTAAGCCCACGCCCAAGAGGGCCCAAGACGGAGGCCCAAGCCTAGGACGAGACACCCGGCTAGGAGGCCTAGGGCGGAGGCCCAGGATCGCCAGTAGAGGATAAGGGTTGACCCGGTCTACCCCCTATCCTTATCCATAAAAGACCTCTTCAACAAACTCCCTACTTCCAAGGAGTCCAGGGGCTACTGAAGTCTGGGAAGGATAGCACGTAGTCCCTCCAGAGTCCTAAAACAACTAGGAGTCTTTTTCAAATATGACTCTTCTCCTATAAATACCAGCTCGTATGGCTGGCTCAAGTAACGTTTTTTCTGGCACTCTACACACGATTTTCATGCTCTCACACTTTGCTCATTTTATACTTTTTAATCATGAGACTCTACTTCTCTTTCATTTCACTTATGTTTATTCTTTCATCACTGCTTACTGACTTCGGCGTCAGAGTGGTAACGCTTTTGCAAGTTTCTGTTTCATAGCTTGCAAGAATTTCAAAGCCATTTCGTTCAAGCCCAAAAACGAGCACTTTTAGCTTGCATCAATATAATTGTTAATTGTTTATTAAATTACGTTTTCACCCTTTTGAAAATTCTACGTTTATGACTGTTCTCTTTATGTTAAAATTTAGACGCAACATGCTGACCTCAACAAAATATATATGTATATATATATATACACATAAGCTTCAATTTTACACTTCATTCAACATCTCTATGAATTATTAGCACTATGGTTATATTTTTTTTGTGCATCAACAACTGTTTTTTTATCCAATGATAATAGCGAATAATATTTTATATATTACAATAAACCATTTTTACTTTATATATATTAAAAGTATCCCTTGCAAGTATAAAAATATTACTAAGTTATCTTTGTAAATAATTAATAAGAAGTACTTAGTTGATGTAAAATTTTAAAGTGTATGTAATTTTTTTGTTCAAATCCTAATAGAAAGGGTATAGTTTTAAATTGAGAATTATCAAAGGAGTGCAAGTATAATTTTATTTTTTTTAAGAAAAAGTATAAGTTTATATTTTTAAAGGGGTCTAAGTGTAAGTAACTCAATTGTTAACCTTAAAAAATTCACCCAGAAATAACAGCATGATGCAATTTAAAGCTCCTGAAAATATGATACATATACTATTTATTATTTGGGTAATTACAACCACCTCTTTTGAGGTTTGACATAATTACAAATACCTTCTTGTATTTGAAAAATTATAAATACCCCCTGAGGTTTGTAATGTTTAACAAAAGGCCTGAAATTAACCATTTTGCCCTTAAATTTTAGTTAAAATTCTAGAAAAATCAACACAGGCAAATTGCATTTGCTCTCCTGTGTAAAAAACTTAAGAAACATCTCTCTGCGAATTGTAGTCCAAAAAACTTAAAAAATTTTAACAATAATTCAATTTTCATAAGGCCAATTGGTCGATTCACCCATAAAAATGGATGGAAATTAGTTATTTGTTAAACGGTTACAAACCTCGTGGGAATTTGTAATTTTTCAAACAACGAAAAAATATTTATAATTATGCCAAACCTCGTGAAGGTAGTTATATTATTATTTAAAAACAAAAGGCTACAAGTCAGACTCTACTAATAATTAAATCTTAAGATTCATGATACACCAATATATTTGATACTGATTTTACTTTTGGATAAAATTTAAATTTCAAATAAAGACTCAATTGTAAATAGATTATTAAAGTTGATTGTAATTAGAAATTTATCATATATCTATGTTAATAAATAATTAATATCTATACTTCATATTTACATGAATAAATAATGATCATATTTTAACAATTTCATGAATCTATTTATATCTATACTCTGTATGAAGCGTAAATCCACGAATATTTGCTTCTATTGTGAAAAGACTTTATATATACTTATTTAAGTAATAGTTTGATAATAAAAAAATGGTTAAAAACACAAAGTTTTGTTAGAGAAGGAAATTATTTAATAGTCTTAATACCTCTAAAGTCTATTCAACGCGATTAATTTTCTACCAACTGTTTTAATATTTTAAGAAGATTTTAATTTAGTAAAACATATACAATGGCATTTGATGGTAAAGTTTTTAAAAAACTGCATATAAATTATATGTAAAATATGAAGTTAAAAGTTTGAAAGAGCACAATACATATTAAAAATATAAACATCACTGATGGTGCAGGAATTTAGCCAAGGGATCAAGATATAAATTCCTGGAAGAGTAATACGAAATTACCGAGTCACCCCTGGCAGCGATTACGTCCACTAGGATAGTTGGGTTAGTGAGCGGTTGGGGGGAAATATGGTCTTTACGCTTTCTAGTATATATACAACTTTAGATGAATTGTAAAGGGGGATTTTTATTTTTTTCTGAGAAGAATTACAGAGATGAGAGAGAAAGAATTTTGATAAGAAGATGAATTTGTATTGTGATTTGATGGAATGTTATTTTGTACCACCAAAAACCGTTACGCCAACCGTTCGGCCGCCGGCAAAATTTTCCGACACGTTACCGGCCACGCGCACCATCTTTGAGCAACCGCTAGGAAACCGCCCAAAAACCGCCCAGTTTTCTCCCAAAAACTGCCCAATTCTTGCCCAAGAACCCCCAGTTTTCGCCGGCTCTTCTCTTGAAGATTCCGGTACCATTACGACGAGTTACCGGCCAGCGCACATACCATTAGACTCCTCACCGCAAGCCGAACAATTCCGTCCGATCAATTTATGTTTTTGTTAACTCCCTTGTTTGGGCTCAAAATCACCTAGTGGTACTTTGCCGCCGTCGATTCGCCGTTGCTGGAATGTATTTCGGCCGTGGAGCAACACTGTTACACTCACCTCCTCTAGGCGAACCTCCCCCACCGATTACTTTTCATCATCGGCGCTTCGACGGAAACGGCTACTTTGACCCGCAACTCGGCCAAGTTCCCCCTGTTCTGCGCTCAGGTCCCATCCAACTCACCTACCGAGTCGACTCACCCAACACCCAAACCTTCCCTTTTTGCCTACTGACACAGAATTGTTAAGTGGCTCTTCAAAAATTCTGAATTTGGAGGAAAGAGGGGCTTGGATGTATCGACGGCTATTCTGGGAAACTGGAGTGCTTGGCCAAGTTTAGTATCTTGAAGCCCATGCGGTTGGCGTTTCTACTATTGGAATTGGTTGCTTTTTTTATGATCCTGGTATGTCATCATTTTCAATGTTCTTAAAAGTTCATTGAGCATTTATGTGACCTCCTTAAGGGGATTTTGATATTCTATCAACTGATTGTTTTGCTAACTTGAAAACATCACATATGAACCATTAGTGGATGGTTGGGCCACATTTGTTGATCCTCATTGAATTGAATCTTAAAAACCAAGAAAGAGTTTGCAGATTTATATTTGGTGAGTCCCTATCAGTGCATATTGAACTGCAGGGTAGGAGTAACAGAACAATTTTTGTTGCTAGAGGCTATATGTATCTCATATTATAATACCGAAGCATGGGTATATAGTTCCATATGGTGCTCTGCTTGTTGAGAAAGGTAAAAATTGTGCCGAACTCAAATGCATCCTTCTTCATAAATTCTAATAAGTTGTATTAATATGGATGGAATTACATGAATGACGAAACTATTCCTAATAGCAGTCGAACTAAAATATTTTTATATGGTGTAAACAAAATTTACCTCAAATTTAGAAGGTGGAATCCCTATATGTGGTTTTCTTTCATCTTTTGGAAGGTTGTAGATTGGAAGACAACCTTAGGTGTTGGCAAATTTTAAGGAGAGAAAAAGGTGGCTATACTTGATTAAAAGCATCAGGAAATTCACCCTAATTTCCTTCAATGAATGAGCTTGCAACTTCAGATGGTTCAGGCTCTATATCTCTGTCCATTTCTCACCCCTTTTTTCATGATGCTATAGTCTTCAAGTTGACCAAGGCCAAGGGATGTATAAAGGGAATAATAATCTTACAGTGACTAGTGATTTCTACGTCTTTTGATAGATATGCTTGGAGTTATTTTTCCCAATTGTTAAATGCCTCAAAAGCGTCATTATTAGCTTTCGGAGCTTTCTTTACTGCGCTTTACGCTTCAAAAGTTCATGAGTCGGGGACTCACGATTCTTGCTTTGCCAGTTTATGCTGTGATGTTGTGTTTTGACCACCCATGATTGAGTTAATTATTCTGTAGACCATCTCTTTGCTACACTTTATTGTACTTTACGTAATGTATTTTTATGACGAATGGTATGATACCGTCTCTTGAAGTAGGAATGCTTGTTATTTGTTGGTGCGTGAATGCCTATAATTTAAGTATGTAGATGTGTGTGGGGAGGTCCACTTAGTTTCCTGCTCTGTATCCATGGCATTGTACTGATTGATGGGGACGACGGTGTGTTGTTCCATACTCTGCCACTAATTATATAGGCTGAATGTGTGTCAATATGTTGTGGGATGTAGTTTAATCCTAATTACGGACACATTAATCAGCACTATATATTTGGAGCTTGGTACTTGTAAAGTGAGTGTATGTTTTTCGTATTGATTAAATATACGATTTTTTCTATTCCCAAATTTACGTTGTATGCGAGGAATGCCTTGAGGCCTCTTCACGCTCAATGAAGGCCGAAATGAATTTGACCGTGTGGAAAAGTGCAAGAGTTTTCGAAAGATTCGGTCAAGCTCTCGATGAATACAGGATCCCAAAGGAATAAATATTTTTAGGGGGAATTAGTTGTGGTTTTTATTTCAATATTCCGGTATATTTGTTAGCATGTATATATGTACGTCGGTGGATGGTGGTATGAGTTGGAAGACTCGTATGTTTGTATAGATTACATCCGTCAGGATAGGAGCATGCATCTGACGAAAAAGCACGTAATAAAAGAATTATTTTCGTTTCAAGGGGGAGATGGTACGAGGATTTCTACGCTCTTCCCCTCCTGTGCGCCGTTTTTTTTTTTTTTTGCTTTCTTCCTCTATTTTCCTGTGGTTAAAATATTTGTAGAGTAAATATCTCCTAAATTCTAAGTATAAAGGATATGTAAAAATTCTTAAACAATAAATGCTTAATAACTATATTTTATCTATATTAAATGTTCTTTTGAGCTAAATGTGTGACGTCTCACATTGATACTTTATCTAACAAAAGAGGGGGATGACCCCTCACATTGACATTCTATTTAACTAGAGAGGGGGATGGCCCCTCACGAGCCTTGAAACCAAAGCTCCCTTGAGGCACACAAAAAATGCCCCGAAGCAAAAAGCTTCTTTGAGGCATACCAGAGAAAAGCCCCGGAGCTAAGGTTTTCTTGAGGCATACAAAATAATTGAAGCTTACAACGAAAATATAAAGGGGATTCTTTTTCATTGACTAGATCCCAATAACATTGAGTTGATTGACATTGTTATTTTCAGCTATGCGATCAAATTGAACATTTTTTTCTATGTATTTGCTTACAAAAATTCCTGAGGATTGATCGGGGTCCATTCGAATGGAAACGAAATTAGTAGAAAAACGACTTACTCAAAGAGATATATGCACAATGTGCAAGGATCAAAGGTGCAATGGGCAAGGGATATTCTATACTTGACTGTCCATAAACTTGGACAAGATGAATTCACATAAAATGAAAATTGTCTAGTTTACGACAACTTATTATTTATTAAGGTCAGTAGTTAATCATCATCTGAATATGAGCTTGTGTTGAGGACCAAGAGTCCAACTACTATAAATATTTAAGAAGTATACAAATTCAGTTACCATGGAAAGACCTACTATACAGATTCTCAAGTATGGGAGAAAGAAACTAACAAAATCTAAATAGACAAGTTGTCTTCTTAACCATGGAATGAATCAAAATAAACCGACTTCTTTGAAACTATGTATAAACTTTGCACGGGTATACATGAATGTTGGAAAGGAGTCAATCCTGCAAATTACCGGAGTATATGCACCTGATCCAACTCCTAAATATTCCCCTAAAATATTTCAGAGTTGGGGGGGCTACTGATGGTGCAAGAATTTAGTCAAGGGACCAAGATGTAAATTCCCGAAAGAGTAATACAAAATTACTGAGTCACCCCTAGCCGCGGTTACGTCCACTAGGATAGTTGGGTTAGTGGGTGGTTGGGGGGCAATATGGTCTTTACGCTTTCTAGTATATATATAGCTTTAGATGAATTGTAAAGGGGGATTTTTATTTTTTTCTGAGAAGAATTACAGAGATGAGAGGGAAAGAATTTTGAGAAGAAGATGAATTTGTATTGTGATTTGATGGAATGTTATTTTGTACCATCAATCACAAATTACAAATAAATTCACCAATCTTATTAAATTGAAATTGGTTTTAAATTTTTTTAAAATGGGTGAGGTCTAACTAATCATTTTATTTAATATTTGATATTTCTTTGAATATAAATTTTTTACTTTAATATTAAATACTTTTGGGACAAAATATATTATCATGAAGGTAAACTAATGAATAATGCGACTACTTGAATAGTAATCGTATAGAAAGATTATTGGGTTAATTAGATTTAGACCCCCTCTGAAAATGCATAATTACACTTTCCCCCAAAGAATTTTTGAAATTACACTTACACCCCCTTTGAAAATTCTCTGCTTACACCTGACCTCCATTCGTTACAGTTTTGACGGAAAATGTTCATTTCAACAAAAATAATTACATAAATTTTCAATTTTACCTTTCGCTTAACATTCTCGTATAATAATTTTGTACTTATAGGAAAAAAATATAATAATATTGGCCTCACTCTATATGTATATATTAAACTTATCCTCTTATAAGTACAAAAATATACATGAAAATGTTAAATAATGGGAAAAATTAAAAAATTTTGTAATTATTTTTGTTGGCGTGAACATTTCTCGTCCAAACTTTAACGAATGGGGGTCAAGTGTAAACAAAGAATTTTTGGAGGGGGTGTAAGTGTAATTTCAAAACTTCTTTGGGGGAAAGTGTAATTATGCATTTTCAGAGGGGGTTTAAGTATAATTAACCCAAGATTATTTAACAAAACCAAAAGTATAGTAAAATCCAAAAGTAAATTAATGAATAATGTGAGATACAAATTTGCAGCAATTAAATCAAAAGGTCAAAAAAAAAAAAAACAATCATTGCATATAAAAATATGTTGTAGTGAGAAGATATATATAGTATTACAATAATAATCAAATTTACAATCTGTATAGAGTAGTCAATATCAATATAACTAAAATAATTATAGGACCTCGTGACACTAAATCAATTTATTCTAATATTAAGGTACTTATGCAAGTTAGATTAGTTTTCCTATAAAAGTAACTAACAAATTAATAGTATAATATCAATCAATTTTTAAAATAAATTAGAAATAAACGGATGTTTATGAATAAAATAAAAAAGGAGATAATATGTTATTATATATTTAATGTTACAATATAAGCTTATGCATAAAAGAAAATATTGAATAAACATTAAGTAATAACTTTAAAAGTTAGATTTAAAGATTATTGTATAGTAACATTTTAGTTATAGACAAAGTTTTAATTCTAGACTTATATTTCATATTAAATAAGTTAACAGATTAAAGGATCAACTTAGTGACCATGAAGTAATTACACATAGAAAATGAGCCATTTTTTATGAAAATTTCACTATAAAAAAATGTAGGAATTGGCACGGATAGTGTGATCGTTCCAAATCTCGATCCAATTTGGAGTGATCACAGAACTCTTGTGGAACTAAAACTATTGCTAATGTCACATTCGTATTGTGATAAATTCTAACATATTAGAACGGCAGGACCATTACGACTACCGTGCCAATAGTTGTGTTCCAACTAATATTCCACTATTCGTTCCAAAAAGGGAATGGAAATAATTTGTATTACATGTTGGAACACTTCTTTGTTTGTTGAACGGTCTATGGATGGAAAATGACAACAGTTTCAAATATCCGCCCAACAGCCGCTACAAAATGAAACGTGGAAAAGACCATTATAAAAGAAGTAAAAAATGAGACGGTTTGTGTCCTATTGAAACGTTGTATTACAATTACGGTTCCTACTTATGATACTTGTCGAATTTATTTTGTGTTGCAAGAACTGTTTCTAAGTAAGTTACAATTTGCTATGGCCTCCGTAGATAGAAAACTTTGTATTACAATAACCGGTCCAAAAGCAACACAATGAATAGATTACAACGGCTATTTTTGTATTCCAGTGACCGTTCCAATTGATGTTACAATTTGGAGCGGTGTATGTAGGTAGGAGATGCTGTATTATAATACCCATTCCAAATACACTACAACGACTAAATTTCAACGTCTATAGGTATGTTCCTGTTGTCGCTCCTAAAACCGTTCCTAATGTTGGTGCAATGGCTAGATTTTAACGGCTAATTTTGGAGTTGCAACTACCATTCCGATGCCCATTCCAAAATTTCTTATATATATGTTGCCTTCATTTTATTTCTTCTCACTCTCTGTCCATTCATTTCTTCTCACTCTCTCTCCATTCATTTCTTCTTACTCTCTCTCTTGCATTCTTATACATATAAATGAGAATATCATCAATCTCTATTTAATTTCATTGATCTTTGAATATGTTTTGTTTATGTAACAACTTGAAACTCTTTCTAGTTGATTGAAATGCACACAGTTAATTATTGGTTGTATATATATTGATTTGTTCTATTTTTTTACTTGTGTCGATTGCATATGTGTAATAATATATATATATATATAGATATGTGTGTATATGTATGTGTAAGAATCATTATGTTAGGACAGTTGATGATATGGATGTATGATAGGGACCTGTTGGGTGTAATGTCGGAGTTTGAGGATGGTGTTTCTCATTTCTTGAATAGGCCAAATCTCAGCGTGCATATATGGACGACGAGAAGATTAAATGTCCGCGTTGGAAGTGCAAAAACGAAAGGTTCAAAACACCGGACGAGGTATGACTTATATATGAAAGGGTTTATACTGGAGTATTATAATTGGACTTCCCACGACGAGCAGAGGGTGCAGGAGTACTTTGATGCCATGATCGCGCCCCTCTGTGCAGCAGCAGCAAACCGTAGCCCTTTAGGAGGAGGGTAGTACGCACTAGGGTGATGCGACACAGATGGATTGAGCGCAGAAGATGGTTTTCGATGCTGCCTAACCGGCTTTTTGGTCTTCTTATAACTAGGAAAGTGTGCCTGATGATGGTATGAGGTCTTGTCCTTCTGATGCTGGGCCTAGTTCATATTATGGCGGGGCCAGGGGAGGGGAGGAGCTATGATTATATGTTTGGGTTGTTAGATCAATTTTTTGATGAACTGCATGTTGTCGACCAACCGTTGTGAAGCTGCAACATAGCATCTCAGTTGGGTCAAATTGCTACTTTGGTTGATATCAATGCCAAGGGAGGCTTTTTTTTCGAGCGAACATATGATCGACTGTGCTAGTTGATTGATCAAATAATGCCCCGCGATCACACTTTTCCCCCGATTACTACAATACAAAGAAATTGATAAAAGAATTGGGTTCACCTGTTGAGAAGATTGATGCGTGTAAAAACAGCTGCATACTGTACTAGAAGGATGGCATTGATCTGGATTACTGTAACTTTTGTGGAGAAGCTAGGTACAAGTCGACCAGGGAGAGAAATCCTAGCCGTAAGAAGGCCCCGCACGCCATTCTTAGGTACCTACCGCTTATCCCTTGGTTGCAGAGGTTGTATACTTCGGAAGCGACTGCCGAGCACATGACGTGGCATGCGTACCATCACGCGAGGAGGGATCCATGTTTCATCCGTCCAATGTAAACGTTTGGAGACATTTCGATCGAACATATCCCGATTTTGCAGCTGAGCCCCGTAATGTTAGACTAGGGCTATGCACAGATGGGTTCGCACCACATGGGCAGTATGGTCGTACTTACTCATGTTGGCTCCTTATATTTACACCGTATAATCTCCCACCGGGAATGTGCATGGATTTTGAGCATATGTTCCTACGGATGGTGATCCTTGGCCCTTCCAATCCCAAGCCTCTGATCGATGCTTACATGGAGTCGTTGATCGGGGAGTTGCAAAATTTATGGCATGTGGGTGTACGAGCACACGACAATGCCACGTACCAGGAATTCAGAATGCGCGCCGCACTGATGTGGACAGTGAACGATCTACCCACTTATGGGATGACTTCTGGATGGAGTACCACCAGTGTTATGGGGTGTCCAATTTGTATGAATGACACACCGGCATTTCATTTGCAGCATAGTAAGAAGGCGTGCTACTTTGACTGCCATAAACAGTTTCTCCCCTAGGACCATCCATACCGCAGGAACAAAAAAGCTTTTACTGAAAATCAAGTGGAAAGGAAGGTTGGAAGTCCGAGGTTGATTGGAGAGAAAATCCGAGCCCATGTTAATGCATTTAGTGTTGTTGAACAACCGTTGACTATACCAGAAGGCTACGGTATCGAGCACAAGCGGACGAAGAAAAACATCTTTTGGGAGCTTGAATATTAGGGGACGAATCTGATATGACACAATCTTGATGTCATGCACATTGAGAAGGATATGTTTGACAATATATTCAACACTGTGATGGACATAAAGGGGAAAACAAAGGATAATCTAAATGTACGGAAGGCCCTGAAGATCATATGTAATCGACCGGAGCTTGAGGTGGATGAAAGGAAACAGAACGTGATGCCCAAAGCCGTATATACACTCATGAAGGGCCAGAAGAAGAGGATATGTGAATGGATTCATTGTCTTAGGTTTTCTGATGGGTACGCATCTAACCTTTCTCGTTGCATCGACCTGAAGGAGCTAAGGATGCACGGCATAAAGAGCCATGATTATCATGTATTCATGTAGAAATTGATCCTAGTTTTCTTCTGTGAAATGCTTTCTGAGCATGTGTGGAGCGCATTAACGGAGGTGAGCCTTCTATTCCAGATCCCATGCTCAACCACGCTAGATGTCACAAAGGTACAAGAATTGGAAGACGGTGTAGCCATCATCATGTGCAACCTCGAGAAAATATTTTCTCTTTCTTTTTTCAACTCAATGGAATTGTTCACCTTCTATATGAAGAGCATGTTGGGAGGCCCGTGCAATACAGGTGGATGTACCCATTTGAGAGGTAAGTACACGAGAAAATTTAACATTTTTTATATATATTATTTTGGTGTCATCTGTATTTTAATAAATTTATTCGTACAAATAGATTCCTCTGCGATTTGAAGAAGAATGTGAAAAACAAAGTACACATCGAGGCCTCAATTGTAGAGGCATACATTGTCGAAGAAATCAAGCTTTTCACTTCCCACTACTTCGAGCCGAACATACTTTACCAACGAAGCAGACCCGATCGAAACGATGATCTCACGAGCAATGATGCTCAAATCCAACGATCCATTTTTAACCACCCTGACCGAGCAAGTGGAGCCTCAAAGAAGAGGTGGCTGAGCGCTAAAGAACTTCACATAATTGAGACGTACGTGTTGTGCAATTGTGAAGTAGTCATGCCATATTACGATTAAGTGTAGTATACATATATATAGTCTAACGATCATGAGAGTTTGAACATGTATATTTATAATTATCATTGTTTCTGAAACAGGCCGTTCTTGAATGAACTCAACGAGCAACACCATTCGGAGGATTCAATCATTGATCAACTAGTGGCAATTGAATTCAAAGATTGGTTCAAACATCGTGTAAGTGTCAATTCTTATAAATTGTTTCATAACTTTTCCTACGGTCATCCGTGATTTGTATATGCTATGTGAATTTTAGGTAAAACCCAAATTGAACTACACGGACAACAACTTGTTGAAGTTGCATTATTGGGGTCCTAGGACAGAAGTGACGACGTTCCCGTGTTATTTCAAAAATGGTTACAATTTCCACACTGAACGTCACAATGTCGGCAAGTCAACTATAAATTGTGGGGTGTGTGTAAGCTCATCATATACACACACGGACAGTGACTTTTATGGGATACTCGAAGAGATAATTCAGTTGGATTACCCACTTATTCTAGACATGCACATTGTTTTGTTCAAGTGTCATTGGGTCCATTCGGTAAGAGGTATGAAGATACACCCTCGTTATCACCTCATTAATGTAAATATAAAAAAATTATACCAAAAGGATGAACCAATCATATTGGCGCAACAAGCAGTACAAGTCTACTACATGGATTACCCGAGCATGAAGAGAGACAAAGATGACTAAAAATCTATTTGCAAAACCAAGGCACGAAGAATAATTGATGACTCGCGATAGACCAAAGTCGCCTATTAGATAGATGAAGTCATACCTACTCCAGAAGTTGCTAAAGACAATCAAACATATGACCTGCATGATCCAAAATGGTATACAATTAGTCGTTGATCTTTGATGTCACAACAATAGGGAGGAGGTACATCCCGCTCGCCAAATGGTGAATCTAATGATGAAGATGATGAAGATAACTTTGAGGAGTATGAGATCGAAGAAGATGCTTATTGAGTGTCTAGTACTTAGTTATCTTTCCAACTTTTAATGAAAAACTTAAGTTTAAACATTATATTAATCATATATGTTTTCTTAAAATAAAACTATTTTTGAACGGGTAGCTATGTAAACAACAATATTACAAAAACTGTTCCAACCTGAACGGTATTTTTCAAAATCTCCTAGTGGGAATGTTTTTTTGAAGTATGGCATTACAATTATCGTTCCTAATTATAAACAAAAATGTTGGAAATTCATCAATAGGAACGGTATTATTAACATGACCATTCCAAAACCAGTTGCAACATATTTTCATTTTGGCGCCTTATGAAAAAATAGGTGGAAAATTTAAAACTTGGAACGGTTATATTAAATTTTGACCGTTCCAAATATAGTTTCAACTTTTCGATTTGGCTACTTTTGAAAAAGTTGATGGAAAAATTACATTTTGGAGCAGTTAGTCCTATTAAACCGTTCCTACATTTAGTTTCAAGGAACTGTTCCTAATTGTATTCAATAATCGTGCTTATGCTAATATTATTACAAACCATACCAAAGTTAATAACCAACCGTCCCAAACGTTGTTCCAAAAATCTATATTGCATGTTCCGGTGACGATATCCCAACATCCGTGAGCCGGTTTAATATCAAACTTAAACACATATAAGATTATGTATAAGCTTTCATATCTAACAGTTTTATTGTTAATCACATGGCTTGATTGAAGGTTGCACCGTTTTGAATTTCGCTCATTGCGGATCAAATAGGATATCTCGATATCTGTTTACCAAAATGGTCCAAAACTTTATTGAATGTAATCTTTTGTCTACTTAATCATATCTAACGGTCGCATCGAAATTTTGACGATCTGATGAGGCGATTTAGTACAACAATATAAGATGTCATTTACATCTGTGTAATACTAACAAATTTCAATATAAAAATATAGGCCCTGTGTTTTCCCCAAAATGCTGAAAACCCCCTGTGTTATGGAAATAAGCAAAAAAAACCCCGTGTTTTGTTTAATTCAGCGCGAAATCCCCCTTCCGTCATAAACTAACAGAAGGTGTAGGACACGCGCCCTTGATGCGTCTGGGAGAAATTTTTCTTGTTTCTGCACGTTTTTTTTATTGTTTTATGACTAAAATGCCCTTGAATGAGTATATATTTATTTTGGACTTTTTTTTACTTGTTTTGACTCCTTTTTTTTTCATATACCAAAAAATATATAAAATTTTAATATATTTTAAAAATTAAATTTTAAATTAAAAGATCACAAATATATGTATTTTTACCATATTTTAATTATTTTTATGAATATAAATAGTAATAACTATATATTATTAATTAATTGAAATTATTATTTAGATTAAATATACATATTAAAGAAACTGATTTATATTTATATAAAAATTTAAATTGAAATAATATTTGAATAAACAGTAAAATTTATTAAGTGTAAATATTATTTAAATATGGCTGTCGTCGCCCAGAAACCCATGGGTTTGGGCGAGCGCGACAGCGGTCGCGGAGCCCAGGTTGGGGGCGACGGCGACGTCGCCGTCGCCCCCTCTGCAGCGGGCTGTGGCGGGGGGTTGGGGGCTGGGGGGGTTGCGGGCGAGGGGGTTGGGGAGGGGTGCCTGGTGGTGCGGGGGGGGGGGGGTGGTGGGGGTCGGTGGGGTGGGGTTTGGGTTTAATAAACATTTTTTTAAAATATTTTTTTTATAATTTATAATAATAATGTATATAAAAGAATGATTAAATCTGGACCATCGATCCTTTATAAATTAAAAATCTAACGGTTGATATGGATTGATTACATCCAACGGTTTTAATCCAATCAAAAAAGATCAACGGTCATTAAAAAAGACATAATACATAGTAAATAAGGGTATAACGGTCTTCTAATAAAAAAATTAACGCCGTTAGCTTTGACTAACGATGATGGGCACGTGTGCATAGTTTTACAAAATAGGGGTTTTTTTTTGCTTATTTTTAAAACACGAGGGGGTTTTCAGCTGAGTTTTAAAACACAGGGGGGTAATATGCAATTTGGCCAAAAATATACTTCATATTGTGAACATATAGCAATCTCATGAAAAAATATTTTGTATTTCAAATTGTCTTAATCCACACATTGTATACTTTCTTCGCTCTTTTATGTGTCCAGAATGGGTTATTTTTATTTTATTAGAAAATAAAATAGTATTTGTCATATTATTTGGAGCAGTTCGTCAACACAATAGGAACGGTATACGACGTTTTTTCTTATAATAGGAACGATCATTGGAACGCACATACTCAATAAATGACCATTCCTATTTGTTTCAATATAAATGAAATAGAGAAAAAAAAACATCACCATTTTGCTGATAAAATGACGTCGTTTTTATAAATTTGGACCCGTAATTGGAAGGGTCATATTTAGTTATTGTAGACCTCGTCCCTGCTACGCGCCCTATGCGAACTAAAAGTAAGCCTTTTCGAGTTGAAGCAAGTTGGGCATCTAATGTTGATTGTGAAAAAGTGGTTCAAAAGGGTTGGACTTCGACTCTGAATATGGATAGGTCCTCACTGTTAGACAAAGAAAAGGCATGTGCAGCGGATTTGCTTAGGTGGAGTCAGTGCACGGATCAGAATGGTCTCAAACGGAGGATAAAAAATCTTGAACAGGAAATTTCTTAGTTAAGTCAGGGACCGATTACGATAGCTAAGAAATTGGCAGAAAAGCGCCTCAGAGATGAATTGGAGATGGCCCTCTCTCAACATGAGGTTTTTTGAAAACAACGAGGAAAAAACCATTGGCTAAAAGAGAGAGACCAGAACACTTCTTTCTTTCACTCGAAAGCGAGTAGCTGTAAAAGAACCAATGCCATTACTAGAATCAAAGACAGTGGGGGAAACTGGATTGATAACGAAGCTGAGATAGAGAGCCCACATTGAGGACTATTTTCGTGACATTTTTTAGACCCGGAACCCTTCGAAGGAAGCACTTGAGAGAGGGACTGAGGCGATTTTGGCGCGGATTTCTGTTGAGATGGAGTAGGACCTTTCAAGGCCATATACGATGGAGGAGATATCAAAAGCTTTGTCACAAATTGCCCCGTTGAAATCCCCGGGGCTTGATGGTATTGCCCCTTTTTTCTTCCAAAAATTTTGGCATATTGTTCATGAAGATGTTATATCTTGTACCCTTCGCCTTCTTAATAACAATGTGTTGCCTCCGGAACTCAACCATGCCCACATAGTGCTTATTCCAAAATGTAGGAAACCAGAAACACTGTCTCATTTTCGAGCTATTAGTCTTTGTAACGTGGCTTATAAATTAGCTTCCAAAGCAATAGCTAATAGGTTGAAACCTATCCTTAATTCTATCATTTCTCCTTGTCATAATGCTTTTGTTCCTGGGCGTCTTATCACTGACAACGTCTTTCTAGCCTTTGAGGTTAATCACTTCCTTAATAACAAACGTTGGGGCAAAAAGGGCCATATGGCGTAAAACTAGACATTAGCAAAGTCTACAACAAGGTGGAGCGGAAATTCCTTGAGAGGGTTATGTATAGATTAGGTTTCCCTGCATCTTTCATTAGATTAGTCATGCATTGTGTGTCTTCCGTTTCATATTCTATTGTTCAGAGGGGTTCCGAGTTCAGCTCTATTCCTCTCCCCATATCTGTTTTTGTTGTGTACAGAAGCATTTGGCTCTATGCTACAACGTGTAGAAAGGCTTGGCCGAATTCAAGGAGTTGTTGTGTGTCGTCATGCCCCACGGAAATCTCATCTCTTGTTTGCTGACGACACACTAATCTTTTGCCAAGCTACATCAGACGCGGCTAGGAGAATTTTGGAGATCCTCAATACCTTTGGCAATGCATTAGGCCGGGAGATTAATTTCTGGTGGAACAACGGAAACATGAGGAAAATTCATTGGGTTGGATGGCCAAAGATGACTTGTCCGAAATCGAAGGGAGGTATGGGATTTAGAGACCTACGAGCGTTCAACCTCGCAATGCTTGTGAAGCAATTTTGGAGCCTTTTCCAAAACCCTGAGAGCACTCTCTCTCGTGTCCTTCGTGCTCGCTATTTCCCCCGAGGTAACATTTTTCACGCATCCCTTGGCTCTAATCCATCGTTCACTTGGCGTAGTATTTTTGCTGCAAAGGATGTGGTTATTGCGGGTTTTCGATGGCGTATTTGTTCGGGAAATGATGTGAATGTTTGGCGCGACCCGTGGCTCCCTCGCCCTGCTAGTTTTAAATGCTTATCACCGCAAGGTCATGACCTTGATTCTCTCATAGTTTGTGACCTTATTGACCAGAAATCGAAGGAGTGGAATCTTTCCCTTGTTCGGAGCATTTTCTGGCTGGAAGAAGCAGATATTATTCTCAGAAGTCCTCTCAGCAACCTTCATGCGTAGGACCTACGTGTTTGGCACCACACAAAGGATGGTAGGTTCTCAGTTCGTAGTGGTTACCACGTTGCTTGTAACCTTCTAGATCAAGCCTCAGCAGGTTCCTCATCACCAGATTTTACTATTTGGAAGTCTATTTGGATAACTCATATTCCCCGGAAGATTCAAGTATTCACATGGAGACTTTGCCATAACGCTCTGTCGACGGGTCTCAATCTGCATTCTAGGCGGGTTGATTTAGTTGTTTGTCCCTTTTGTAGCGAGGAGAAGGAGGACGTCCCCCATGTTTTTGTTTGCTGCCTTTTCACCCGTCAAATCAAGTGTATGTCCAATCTCCCTTGGGCCTGCATTTCAAACTTCAGGGGCAACACACAGGAATGGATCTCAATGGTTGCAGCTTCACTTGGATCGGACGATTTTGAAAAATTCCTTGTTCTTTGTTGGGCAATTTGGTGGAACCGGAATGAAACGCTTATGGAGCATTCAACCCTTCCACCAGATGAGTTGGTGTCCTTCGCAGGAAACTATCTTCAGACGTTCAAGTTGGTGCACACTTCCACGACTGTTTCGAGAGCTCCGGCACCTTCTCGTTGGTCCCCTCCGTCGGCTGGATGGGTTAAGATCAACCACGATGGCACTATCTTTAAATCATCGAAGGAAGTTGGATAGGGATTGTCACCCGCGACCATGAAGGCCTGTGTTTGGGTTGGCAATCAATCAGACTTCACAACGATACAAACCCGAAAACGATCGAGGCCCTTGCTGCTCGTCAGGCTATTGTTTTTGCTGCTCAAGCTGGATGGCATCATGTTATCCTTGAAGGAGACTGCTCCAATCTCTTCGGCAAGATCACCTCTTCAGAAGAGGATTTTTCAGCTATTGCTACAATTGTGAGAGATATTCTCCCACTTGCATCTGACTTTGTGGAATGCAAGTTCTCACTGATTCGCCGCACCGGAAACACTGTTGCTCACTCTATAGCTAAACTAGCTAATAACTCTCGTTCAGGGGATTCTTTCTTACCCAATTCTGTTTCTTCACTTTTGTCATCAAACTTGACTATTTTGCAATAATATTTGCTACTTCCATCTCAAAAAAAAAAAAAATGTGGGATTAGTTAGTATTGATATAGTAATTGGTTAATTGTACGTTTAATTGTTGATGAAATTTTTGAAAATTGTTGGGAATTTTGTATTGATATAGAATTGTTGGGAATTTTTGTTTTTTTTTTTATAAAAAAAATTCTGTTATTTTTAAAAAATTTATGTTATTTTTAAAAATATTCTATTATTTTTACAAAATTGTGTTATTATTACATTTTTTTCTTTTTTTTTTAATTTTTTTTGTTATTTTTAAAAAAGAAATCTGTTATGTTTACAAACTTTTCGAGTTTTCTCTCTCTCCCTTTGCCAAACTTCGCCACTGCCACCACCTGCTCCGCCTCCCACCTCGTGCTCTGCCTCCCACCGCCACCGCCACCGCCATTCCCTACTCCACCTCTTCCACCGCATGCTCTGCCTGCTCCACTGCCGTTCCCCACTTGGTCCGCTTCCTCCACCGCGATTCTCCTCTTGCTCCGCCTCCTCCACCGTGTGCTCCGCCTCCCACTGCCACCACCATTCTCCGCTTGCTCCTAGTATTTTTTTTTTTTGTATTTGTTTTGTATTTTTGTTTAATATTTGTGTAATTTTTATAATTTTGGAATATTTGAGTAATTATAGTAATGTCTATGTTTGTGAACTTACCCTAATTTGGAATACTTGTGTAATTACTGTAATGTGTGAAAATGAATTGTGGGGTTAGTTAGTATTGATATAGTAATTGGTTAATTATATGTTTAATTGTTGATGAAATTTTTAAAATTGTTGGGAATTTTGTGTTGATATAGATTTGTTGGGAATTTTCAATTTTTTAAAAAAATATTCTGTAATTTTTAAAAACTTTATGTTATTTTTAAAAATATTCTGTTATTTTTACAAAATTCTGTTATTATTACAAATTTTTCTTTTATTTTTATTTTTTTGTTATTTTAAAAAAAGAATATGTTATGTTTACAAACTTTTCTGGTTTTGTTTAATAAAAAAGTTCTCTTTTTTTTACAAATCGGTTATTAAAAAAAAAAATTCTGTTATTTTTAAAATCTTTTAGAATTTTTACAAATTGATGTTATTTTTACAAATTTTCCTGGTTTATTTTAAAATTTCTATTTTTTTTAAATTTCCTTTTTTATTTAAAAATTATGTTATGTACTTATAATTATTTTTACAAAAACCAAAATATTAGGATTTAAACAATTTAATTATATACAGTTCTTGGATTTAGTATACATTTTTTGACACAATTTTTGGATTTAGCATACATTTTAGGAAAATTTTGAATAATTAGATTAATTACATAGTTATTACAATGTTTAGATAATTATTTAAAAAATAAATAATTAGAATAATTTTGAAATTTGAAAAAAGTATAATTATTAAAAAGTTTATTAATTACATTATTTATAAAACTTCATAAACTAATATTTGGAATAAATTTATAGATCATGCCTAGTGGTGGTCCTTCTGCTCCAGGCCGTGGACATGGTTGCGGTCGTGACCCGTCGGTTCCATCACCGACGGGTGCTGCTTCCCGAATTGCGAAAGGTTAGCATTTCGCCCACCCCCACCACCACCAGCGGCTGACCCCTCAGCTGCCGCACTGGCGACAGATCCGGGTGTAGACCCGTCTACGCCGGCACCAAGCGCATAGGAGGTCGGATCGTCCGGCGGCAGACCCGGCCCGTCTGTAGCTGCACTACCCCCAGCACCACCACCTGCACCATCAGTCCCCCCACCATCAGCACGCCAGTATATCACCCCGACCAATGTGAGGTACTACTTTTTTTATTTTTATTTTTTGGATTTTTTTTGTCATATACACTTATTAATATGTTATTTTAGGGTTGAGCGCAAGATACACGAATGCATCAATGCAGTGGTGCGAGGACATTATCCCCATCCCTGGGGATATTTGCGACAGGTGCTGGCAGAGCACCAACACTTCTGGTTCGAGAGCATGAAGGTATTTTATTTTAAGTTTTAGTTTATCATATAATTATTTTTTTAAAAATATTTTAACAATTTCTTTCTTTTTTGTGATATTGTAGATGACGTACTAGTGGGACTGTGATGATGAGTCCATGTTACGGATATTTCACATGTTCGCGGAGGAGTTCATCAGCAAGTGCTTCACCCTCGCCAGACAGTCTCTGGTGAAGCCGGTGTGGGTGGCGAACGAGGTTTGGTGCTAGCTTCAGCTGTACTGGGCCAGCGAGGACTTCAAGAATGAGTCCGCCAAGAACAAGGCCAATCGGTTTGCTAACCCTGCGGCAACACCTACTGCCTACCGTGAGGGATCTTCCTCAGTCGGCATGCACAAGAGGAAGATGGTAAGCAATTTTAATTTTTTATAAAGCTTTTATCAATATTTGATAAATATCTGGCTAATTGTTCTTTTCTTGTACAAGAGGCACAACTCGGTCGGCCTGTGAAGCAGATGGAATTATTCTCTAGATCTACAAGAAGAAGGTCGACGGCAGCGGAGGTGGTGGTAAGTAATCATAATTAACAAAAAAATCTTTAATTTTTGGCCAAACTCCATTTTACCCCCCTTGTGTTTTCCTCAAAATGCTGAAAACTCCCCTGTGTTTTGAAAATAAGCAAAAAAACCCCCTGTGTTTTGTTTAACTAAGCGCGAAATCCCCATTCCGTCATAAACTGATGGAAGGTGTAGGACACGCGCCCTTGATGCGTCTGGGGGAATTTTTTCTTGTTTTTGCACGTTTTTTTCATTGTTTTATGACTAAAATGCCCTTAAGTGAGTATATATTTGTTTTGGACTTTTTTTTACTTGTTTTGACTTTTTTTTAATACAAAAAAATATATAAAATTTTAATATGTTTTAAAAGTTAAATTTTAAATTAAAAGATCACAAATATAAAAAGTAATACACTAAAATTTACTTCTTTAGATATATATATATAAATAAAAATAAAAATTTAATTATACAATTATATATTAATAACTAAATTAAATTATTATTTAATTTAAATTTATTTTAATACATTATATCAAATTAAAATATCAAAAAGTTATATGTGAAGGAAAAATAATATTTAAATTAAAAAGTCATTATATGTATTTTAACCATATTTTAATTATTTTTATGAATATAAATGTTAATAATTATATATTATTAATTAATTGAAATTATTATTTAGTTTAAATATGCTTAATAAAATTATATATATATATATATAAATCAATTTTTTTAATTTTTAAACAAAATCAATTTTTTAAAAATTAAAAAAAAATGATTTTGTTTAAAAATTAAAAAAAAAAGAAATTACAGAAAATCTGGGCGACGGCAGTCGGCGCCGTCTCCTAGGATCCCATGGGCGACCGCGACGGCAGCCGTCGCCGTCGCCAATACACCCATGGGCGACCGCCACGGCGTCCGTTGCCGTCACCGTGATGAACCTGGGTGACCACGACGGCGGTCGCGGAGCCCAGGTTCGCGGTCGCCGCGACGGCAGTCGCAGCGCCCAGGTTGGGGGCGACGTTGGCGACGTCGTTGTCATCGTCGCCCCCTTTGCGGCGGGCTGTGGCGGGGCGTTGGGGGCTGGGGGGTTGCGGGTGGGGGGTTTAGGGAGGGGTGCCTGGTGGTAGCGGGGCGTTGGGGGCTGGGGGGGTTGCGGGCGGGGGGGTTTGGGGAAGGGTGCCTAGTGGTGGGGGGGGGGGGGTGTTTGGGGTTTGATTTTTAATAAATATTTTTTGAAGTAATTTATTTTTATAATTTATAATATAATATATATAAAAGAATGATTAATCTGGATCATTGATCTCTTATAAATTTAAAATCCAACGGTTGAGATGAATTGATTAGATCCTACGGCTTAAATCCAACCAAAAAAGATCAACGGTCATTAAAAAAAGACATAATACATAATAAATAGGGGTATAACGGTCTTTTAATGAAAAAATTAACGTTGTTAGCTTTGACTAACGTTGAGGGGCACGTGTGCAGAGTTTTATAAAATAGGGGGATTTTTTGCTTATTTTAAAAACACGAGAGGGTTTTCAGCCGAGTTTTTAAAACACAGGGGGGTAATATGCAATTTGGCCTTAATTTTTTGAAATAATAATAATATTTTGATTTGTTTTGCAGGAGACGTTCTAGAAGCTGTTGGAGGATCATCAAGCCACGGCCGAATTGGAGGGCTCGGTGGTGATAATTGAGTAGGACCTATGGTTGACAATGGTCGGGGCCAAGAACAAGGGTTGTGTATTCGGTCTTGGTTCTAAGGGCCATGGCATTAGCCAGTTCTACACATCACCATCACCACCACCATCGCCACACCCGGACATGGAGGATTGGATGGTCCGGCTCGCGAGATGATGGTCAACATGATGGCCATGATGAAGTCCATGTAGACCAACTCCTCGAGTGCCAGCCCGTCACAACCTCCGACAAACCCTCGTGCCCCAGGCGATGATAACATGGACCATGATGATAAAGGGGTCGGGGTGTAGATTTGGGTTTTTTTTTTTTTTTTTTTTCATTACTTGTAATTAAATGGATATATTTTATATAAATATAATTTTTTCATAATTATTAATATTTTAATGCTAGTTGCATTCAATTATTCAATGTTTATTTATTAATCAAATTAAAATTAATAATTAATTTTACTAATTAATTATTATTTTAAAATTATTATTTCAAAATTAAAAAAAAATAATAATAATTTAGGAACGATCGTTTTATGGTTCAGGAGTACCTAAATATCGAGTAAATCTTTCCAAACATGGACTCCACAAAGAAGTGAACAGTTCCAAAGTGTATTCCAAAGTGAGGTTAAACTTGTTACAAATACCATTTTAACATATTGAAACAAAATAAATAACGTTACAAAATTAATTACCAAATATCGAGGTTACTGTTCCAAATCAAGCTCCTAAGAATTGTTTCAACATTGCATTCCAAATAAGGGATAAAATCATACCTAAGTATATTCCAAAGTTAATGACTAAGTATCATTGTTGTCGTTCCAAAACCAAATCCTAGAACAGTGCCAAATATGTACTCCAAATAAAGTACAACACTATTCCTAAGTACATTCCAAGGGTAGGTTCAACTAGAGTTCCAAATACCAGTCCAATATCTATCACCCGAGCATAAACCAACCGTGCCAAAATGTATATATACCTAGAAGAATTGGAAGACGCATCTTTGTTAAATTCAAATTTATGTAAATAGAGTTGTAAAGACCATTCCAAATTATGTCAAAAAATTAAAAATTAAACCGTTTCAAATACTAAAAATATAATACACAAATTACATTTTTACATAGACGAACATATTTAGGAATTGACATTTTAATATTACATAATCATTATATGGAAAAAACTATAAAGTCAAACTAAAACTGTGAGATAAAAATTGAAATAGAAACACTAAAAGTAACATCTATATATGATAATACTTTAAAGTGAGAAATCAAAGAAGAATGTAAATAATATTGAAACAAGTGTACACTATATATTTAAAATATTTGACAGTAAAATATGACAAGCATAATCATAGAACCTCATAATAAAAGTATCGACACTACAAGTCTGTCCAATTAGATGAATTTTTTATCAACAACACCTTAATAAATAATTTGTATTCCAACATCAGTGAATTTAAAAACTAAAGATATATATTTAAAATATAATAGCGAAAAAACTATAATATAGAAAAGAACGTCACAAAAATAAAATAGTAATTAAAAGAAAAATAGCAATAAACATAAAGGAAAACATGCAATCAAGAATGACTTATCCTATAAAATTGAAATTTCATAAAAAAAAATCCAAAATAAGGGATTTTGGCAAATCAAATATTTATAAATATTGGATAAATATTTGTACATAACTAAAACTAATGCATTTACCTCTAAATACATAGTTTTGCACGTGCATCGCACGTGATAGTTTCTAGTAATACAAATAATATCTACATCTTAACAAAGTGGAAAACTTATTAATTTATTACATAGTCCATGTATTTCAAGAGACAAAATCACATATAAAGTAGAGTTATGTGTTTGGAAGAAAGGAATTATCAAGCTGGTTTGTGGGGATAAGGAAATAAGCTTTTACTTAGCTTCTAAATTTATAGATTGATCTGATTGTGTTCAACACATTAATATTCAAGTAGAAGAAAAGAATCCATGGAGAGGAGACTCAAATCCATTATTTTCCATTGTTTGGCTCTTCATGCATGGATTCAATCAAGCTCTGATCTTTTGAACAGCCCATATAGCTTCAGCAAACCATAGATGATAACTGTGGAGGAGATGCAAAGACACAACCAATGACCGGCACAAGCTGCACGACTTATTCTTGAGTATTCGGCCCTCTCAATTCCCTCTTGTTCTACTTCTTCGGTCCTGCTTATTCTTGTTGAGTCAGTTGCTATAGTACTCAGTAACTAGAATGGATTGTCATTGTGAAAGAGAGTTTAAATCTCACTGAAAACATGCCTTGGTTCTGGCTTTTTTGCTTCATCTGGTACGGGTGGGGCTGAATCTTGTAGCTCTGGCTTTGTTTCTTTTTCTGCTGCTGCTGGTTCTGGTGCCGGTGCTGGCTTTGATTGTTGAGATTCATGGGTCTTGGATGGGGCATCTGCTTTGCTTTTTCCACCAGGGATAGTTGAATTCTTGGCCTGTACCGTTCAATTTGGATTGGTTAAGACTTAAGAATATTAGACTTACCACTTAGGCATCTTATAAAAAAAGTTCTTTAAATCTGTAATGTAAAATATTCTATATTACAGGTCCCTGATGCTTCGGAGGAAATCTGTAATATAAAATAGGACAACAGGGGAGTGTAAGTGTAACTTTCCAAATGAATGGTTTTTTGTAATATGTCCAACCTTCAAGAATCTCTATGTGATTATCACTAAGACTTATCTGGCTTTGTTTTCATTAAGAGAATGGCTATAGTTCAGTGAACTTACCAGCTTCCTGAACTGGAGATTGTAAAACACATCAATGTATCGTTGCTTCGATTGTTTCTGTTCTTTGTTTAACCGTCTCCAGAATCCATAGGCTAATCCCATGTTCAAGACTTTGTTCGCATAGATCTTCCATGTATAGCTGCAACACAGCAGGAGTGTGTATATTATTAGACATGTTGAGAAGATATACGTACTAAAGGATCTTGGATGTGATTTCTTGAAAACAGACCATTCATTTATGCGCTTGAGGCCTGCTAGAGACACTCTGTTCCAATATCTACCATCCCCCTTGCATTTCTCAAAGAAATCAGCTATCTTGCTGCTTGATTCATTACCGTTGTTGGGGTCAATGTGGAAGCCTGAGATCCCGTCGACTATAATCTCTGCCGGCCCTCCTTGGTTAGTGGCGAATGTGGGCAGTCCACAGTTCATGGCTTCGATAACAGTTAGGCCGAGTGCTTCATATAATGCTGGCTGCACAAAAGCTCCCTTAGTGTCTGCAATAAACCGGTACAGCTCACCATTCCGATATCTGTCAGTTTGAGCTGCTATCCATCTTATATGACCCTTGAGTTGGTATTTGTCAATCAGCGCATGCATTTTCTTGATCTCAGCCATTTCTTCACGGTCTTGTGATTTGGATGGGTCAAAGAATCCTCCTACAATGACGAGGTTGACTAGGTCTCTAAGCCTATTATTCTTCCCATACCACTCAGTTAGTCCTGTAATGTTCTTGACAATATCGAATCTTGCCATTGAGAAGATGATTGGTTTCTTTCTGTCTGCAAGAAATCCACTGTTCAAGAAACACGAGATTTTTGTCAGTTAAATTCTATTCAGACAAGTATGGTTTTTTCACGAGCCAAGATTTGGTGTCTCGGAGCAAATTGATGGATCGACTTACATGTGCTCCTCATTGTCCTCCTTACTGTAGAGTAGCTCCTCAAGGGCAGGTTGAAATTTGGTGAACCGCTTCTGTTTCTCCGAGAAGGGAAAGTAGACAGACTGATCTGCTCCAGGGGAAGCAATGTTGAACTTTGGATCAAATACGTTGATGCCCGAAACTACCCTATGAAGCCCTGGCATCGTGAACGACACATGGCTTTCATATTGTCCAGGCCGGTTCTTGCTGGAAGGTTGAAGAAGATCAGTACAACAGAAGACTAACAATGTGCATAACTTCACAACTATTAAACATAATAATAGTAACCTTCCAGCAATTTCTTGATATGTGCTGGTAATTATGAAATCAGCAGAATTCATTGCTATAAGATCAGTAGTGAATTGGCAAGAGAAATGGTATTTTGCATCTAAGTCCCTCCACTTGACATCTGAATCTTCATATTTGGTCTTCTCCAGAGCATGAGCAATTGTTCCCTAAGATCAAAACATGTCCAACATCTAAGTTTTCATTGCTTTGTCAATAAACTAAACAGAAAAATGCTGCACAAATACCTACCAGAGTCACTCCAAGTTTGCTAGCAACTAACGAGGCAACTAAGTTTCCATCCGTGTAGTTCCCGATTATAAGGTCTGGTTTACCTCCTATTACCTCAACGATCTTTGCAGTAGCATCCTAGTAAAATGACAGAGACAAGAAAATTGATTAGTCTATAGTAGGAAGCTTGTTTACATATAATCAATCCTTAGGGAGAACGTGCCTGAGAAAACCTCTCCAAGTAAGGGTAGATGTCGAAACGGGAGATCCATGGTCCAAGAACTCCTTTCTCAGTGTTAAATGGGACCCTGAGGATGTGGGAATGCTTGGTATTAACAACAGGCTCCATTTCTTGATTGCATTTGTTCCCTTTTGCATCCGGGATTAGACGAGTCACCTGTACACATATGCAGTAAATACCTTGAGCCGTCTCCTAGTCTATGTATAGAAAGCCATCATGGGAAAATCTTTATCAGCATTCTCACCACAAGAATCTTGGGCTTCACATTCAGGCCTTGCTGCTTTATCCTTAACAGCAGCTCTTCTTCTAGAGCTTTGACTTGATCAAGAATGTAAACCACCTATTCGACGAATATTTCATGCATTTGAAAATCTACCCTCAAGTACAAACTTCCCATGTGCAAAATCTTTGTTGGAGTAACTAAGTACTTATAACCAAACGGAGACTACGTACCTGGCCTCCGGTATCAGGCAAACCGAGGACATCTGCTTGCCCAAAGTAGCCATGTACAGAGAAGATAACAATGTCATATATAACAGGAAGCCTACTGAAAAATGCTTCTATATTTATAGGATCCGGTGCTTGAAGCATCTCAGAAAGTATCCTCATTGTTTGTCCAACTCTTTCTGCATTATTCCCCCACCCTTTCTCAAAGCCCCATTCTTTAAGCCTGGAATGTGCAAACAGTGAAGTTAATGAACTAAGTGCGATAATAATGGTAGTTTTATCAGATTATTAGAGTGATAAGGAGAAAGAGATTAAGTAAAATTGTCATTACTTCTGCTCAAATTTCTGGTAAGGTGTGTCTTTGGGGAGTGCAGATATGAAAACTTCTGCGATCACCAATGCTTCTTGGAGCTTTTCAACAGTATTAAGAGTCTCATTGATCATAAGTTTCTGCCAATTGGGATTTCAGAGGACAGGCAACAAAAAGAAAACGTTAACTACGCTCTTCGAATCAGTTGTTTATCATGGTAGTCTTCCGGTTTTCCTACCTCTCCATTACGATCAAGAGTGAGCAGGTAATCAACCAAAGGTTTTGCACTCTCAGATTTCCCACCAAGCATTGAAGTCATGAATTTTGAGATGTAGCCAAGTCCATTCCCAATCGAAGACGAGAGAGCTAGTCTTGGAACTCCAACATCAAATGCTCCAAAATCTATCTCCAATGCATTATCATCCTTTGCCCTGTGAGCACACATTACATTTCAGATTTCAGAAAAAACCTCTTAGAAAAACCAATGCAAATCTTACTTATGTTGTTCAAGTACTCACCACTTCTCATCAAAGATCATTTCCTTGAACTTCAAGTAATCTGTCGCCGTGATTATATTCACAGAAAGACTACCGGCGTCCACCTTGATATAGTCCCAAACCCCAGGATTGTGCCTGATCGCAAAAGCAACGAAAGGTGGCACAACTGCTGCTTCCTGCTTATGTCAAGTTGCAACATCCACAAATCTTAAGACCCCCATTTCCTCTAAGGATGTTTTTCAACTGAAAATGCAGCAGAAACCACAGAATCAGCTCACCTGTGTTGAATTCAAGATATGACCAAGTGAACCTTCCAAAACCCTAGCTCTTTCAACCTTATCCTCAATGGCTTGCTCCACCTCATCCTTTAACTGCTGCAACTTCATCAGCCTTCTTCCCATTCCAGTAAACCTTCACAATTTTGTCCAAATCCACGAAAACC
The DNA here is from genome assembly GCA_034509735.1 of Sesamum alatum. NCBI lineage: Eukaryota > Viridiplantae > Streptophyta > Magnoliopsida > Lamiales > Pedaliaceae > Sesamum > Sesamum alatum. Next base: position 26,156,933 of record JACGWO010000005.1, read on the forward strand.
TCAAATGTCAGCCTCAGGACATTTCATGTCAAACAAAGTTGCCAAATTGTAACAACACAAGAAAAACTAGTCATAAAAGTACCTCTCAAAACATCTCTTCATATGGTATTGGCTCTGCCTCAAAGCATCAGGCATTAAATCCACTGCAGCAACTGAAGCCATTGAACTGATATATGAAAAGCTCAAAGCTGTGATTGCAAGCTGAGAATTTGTGGGAGTTGTTTGTTTTGAACAAGAAAAATGGGATTGTTTATATAGGAGATAAATGGGAAGTGTAGACATGCAAGTGAGAATATTTTAGAGGCCTGTATAGCCAATGGAAGTAGAGAGAAAAGAACATTCTTTGGGACTGATTGTGGGGAAGAGAAAAGAATTCACTTTAAGAAGTAAAACACAGATTTGGCTTTTTTTGCCAAATTTTGAAAATTGGAGGGGAAGAATTTTCCATTGATGTGATGTCTTCATGAAACTATATTCTTTTCTTTAAGTAAAGTTTTTGCATGCTAAAACATATATAGAATGGAGTAATTTTTAGTCATTCTTGAAATATGTGCAGAATGTTAGTAATTATTTTGAAGGAGTTCTTCAATGCAAATTGCAAAAGATTTAAAAAGTGTACTGGAAAATGTGGTTAATAATTGATAATTATTTTAGAGATTATTGCAAAATATTGAAAATGAATGGAAATAAGTTTGATATATATCTTTTTGAAAGATAAGAATTATTATGAATGTCAAATCATATTTTAACAATGCGTATTATAATTTAATAGACGATGATCTATACTACATATAAAATTGTGATCCATCTAGTGTTGTTTTTATTGTGAAAAGATATTTGTACCCCCACTTAAGTATTTTTTCAATAATAAATAAAAGTTCGTTATAAAAAAATAAAGTTCTAATAAGAAATGAGACTATTTTAACAGTTCTAATTTCTCTGAACTGCCTAGATATAATTTTTTTAAATAAAGTTAAATTTCATGTATTATCGAGCCCGGCCTTCCGTCATGTTGTATTTATACTCTATCTTTATTTTAATGAAAGTTTACATTCCCCCCCCCTCCCCCAAAAAAAAGTATGTAAAACAAATGTTTAAATTTTGCATACTCCCAAGTAATCTCCATATTCTATAGAGAGACAGAACCTTTATAGAATCTGGCCTATAATGAGCTAATAATTTTGTTCGAATTTGTTCAATCACTGAACTAGCTAGGACTTGTGGATCCCTTGGTGTTTGTTGGAATGTCCTCATATTTCGTCTGTCCCATATATGATAGGCTAATGATGCAAGCGAAGGCCGATTAGCTGGTGATCGGTTGTCGAAACCGTCAAATATAAAAACTGATTCTAAACTGTAGTAGCCGTGGAACCAGGTCGAATCCCAAGGGAATTATCGATTAATTTCTCGATCTAGATGTAGTAACCAAAAGGGGGGTATGAATTGAGTACTAATTATGAATGAACTAAATTAACAAAAACAAGAGTAAAATAACTAAGATGAGATTATAGATGAAAAAGTCCAATTCAAGGGGGTTCGTCTCACCAATCGTTATGTTTATCATAGATCACTAAGGGTTAATTCCATAACCAAGCATTTAACTCTGGAATTCATTAGGATAGCCGTAACAAATTCCCGTTTTCCTATCGTAGTGGATTTGACTCAAGCATCTAAATCCAAACTTATTATATCAAGACTGGGCACGATAGCGTTCCATATCACATCAATAATAGCATTTGTATCAATGAAAACAGTTGAATCTAGATCAAATAATCGAGATAGCTGCAATTATCTAATCTAGTTTTCTCGTCCCCACAAATAAATCATGCAAAGCACATAATAAATTTGCTCGCTACTCATACCACTCATTCATGACAATTACGGATCACTGAACTCATGGATAGCAATAGAATAATTAATATCGAATCGAATTGTCAGATCTATCAATAATAATCATTCCGTTCACAGTAAATCAAGACGAGAAATACTTGGCGAAATCAGATAAATTCAAGACCTCAAAACATAACAATAGCGTTTAATGTTTCCCTTGAATTGGAATAGAAAATTAGCTACTAAACAAAAGCATGAATTCAGAGGAAGAGAGAAAAACGATGATGAGAATATGATTTTTCTCTGCGTTCTAGTCTCCCTTTTATAATTGAGAGTCCTCTTCCTACGCAACTTCAGAGTCCTCTTTTCGTGCCGACTCCAGAGTCCTCTTTTCGTGCCAACTTCAGAGTCCTATTCTAAACCCGCGCAGACCTGGATGTTGGTTAAGGCGTGATCACGCCTTAGTGGTTGTTCAAGTCTGCTCATTCAAAACTCTTCTTCTCTTCCCTCGCAGACTCGGGTTTCGGATAGGGCGTGATCATGCCCTAATGGTTGTTCAAGTCTGCTCATTACTATTTTGTATTTGATCACTTTCTGTCTTTATTTGGGGCTTTTTAACTCCTTTTCTTCACAACGGGTCAATCTCGATCCTTCATTCAAAACTGCATAACTCGATAAAAAATGTAAAGGAAACCTTTAAAAACCATTCGAGTTAAGCATGCATATGAGAGATAAAATGCACCCTATCAAATTCCCCCACACCAAAACCATGCTTGTCCTCAAGCATCTCTTGATTCAAAAAGCATGGATTATCCAAGTAGCCATACCCAAATTTCTCTTTATATTAGTCAAGTGTATCCCTTAATCAACATGCCTTTACAGTTTAAGAAGAGATAGCAATATTGAGAATAAACACTAATGACATTAATACAACTAGCACGTATCCCATTGACTTTATCAAACGTGAACGAAACAAGTCTCAACACTCCTCACTAGGATGTCTCTCAAATCACTCAAGAAGTGTTTAAGGAATTTTTGTCACACTCAAATCAGGACATTAGAGTGCCATTGCCATAGGTTTGCTTGTGAATCAAATCTCCACTATTGCAAAATGCTTATTAGTGCATAAATCAAAAGGTCTTAACATGGTTGTAATGGGGCTAGGGTCAAGGTGTGTCAAAAAAGGTCGAATTGTGGCTTATGAATTCAAAAAGGATGGTGTCAACTTAGTTGCTTGTATTCCCCAACTCATTGCCTTTTTTTCTTCCACGCCCAAGTGTTTGAAGCATACACACTTTCGAACATGATTTTCAGTTTCACTTTCCTCTTTGAACCTTTTCCTCTTTTCTTTTTTTTTTTTTTTCTCATTCATCATTTTCTTCTTCTTCTCTTTGTTTTTTCTTTTATTTTCTTTCTCTTCTTTTTTTTTCGTTCCTCCCCTTTGCATTTTTTTTCTTGGGTCTAGCAATATGTCTCTCATATGCCCCTTGAAACCGCTTCTCTAGATCTTTTTCGCATCGACTTACAAGCAACCATATTAACATCATCCCCTTGAAAGGGTTCAAAAATATCTGCAGGCAATAACCAAGAAAGGGATAATCGGCTGAAGATGCGGTTTAACCAAGAAAATAGAGGCCAAGGCTCAAATGAGTTTTCTAAGGGTGAGTTTCCAGTAGGCTCTTTTCAAGGTTAATTAGCTATTCCTAAGTGCCCTTATCATTTTCATACACCAATATGCAAAAATGTGACCTCGAAATGTATTACACAAGCAAGTTCTAGAATGCACACACTAAGTCCGATGCCCTCAATTGAAAGGAATATACGAGCACTATTTGAATGCAAGTGTTTTGGCTCAAAAGCTCACATAAAGGGTTTTAGTGTTGATTCTTGAACGTTGTTCATCTAATGCAATCAATGGGATATCTTTCACACGCTATATTTTTTATGCCACTAGAGTTCGTTCCGCCTACTAATCTCAACTGAAATCACAAATTCCTATTGGCTTCAGGGACAACACAAAACAACATGCAAGGAATTTAGTTCAAGTTACAGGACAACCCACACATTTCGTTTCAAGATCAACTCATTTCAAGCACAAATTACGGTGTTCATAACATATAATCAGTGCCAAAACAACAATTTCACCCAAAAATTTCATCCACAAAAATTAATCCCCAACACAAATATTCAACAATACCAGCAGCACAGAATCACAAGAATTATCAGGCCCATAACCACAGTCACCACCATACCAAATCATGCACAAACCTCCTCTACACCAAGTATATACATTTTCCCCAATGTATGCACATAAAACCACATATAACAAGGAAATGAAAAGAGAGAGAGAGAGAGAGAGAGAGAGAAATAGAGAGCATCCCTGAAATATGTGGTGACGGCAAAGCGGGTTAGGTAGGGGTGGTGGGGGTACAGATACCCCCAAAGCAGTCAAGGCCACGTCGAGCTTGCGGTGCAGCCACGCATCAAAGAGCTCCAGCTGGGTTAGACGGCCTTCAATGGCGTCCAGAGATGGGGCGGCAGGCGGTGGTTTGGGCGTTCTTCAGGGTCAAGGTCGGCATAGCTCATGCCACTCGGGGCCTCATGATGATTAAAAATGTGCATTTTGTGCAAAGTCGCCACATCCAACGGCTCCTCCTCACAAGCCAAATGTAAATCATGATTAGACAAGTTCAAGACACCCAAATTGACCGCAAGGTGAGTAATTAACGACCCAAGGCAAACATGCTTAGACGAAGTGGCAACAGTTTGAAATTGAGAAGCAAGCCAAGCACATAGATTCACATGGACCCTATTGATCATGCTCCAGATGAAAAATAATTCAACCTTAGAACATGTACCCACAGTGGCCTGACGTCCAGAAAAGTTAAAAGCAAGGAAACGTTGCATATATACCCATTCAAATTGGCGTAAGTGACATGCCTTGGACCGAATAGGGTGATATACCCAGGAGTCCTTGGACAACTCTCGCCACACAGAGATGGGGTCAAAAACACAAAACCCATAGCCAGATTGAAATCATTTATGCTCATTCTAAAATCTCTACCAAGCAATCGAAAACGAATAACATTGGGTGCAGTGAGGGTAAAGGGGTCCGGTTTGTTGAAGACGAAAGTAGTATAGAATTCACGAATCAACTCAACAAACACAGGCATACGGATATTGGCAAACTCACGCCATTGCATATTAAAAAGCAAAGCATCAATACTACCACAGATACCCAATGCATCTAACCACGGTAAATGTAGAGACTTACCGGGGTTGAGTGGCCGAGTTTTAATAACAGAGTACCTTTTTTTGTGTTCTCTAGAGGTGAAGTGGAGGTGACCTGCGAGGTCCGTCTCGGCTGTGGACGGAATGCCGGCGGTGGAGCTGAATCTGCCCCGTTTCTGGTAGGTGTCGCGAAGGTGTGCTGCCGTGGACGGTTCCGGCGCATCTGAATGCAGGGCCGCGGCGAAGGTAGTGGTTGTCGCCGGCGCAGATGGCGATGGTGGTTCGGTTGGAGGACTCGCCGGCGGCGACAGTGGTGCAATTGGGGCAAGGGGTGAAGCTCGACGGCGGCTGGTTTCTCTTCGAGTGGAGGCCATTGCGAAGAAGGTCACAGTGGGGTATGGATAGTAGCAGCGGCGGCGCGGCGCGGAGGCGGCGAACGGAGAAACAACTGTGGACAGTGGCGCGGCAACAGCGACGGCGCTGTGGTGGTGCGACGCTGACCGCAGTAGTGCGAGCGGAGCAGCAGTGGCTGTTGTCGGCGGCATGGTTGTGCGGCAGCGGCGGTGGTGGGTGGCGGCGGCTGCAATGAGAGTGGGAAATTAAGGTTTGCAAGAGGAAAGTGAGGAAATTAGGGCTTTCCAAACATATATATATATATATATATATATATTTTGAAATAGGGAGAAGAAAATAAATAAATAAAAAACCTAGAAAGAAAAATTAATAGAAATAGATAATACAAAGAGGATTCAGATTTGTCCCCACTTTTAGGCGTGATCACGCCTAAACAACCCCTCAAGTCTGTACGTCTAGTGAAAAATCGCCGAGCTCGGCGTCTACTTCAGACAGAAGAGACAGTGGGATAAGGCGTGATCACGCTGTGAAGTCTGTCGGACCAATGAACACGGTGTTGCATCTGGCATCAAACGGGGCATGACCACGCCTTATATGAACGTCAAATCTGCGGAGGTGAGAAGTAAAAATCCTAAACTAAAAGTTCAAAATAAAGCATATAAAACGCCGGGGTTGCCTCCCAGCAAACGCAATTGTTTATTGTCGTTATGCTCGACGGAATGCCTCTTTTTTTTTTTCAAAATGTTAACTGTTGGAGTGACGCCAATGCAATACCAATGATGCTTGTGACTTCATCACCACCAAGAAATGATTTCGATCGATGGCCATTCTTTGTGTTGAGACTTTTAATTCTTGCTACACCATGAGGAAAAACATTAACACTTTCAAAATGACCAAACCAAAAAGAACTCGACTTACCTGGGATGAGCTTCAAGCGAGATTTGTAGAATAACACCTTTGTGCCAACCTCAAATAGCTTCTTTAAAATCATATGATCATGAAATCTCCATGTTTTCTCCTTGCAACTTCTCAATTCTTCTCTTCCATCCAACTTTCGTTCATTCAGCTCTGTAAACAGTCCTTTTAAAATCGTGGCAGATAATGTCTCTCGTATACCCAAATAGAGATCTTTTAGGTGGTTGGGAAAGTCTTTCAGCTTCAGTGGGGATGCCTTCGTGAAGGTATTCATTATCTCCATCTCACGCTCATCCTCCTTTGATTTCGTCATCCTGTATAGGGGAGGAAGATCACAAGTATTAGATGAAGAAAGTGGGATTAAATCGGACTTTACCTTTTCTTTTTAGACGTCGGTATCTTCGAGAGCCTTTTCAACTTCATTGGATTGCACCGGTGTTTTGTTCAATTGGGTGGATCTCCTCCCCACTCTGAACTGTTATAGCACGAACATTTGCACTTGGATTTGTCTCTGTTTGTGACAGTAGCTTCTCGGATGTTTGAGTTTCCAACCTACTGATCGATGTCGCTAACTGCGTGAGTTGGTTCCCCAAGTGTTGAAAGCTCGCCTCCGTCCTCTCTTGAAACTGTTGAGTAGAAATAGCAAGGGATTTGACAATATCCTCCGTCCCATTGGGTGTGCCAGGGTGCCCGTGGAGGTCGGTTAAAGAATTGTGGTTGTTGCCTTGATTGCTCCCCATGACTCCTATAACTGAAGTTTGGGTGGTCTTTCCACCCCGGGTTGTAGAAATTAGAGTAAGGATCATATTTCCGTGGGGGTTTTCCAGGAAATCCCTCTACGGCATTCATTTCTGGCAACGTTCCTTGTTACAACGATGGGCATGCTTCGGTTGAATGTCCATGGCCTAAGAATATCCCATAACCCACTGCTCCTTGAATCTTTCCTACAGCCATTTGGTGTACAAAAATAGTTAGTTCAGAGAGTTTTTCTGCCAAATCATTGGTGTTTACCTCATTAACTTGTTGAACATCCCAATCTCTTCGAAATCCATATTGTCTATGATTCTCGGCCATGGGAGGGATCCATTGTCTTGTTGCCATCTCGTTTTCAATTTTCCCAAAAATAGATTCAACACCAACAGTTAGTTTATATCAAGCACGAAGGTCCCTGCATAACAAAAAGAATAGCAAGGGAAAAAGCGCAAAACTAGACTAAGAAACTAAAAATAGTTCCCCAGCAACGGCGCCAAAATTTGATCGGTTGTCGAAGCCGTCAAATATAAAAACTGATTATAAACTGTAGTAGTCGTGGAACCAGGTCGAATCCCAAGGGAACTATCGATTAATTTCTCGATCTAGATGTAGTAACCAAAAAGGGGGTATGAATTGAATACTAATTATGAATGAACTAAATTAACAAAAGCAAGAGTAAAATAACTAAGATGAGATTATAGATGAAAAAGTCGAATTCGAGGGGGTTCGTCTCACCAATCGTTATGTTTATCATAGATCACTAAGGGTTTATTCCATAACCAAGCATTCAACTCCGGAATTCATTAGGATAGCCGTAACAAATTCCCGTTTTTCTATCGTAGTGGATTTGACTCAAGCATCTGAATCCAAACTTATTATATCAAGACTGGGCATGATAGCGTTCCATATCACATCAATAATAGCATTTGCATCATTAAAAACAGTTGAATCTAGATCAAATAACCGAGATAGCTGCAATTATCTAATCTAGTTTTCTCGTCCTCACAAATAAATCATGCAAAGCACATAATAAATTTGATCGCTACTCATACCACTCATTCATGACAATTACGGATCACTGAACTCATGGATAGCAATAGAATAATTAATATCGAATCGAATTATCAGATCTATCAATAATAATCATTCCGTTCACAGTAAATCAAGACGAGAAATACTTGGCGAAATCAGATAAATTCAAGACCTCAAAACAAAACAATAGGGTTTAACATTTTCCTTGAATTGGAATAGAAAATTAGCTACTAAACAGAAGCATGAATTCAGAGGAAGAGAGAAAAACAATGATGAGAAGATGATTTTTCTCTGCGTTCTAGTCTCCCTTTTATAATTGAGAGTCCTCTTCCTACGCTATTTTAGAGTCCTCTTTTCGTGCCAACTCCAGAGTTCTCTTTTCGTGCCAACTTCAGAGTCCTCTTCTAAACCCGCGCAGACCTGGATGTCGGTTAAGGCGTGATCACGCCTTAGTAGTTGTTCAAGTCTGCTCATTCAAAACTCTTCTTCTCTTCCCTCGCAGACTCCGGTTTCGGATAGGGCATGATCATGCCCTAATGGTTGTTCAAGTCTGCTCATTACTATTTTGTATTTGATCACTTTCTGTCTTTATTTGGGGCTTAACTCCTTTTCTTCACAACTGGTCAATCTCGATCCTTCATTTAAAACTGCATAACTCGATAAAAAATGTAAAGGAAACCTTTAAAAAACCATTCGAGTTAAGCATGCATATGAGAGATGAAATGCACCCTATCAGCTGTATTAACAAGATGCTTCCCTCGTCATTTCCTAGCCGCCCACTCAACCCCTTGACACCAACGTTGCATAGGCCAACACCATGTTACCATTCTTTGGATAATCTGAATACACTCTCTTGAATAATCACAGCTGAAGAAAAGATGATCATGAGTTTCCATAGCTTTTCAGCACTAGGAGTGTACGCGGTGTGGGTAGGGTCAATTTAGGTAATTTTTCTGCCCAACCCAATGTTTGCTATTTGTAGAAAATTTAGCCCAAGTCCAACCTAACAGTCATCAAAACCGCACTTTGCGGTCTAATTGCGTTGGGTCAGTTTTTGCGGTCTTTAATATAGATTCAATCATTTGTACAATCATACTATTATTTTGTGCTTTCGTCAAATAAATGCATTTTCTTGGAGTGATAATTACCAAAAATATAAATATATGAGATATCAATTATAGAAGAATACAAATAAATATAAAAAAGAACCACTACAAAAAAATGCGGTGATTGGGACGATTTAGTAGGACCTTTCCAAATTTCATTTCAAATAGGAACGGCAACTGGAACTGTTGTAGAATGGTAATCCGTTGCTGAAGTCACTTTCGTATTATTCGGAGTCAGAACGTAGGAACAGCTATACCGTTCCTATTTGTGTGCCAACATGTAATCCCACAACCGTTCCAAAAAGGGAGCAGATATATTTTGCCATTTCATTTGGAACACATATGTGGAAATTGAAACGGTTATTTGACCATAAAAAGTGACCGTTCCAACCCATGTTCCACAACCCGGTTCCGTTTGAAACGCATGGTAGACCGTTCCAACATGTAGTGCTAAATGAGACTGTTTTACGCCTTGAGTGGACAATGTAATGCAATGATTGTTCTAAATTGTGGGTCTTGAGAAAATTAAGTTTAGTTCCAAATACCGTTCCAACATATGTTACTATTAGGAACGGTCTGTGTACATAATAGATTATGTGTTCCGAAGACCGTTCCATAAATGCTCCAATGACTATATTATAACGGTTACTTTAGCGTGCGTATGTTCGTTCGGGAGACCGTTCCTAATGGTGGAGCAACGGCTATATTTCAACAGCTAGTTTAGTGTTCCAAATAATATTCCAATGCCCGTTCCAATATGTTTCCATATATATGTCCCCCTTCAATTTAATTGTTCTTATTACTCTCCAACTCATTTATTTTAACTCCCTCTCTTGATTCTTTATACATAAAATCGAGAATTTCAATAATCTGCGCTAAATTTGCATTGACCTTGAAAGGTGTTTTGCTCAAGTAAGAAGTTAAAATTCTTTAATTACTGTTGTGAATTGCTTGTGTACGTAGGACTAATCATGTTAAGACAGTTGAGGAGATGGATGTATGATCGAGACGTGCTGGGTGTGATGCTGGAGTTTGAGGATTGTTACAAAATTTCTAGAATGGCCCAGTCTCAGCATGCATATATGGACGGGAAGAAGATTAAGTTCCCTTGCCAAAAGTGCAAAAACGAACGGTTCAAAACACCGTATGAGGTAAATTTCGACTTGAGTATGAAAGGGTTTATGCCGGAGTATTATAATTGAACTTCGCATGGTGAGGAGAGGGTGCAGGAATACTTTGATGCATTGACCGCGCCTCCTGTGCAACAGCAGCAAACGCCATAACCCTATAATATTATAATTTCGAACTACCGGTCCCATGCATATAATAATTTCAAATTGGGGTGACGCGGCTCAGATGGATTGGGTGCAGAGGATGGTATTCGATGCCGTCGGACCGTCTTTCTGGTCTTCTCATAACCAGGAGGGACCGACTGATGATAATACTCGGTATTGTCCTTCTGATGTGGGTCCTAGTTCATATTACGGTTCGGGAGCCTATGATTATGTGTCTGGCTTGTCAGATCATTTTTTTGATGTAGTTCATACTGCCGATCAACCGTTGTGGAATGGTTGCACTACCTCTCAGTTGGCGTCAATTGCTTCTTTGGTGAATATCAAGGCCGAAGGGGATTTTTCCGAGCATACATATCATCACTTGTGCCAGTGGGTTAATAATGTAATGCCCCGTGATCACACTTTACCCATCGATTATTATAATACGAAGAGATTGATAAGAGAATTGGGTTTACTAGTTCAGAAGATTGATGCGTGCAAAAATGATTGCATGTTGTACTGGAAGGACGGTATTGATCTGGAATATTGCAAGTTTTCTGGAGACGCTAGGTACAAGCCCACCAGGGACAGAAATCCTAGACGCAAGAAGCCCCCGTATTCCATTCTTAGGTATCTGCCGCTTACCCCTCGGCTATAGAGGTTGTATGCGTCGGAGGCTACTGCAGAGCATATGACTTGGCATGACAGCCATCAGACGGAGGAGGGATCCATGTGTCATCCGTCTGATGCAGAGGCTTGAAAGCATTTTGACTGGACGTATCGTGATTTTGCACCTGAGCCCCGTAATGTTAGACTAGGGTTGTGCATAGATGAGTTTGCACCGCACAACCAGTATGGTAAAACTTACTCATGTTGGCCTGTGATACTTACACCGTACAATCTCCCACCGGGATTGTCCATGAAGTCTGAGTATATGTTCCTAACGATGGTGATCCCTAGTCCATCGAATTTCAAACGTCTTATCGATGTCTACTTGGAGTCATTGATCGAGGACTTGCAGAATTTATGGCATGTGGGTGTACGTATGCACGACACTGCGACAAACCAGGCATTCATGATGCCGGCCGTATTTTTGATTGGGAGCGGGCATAGGAACAGTCTGAACAAAATACAACCGTTCCAAATTTCTTATATAAATTTGAGACCTGGCAGATTCTTCCTCATTTTCCTGTCTCTCTCTCTCTCTCTCTCTCTCTCTCTCTCTCTCTCTCTCTCTCTCTCTCTCTTCGTCGGCCTCCCACCACCACTACCATCCGCCATCACTGCCCGCCGCCACCACATTGTACGCCGCCATCACTCGCCGCCGCCACCATCACTACCACCTGCCGCCTCTGCCACCGCGACTACTCTCTCTCTCTCTCTCTCGGTTGCGCCTCTCCAATCGCCACTTCCCGCCACCACCACCGCCCTTCACCACCCATTTACCATCAAGGTAGGTCGGCTTTTTCTGACACCATTTTTAAATGCATTTTTTTTAATTTTGTGCAATATTCTGAAATATTGTGCAAAATTTATGTTGCTAATTTGTGCATTTTTTTTATAATTTTGTTAAATGTTGCATTATTGGAATATTAGATGTTGGATTGTTGTAGTTCATTGTTGGAATGTTGTAGATAATTCTTGAAATATTGGTGGAATGTTTTCTAAATTTTTATTGTATTTTTTTAGTATTTTCTATTATTTTTCAATACTTTCTGAACAAAATTCAGTTTTTTTTTTTTTTTGCATTTTTCTGAAAAAATAAAATTTCTATATTTTCTGTTATTTTTCTGTTAATTATTTTTCTATAATTTTTAAATATTTTCTGAATTTTTTTTGTAGTTTTCTGCATTTTTCTGAAAAAAATAATTTCTGTAAATTCTATTATTTTTCTGTAATTATTTTTCTGTAAATTTTAAAATATTTTCTAAAAATTTTCCAAATTTTTGTAGAAATTTATGGTAAATCTAAAGGAATTTTCAGAATTTATGATTTAATGTTAAAATTTTATGTAATTTTGAATATATTTTCTTATGAATTTCTAAAAATTCAGCCAAATTATGTGTAAATTTTTTGGAATTTTTTCAATATTTTCTAAAAATTTTCTGCTAGTTTTCTGAAATTTCTGTGAATTTTTTGGAATTTATATGAAATTGCATATAATATATTGTAATCATATTTTAGGGAAGAATTTTGGGATTTAGTATAAGGATATAGGAAAATATAAGAATTTAGCGCAATTGTATGGAAGAATTTTGAGATTTAGTATACATTTAAGAAAATAATTGCAAGATTTAGTATACATTTTAGGAAATAATTGTAAGATTTAGTATACATTGAAGGGAAAATTTCAATAATCTAGCAATTATTAGATTAATTTTGGGAGTTAGTATACAATTTTAGAAAAAAATTAAAATTTTAGTATACATGGGATTTAGTATACAATTTTAGGAAATAATTTAAAATTTTAGTATACATGGGATTTAGTATATATTTTAGGAAATAATTTAAAATTTTACTATACATTTTATGAAACAATTTTGGGATTTAGATTATAACTTGTAGAGAAAATTCCAATAATCTATCATTTATTAGATTAATTTGGGACTTACACAAGAATTTGATACTTATATTTTTTTAAATTTTGATACCACTAATATTTTTTAAAAAAATTGTAGATCATGTCTGGTCGGGATTTTCCTCCTTTAGGAGGTCGTCGTGCTCGTGACCGTGGTCGTGGTCGCGGTCGTGGCTCGGCAGGCACACCGCCGGCGGGTGCTGCTTCCCAGGGTGGGGAAGCGACATTCCGACCACCCCCACCACCACCACTGGCAGAGCAGCCAGCTGTCGCACCAGTGCAGGATCAGGAGCCCGATCCGTCTACTCCTGCACGTGTCCCAGAGGCTGTCAGACCATCTACTCTCGCACGGGCTGTAGATCCGGCTTGTCCATGGGTTGCACCACCCCCACCACTCCCCCCCACCATCCACGCGCCAGTATATCACCCTCGTCGACGCCAGACATTTTATTAAAAAATATTTTTGTAATTTAAATTATTATTTTTATGTCACAATAATTATTATATAATTTCAGGCTCAGCGCAAGATACACGAGCGCATGGTGCCGCCAGAACACCAACATTTCTGGTGTGAGAGCCTGAAGGTAATGTACTTTAATTTCAATTTAATGGTATTAATTGATTTTTTTATTAAATATTTTAATTTTTTTTTTGCAGATCACATACTGGTGGTACCGTGACGACGAGTCCATGTTCAAGATCTTCCACATGTTTGTGGGGAAGTTCCTCCACAAGAAGTTCGTCCTTGTCAGACAGTCTCTGGTGAAGTATCTCTGGCTGGCGAACAAAGTCTGACAGCAGCTCCTGCTGTACTGGGACAACAAGGAATTCATGGACGAGTGTGCCAAGAACAAGACCAACCGGTCCGCCAACCCAGCTGCATCCTCTACTGTCTACCGCGGGGGTTCTGCCTCCGTCGGGATGCACAAGAGGAAGATGGTAAGAAATTTTATTTTTTTTAAAAGTATTCATCATTATTAAATTAAAACTATAATAACTGTTCCTTTTCTTTTAGAGGAGACGCAGCTCGGTCGGCCAGTCAAGCAGATGGAGTTATTGTCCAAATGCTACGAGAAGAAGGCGGACGACGGGTGGAGCGGCCCGAGGGCAGCGGAGGTGGCAGTGAGCTTTGTATACATTTTCAAATTTATTTTCTTTTAATTTTTGGAAATAATAATAATAATAATAATAATAATAATAATAATAATAATAATAGTAATAATAATAATTTACTATTTTGTAAGAGAAGTTCCAAAAGTTGTTGGAGGATCACTAGTCTCAGGCCACGGCCGATCCTGGGGATCTCCGGCAGAATCGGAGGGCTCGGTTGCGCAGACGGAGCAAGAGTTGTGGTTGGTTGCAGCGGGGGCAAGAACAAGGGAGGAGTATTCGGTCTTGGTTCTGAGGCCCACGGCCTTAGCCAGACCTTAACATCGCCATCACCACCGCCACTGACACCGCAATCGCTACCGCCAGCGTCGAACCTGGAGGATCGCATGGTCCGGCTAGAGGAGATGATGGTCGACATGATTGGCATGATGAAGACTCTGCAGACCAACAACTCTGCTGCCGGCCCATCACGGCCTCCACGAACACACACCCCCGACGATGACGATATGGACCAGGACGAGGGGGATGGGGTATAGATTTAGGATTTTTTTTAAACAATTTTTATAATTAAATTGGATAATACTTTTATTTATAATATATTTTTTTAAATTATGCATTTTTTGGTATTTAAATAATAATTATTCAACCAAATTCAAAAAACTTATTAATATTTAAATTTTATTTTAATAATATTTATTATTAGTATATAATAATAAAAAATTTAATGATTTATTTATTTAAGAACGGTGTTTTCGGCGGTCTCAGAATTCATAAAAATCGACGTAACCGTTCCAACTGAAGACCGGTTTAATGAGCCGACTGTTCCTAAAACCGTATAAACAAGAAATCCAAATTAGGGGCCGACCGTTCCTAAAATCGTATAAACAATAATTTCAAATTAGAGGCTGACCGTTCCTAAAACCGTATAAACAGGAATTCCAAATTAAGGGCCGACCATTCCTAAAATTAGTCCAAATTCAATGATTTCGTGGTATAGTTAGCGCTCTAAATCGAATACCTAAAACCGGTCCAAACACGTATTCCAAATCAAGATTAAAACATCGTTCCTATGTTCCTTAGAAAAACAGGTCTAGGGGTGTTCCACCGACCGTTCCAACATCTATCCCCAAACAAATAGTACACCGTTTCAATTTGTATTCCAGACTCAGTGGAAAAATGCATCTTCAATATATTTAGTCCGCTGCAACCCCAATTCCAAGTATCGTTCCAATTTACGTGATTTACGTTACATTTGACCGTTCCAAATATTAACAAGATGCTCCAAATACACAAATTATATATTCATACACACAAAGGTAATTAGGAACGGTTTCTACCTTGTACGCCAAAAACAGTTCCAAAATAGGAACGGTCTACATGGAACCCTTCCTACATATTAGGAACGCCTCTAGTTTCAACGGAAGGCTGACTGTTCCATAACCATTCCTAATCGAGGTCCAACATCATCCAGTGATCTTTTGATCGTTCCAAAAGGGAAAAAAAATCGTTCCTAATGCCGTTTCAATTCCCACATTTTTCTGTAGTGAACACTTATTCATGGTTTATATACTTATTATAGAATAATGCAAATAAATATAGAAAAAACTTTCCATTTTTTATGGATAAGATTGTTAAAAAAGTACTTATTTCGAATTAAATTATACAAGAAATTGATCATAATCGTATATAAATATCAAAAAATTAAATTATATAAGAAATTGATCACAATCGTATATAAATATCAAAAAAACATTATTTGAAATGAAATAAGACAATAATGAAAACATATTGTAACAAAATAAAGGTACTGTTTATTTCAAACTCTTGCATTTATCAATGGCATAATAAAATATAGAATTTTATCAATTACCAAGAATTAGTTAATTAATTGATCTCCTTTATATATTTATTATAGAAGAATACAAATAAATGTAAAAAAATTATTTTTATACATGGTTATATATTTATAATAGAAGAATACAACTAAATATAAAAAAAAAACTTTCCAATTTATTTATGAATAAGATTGTAAAAAAATTTCTTATTTTGAATTAAATTATATAAGAAACTTATTATAATCATATATAAATATCAAACAAAAATTATTTGAAATAAAATAAGATGATTGTGAAAATATATTGTAAGAAAATGAAGATATATCATCTATTTTAAGATCTTGTATTTATCAATGGCATAAAAAAATATAGAATATGACCAATAACCAATAATTAGTTAACAGATTGATGTCATTTATATATTTATACACGTAGTATGAATTTACATTGCTCTTTTATACAAACCAAATACAACATTAACAACGTCTTCTTGGCAGAAGGCATATTATTGTTTCAATGGAACTATTGAAAAAGTGGAAAATAAATCATTAATGGTATGATTCGTACAAAAAATATGTTGCATCTATCTTCAAAAGTAGCAAGGTAGTCAGCTACAAAAAAATGCAATGAGGATGACATACAGATGACACCAAGATACGAATACAAACATTAATTTCCATAACAATGACATTCTACTATATATACATATATCTAAACATTACGTAATCTTAATTGTCTGTAGATATAGATTATAATCAAATGTCATCCAAGGAGCTGATAGTACACTGATTACAGTGTTTGAGGAAGCAACAACGGTATATGTTGGATGCCCTATAGACGAATATCTGACATCAATTGAATATGTAATTTACTATATGACTTCATCTTATTAAAGTCATTACTATAAATGCAACAAGTGATGATGATGAAACTCTTAACAATTAGAAAAGAAAGTATGGGACAAAATCCATGAAGGCCAGCAACAAGAAGACATTACAAGGGATCAAGATCAAAAAAGAGAAACCTGATGCAATGTATTTATGTTACATTGTTACTTAAATTTATTATGCTCAACTTGTTTAGCTTTTTTGTGTATTA
The DNA here is from genome assembly GCA_034509735.1 of Sesamum alatum. Lineage (NCBI taxonomy): Eukaryota > Viridiplantae > Streptophyta > Magnoliopsida > Lamiales > Pedaliaceae > Sesamum > Sesamum alatum. Next base: position 26,174,049 of record JACGWO010000005.1, read on the forward strand.
GGACAATTGTTCAAGACGACCAATTCCTTTCTACTTTAAATTAAGAAAACTACATTTTATCAAATTGTAAAAATTACAATATTATTTTAATACAATTATACAAAACACGTGCAACACACGTTTTCATTATTAGTTAACTATAAAAGTATGAATCGCTCCAAAAATTTCTTACTTTCTTTTTTATTTGTCTAACTTTACCTCATCTTACTATTTTTTGCAGGATAATCATGTAAAATAATGTACTTATTAACTCAACATTAATTACTTTTTACATTATATTATTTACTTGTATTAATTAATGCTTATATAATTAAATCTGGATTTAATCTATTTATTAGAGTAAAAAAAAAAAAAAAGGTACCCTATAATAGAATAGGAAAAAACTAAAAAAATCTAGAAAACTGATCGGAGTTGTGTAAATTCATCAATTTTATGGTTTCAGGGAAAGGTAAGATGCATGAGACAAAATCGTAATGTACAACTGCTGGAGAACCGGCACCTATAGGCAGCCAGTGATAACTGGAACCTATTACCAAGCTATGCACCATAGTCTATACAAAGTTACTGTCTGTAAGCTAGGCCGAAAATTACAAGCTATAGACCTTCAACGAACTTGCTCTAATATCAACACCGCAAGAGCAACAACCTCTTGTTTAGTATTTTGGAATCACCTTAAGTTCCTCTCTTGCCAAAGGTGGTACGCAATAGAAGCGAACAAAGCCCCGTATGTCTGTGCCGCTGTCTAGCAGCCTACCCGACCCCTCTATCTCTATCCCGATACAGCCAATGAAACTGGAGTTCCGTCCTGATCTGTGTGATGCAGCATGAAGCGTACCTGCAAGTGAAGAATAAATGATCATGTGTTTCTTGCATGCTTGGATCAGAAACTAAAACAAACGGAACATTTCCTATTATGGATATGGATGCAAAATAAGCCTACTAAAGTTGTTAAAATTTAATAAAATTGACTTATCTTTTATACCATATATAAATTGGTTAGATGAGCTTAACTTTGATATATGTCATATATTGAATCATTTAGCTTAGCTAAACACCAAAAATTTAACTTTTTCCCTATGTCACCAATTTCCTAGTTGACAATCATTACGTGTTTCTGTTATAATGATTAATTTTTATAGATAAAAACTAATAATTATACAAAAAAATTATTATATTTTTCATAAATATATATCTTTTGGTAATACATAAGACGGTCATTGAGTAATACATATAATATATTATAAGTCAATACATAATATTAAGATATTGTAGTTTATTATATATCAAATTTTATATTTATATCAATTATAGTATCTCATAGGAAATATCATGTACCAATACATCAAATATTATGGCTACAGATCAAACATTATCGCTATATTATTATAAACTATAGTTAATAATCAATTCAGATAAAATTGGGCTTAGATTGAATTGGGCTGCTGACTACTTTTACAATGGGCTTGGATTGAATTGGATTGATGCAATTGGGTCAAACCAACTTGCTTTGGTTAGGACTGTACATATTTTATTTGGGGTGAAAATCTTGACATGTAAATATATTTTCTATATTGTTGTACTTTTTTTTATTTAATGTTGTGTTTTTTTTTGCATAATTAATTATTTTTCGAGAAAAAAGAACATATTATAACCAGACGGTAATAAGACAGGGTTGGCAATCACAAAGAAAGCAAACATCTAAGGTCTATACTAAGACAAATAGGAGAGAAAGGGATGCCTTCAGCCGGAGTCATGCAGTGGTCCAGACGGTAGGTGTAGAAGTTGTCTCCTGGCAAGCGCCACTACTTCATGCACTTGGAGACCGACCCCTTCAAAGATCAGCATGTTGTGCTGTGTCCAGAGGCTCCAGCAAGTGGCCAGGAATAGTGCGAAGTCCATAGCGTCCATAGCTCGATGAGCCTCACGTAGCCACCGCAACCCTCCTTCTGCTTGTTGTGGGAGCATCACTACTCCCAATCCAGTGATGCCAACACCAGCCGGGCAAAAGAGCAGGTGAGTAACACATGGGTAAGGTCTTCTAGATTATCCCCGCATCATGCACGCCCTCCCTCCTCGCCAAGACCTCTTCGCCACAAATTCTGCATGGTGGGCAGGCCCTCGTGGCCACATCTCCAGGCAAACATTCAGATTTTGGGGGGCACATTGCTCTTCCAGATGAAATGCCAGTCTTCCCTTGCACACGAGGTGGTCTCCGGGGTTGCTAGCTCCATTGCAAGAGAGTACGCACTGAAAACCGTAAACCGTCCCCCCTTGTCGGAATGCCAAACCATTTCATCTTGTGACGAAATGGCTTGTAGAGGAATTGAGAGGATGCACTCCGCATCCTGGGGGATGAACTCCCGACAAATCAAAGTCTCCTCCAACCACCGTTCCAGCGTAATAAGTGCCGACACCCTCTCTTCCTCATGCAAAGAAATGGGCCTCGCAATAACCTCGAATGTCATTACGGCTGAATACGATTGTGAATTTTTGGAAATTGATGCACAATCCGGAGGCCATCTCGAATTGGTCCAGCAGATCTTGCACACACTCAATTTCTAGTTGCAAGGTTGAGCAAAAAACAAGTGTTTCGTCCGCAAAGAGAAGGTGTGACACTCTCAGTGCAAGCCGGGACACCGCAACGCCCTTTAATCTTTTGTCCCCCTCAACACGGCGGATCATAGCTAAAAACTTCGGCACAAAACAAGTAAAGATAAGGGGATAAAGGGTCCCCTTGACGGAGACCCCTTTCCGGATGCATGTTACCAAACCGCTCACTATTCAACAAAAAGGAATATGACACAGAAAGCATAATTAACGATACAGAATAAGGATGGAAACCTATTCTAATAAGCACACTCTCAAGAAAATGCCACTCCACGCAATCATAAACCTTACTGACATCGAGCTTGAGAGACATGTGGCCGTCTTTACCCCACATCTTATGAATCAGAAAGTGGTTAATTTCGTAAGCAATGAGCACATTATCCATAATAGATCTACCTAGAAGGAAGGCGGACTGTGAGGGAGAGATGAGGGCGTCTAGTAGAGGTTAGGCAGTTCGCAATCGTCTTCGATGCAAGCTTATAAACAACATTGCAGAGGCTGATGGGACGAAAGGGAGTGAGGTCCTCCGGGTTGGAAATTTTTGGAATAAGCACAATATTGGTATGATTAAGGGTGGGGTGCAAGGAAACATTATTAAGGATATCAAGGACGCAAGCAATAACATCTTTTCCTACAAATCCCAATGACGTTGAATGAAAATAGGAGACATACCATCGGGTCCCTGTGACTTATACGGGTGCATTTGTTTCAGGGTGTTGGTTACCTTGTCTGGTGTATAAGGGCGGAGTAGGCTCTCGTTCATAGCGGTCGTCACATGGGGGTCAAGCGCTGAGAGTGTCTCGTTCATGACTGTAGTGTTGGGGTGTGATGACCTAAAAATTTCACCAAAATAATCCAAAATCACCCTCCATGTATCTTGGTTACCTTCAACTATCCGTCCCTGATCGTCCTTCAAGCAACGGATAAGTTTCTTTTGACCTCGCTCACTTGCCTTAGCGTGGAAAAATGCGGAATTGTGATCCCCCTCTTGAAGCCATAATGCCTTAGCCCATTGTTCTAGAGCACCTCTTCTTGGCCAGTCAGGTTTTTCAAGTTCTGCTCGAAGCCTCTCAATATCCTTCAGTGCCGCGGTTGTGAGAGCACCCTATTGGAGCTCACATGTCTGCCCATTAATCTCCCTCATATGCTGCACAATGTTGTCAAAACTCGCGCTTTGCTCCATCCCTGAAGCTCCTTTTGGTTGTGGCTGAATTTGGTGAGGAGCTCCGCCTACGAGGCGTTGCTAGAACCCGTCGCCCAGCACCTGTGAATGACCTCGGCACACCCCTGGTCTTTAACCCAAACCGCCTCAAAACAAAAAGGTCGTTGGTGATGTTGTTGAACCTCTAAAAAGCACGGCTCCAACTCTACCCGAAGCATCGAGTGGTCGGACGCAGCGGTCGGTGTATGAAGGACACGGACTGTAGGAAACAAATGCGTCCACCTCACCGTGTAGAGGCGCGGTCCTTCCTCGCCCAATATTAATTATTTTAAAATTAATTGTCTCTTAATTAATTATGTAATTAACGGGCCAAATTAAGTCCACCCTTTTAAAACTAGCAATCCACGCACACGCGATGCGTGAATAAATAAAAATCAGTTACGATAAAGATATTAATATACATTAATTAAGCGTTTAAATCACATACTTTGATCGACTTGAATACATAGCATCAAGTGAAACGAAGTAAAATAAGAAAAAAACCAAATATATGTACATATATCATCCAAATAAATACGTGATTCGAGATATATAAATCTAAATATTTGCAAAAACATAAATATAAATATTGTTAACAAAATTATACAACCTTTTCCTTTTACCTACATTAAAAGAAAAATTAAATATGTTAAATATATAAGGTAATTATAAATTTGTATATTATAATCTAACTTACATAATAATATAATTACCTATCAGTTGACCTGCTCACTTAGTTGTATTCAGGGACATTCACATGTCACTTTTGGTAACGATGATCTTAATACTATAACTGTGTTAAAATAGAAAAAGAAATATTATCTATCTATACTATTATAGAAGGAAAGGTTGTTTTCCTCTAATAATTGTCGGTTACGTCATATTTTTAGCAATTTTTTCAATTTTTCCCCTCCAAACAAAATTGGATTTTAAGTTGAAGAAGTGTATATATTAGGATTGTTAAGGATAAAATGAAGGGTAAATTACAACTACCTCCCCTGAGGTTTGGCATAAATAAAAATACCCCATCGTTGTTTGAAAAATTACAAATACTCCCCTGAGGTTTGTAACTGTCTAACAAGTAACCCATTTCCATTCAATTTTATTGATGAACTGACCACAATGCCCTTATGCAAATTGAATTTTTTTAATTTAATTCTTAATTTGTTTGAATTTTTTTAGACTACAATGCGTTGGGAGGGGTTTCGTAAGTGTTTTACACAAATGAGCAACAATGCAATTTGTCTCGACTAATTTTTCTACAATTTAAAAAAGAATTCAAGGGCAAAATGGTCAATTTCAGGCCTTTGGTTAACAATTACAAACTTGAGGGGGGTATTTGTAATTTCTCAAACAACAAGGGCGTATTTATAATGATGACAAACCTGAGGGAAGGTGGCTGTAATTTACCCTAAACTGAAATAATCCCAAAAAATGAGTTAGTTCTCATACCAAAATAATGTTAATCCGATTTTGCCATCACTATATAACAGAAAATTACGTGTAGATTTATAAATGAATAAAAGTTGCAAACGTACGTAAGTACATTAATAAAACAACAACCATAAGAATGAAGAGGAAAAAAAATAAGTTGCAGTTGTATCTTTTTTTTGTGTGTTTTAATCAAATATGTTAAAATTATAAAATCAAAACTCCTTCATTTTTTATCAACTCCTCCTTTTTTTATCCTTGATAATCCTAATAAATACAGTTCTTCAACTTAAAATTCAATTGTGTTGTGGAGGGAAAAATTTGAAAAAAAAAATCCTAAAAATACGAGATAACAACCTTTATTTTATAATAGTATAGATAGATTATGCTTATCCATTAAGTGTTTTTGTAAATTAATTTTATAAAATACTTACTTAATTAACAAATATATAGTTAATGATCCACTAAACTTTGATCTAAATTAGATCATATATTAAGATTGATCAAAAGTGTACTACTTGGATATCAAGATCATATATCCTCTTACGCGCTCGAAAATGTTCAAAGCATATATTTGATTAGTACCAAAATATATATTGCAAATCAAATAAAAGAAATTGATCTTGTCCCTTTGGATATCAGGATCATATATCCTCTTACGCACTTCCTGATAATAGTCCAAACATATTTCTTAGAAAAAGGGGTTTAATCGTAAAGAAGTGTAACAAAATTTGGAAAGAGATACTGAATAATAAAGTACTTTTGTCCGAGTTTTTAATATGTTCCATTCAATAAGGTATATATATAGTTAACAAATAGACTTATTAGTGTACATAATATTTTTGTACAATATTTTATGAGATATTTATCAAAATTATTAAACATCTTTACCTTTATAAAATCTCACACTGCTATCCAAGCAATTCAATTCCTTTTCTTTTCTTTTCTTTTTCTTTTTGAAGGAAAATAATTTTGGTAGTTTAATAAATTGGTATGAGAACTACCTTGATATGAAAAATTTTCATTTTTGTCCTTTATTAATTGGTAAATTCATTTTGAAAAAGAAAATGAGTGTATTATGTGTAAGTAAAGGCAAAATATGTAAAAAGCACAAAATAACTTTCACATTTAATACAAAATGAATGTTTCTTTTTATAGTTAGTCTAGATAAAGACAATCATAAACAAATAATATTACATAGCATTCCATGTTTAGAGTTAGAATTAATTTGAGTAGTAATTTTGTGGGATAATAATTTAGCAGGACGGAATATATTTTAAATAGATTTTGGCGACTATTTATCATTTTTCTTGAATATTTTGAAAGAAGTTTCTAAGCAATAAATCGAAGAAAACTAAACATATTCTCATAAGGTGAGGAATTAAGACTATTGAAAATCAGAAATAGAAAAGTTATCAAACACATTTTATATGTATTATTAACAAAATTGCTACAACAACATCATTTACAGATAATATATATTTCTATATACATTTGTTCACAACTAAAAGCTATAAAAACACAAAATATTTTGAAATCAATAAAACATATAAGCGCTACTAGTCAACACAAATGTAGAGCATTATCGCCAAGAATAGGTGATGTAGAACTAAGGCAGATGCATTTATTGAATATTTGGATAGGCAGAAGTTGAGATATAGTATCTTGCTACGTAGTTTGACAGTGGAACTTCAAACAACCATAACTTTTGATCTGAGCGGAGCTACAAAGTGTTCTACCTATCATTTTAATCATCTTCAAGGGAAAAATCCAAACCCTCACATTGTTGCCATAAGGTGCTACAGTTTGTTGCGAAATTCCATCATTTTGACTATCATCTGAGTGTTTCTTTAAATTTTTCTATTTTTCAGTCAACTTTAGTTATTTTTCATAATTTAATAATCATCATTTAGTCCTGATATTTTTCCACATTATTGCTAGGATATTAGGCGATTCTCGGACCAAATTTCATGAGCTTATGAGATAGTCCAAAATTTAGCTCATTTCGGTCTTGTTTACTTTGATCAGAACTCTTCCTTATAGATAGTTGCTAACTCTGTTAAGAGATTCATTCAGCAATACAATATTACACTACTCCGTGGTGTGCCGTCAAAGTAGACATCCGGAAAAGCATATGATATGGTGGAATGGGACTTTTTGATTGCGACGCTTCGCTTATTCAACTTCCCTTCCATATTTACGAGGTGGATCAGGGAATGTGTAACTACTACATCGTTTTTTTCCAGCCTTAATGCTTCCATTCATAGCTTCTTCAAAGGGGCACGGGGGTTTCGGCAAGCGGCCCTTGTCGCCCTTTCTATTTGTGCTCGTTATGAAAGTGTTTCAGATAATCTTTAAAGGTAGAGTGGGCCAAGATGCAGATTTTGATTATCATTGGAAGTGTTCTCACTTACAACTATTAATGCTTTGTTTTGCAGATGACTTACTCATGTTTTGTGAAGTAGAGGCTGGCTCAGTCACAATCATACACCATGTCTTGGAGCAATTTGCTCATCTGTCGGGCCTTCATGCTAATCCTCATAAAAGCCAAGTATTCATCTCCAAAATCTATTTAAAAGCTTATTGCTTGATATTTTGGGTTTTCAAGAAGACGAGCTACCTATCTAGTACCTAGGACTTCCGTTGCTATCATCTATAGCGGATTGCAAGCCACTCCTATTGAAACTAGACAAGCACATCCAAGTTATCATTTGCTGGTAGGCTGCAGTTCCTTAAATCTGCCCTTATAGCTATGCAACAATATTGGGTTGCATCGTTCTGCCTAAAGGGGTTATCAAGGCCATGGAAGCTTGATTGAGACAAATTCGTTGGAATGGTAGTGCTGGTGTGGGACTTGCAAAAGTCTCATGGCGGCAGGTTTGTGTGGGCATGTGTGTATATAGTATATATAGAAATGATTGATTGTATATACATAGAATAATACTATTAAGGAAAGTTAGAACAATTATAAGAGTCTGAAATATCTTTTCCTAGAATAGAGTTCTTTTCAAGGTGTGATTGTATTGTATATATTGCTTCGATATTAGAAAATAGCTACTGAAATTTCAACCCAGAAAATATTATTGTTCACATGGTACCAAAGCAGGACTGAATTTGTCCGAAGCCTTGAATGTGAAATCCCTTACTTCTAAGCCAAGCCTTGAATTGAATTTCTTTGCCTCTAAAGAGCGAACTCAAGGTTTGAATTGATTTCCTTATACCTCTGAAGCTTATATTCAACAACCAAATGGCCTCTCTTGTTCCAACCACAACGAATAACCCCCAAACACAATCAATTATCATCCAACATGACAACTGGACCTTTCTACAAGTATTATACTTGATGAAACCAATTACTCCTTATGGTCAAAACTTATGGAGATGTGAATCGAAGCATGCAATAAGGCGGGATATCTCACTGGAGCAACAAAAAACGTACACCTGAAGACCTAAATTTTGGGACATAGATTACAGAAAATGAAAAATGAAAGGGTTGGCTTATTGAATCATTGAGTTCGCCTCTCACACAATGATTTATTCATCTTTCTACAGCCAAAGAAATATCGGAGGCTATGTCAAAAACTTTCTATGATGGATCTGATGAAACCCGTCTCTTTGAATTAAATAAAAGATCTTTTTCTACCAGACAAGATGGTAGACCATTATCAACATGCTATAATGAACGCGTGACTATTTTTTAAGGAAATTGATCACAGGTCAACCTCTTAAGACGGAACCGTTGAAGGTGTAGTCCAGTTACGTTCAACGATGGCTAGGCTTCGAGTTCATATATTTCTAAGTGGACTTGATTTTGAATTTGATCAAGTACGGGGAGAAATCTTACACAATAAACACAAAACTTGACATGGAAAGCACATATGCATATGTAAGGAGAGAGTATCAACAAAGACAGACAATGGTAGGACTGCACCCAATCTCTAAATCCTCAGTGATGTTGGCTAATCAAACCCGACAAGGATCATTTGACTCGGGAAAGAATCGCAAAAATCGATCCACTGGGAAGTCTTAACAAATTTCTGTGAAAATTGTGGAGAATCGGGCCACACAAAGCAACGTTGTTACGAAATCATTGGCTATCCGGACTGGTGGGATTTAAAAAAAAACATGAAAAAGACTGTCGGGAAGGCTATTGTGGCAACCATGAACGAAGTTGAGTGATGTTGAGGAAAAATCAGCACCCCTGGCAAATATTGCTCACTCAAGTATTATAGGTCAGGCAAATGCTTTTTCTATAGATTGTAAGAATAATATTTGGATTATTGATAGAGGTGCATCTGATCATATAATTAGAGACTCTAGCCAATTTTTGTCGATTAGTCCATCCCCTCAATCTATTGTTTCCACAGCTATGGTAGTATGTGTTCTATTATTGGGCAAGGATCTGTCAACTTGTTTGATACCATTACATTAAATTCGGTCTTAGTTGTACCATCTGTCGAACATAATCTCTTATCAGTAGGACAAATTACTTCATCTCTTAACTGTACTATAACTATATTGCCCTCATTTTGTATTTTGAGGATATTCTGACTCGGAAGACTCTTAGTTATGGTGTTAAACGAAGAAAATTATATTACTTGGAATTAATAGAGAATGGAGGAAAAAAACTCAGTCATGCATATCAAACTAATAGTCAAGAACACACCCGAGCAAAACTCTGGTTATGGCATCGATGTTTGGGTCATCTTTTATTTGGATATCTCATAAAATTGCAGCCACGTCTTTTTTTCAAACTTGAGTAATTTAGTTTTTTATTGTCATACTTGTGAACTGGCAAAGAGCCATCGTGTTTCTTATTTTCCTAGTTTGAATAAAAGTTCTAAACCGTTTGAAGTAATACTTTAGGATGTGTCGGGACCTGCAAGAATTCCTTCATTGTCTAAGGTAAAGATACTTTCTTACGTTTATCGATGAATGTACACGTATGACTTGGATATCACTACTTCATAAAAAATTGATGTTTGCAAGGTGTTTCAAGAAATTTGCAACATGGCGAGTACTCAGTATGAGAGGCAAACTCAGGTTTAGCAAACTGACAATGCCATGGAATTTATGGATGCCTCTCTTGAATTTTTATTAAATTTGCATGGCATTCGGCATCAGACCTCATGGACGTATACTCCTCAACAAAATATCTTAGTAGAAAGGTGGAATAGACAGATATTAGAAGTGGTGCGCGCTTCACTTTTTGGGATGAATATACCACGATTTTATTGGGGAAAGGCTGTAAAATCTGCAGTCTATCTTATCAATCTGTCACCATCTCAGGTTTTAGATTTTCAAATTCCTTAGCAGAAAATGTAATCCTTACTTTCAATTCCTCATCTCCCAAACCTTGAACCTTGAGTTTTTGGTTGTACAGTTTATGAGTCATATCCCGCAGATTCTGAGAACTAAACTTGACCCATGTGCAAAGAGATGTGTGTTTGTTGGATATTCAAATTTTCAAAAAGGCTATAGGTTCTATAACTTCCAAACTCACAAATTACATGTAACTTTGGGTGTCTCTTTTCAGGAGTCAAAGCTATATTATCTAGGAAGAATTTCAACATGTTCCCTTCAGGAGGAGAGTACCAGTGAAGGGAATATATTATGAAGCATAAAAGGCAATGTGGATGAATGCTCAGAGTTGGATTAAGGTCATTTCTTGGAGCTCGACAAAGATAATGTTCAGGATAATGTAGATAAGTGCTTAGAACTGGACGAAGTTGACAACAAAGACAGCCATAAAGAACAACTTAGCAATACAGACTTGCCTATTTTAACACCATTAACCGAAGAATCGACCTAGAATATCCAGGACGAAAACCCTCAGGTAATCTCAAGTCCAATAGTCAATAATCTACTAATAAGTCTCTTGTTCCTCTTGAAAATCCAACACCCAGATACCCAAACAGATTGAACAAAGGGGTGCCAAAAAAACAATATGAACCTTATCTCAAAGAAAAAATGTCAAATACCCCATCAATCATTATGTTTCTACTAAAATATTGTACAAGTCATATGCACTTACTGTTAATCAACTATCCAGTATTTCTATTCCTAGTAATGCACAGGAAGCCCTGAGTAATAAAAAATGGGTTAAAGCAACAAATGACGATATGGAAGCTTTGCAAAGGAACTCTACATGGGAACCTGTTTCAATACCTGTAGGAAATAAAACAATCGGATGTAAATGAGTGTATATTATAAAACTCAAGCCTGATGGGAACACTGAAAGATATAAAGCAAGACTAGTTGCAAAGGGTTATACGCAAAAGTATGGAGTGGATTACCAAGAGACATTTGCACCGGTGGCCCAAGCTAGATATAATCCGCATTCTTATTTCCATAGTGCAAATTGAGAATGGCCTCTAGAATAGTTTGATGTTAAGAACACATTTCTTAATGGGGATCAAGAAGAGGAGGTGTACATGGAATTGCCACTAGGACTGAAGCTTGGTTCGTCAAGAAAAAATAAGGTTTACAAGTTGACGAAGTCGTTGTATGGACTAAAGTAGTCACCTAGAGCTTGGTCTGAGAGATTTTTCATGACAATGCAAAAGTTCGATTGTTAAAAAAGTGGTGCATATCATACCTTGTTTATAAAGCACAAAGAAGGTAAAATAACAGTTTTAATTGTGTATGCTGATGACATGGTCTTGACAGGCGATGATTATGACAAAATGAAGCTTCTACAATAATACTTAGCTGGTGAATTTGAAATGAAGGACCTGGACAACTTAAATACTTTCTAGGTATCGATATATTGAGGACAAATCAAGGAATTGCTCTTTCAAAAAAAAAAAAAAAATATGTACTTGAGCTTTCAACTGAAACTGGCATGTTTGCCTACAAACCAGCTGAAACACCGATGGAAATGAATCATAAGCTTGGAATTTTCCCAAATCAATTTCCAACTAATATAGGGTGTTATCAATGGTTAGTTGGGAGGTTATTTATCTATCTCATACTAGTCCTGATTTATGCCGTGAGTGTTGTTAGTCAATTCATGCATCAATCGAGTGAAGAGTACATGAATGCAGTGTACCAAATCTTGACGTACTTGAAAGGTTCTTGAGAAAAAGGTTTGTTTTTCTCAAATAATGAGTCTAAAGTTGAAGGATATACGGATGTCGATTGGGCAGGTGATCAAACAACTAGGAAATGGACATTAGGTTATTTTTATCTTTGTGGGAGGTAATCTTGTAACTTGGAAAAGAAAGAAGCAGAAAGTTGTTGCAAGATCAAGTGCGAAAGCAAAATTTCAAGGTATGGCTCGAGGAATATGTGAATTGTTATGGATTAAGTGTGTCCTATCAGATTTCGGGATTGAACATACTACACCAATGAATCTTTATTGTGATAATAAGGCTACCATTGAGATTGCGCAGAATCATGTACAACACGATCGTACCAAGCATGTTGAACTCGACAAACATTTCATCAAGTAGAAGTTAGAGCAAAAAATCAAGTCCAAAGATCAACTTGCTGATGTTCTTACGAAAGCAATTTCAATAAGGACATTTCAAAACGCGATTAGCAAGTTGGGCATGTGGGATATATATGCTCCAACTTGAGAGGGAGCGTGGGCACATGTGTATATAGTATATATAGAAATGATTGATTGTATATACATAGATGAATACTGTTAGGAAAAGTTTGAACAATTATAGGAGTCTGATATATTTTTTCCTATAATAGAGTTCTTTCCAAAGTGTAATTGTATATATTGCTTCCATATTAGAAAACAACTACTATATTTTGTATGTATTTTTTGTATGTTTTCTTTTACTACTATATTTGAATGTAATTTATTTTTAATGTATTGTTACTAAATGATTACAAACTAATTATTTATTGACTATTGCTATAAAACTATAATCAAATTGGACAATAGTACCAATATTCGTATTGTACCACCTTATAATGTATATTAATTTTATTTCAGTATCAACTTTTTTGTATTGTCAAAATATTATTTACATGCTTTATTAGCTTCTCAATTTTGAAATATATTATATAAAATTTTATTTTTCACCTTTATATTGCATATATTCTATATATTTTTAGTTTGACTTCTTGACTTATTTTCATATGCATCTAATCTATATAATCTATTTCTTATTCAATAATATATTATTTTACAACTTAATCTTTTATGTCACATTAATATAAAAAATAATAGATGTAAAAATAAAGCATTCAGAATTATACTAAGAGATTCACTGAATAGTTTAGTTTTCATAAGTAATTTCAATTTAATAATATTCGATTCCTATATCAATTTTTATTCTCTTTTGTAATCATGCTTTTTAAACTTTTAAGTTATTTTTATAATATATTTCTGAAAAAATATATTAATTTTTTTTAATTTCAACATAATTAACTCATTTTTTATTATTATTGTATTGTATTGAGTTTATTCTCAAAAACTATTAATTTTCTTAATATGAAAATGTAATTGTACTAATGTGTTAGTATACAATTATTTTAAAATCTTATACTTTTAATTGTTATTGTGTTAATGTTTACTCACCATTTGACTTTTTTTTTATTTTCGTAAGGAAAAATAACATTTTTCATCCTGTAAGTTAGGTCATTTCCATTTTAATTTGATCTGTTGGTTTTGGCATTCTCACTTTTTGGTCCCATTAGTATTAAGAAGTAGCAATTTTGGTCCCATAACACCTGTTTCTTGCATATTGAATATAAAATATTATGTGGCCGTTAAGTGCATAATAGTACAAGGGGGCCAAATATTACAACTTTTATGTATCTTTTAAAGCATAAAAATACTTATATTTGTCTTGTTAGGACCCAAGATATGTTAATTAATTTACTGCTTAATAAGGTAAGATTTTAAATTAAATTATTTATTATATTACAATTTATACTCTTCTTCAATGTCAATGTCGTTGGGGGGGTGTATGGTGTTTTTAGCCTATTAATATTGAAATAAAATCGATCAGTCAGAAGTCATCACTCTTTTAAAAAAATTCAATAGCACTTCTAATTTAATCAAATTGATAATTTTTATTTGTAATTAAATTTTAATACTTATTTGTTAATATTATATATATATATATATATATTACAGATAGATAGATGTAAGTTTTGGATTGATATATTTTATATTATTCATGTGTTAATTATTTTCAATTTTAATGTTCCATAGTAAATTAAAATTTTCTTAATATAGTTAAGATTTCTTATAGCAAAGTTATTGTGTTGAAATAATTATTTGCATATTTATTCTTTTAATTGAATTTGTTATTCATTCTCGAAGTTGTTTAGAGCAATTAGGACTATTAAATATTTTTGTTTTCTTTATAAAATTTTATTCTTTTATAATTAATTATTATTATTTATTATTAAAAAGAATACTTAAATAAGGGTATAATTATCCTTTCACAATGGGGACCAAACACTTGTGGATTCAATATAAAAATATAGTCGAACCTCCTTATCTTCGATTGTTTTTAGAAGAAATTCCATTTTAATAAAATTGATCAATTTGTATTTGGTAGCTTTTATTATGCCTCTTGGGGCTATTGTTTAATTTTGTTATACTTTTTGTTATATTATGCCTATGTATCTAAATATATATGTTTTCTTTTACTATTATCTTTTAATGTCATTTATTTTTATTTTATTGATATTAAATGATTACAAACTAATTATTTATTGATTATTGTCATAAAAATATAATCTAATTGGACCATAGTACCAATATTTGTATTGTAAGATCCTATAATGTATGTTAATTATATTTCGGCATCAAGTTTTAAATATTGTTAAAGTACTGTTTACATGTTTTATTACCTTCTAAATTTTAAAATATTATTGTATAAAATTTTACTTTTTGCCTTTATATTGCAAGTGTTAATTCTATACATTTTTAGTTTGACTTCTTGATCTTATTTTCATATTGGTATAATATATTTCTTATTCAATAAAATATTATGTTATAGCTTAATTTTTTACGTCACATTTGTTGTTGTAAAATTTTATGTTATTAATTAATATGAAAAAAATAGATGTAAAAGTAAAGAGTTCAGGATTATCTAATACTAAAAACATCAAGTATTAAGAGATTCACTCAATAGTTGAATTTTCATATGCAATTTTAATTTAATAATATTAGATTCATGTATCAATTTTATTTAGTAAATACATTTTGATATTTATTTGTTATTATATATATATAAGTTTATATTAGTATTTTATATATTATTCACGTGTTGTTTATTTTAAACTTTAATGTGTCATAGTAAATTAAAACTTTTTTAATATAATTAAGATTTCTGCTCACGAAGTAATTGTGTTGAAATAGTATTGGCATATTAATTTGTTTTAGTTGAATATGTTATTCATTCTCTAAGTAATTTAGAGCAATTATGATCTTTAAACATTTTTTTTTCTTTATAGAGTTTTATTTTTTTTATAACTAATTTTTATTTATTATTAAAAGGAGCACTTATGTAAGGGTATAGTTGCCTTTTCACAATGGGGAACAAAGACTTGTGGATTCATACTTTTATTATTAAAAAGATAACTTAAGTAAAGATATGAATGTCTTTTTACAGTGGAGAACAAACACATGAGCTATTCACACTTTTATATATAGTATAGATATAGATATAGATTTTCTTTAGAAAAGACATGCATGGCTTCTGATTGTGTATCGGAACAAATTTTGTGTTTAGTTCAAATCTATTATTTTAAAACTTACAATTTTAATTTTCAAATTCTTGTATCATACTTTTTCTTAATAAATTATTTTAACCCATTCTTTTCTTTTGTCCAGTCACAAACCTTTTGCTATTTTTTTTTATTGAAAGCGATCAATTTTTATTAATTAAAGTAAAGAGATTATAAGCAGTTCTGCCGAATATTAATATCAAGTAGAGATATTATAACAATCAAATCAACAACATCACATAAATAACACATAACTATTATAGTTACAAATAATACCTATTATACAGTAGGAACAACATCATTCCACGCCGGGGTTACGAACCCATAGTATATTTTTTATTTATGTTAAGAGCAACTAAATAGAATAGTACTAGCTTTTTTCCTTGATGCATTATCCGATAATTTTTCTTCATTCTTTTATATTTGATGTTCAATTTCATGCTTCTTTTGTGCTTTCCTCTTTGTTCATCCGTTAATCTTTCTTTTTTTCATCTTTTAGATATTAATTTTTACTTTTTTTGGTGGTGAATTTATAATGAAGTGTTTTCCTTGGAGTTTTATGGTTTTAAAAATTTATGTATTTGTTCTTATTATTAATTCCTGAATATTTAATAATAACTAGACGTTGTTTCTCATATTTGTAAATTATATTTTCTCAAGTTGTTGTAAAGTTAAACTAATTAATTTATTGCTTAATTATTTGTTAATAAGAAATTTATTTGCACAATTAGTGTACCTAAAATGTAATTTGCAATAATCGTTCTACTTCCAATAATTTGCATCTTACAATATAATCTAATCAATCAACATTTATTCAATTGCCTTGAGAATATATATTTCACTAGTATTCTATGAGTGGATTAAATATTTAAATTTATACAAATAAAACATATAAATATTTTTCGATTTAGCTTTTATGTTTTATTCAAAATTTAATTTAATATCGTCGCCTATTCATAGCACGGGGATTACACTAGTATATACATATAGGTGCAATAAGACTTAATTAGTTGGGAACACTATAAAAAATATGATATTTAACCATGGCTAATTGTCATAGTTAATACTAAATAGCCGTAGCAAATAGTCATTGACAACGGCCACACAACGGTTGTCGGCCGTAGTTTTTGCTAGAGTGGCTAAAATATTTGTCATGGCTAAAAGCCATGACAAATGTTTTTACCACGGCTCTCAGCCGTGGCAAATGAGTTTTTTATGATGGAAAAACTAATTTTTTTCATCGATTTTTAATTAGTCGTAGTTAATAATAGTTATTTGCCATGATTTTTAGTCATAGTCATTAAAATTATAGCTAATGTTGATTTTTTTCTAATGAAAGCTGAAGCTCCATGACTAAAATATCATGGGTTCGAGTCCCACACAAATGTGTGGATATTGATCTACTTTAATAGTAATTATTAATGTACTATAATAACAGTTATTTGTTAATTTATATATATTTGATATTGTAATTGGTGTATATGAATGAATGATGATTAAAATTCGTAATTGTTCGTAATTAAAATATATATATATATATATATATATATATACACTTATATTTCAATTTCAATTTTGAAATCGTCGCTTAATATTTTGCCATAAATATTTTATATCTTCGGTCCAATTTTATAGCGAAGCCCATTTCAAATATTGGTTGAAGCACCCTCCACATTGCAACATTGAACCCGCGGCCCATCTGATTTCGGGCCAAGAATTGAGAAATTGATCTTCCTTCAGCTGTCTTATTCTTTAGACCATTATATATACTGGATTAGGAGAGTGTTTGCAAGAATTTTGAAAAAATATTTTTCAACTTTTAGTTTCAAAAAAGTGTTTTGAGGTCATTGGGGTGTCAACTTTGCTTTTAAAATCCCTTAAAAAAGTACTTTTAAATCAAAAGTTGAAAAAATATAAATACAATTCCTATGATTAATTTTATTTTATTTCCTCACAATCATGTAAGTTTATTTATATAATATGAATGGACAATATTACTTAGTGCGAGCATTATTGAATTAAATGTTGAACTTCTACTATTTTAGTACTTTAAAATATATATATATATATATATAATATTTCTGAAAAATTAAATATGAAATATGCTACTTGAAATCAAATTCTTTATTTTTGAGGAAAAATAATTATATTTGACAAAAGACAAGTGAAAATATGAAGCAAAAATAATTTCTTTTCAACACAAGGGGATGAAATGGTCTTTAATCAATTAAGTTTGTTTGATGAGTGATTTTTTTGCAAACACTGACCAATTTGATTTTTATCTGTTTCTCACTTTTTTTACAAACACTACCCACTTTTGATTTTACTATAACTTTTAACTTTTACTATAAAAACCACTTCTCTAAAAGCAGGGTTTTTACAAAAACTCCCTGAGAACCGAAAGGATGCTGGTCAATTATTATATAGACTAGTATACGTGACACACTCAAATACGGGTGCATAATTAATTAATTTTAAAATTGAAAAACTAATTATAATTTGAAAAAATATTAATTGGATAAATAAATATATACAAAAGAATATATGAAAAATTATTGAAAAAGGAATGAAAGCAGAAAAAAAAGATATGGAAGTTGAGAAAGAGAGAAATGTAAAATTGAGGAGAGAGACAGAGAAAAATAAAAACTTAATAAAATAATTAAAAATATGACAACGAGAAAAAAGAAAAAATTGAAAACACCAAGGATGTCTTTTTATTATATAAAGGTATAGATTGTCAGAATTTCACGAATTTATGTTAAAGAGCATACAAATTTTTTTACCTGTTGCCTTAGGAGCTTTCAGACAATATATGGCTACTAATATAAACTGCTCATATATTCTTTTATCGTATAGTTTCTTACTTGGTTTATGGTTCTCTAGGATTAAAAGTTTGTTGGAGTATGGAGTCTATCTCAATTTTACATGCAACCTAAACAATTGTGAATTTAATTGTAAATTAGTTGTTGTGGTACGTCGTTTATATGTGCATATAATAAATATTCTTTCGCGCTTTAAAATGTATTAATATAAATAAAAATAAAATATAAACCAATTTATCCCATTAAAAAGAAGAAAGAAAGAAGGAAAATCAACTAATTTATCAATTAATGTAAATTTTGAAAGTTAAATAAATTAGTTATATTATCAGTTGATGGGCATTTTTGACTTTGTAAAAATCGTTTAGCGGTGTCAATAACCGCCATTTGTGGCTGTGGATGGCCTTTTTTTATATTAGTATAGATAACGCTTATCAACGACATTAATTATCTATGATACTGCAACTTTTAACTATGGAAAAATCGTATTTTTCGTTTCATATAATAGTATTATTTTCAATTTAGTCTCGTATATTACGCTTTTCTCAAATTGAGTTCCAACTGAGTCCCAAATGACTTTTCCGTCTATATTCTTAACGGAAAAGTGAGGTCTAACTCGATTGGCAAAGTTGAGGCTTCATGACACCCAAGGTCATGGTTAGAACCACGCCAGCGAGGAATGTTGTTCTACTTAATAGTAGGTATATTTCTATTTTATAGTAGGTGATTAATATAGATTGTTATAGTTGTTGGTAAGTTATTGATATAAGATACTTGATATCAATGATTGTAATCGATTTATTCAAAATAAAAATAACAGTTCATCGCTTCATTAAAAAAAAAAATCCTCTCTTCCACAACAAATTGAAATTCGAACATGTATATATGTTATTTGGGAAAGAACAATTTTAGTTCCGTGAGTGCATTCAAGGACAAAAACCCATGGGTGAAATTGCTAAAATAGATTCATATAGGACTCAAATTGACACCCGACATTCACATATATTTACATGATCAAAACTGCAATTAACTTATATATAATTAACTAATTAACTTATATTCATCTTTATAATTATAATTTGCAATAATTACTATGTTTTACAATTTTAATAAATTAAATTCTTATTGAGATTATAGGATTATTATATATAATTAGATGCAACTCCAATTCAAAAATTATAATTAGAAAGGTCAATTGGGAGTGACAATTAAACTGTGGTCCTGTATAAGTCATAGATGCCCACATGTGGTGGATCAACAATTAAGTGTGTGTGTGTGAGAGAGATAAATTTCGTACTATAGTCATGTAAGTAGCCTCCTCATTTAGAGGAAATAGCATTTTTGGTTTTATAAGTTAGCTTTTTTTACTTTTAGTAACATTTTTTATGGAATTAGTATTTTTGGTCCCATATTTTATAAAAAGTAGCATTTTTTATTCTCTTCCACTTTTTCATTTGTAATTTAATGGCGAAAGTCGTGTGCCCATGCGTGGCCATTAAGTATTTTTGTTTGGAGGAAAAATTGATGCGTTTTCTAGCTTGACAACACCTGGCGGATGGGCAAATATAACTACTTTGAGGGGGGAAAAAATCTTGAAGGAAATCAAGGCAGAAAAGGGAAATTTCTCTCTTCTCTCACTAGAATTAAATCAACCCTTCCCATATTTGTATAAAGTCCCCTTGTATTAATTTTCTTCAAGATTTATTATTTTCCCTCAAAATAGTTATATTTTCCCCTAAAATATTGTCAAACTAGAAAACGCATCAATTTTTCCTCCAACCAGAAAACTTAACTGCTACGTGGTGGGCATATGCCCGTCATAGTTAAATTACAAACGAAAAAGTAAAAGCAGTCTAAAAGTATAAATTTTTTATAAATTACAAAATCAAAAGTTCTAATAGCGTAACGGATGGTACCAAAAATTAAAAGGGCCTAACTTATCGAATAAAAAATCCTGTTCCCCTGTCATTTCACATTAATTCAAGATTGGCAATTCATCATTAGTGCATGCATGCACACATCTTCAATCTTAACTCCTCATATGCTACACATCAAGAGGGAGAGGCTGCTTATATTCAGAAAATGGAGCGAATCTTTCGGTTAGAAGCAATCAAAACTATTAATTTTACTCATTTATGATGACTACTTCTCCATCCAAGTTAATTATACCCATCCACTGCTCCATCCATACTAAAATCTCAGCTGCATCCACTGTTGATCCGACATGAATACGTCGACATGGTGTGCCGTTCGCAACACGTTGCCTACACGCGCGGTTCTTTGAGTTTTGCAAGTCATGATGTGTTCTTGATGCGGCTTGCGACTTGATTGATGCCCCGTTGCGCGAGGTATTGTCCGCTTTGGCTCTGTATGAGCCTCACGATTTTGTCCTGAAAAGGCGCCTCGCTAGGGAGAGGAGGCATTGGGACTTATAAACCATTCAAGCTCCTCGACTGCAATCGATGTGGGACGCTTGCTACATCATCAGTTCTCTACCGTAGGTTAATTTCATACAAAATTAGTGTCGACAGTGAAAGAAATATGATTTTTGGTCATTGATTAGTTAATTTATCATGGTTAAAGTAAAAAATCGTGCTGAATACTGAATACTACCACTGTACAATAACATTGATTAATTATGGTTAAAATTTCAGCTTTCATGATGGGGTTTTCTGGTAGATAATAATGATGTGATTTTTAGGGTTTGCATGAGTCTGTAGATACTTAATGGCTGCATTTACATTCTTGAAATTTATGATGTCTGAGTAATAATTTGGACGAACACTGTGTGATCAACTGGTGCAGTAGTTATTTATATATTTTTACAGCTAGTAAGTCAGAGTTCTTGAACAAATTAATGAAACTGACAATTAATTACTGAAGCTGTAAAAATTTTGCAAAAATATATGGACCCCTACCCATGGTCTAAGTTAAGGATGTTTTCTTCATAATTGCTGTCAGAATCTCTTAAAGAGCAACAACTAACTTGTAATGAAGGTACAGTAATTTATGTCCCTGTGAAGGGAATTGAAATACGACAGCCCAAGACGACAGTGAAAGGGAGAAAAATATTCTGAGTACAATTACAGATGATGATCATCAGCAATTATATGTATAATTAATGTATTCTGAATGAAGCTTTGAAAAACTGTGAGGGTGCATTTGGATTAATAAAGTCGTGTGATGATATATTCGTAGTATCAAATTATTATTAGGGGTATGAGAGTATTTTTTAGGTAAATTACAGTGATACCCCTTGAGGTTAGACCAAAATACACAAACACCCTCTATTTTTATTAAAATTACAATTATATCCCCTGAAATTGTAATTGTATTACAACTACACCCCTATTCAAAGGCAAAAACTTATACTAATACCCCCTGAAAAATATTACACTAACACCCCTCAGGGGGTATAGTTGTAATTTCGCAAAAGACATGAAATATTTGTGTAATTGGGTATATAACATCAAGGGCTGTCAATGTAATTTACCCTATTTTCTATACATAAGACACACCACAAAAAAATATAGGAGGGTAGCAATATTGGTCTTACAAGAATCGATTTTCGCAATATTGTCCTCTAACTTTGAAAATTTGATAATTTTGGTCCCATTTGGCCGGAAAGCCCCAATTTTAAAGGTCATGTACTCGACTCATGCGCTTTTCCGGCGAAAAGGACCAAAATTGCCAAATTTTCAAAGTTACAGTACCAAATTGCAAAAATCAATTCGCGCAGGACCATAATTGCTAACCCTAAGTTATAGGATGAAAATTGCAATTTTTCCATTTCTTTGTCGATTTGTTTAGCATTGCCCTCAATACAACATGTGCTAAGAACACATTTGCTGGGTCTGAAAATCATATCTTATGGCTCTAATTTTTTAAATTATATATAGATTTTATTAATTTATTTTCTCCAAAGGATAAAAAGTAGGTGAATTTTTAGTAAAAGATAATATTTTTATAGTCTACTTGTTCAACGCTACCATTGCCAAGCCCTTGCTGGGGGCATGTTAACTTGCGAAGCTTGACAAAATATATTTTTAAGTCTCTAATTTTTACAATTAAAAGGCGTTATTAATTTATATTCTCTATGAGTACAAAATAATGGAATTTTCAGCAAAACAATATGAATTTTTGTAGTCTATTTGTTCACCACTTCCTTAAACACACCCTATGTTGGCAGCATGTTAATATACAATACTTGAAAATTTAAAATTTTTATGAATCTAATTTTTTGAATTATGGACTTTATTCATTTATTTGCTCTAAAAAGAGTAAAAACTATGTGAGACTTCTAATAAAAATAATATTTTTATTAGTCTATTTGTTCAACACAACCCTCACCAAGCTACGGGCATGTTGATTTACAGAGCTTGAAAAATATATTTTTAACACTCTAATTTTTCAATTGTAGAAATTATTATTAATTTATTTTTTTATGAGGGGCAAACAAAGTGGAATTTTCAGCAAAACAATATGAGCTTTTTAGGGGGAAAATTGCAACTTTCATCCTGTAACTTAGCGGGGTGACAATTTCAGTCCTGTATGAATTAATTTTCACAATTTAGTCCTATAACTTCTAAAATTTGACAATTTTGGTCCCATATCGCCGGGAAGCCCCAATTGTCAAGGTCATGAGCCCGACACATGCATTTTTTCGGCCAAAAAAGACCAAAATTGCTAAATTTTGAAAGTTACAGAACTAAATTGCGAAAATCAATTCGTACATGACTAAAATTGTCACCCCCACTAAGTTACAAGATGAAAATTATAATTTTTCCAAAAATATATACCTTACCACACCCTAAAACCCCCAATTCCACTATAAACACTGAAAATATCATTTTCTAATACAAGTTACTATTTATGATTTGACTACACATATTAGGATAAATCTCATTTTGGTCCCATATATTAGCTCCAGTTCAATTTTGGTCCCAATCATTATAAAAATCTCAATTTCAGGATAATATCTTTTGATTTGTCGCAATTTTGGTCACAACGTTAGAAATTGACGAAAAAATGTTAACTTCCATTAAATCGAGGCACGTGCCCCTCACATGTTTTGTATACCTTGTGTATTGGGGCAAAATCACATAATTCTAATGCTAATTTCTTCCCCAAATCCCTGCCCTTTCCTCAGCAAAAGATCCTTGTAAGCCCTTCTTTTTTTTTTTTTTTTGAATCTCTTATCGAAGAAGTGAAAGAGCAACAAATTATTGTGAGAAGGATGAGCCTTCGAGACCCAAAGTTCAATGATTTCCCACCATCCGATTACCGTAAGTTATTCCTCTTTCTTTTTTTTTTTTTGATTGTTGATGTTTGCTGAAATTTGAAAAAAAAAATAATGTGAATTTGTGTTCTTTAGTGTTTATACATGTTGACTCCATTTTTTTGGTAGAAGCCGAATCACTTATTGACTCCATTTTTTCAGAAATTGAAGCGGAATTTGGGTAAAGAAGGAAGAGAAAAAATCGTGTATGAATCATAATTTGAGATTTTCCCTAGCCTTTTCTGTCATTAAATGTATATATTTGTATATATTTGTCCCAAATACGTAAGGCATACCGAAACATGTGAGGGGCACATGCCTCGATTTAATGGAAGTTAACATTTTCCATCAATTTCCAACGTTGGGACCAAAATGAAGACAAATCAAAAGATATTATCCTGAAATTGAGATTTTTGTAACGATTGGGACCAAAATTGAAAGGGCTAAGATATGAGACCAAAAATGAGATTTATCCACACATATTACTCAAAAATTCTCTCATTAGACTTGAGGTGTAATTATGTTGTGGGTAATTTTTCGATTATTCCTTCACTCCAAATCACAACCACATCATTGGTGTCGTCTGTGGGAATTCATTACCTCAACATTGAGAATGCAAACCATCGTCACGAGCTCGCAATGTTCAAGGGATGGACACTGTCCACAAAATGCACGAAAACAGAGCAGAGCAGCATCCACCCCGTGAACAGTCACCACCACATGGGGTGAACCTCCCACCCCATGAACAGCCTTAGCCGAATGGGATGGCCCAACCACCCCATGAATAGGCACCTCAGGAAGCACTTCTCCCAATGAGAAGGCATGACCCCCACCCCAAAGGGAGTCCCCCTCCATCAAGGACCGATGATTCAGTTAAACAAGAGGCATTGATAGCACTGATCCATGATGCCTCCAATCAAGCAGTCGCGCACTTGATAGCTCAATTTTCGACTAATCACCTGTGAACTCACCCCTCCTTCTCTTCGTCGAAGTCAAAAAGAGTCTCTAGACCGGAGGTCGCTCAGGACCAAGATCAACTCCCCAGGAAAGCAATGAAGCCCACGACAGCCCTACCCTCAAGGGGAGTAGAGGAATCGTACCTCCCCTTGATCGTGGCTCCTCCAAGACGTAGCCCCTTATGTCTGGCGGGAGTGAAAGTGTCAAACCTTTCGGAATACAATGGAACAGGAGACCCTCAAGAGCATTTGGACAAATTTTATGATAAATTTGATTGGTGTGATTTGAGTGATGTCGCCTACTACAAGGTCTTCCGCATTACGCTTTCAAAGAATGCTCTAGCTTGGTTCAATGAACAGCCCGCTACAACCATCTCCAGCCTTGAGCAGTTGACCAACATTTCTTACATCATTTCTCCATGAACAAAAAAGTCCCAAAAATGGCCGCTTTTTTTTCACCATTCGCCAGAAGGAAAGGAGTCGTTAAGGGAATACGTCCAGAGATTCCTGGAGGTCATACATGAGGTGCCCCACGTCAACCACGAGTCGTTGGCTAGCATTATCCAACAAAACCTACTTTCACGAAGGTTTAAAAAGTCTATAGTCGAAATCCCCGAGCACTTTGGAAGACTTACTCCTAGGATCGCAAAAATACATCCTAATCGAGGAGTCCAAAGCTGTGGATCCCACCCTCAGTATCAAGAAGAAGGGTAGGGAGGAAGAAAATGAACCGAAGAATAAGGAGAACTCAAGCATGTTCCCCCCACCGGATTTACGCATTACACCCCCCCTTAACAGCTCCAGAGGAGAAATTCTCATGGTGGTGGAACAACAGGGACTGATCAACCAGTGGCGGAGGAATATGAAAGACAACCCACAAGACTCAATCGGACAAGTATTATCGTTTTCATCGGGATGGGGGACATACGATGGAGGAGTGCCATCACCTCAAGAATGAGATAGAAAAGTTAATTCAACGTGGTTACTTGAAAGAATATGTGAATCAGCGTCCAGAAGGACAAGGATTCGATCAGGGGCCGAGTTGCCCACCCCAAAGCTCAACTTCCGCCTAAACCCCGAATAGGGACAATCTCCCCACAGCTGGCATTATCGCCGTGATTTCAGGAGGCCCCGCAGGGGGAGATTCTGCCAATGCAAGGAGAGCACTTGTTCGAGAAGTCAGGGGAAACCATTGGCAAGCCCCAATACCATTAGCTTCGAAAAACATGAAGAAATTTCCTTTAGCTTGCAAGACATGGATTCCAGGAGAGACCAAAAAAATAATGTCTTGGTCATTTCGGCCACATGTTCCAACTTCTGGGTCAAGAAAGTGTTGGTAGATAGTGGGAGTTCAATAGACATCACATTCTACGATGCATATGTCCAACTAGGAATTGACAATGCTCAATTACGAAAGGTTAACACCCTACTCACCGGGTTTAGCGGAGAGATGAACGAACCATTGGGGGAGGTGACACTACCATTGTCGTTGGGCTCCTACCCGAAGAGGTCTACTAAGATGGTGAAATTTCCTGTGGTCAAGGGTCCATCCGCCTACAACATCATCTTGGCAAGACAAAGCCTAAACCTCTTTCATGCCATAGCGTTTACCTTCCATATGAAACTTAAGTTCCCCACCTATGAGAGCGAGGGGGAGGCCGTAGGGTATGAACAACTGTCAAGAGAATATTATGCGAACACTCTAAAGAGTTTGCAGGAAAAGTTAGACGGGCGAGGGCCGGACAGTAAAGGAAAAAGGATTATGATAGACGCCGGCCCCGAGACAAGGGAAACCCCGGAGGATCCCATGGAGAGGAAGTTCAGAGAGAGGAGAGTTGAGGCCATTGAAGAATTCAAGGCGATTAATCTCGCATGGGAAGACGAGGAAAGGAATAAGAAAATAGGCAAAACAATGAGCCTCCTGTTGAGGAACGCTTTAGATGGTTTCTTAGAGAATATCAGGAGGCATTTGCATCGAGTATGGGAGACCTCCAGGGTTTCACCCAACGTTATCACTCACCACCTCAATGTGAGTCCTGATGCAAAACTCGTGAAACAAAAGAAAATGATGTTTGGAGCGAAAAGAAGTCAGGCCGTAAAAAAGGAAGTACACAAGCTACTTAGAGCCAAGTACATACGCCCCATGCAATACCTGGAGTGGCTTGCCAATATAGTGTTGGTACCAAAATCGAACGAAAAATGGCGCCTCTACATCGACTTCACGAACTTGAACAAGGCATATCCGAAAGATAATTTCCCTCTTCCACGGATCAACATGCTGGTTGACTCTACCTCCGGATGCAAAATGTTGAGTTTCTTAAACACATACCAGGGCTACAATCAAATACTATTAGCCTCGAAAGATTAGGAGAAAGCAAGCTTGGTCACGGACCAAGGGGTCTTCTGCTATAATGTTATGCCATTCGGCCTGAAAAATGTGGGGGCGACATACCAACAACTTGTCAACCATATGTTTCGGAATCAGATTGACCGAAACATGGAGGTATACATTGACGACATGCTGGTTAAGAGCGTGAAGGAGAAATATCACATTAAAGACTTGCAAGAGTGTTTCCAAATACTGAAATCCTTTAGTATGAAACTAAATCCAGCTATGTGCACCTTTAGGTACGGGGGGCGAAGCTCCTAGGATACATGATTTCGGAGAGAGGAATACAGGCTAATCCAGAGAAAATCAGTGCCACCATTGACATGCCCCCCTAAATCGATCAAGGAAGTGCAAAAGCTAGCGGGTACACTGGCAGCCCTTAGCCGATTCATTTTGCGGTCTACGGGCAAACACTTTCTTTTCTTCAAGGTCCTCCGTGGCACGACGAAGTTCGATTGGTCAAACACTACCCAGGAGGCATTTGATGAGCTAAAGAAATACTTACTTTCGTCGTTGTTACTGATGAACCCAAGGACGGCGGAAATTCTCTATCTCTACCTGGCAGTTTCGGAGAATGCCTTCGCAGTTCCGGAGAGTGCCGTCAGCTCGGTCCTAGTGCGACAGGAGGTTAAGGAGCACCGCCCAGTGTATTATGTTAGCAAGGTGTTATAAAGGGTGGAGTCTAGGTAGTCACAAATTGAAAAACTAGCCCTCTCCTTAGTGGTGGTAGCAAGGAAATTTAGACCTTACTCCAGTCACACAAAGTGATTGTCTTAACAAATCACCCCTTAAAATAAGTCTTATCTGGTCCAGAGCTTTCTGGAAGAATGGTCATATAGGAGGTGAAGTTAAGCGAATTCGGCATTGAATTTCACCTGTGGCCAACCATAAAGGCACAGGTGTTAGCTGACTTTTTCGTCGAGTTAGCACACGATGAGGCAAGAAATTCCGCACCCACTTGGAGCTTATATGTTGACGGATTGTCTACGTTCGTGGGTAGCTAGGCAGGAATAGTCTTGGAGAGTTCTCAAGGGGATAATTTGGAGTACGCTATGAAATTGGATTTCCCCATATCAAACAATGAGGCGGAATATGAAACATTATTAGCAAGAGGAGAGTTAGCTTTAGTCGTTGGAGTAAAAAATATTGTTATATATAGTGACTCACAACTGGTGGTCAATTAGATCGAGGGATCCTATGAAGCACGAGGTAAAAAAGTGGCTAAGTATCTCCTGAAAGCCAAAAATTTGCTTGAGAGATTTGAGGAGTCATCCCTCATACAAGTAACTAGCCAAGCTAGCAAGTACGATGGCGGCGATCCGAAGTAGAAGAATTACCTTTCTCTCCTCTGACAGAGTCGCCACAGAGGAGGAGGTAGAAGTTATGTGCACGGATCTAGCACCTCCAAGTTGGAAGAAGAGATCGTCAAATTCCTAACTAATGGGACAACACTCAAAAATAAAAAAAGAAGCTCGGGCCTTGAGGGTGACAGCATCCTGTTTTGTGATGATCAGCGGTGGGTTAAACAAACGTGGTTTCTCGCAACCTTTTCTAAAATGCCTAACTCTTGAGGAGGGTCACTGCGTCCTAAGGGAAATACATGAGGAAATTTGGAAATCACCTCGGCGAGAAAGCACTAGCAGGGAAAGTTTTGAGGTAAGGTTTCTTTTGTGCCACAATGCTCCTAGATGCTTATGAGCTGGTGAAACGTTGTCGCGCGTGCCAAAAATACGCGAACATCAACCACCAGCCAGCCATTAATGCAAACCCTTGAAAGGCCTTGTCCATTTGATCAATGGGGTTTATACTTGGTCGGACCATTTTCGTAAGCCACATGACAGAGAAAATCTTTTATCATGGTCGGCGACTACTTCACGTAGTGGGTGGAAGCCGAACCCTTAGCCATGATATCCGATAAAGAAGTGATCAACTTTCTTTGAAAGAACATCATTTGTCGCTTCAACATCCCTCGCGCTCTGGTATCCGACAATGGAACTCAGTTTTGGGGGACCAACCTTAAGGATTGGTGCAAAGGATTGGCGATTAAACAATTTTTCACCTCAGTGATCAATTCGCAAGCAAATTGTCAAACTGAAGTCACCAATTGAACAATCCTCCAACACTTAAGACTAGGTTGGAAACCTCCAAAGCAACATCGGTAGATAAACTCCCTACTGTTTTATGGGCATACCGGACGACGCCGAGGGCGGCTTCCGAAGAGTCATCCTTTACTCTATCTTATAGGACGGAAGCCGTAGTGCCAACAGAAATAGGAGAGAGCAATTGGAAAGTAAAATACTATGATTAAACTTCTAACCAACAAGGCTTGAGGGCGAACATAGACTTAGTCGAGGTGGTAAGAGAAAACGTTGCGGTGCACGCTGCAATGACAAAGCCAGGATGGCAAAGGCATATAGAGCAGAGTTAAGCCAAGGAATTTTCAGTTTTGGCGATTTGTTGTTGAGAAAGGCCAAAGCTTCCGGTCCTATAGGGAAGTTCTACCCGAAGTGAGAAGGTCCTTATAAAGTCATGGAGATCGTGAATGCAGGAGCCTATAAGTTGCAACAGCTAGATGGGAAAGATCATCTCACGCACTTGAAACGTCGTGAACCTTAAGAAATATTATGCCTAAAGGCTAACCAGGAGGCAGAGTTCCCCTTTTGACTCTACATTTATAGGACTAGAATAGGAGATCAACATTTCATCCCCTTCCCTTTTGGCTAGTTTCCTTTCCAATCGTTATGGAACTTTGTAGCTTGAAGAGGTAAGAGAAAAAGCCGCGGTGCGCGCTGCAATATACAAAGCCAGGATGGCAAAGGCATATAATGCGAGGGTTAGACCAAGGAATTTTCTGGTGGGCGATTTGGTGTTGAGGAAGGCGGATGCTTCCGGTTCTATAGGGAAGTTAGACCTGAAGTGGGCAGGCCCTTATAAAATTGTGGAGATCGTGAATGCAAGAGCCCATGAGTTGCAACAACTGGATGGGAAGAGCATTCCACGCACTTGGAACATGGGGAACCTTAAGAAATATTATTCCTAAAGGCTAACCAGGAGACAAAGTTCCCCTTTTGACTCTACATTTGTAGGATTAGAATAGGAGATCAACATTTCATCCCCTCCCCTTTTGGTTAGTTTCCTTTCTAATCATTTTGGAACTTTGTAGCTCGAACTTAAGCAATGAAGTTAATTTTTCCGTCGGAGTTTGAAATTTCGCGATGTAGAGATCCCTACACCTTCGAGAAGTCCTTTGAGGCATCAATGAGTGCTCTAGGACCCCATGGACGATACTTCATTGAGATCCTCTTTAGTTATGTTTCCACGAAAAATTTGCCCCCCCTTGAAGTTGGTAGAAGATCAACTTCGAGACACGAACAAAACCACCCCTTGAGGCAACCTCCGACAAGCATAAGTTAAAAACACAAGTTTTATATATCAAGTGCAATGATCAAATTCACAAGCGCTAAATCCTGTTGATTACACATCAAAACATCCAACTATGTCAGTGGGAAGAAAACCATGCGGATCACTAAATATTGTTGATTACACATCAAAACATCCAATTATAGGAGTCGGAGGAAAATCATCTCAAATACTAATTATATAACTGAATTACATGTCAAAATACCCGACTATAGGAGTCGGAGGATAATCATCCCAGATACTAAATGTATAGACGAATTAAGCATCGACATCCGACTATAGGAGTCGGAGGAAACTCACCCCAAGTACTAAAAATTGTCGACTTACATACCAAAACATCATACTACAAAAGTCACCCTAGTTACTAGATGAATTACACAAGTGTAAGCTTCGCTATTTCCCCCAAGATCAAACTCATCACACGCCTAAAATTCGAAAACCGCCTCTTCTTTGACCTTAGCAAAGAAAGCCACTCCAAATGTGGAAGCCAAAAACTTCCTCCCCATGGACGACTCTCGCTCAAATTGGTGCTGCCAAGTAGCGGAGCTCTCCAAAGCCTCATCCCTCTCCCCCTTCAGTTGCAGAAATCAGCCTGCGGTTGCTTCAAGGCAACCTCCAACTTCCCCAACCTTGCTGCTCGTCGATTCCTTGCCTCCGTAATCACAACATGGGCCTGCAAAAATAAGAATAAAAAAAGAAGAGCTAAATAAATTAAGCTTCATAAATTACACAAGTAAAAAAAGGGAACGAAACACATACCCGAGCCATATTCTCTCAGCCAACAGCTCGTCTATCTGCTCGTCGATGAGATCGTCAACTTGTCTCAAGTCATCCTCGCTCACGACGCTAATACGACGACACCTCAACTACCCATCCCACGCAGGCAACGTGCGCACGACCGCAAGCTCCAGAAGGAGCATCTTGGGACCTCTTCTATGAAGGGGACGAACTGCGCCGCCCCGTATGAACGACGGGATGAGGGCTAGAGCCATCGCCCCCTCCGAGCTCCCTAAGCTATCGCGGTCACTCCATCTTCCGTTTGCTCGCGCCTCCTTTGCTCCTTCAAGGCCGCCCTCGTCACACGTACAACCTCGATGTCGAGTTTTTTGCTTGAAAGCACGAGGTGAACCATTAGAACGAAACAACAAATATGAACACATTCAATGAGAATATACAAGCTATGTCTAAACACTCCAAGTAACGCAAGACAATATCAAGTTAGTACTAGAGGAAAAATAAGGCCCAATGTGGATCAAGTGGCCAAACAACCCCACCGACATGAAACTCTTGCGGAGCTTCCCTAACATGAACGGTAAGGAATCTGGATAGGCAGACAACTTCACTCTATCGCTAACCCCGATTCATCATCCCTAACATAGAAGAACTTATGTTTCTAGGGACCTTTGAAAGAACAGAACCCCTCTAGGAACTTGCACCCCAAGCGGGGACAGATATAAAAATACCGCCCATTGTCGGTAGAGGAGGAAAACTCAGCTACTCAACAGACATGAAACAAGGCATGAAAACCATCCAAATTCCAAAGTAAAAGGAAGCCCTAGCTCTCTAAAACAGCATCGCCACGCCTCAAATACCATGAAAGAGTTAGGTGTGAGCTAGATAATGTAAACCCCAAAGCTCCTAATAAGCGCTACTAGGAGAGGATGAGGAAGAATGAGAACCGGCTGTCAAAGTAAGCAACATAAACGGTAAAGTACCCGTGAGGGGGATTCCTAATCCTCTGCCAGGAGAGGGAAGAATAAACTTATGTGCGGAGGGCAATCTACTCTCCCTCCGTGTAAAGACCAACCGCTCGTGATTGAGAATACTATCACACATCCCCACATCCACCACGCGGGGTTTGCGGGCACCTCGTGTCGGCAGACGTCTCCAGTCATCAACCCCCAGCGCCATACCCACACTTTGCCGCCCCACCATGTCAAGAACCTCGGACTCCTCGTCCTCCCCCTCGCTTTCGACCTCTTCACTCTTGTCCTCGCTTGGAGCCCCCCACTCCCACTGCCAAACTTGTTGTTTTCACTCTCAACTTGGCTACTATCGTTACCCCCACATTCACTAGTCTCCTCCCCTCCACTACGATACATGGCTACCACCCACTCATCGAGGTCCGACCTACCAGAGTCATGTGAATCAAAATCAATCTAGTCTTCCAAACCATCTAATGAGTCGACAAAAGGACATTTAGGAAGGTTCATTATTGTGGCAATGTGATCAGGTGCATAACCCACTAAATATGGAGGGACATCATCTGAGAAGAAGCATAATTGTCTGATCGATAGAAACCCGTCTCCTCATAAACAATACGCGATGAAACATCACCGGTGGACAATCCAGGCACGACCGAGGCTGACGTGCCGCCTTGAGTTTGGAGGGGGGCCCCTGCCCCCAGCCCAAAGCCCTCGAGGTGGGGGGCCTCGCCCCCAGCTCGAGGCACGACCTCGGGCTAGAGGGGGCACACCCCTCTCCAACTCGAGGTGGTACCCCCGCACGCTGCCCTACGCGCCGCCCCGCACCGGCCGATCGAGGTGAGCCACCGCCCAACCCCAACCCCCACCAAAATTCTCATCACTAGACATGGCAATATCTTGGAGTATAAACAAGATGAAAGTGAATGAAATTGCAAGTGAGAAGAACTATAAAGAAAAAGTGTGTTTACCTTTGGAAGCCATGAGTATTGAGTAGAAGTGCTCTTGAATGGGTGAGGGAGGAGGAGTGAATGTGATAAGAGAGGCAGACGGAGAACAATTAATGATTCCCCAACCACCCTCTCCCATGTATTCAATGCCTCGGAGTTCTTCTTGCAGAGACGTCTTACTCTCGTCCGAATTCTACTACTGCCCAAGTATTTTGTCTTAGAGTGGGGGCTATGTGATGGATATATTCGTAGTATCAAATTATTATTAGGCGTACGGGAGTAATTTTTATACACACACCAAAAAATATACACCGTACCATACCCTAAAACTCCCAATTCCACTTTCAATACTAAAAATATTATTTTTTTTATACAAGTTATTATTCATGATTTGACTACACATATTACTCAAAAATTCTCTCACTAGATTTGGGGTGTGATTGTGTCGTGGGTAATTTTTCCCGATTATTTCTTCAATCCAAACCACAACCACTTCATCGTAATAAATAACTATTACTAACAACGGTTTAACAAAAATTTATGCAGAAACTTAACTTATCTACCATGAAAACTATTTTTGCTATGACTTTTAGCCATAAAAAATGTAGTAGTCACACTCACAAAAATCACAATCAACATCGTTGCGTTGCCGTGGTCATTGATATTTTACTATTACTATTTATTTTTAACCATAATTAATATGTTATATTTTTCCTAGTGTCAGCATGCTGCTGGATTGTCGCCCTTGCTCTTCTACTTCAGAGCACGCTCCGTTTTTCCTGAAAATGCAGCGTAACGTGCAGGAGTCCTGTGATGGATACTATTACATACATGAATTATATATATATATATATATATATATATATATACCTTTGTTCGTGATTAATTTCAAGAAAGGTTTGTGTGTTACATTTGAGAGATGTGATGACAAGAAAAGATGGGTGGTACGTAGATGTTTTATGAGTCAAGAACTGGGGCCGTTAGATTTAGTTAAAGTGGTGGAATGCAGAAAAAAGATTTAAAATAAAATAGAAGACGTAGTGTATATATATATATATACATATATATATATATTAAATAGAATAAGAGATATAATAAAATTTAGGGTAAATTACAGTAACACCCCTGAGGTTAGACTCAATTACATAAACATTCTCTATTTTGTGAAATTATAGCTACACTCCCTGAAGTTGCATTATAACTACAACCCCCTATTCAAAGGCAAAACTTACACTAATACCTCTGAAAAATATTAAAACTTTTTATTATCTTACAATCTCACATATAAAAACTATCCGATAACTTTTTCTAATTCGTTAATTATCAATAAATATTTTACTCAAATTAAATTAAAAATTAAAAATTTTCCCAAAATATGTTATTTCTATTTCAATCAACAATAAGCTTAAAAAAATGAGAGTAATTTAATTTTTTTAGTACATTAATTGCATTCAATTAACTTTTTTTTAAAAAACTTGATTAAGTAGTTAATTCAATATGAGTGGGGGAAGTTGAAGGCATTTTTGATATTATAATAATTTGGTGTAGTGGTATAAAAACCGCCACTTTGTATCTATAAGGCCCCTTCTCTTTATAATAGTATAGATATATGTAAAAAGGCAATTTTATTATTTATGTATTAACTTTTTAAAGAGTTTTTTCACACTCGTACGACCGAAAGCTCTTCAGTCCAAGAACATAGATTGAAGATGCTAGGCCTCATCGAAACGCTTGAAACATTAGACGTTATACTGGATAACGATCTAAGCATGGATTTGATCTTTGCCTAGCTCATTTGATAATTTTGTCGTGAACATCAAAATTATTGCAAGTACAAAGCAATCTTTATATAAATGTAAGTATATGATCCTAAATAAACCAGAGGTCAAGGTTAAACAATTGTTATCACTTGAATATTCAAAGAGAATTCTTAATTACCACTAACTCAAATATTATAAGCGGGTAAATTACATATTACTCCCCTGTATTATTTATATGTTCAAATAAGCCTTTTTGAAAAAAAAAATAAAAAATAAAAAAACACATACCACATAACTTTTTGTATTTTTTAAAAATGAGTAAATTACCCGCTCCCCTCTAGAAGTGTACCTCACGCGCGAAAAATACGGAGGGCCCGGTAAGCATTTTTCGCCACTGCAAGGACCAAACTGCCCTTGTCTTCCCCATGTAACCACTAGAAAAAAAAGGGTAAATTACATCTACCTTCTCTTAGGTTTGGCATAATTACAAATACCCCCTCGTTATTTGAAAAATTACAAATACCCCCTTGAGGTTTATAATTTTTAACCAAGGGCCTAAAATTGACCATTTTGGCCTTGAATTTTTTTTATTTAAATTATAGAAAAATCGGCCAAGACAAATTGCATTATTGCTGCTCTGTGTAAAAAGAAACCTCTCCATCACATTGTAGTCCAAAAAAATTTTAAAAATTAAATAAAAATAATTCAGTGCATAAGGGCATTTTGGTCAATTCACCCATAAATATTGATGAAAATGGGCTATTTGTCAGACGGTTACAAACCTCAGGAGGGTATTTGTAATTTTTCAAACAACGAGGGGTATTTGTAATTATGCTAAACCTCAGGGGAGGTAGATGTAATTTACCCAAAAAAAAATCACTATTAGCTACATTTTTAATGCTATTGCCAAAAATCATGGTAAATAATCATTTTTAACTACGGTTAAATAAAAATCAATGTAAAAACTAGTTTTTCCACCATGAAAAACTTATTTGTCACGGCTAAGAGCCGTGGTAAAAATATTTACCATGGCTTTTAACCACCCTCACAAAAATCACGGTCGACAACCATTGCTTGACCATGGTCAATAACTATTCGGTATGGCTATTTAGTATTAATCATGGCAATTAGCCATGATTAAATGTCATATTTATTGTAGTGAACCCAAAACTCCGATTATAATATGTTTATATATTTAGATATAAATTTATATATCTTTTAAGTTATACATATTTTTAAAATACGATATAAAAGAATGGTAGGAGAGGGGGGTGCGGGTTAGGATTTTCCGAATGAAAAAATGGAGAAACTCGTCGACAGTTGGGAGATTGGCGGTTGGTGAAGGGTCAAAATGCTCGCTTATGGACAGGCTTTCTGACGGTGGTAGGCTGGCGTCGAGAGGTGGTCGGACGATGGAGAATAAAGTGGTAAAAGACGGCAGTGCGGGGTTAGAATTTTCTAAACGAAAAAATAGAGATAACTCGTCGACGGCTTGGAGAATGGCGGTGGGTGGGGTGTCACATGCTCATCTTTGGACGGGCTTTCGAACGGTGGTAGACTGGCATTAAGAGGTGGTCGGACGACGACAATATGGGAGGAGAGAGAAACTAGATCTAAAAGTTGAGAGATGGGTGGAGGGGGTTGGGGTTGGGGGAAGGGCTCCGCAGGCGGCGGCGACAGGAGGAGGGTTCGTCGGCGGAAGGTGACTCTATAGATACAAAAATATATATATATTAGAACAATATATTATTATCTATATATTAAAATAATTATTATTATTTTCTATACATTTAAATTTAATATCATATAGTAATATATAAAAATATATGTTTAAATCTAGATGGTCGATATATTAAATCCTAGCCGTTTATTTATAAATACGTATTTGTACAAAAAAAATAATTAAATTTGAGCCACATATTTAGATCATATTAAATATAGACCGTTGATTTAAAATGTGTATTTTTGTCATTGCAACTTAAGACTCACGTTCAAATGCACCAGGGGCAATTTACACCTTTTGTAAAAAACACAGGAGTTATGTGGTATTTTTTTTACATGGGCTTATTTAAACATTAAGAATAACATGGGGTTAATATATAATATACCCAATCTTTACATATATGTGTGTGTATATATATATATATATGTAAGTAAATATATGATCCTAAATAAACCACAGATCAAGGTTAAACATATATCACTTGAATATTAGAAAAGAATTCTTAATTACCACTAACTCAAATATTGGAAAAATTTCAAGCAACCCCTGTGATATTACAAATGAGTAAATTATTCCCTATAAAAAAATATATAGCAATTTATCGTCCTGTGCTTTTTAAAATAAAGCAATTTATCCGCTGTGTTTTTTAAAATGAGGCAATTGACCTCCCTAGGCAGGGAGGTAAATTGCTTCATTTTAAATAACACGGGGGGGGGGGGGGTAAATTATTTTTTTTTAATTTTTTTATAGAGGGATAATTTGCTCATTTGCAATATCACAGGAGTTAAATTGCATTAAATCCCTCAAATATTATAAGCAGAGTTGTGAAAAGGAGAAAATGCAAGGCTAAAATTGCATTTAAAAGTGACAAATTATAACCCATAATTCAATTATTTTTAACAATTAGAGGAGTCTGATGACTAACGTTTTCTAACTTGTTGGACGTTGTTGAGGCGTACAAAATTAGGATTTTAAAATTTTAGATTTTACTGACCAAGCATCTAAGTTGACCCCCTAGTCACATGAGCGATGACTAAAGTGCATTTTATACCCTATATATTAAGGAGTAACATTTAAGGACTACACTTATAAAATGGGCAATTAAACACCCATAATTCATTAATCTTTTGCAATTTCAGGGCTCCTTTTTTTCCTATGTCATCAGCTTATGGTTATTAGTACATTATTTTCGCTTGGTAATTAACTTGCATATGATGCCAATATGACTTATTTGAAACAATATAAGCTAACAACACTATATGAAAAACAGGAAATAAGTGCCAACATAAATCAATACGGTAATATATGATAACAATGTTTGAAATAAAGATGATATATACAAAATAATGTAAAGTTCTTCTGTTCTTAAAATGTAGTCCTTAAAATGCCACCCCTTAACATACAAAGGCATAAAATGTAATTTAGTCACCGTTTATGTGGTCAATAGAGGAGGAGGAGGAGGAGGTTAGGGTTGGGGTTGGGGTTTGGGGGTCGAGGGAGCTGATTGGATTAATCGTGAACAAAAATTCCAACTTAAAAACCATAATTTTGTCAATGTCAATAATTTCTGTGAATTATAAAACTCTTGAAAATTGGAGTCCTCTAATATATTGAATTATGGGCAATAATTGGTCACCCCTATAGCTAAAGTTGTTAAGCCACCCCTTAATATACGGAGCAGTAAATGTAATTTAGCCAAAAATATAATATTGATCCTGTAATTATAGAAGGTGGCATTTTTTATCCTCTCTGCTTCCGAATTTGCAATGAGGGCTAAAATTTAAAAAAAGAAAAGAGAAAAAAAAAAAAGAAAGAAAAGAAATAGTACATTTAGTTGAAATATCCTTGGAAAATGTTAAATTCGTCATAAATTGGTATATACTTAGCGCGTGACTCTTTTAATTTTGAGACTTTTATTTTCTGATTTTGCTGTTGTAACATTTTTAGGTTTGCATAATATTTATAATCATTTAAATAATTATAATATAATATATAAAGTAATATAATTGTCGATGAGGCCCAATCTATAGTTATTAAATTAATAATACTGCCAAATAATGATTGAGGTTAATATATATATATGAATAAATATATATATATATATATATATACACACACTTAATTAACATGATAAGATCGCAGTCGTACTGAAGGGTTGAACTCTTGTGTCTCACTAGAGAAAGACAAGTGAAGCTAGACTTTGTCACTCAAGAGATCTATATATAGGCACCTTATCAGACCTATGCAAGAAAAGAATAATTCCCTGTCTGCAGCAGCAATTTTTATTTTTTTTTATGTTCATAATTTATATACAAGTTAGATACAAATCATGTGGAAATTAGTTTGTTGATAATTTAATTAATCATAATGTATATTATATGGTCCTATTTAGTTCATGTGACAGGGTTAAACGGGATGGAAAATTGAATGTAATTAATCTCATTATCCATTATTAGTTATTTGCTTTGATGAATAGTGATATGTGATATTTCATATTATAATGTAATCTGGTGTTTGGTTGAAGGGTTACAAAGTATGGGTAACTATAAATAGACCAGTAAGAATATCATTTTTAAAATTATTTTCATTTTAATATTGTAGTTTGTGAATAATTACAAAAGATTAAAAAAAAAAAACTCAATATTTATTAAAATAATTGTTAAAATACAAATTCTTATGGAATATTTTTTTTCACATTCATAGAAGCCAAAAGTTCAAAATAGACCTTCAAAAAAAAAAATGAGAGCGAATGTTTAATTTTTTTAAAAAGTTATAAAAGTGGCTAAAATTTTACTTTCCAAAATTGGGAAAATAGCAATTTTCATCCTGTAACTTAGAGGGATTGACAACTTTGGTCTTGCACGAATTAATTTTTGTAATTAGTCCTGTAACTTTGAAAATTTAACAATTTTAGTCTCATATGGCTGGAAAGCTCCAATTTTAAAGGTCATGTGCCTGACACAAGCGTTTTCCAGCCAAAAAGACCAAATTTGCTAATTTTTCAAAGTTATAGGACTAAATTGTAAAAATCAAGTCGTGCACAATGAAAATTGCCATCCCCTAAGTTATAGGATGAAAATTATAATTTTCCCAGTTATTTAGTCCTTTTGTTCAGCAGTGCCCTCTGCACACCCTATATTGGGGCATGTTGATGCACGGTGCTTGAAATTATATTTTTATGACTCTAAATTTTTGAGTTATGAACTTTTATCATTTATATTCTCTAAGGGAGGTAAAATAGGTGATCTTTTAGTAAAAATAATATTTTTATAGTTAACTTGTTCGCACTACTCTCGACTCTCTTACTAGTGCATGTTGATTTGCGAGGCTTGAAAAATATATATTTCAGGGCTCTGTTTTTTAACTAAATGACGTTATTAATTTATTTTTTTAATGAAAAGTAAAAAAAAAGTTGGAATTTTTAGAAGAAAAAAAATTACAAATTTTTTTAATTT
Source organism: Sesamum alatum (assembly GCA_034509735.1). Lineage (NCBI taxonomy): Eukaryota > Viridiplantae > Streptophyta > Magnoliopsida > Lamiales > Pedaliaceae > Sesamum > Sesamum alatum. The sequence continues at coordinate 26,214,445 of JACGWO010000005.1, forward strand.
ATTTTGTTCAACAATACCCTCAGCACACCCCATGTTGGGGGAGTATTGACTATGATGCTTTAAAACTATATTTTTATGGCTCTAAGTTTTTGAAATATGGACTTTATTTATTTATTTCTCTAAGAGGAGTAAAAAGTAGGTGAATTTTTAATAAAATATAATATTTTTATAGTCGTTGTTTAGCACAACCCTCACCAAATTCCATGTTGAGGACGTGTTGATTTACAGGAGTTGAAAAAGATACTTTTAAGATTGAAAAGTTATTTTTAAGACTCTAAATTTTCAATTATAGATGTTATTAATTTATTTTCTCTATAAGGAGTAAACATAGTTGAATTTTCAACAAAAAATACAAGTTTGTTTAGGAAAAAATTGCAATTTTCATCCTGTAATTTAGGGGGCGGTTTTGGTCCTGCACGGATTAATTTTTACAAATTAGTACTATAACTTTGAAAAATTGGCAATTTTATTCACATCTGGCCGGAAAGCCATAAATGTAAAGGTCATGTCTAGACACGTGTTTTTCCGGCAAAAAATGACTACAATTGTCAAATTTTCAAAGTTACAAGACTAAATTGCAAAAATTAATTCGTACAGGACTAAAATTGTCAACCCCTCCAAGTTTCAGGATGAAAATTGCATTTTTTCCTTTGAAATTAAATAACTGATCAAAACTCAAATATCTTTCTAAAAAGATGAAGCAATATTTTTTTATAATATTTTATTATTAAATTATTATAAAAGGAGAGAGAAGAGATGGTGGAGAAAATGGGAGGGCATCTAGGTAACAAAATTTTTTAATTCTGCCTTCAATAACCTATGGAATAGTGTATCTCACCTCTTAGGTGAGATGCATTATTCCGTAAATTCGTATTGATTAGACCAAATCTGATAATCGGGGTCTAAAATCATGAATTAAATATGTGATTATGCATGATAGACAATCATATCACACATTATCACGCGAACCAAACGAACCTTATATATAAAGAAAGGCCCATGTAGTAGCAAAGGTTCAAAACTTTTCTTTTCTTTTCTTTTCTTTTTTTTTTTTTGGTGAAAAGGTAAACTACATTAAAGGAAGAAACAGACAACGTGTACAACATAGTGATCCTACTCTAGCGGACCTTACAGAAGGTCGTCAATCTTACCAAGCAATTATCCGAATTCGAATTCTATACAGTGTAATCGATTGTAAGCTAACTGTCAAGTTGTCGCTCAAAATTCTACACTTAATCTTTCAACAATCATCCTAGCTATATCTTCGGGGGATGATCGAGCTTCCTGGAACCTCCTCTTGTTACCATCCCACCATAAATGATAGACTGTCGAGGCCATGACCACCTTACTAGCCGCATTGTGAAAGTGTTGTCCTCTCCATCTCGATGAAGCCCAGTGAATGCGAAGTTGCCGATCAAGGTATGGCAAATGGAATCTTACTCTATGCTGCAATATAACGAAACATCTCCTGAAAAATGTACACAGGAAGAAAAGATGAGAGTGCGATTCGAGCACATCTTCATCACACAAAATGCAAGTCCTATCAATTATGGGCAGCCACAGCTTATCAGCGTAGAGAGTTCGTCCAAGAGGGCAAGCCAGAGTATAAATTGATTTCGTGAATGGCCCTTTAAACAGTACTCCCCAGATCATCACCTCCCCTCTAGTTTGAAGATCTTATACGCTGCAGCTGTAGTGAAAATCCTTTGTGCAGACCTCCAAGTAACTTGATCTTGACCACCTTGAATGGGTGGAAGGTTTTGCAATGTCAAACGTACCCATAGAGGGGCATCTCCAGGCATTATCTTGAATAACATCAGCCACAACATATTCAAGTGGCAAACCTGTAAGACGTGGCTTCTAGGATACTGCTTGATCAAGGACGCCCTACAAGATGCCATGGATCCTGCTAGAGCCAAAACCGATCCCCAATCCCAACCTTATACTCCACATCTTGCATGAGAGTTTCCTTAAGCTTTAACATCTTCTTCTAACTCCATGATCCAGTGGTACCAGAGACTGTCCACAAAGATTTATGTCGCAATCTGTAGGTTAGACTCCATTGGACCTATACAGACCTATTATTAACGGAGATAACCATCCACAAATGCCTACTCATATTCATGGCAGAGATGCTTGAAATGCCAAGACCAAATGGAACCCGAGGCTGACCTACCGACTCCCAATAGACCTTAGCATAGCCTCTACCCAACTTTCTTTCCAAAGAAAGCCCCTAAACCTGCCTTCAAGATCTTTAATAATGGCCTTTGGTAGGATGAAAGTCGTTGCCTAATAAATATGTAATGACTCCATCACCAATTTAATGAGTTGTAGTCTAGCAGCAAAAGACAAGCTCATAGAGTTCTAGCTTGCTATCCTCTTATCTACTTTAGTAAGAAGCGACTGGCAATCAGCTAAGGAGAGCTTGGATGCAACAAGGGGCAGGCCCTAGGTACTTGAGAGGCAACATACCCTCATAGAAACCAAATACCTGAAGTATAGCTTGCTTGGCTGAGCTTGCCGAAGTGAAGAAAATAATCTAACTCTTGTTAGGACTAGCCACCAACCCAGAGTTACCTGAAAAGAGCTCCAATGTGGCTTTATATAGACGTGCAACTCCTTCCTCAGCCTGACAGAAGAATGAGTAAGTCATCCCCAAAGCATGACATGGTCAACTTCAGCTCAGTATACTTCCAAGGGAAAGCAAAACCTCGATCCTGAGCCACCTTATCCTTAATTAACATTCTAAGAACTTCCATAACTAAGGCAAATAAGTAAAGGATAGAGAGTCTCATTGTCTAGTCCCCTAGCCTCTTGAAAGAAGCCCTGGATACCCCCCCCCCCCCCTTTCAACCTTATTGAGTAACTAGTCATTGACACACATTCCTGAACCTAAGAAATAAACTTGGCAGGGGAGCGAAAAAGTCTGATAGCAGCAAATAGGAAGTCCTATTCCACTGAGTCGTATGCCTTCTTGAGATCCACTTTGATGGCACATCTAGGAGGCAAATTCCTTTGGTTATACCCTGAAAACAAATCTTGTGCACAGAGAATGTTTTTAGTAATCTTCCTTCCTGGCATGAAGACATTTTGGTTGAGGTCTACTAATAGATCCATGGTGATCTTCAGTCTATTCACCAATACCCTTGACATGATTTTTGTAAAGGACATCACACATTGGCATGTATTCTGAAATACTGCAAGGTAACTACACCTTAGGGATGAGGGCCAGTAGGGTAGAATTGAGTTGCTTCAACAATTTACTGGTCTCAAAGAATTCCCCGACTGTTGCAGAGATCTCAAGATCAATGACGGGCCATGCTTCCTTGTAGAACTTTGCAGAAAATCCATCTAGTCCTGGAGCCTTTTCATCTGCAATTCCAAACATAGCCCGCTTGATCTCACTATTAGGAATAGGGGCTTCCAACTTTGTTTCCTTCTCTGTAGTGATCAAGTGGTTGCCCAGGGGCAAGGTGTTCCAGTTGAATATCCCTCTGCCTCTTATTCCCTCCAACCAACCTCTGAAAGAACTGGAGAAGCTTTTGTTGAATATAGTCCTGCTTAATCAGTCTTTCCCCCCGACCAGACATGATTTTGTAGACTTGCTGCGCGTGCAGTTTGAAAGCCAATGGATGGCGTGTGGATCGTCCCGGGAGGAGTGCGAATGCGGAAGCGCGATTTAAAATAAAACATGAATTTAAAACATGCTTGTACATAATTGTAAATAACACGTTCAAGGGGTGTTCCCTTGAACCTCCCCAGCATTCGGTGTATCTCATGAGTAAACAAGACATATAAATCATGGAGGCCATAAGGTGAAATCAAAGACACAAATAAAAGGAACCTACCCGGTTGTAGTTGTGTCTTCAAACCGCTACTTCCGTTGTTCCTCATTTTGCACCAAGATCTCGAACAAGATACCCTCTAAATCGTACACGCAGTCCATCCACATATCTTGATCCTCGTGTTAGTGAAAAATCAAGTGTATATTTTAGAGAGGACGGACCGACCAAGCATTATTAGAAGTATAGTTTGACTAGGATTTTGACTTAGTCAAAGTCCTAGTCAAATTAGGCTTGGATTAGCCAAACTAATCTAGGCCCTCGATCTCTCCTCTTTAATCTCATCCGTCCATCATAGTTCAAACTAATCTAGGCCCTTGATCTCTCCTCTTTAATCTCATCCGTCCAGCACTATGATGGATTTAATTATGAAATATTTAAATCCTATTTAAATAAACCATAGGACTTTTAAATAAATAATGATAATAATTAATATTTATTCTAAGCCCATTTAATTTATTCCAATAAATCTAATTTATTAGTTAATTTCATTTAATCTAATTAAATGAATTAACAAACCAAGAAACAAAAGGGAACCAATTTAATCTAGTTAAATTGTTCAACCTCTCTAAATTAATTCTAAATTAAATACCTTTGTTGCGGGCGGATTGTGTGTGACTCTTTAGGTTCACCCTCAGCTAGACTTGGCCGAATTCCCAATCATCTCATGACAAGAATTCGTCTCACCATGGGTGGTCGTCTAGCAATGGTCCATGGCACTAGAGACTAGGTGAATGTTTATGGTGTGAACACTTAGGCTCTTCAATACATTTATCCTTCCATTTACAATCTCCCTGCTTAGAGTCCAGGGCATGGATCTGTAGGTACCCATTCTTGACCTAAGCATTACCTCGTCCATACTAAACATCACAGGGGTCCTACCCATTGTTCAGTTACTGTGGCCACAGATTTATCAGGGACGAGTCTCAGAGTAAAGTGAGATATTACCATCAGCCTTCTGATAGGAGATGGATCCTCTCTTAGGACCTATTGTCATGCTACACATCTTGATTGCACTAGATAGGGCTTATGACAACCGAGTTACTCGACTTGATAGCCTTTTGCCATACCTAAGATACAGGCACGGTGTGTAGGTGATCTCAGTAATCCCTCAAGTCCAAGGATCAATGCGTACTGTTGGAACTGGGAATACAAGTCATACCGACCGACCCTACTCAAGGTCTTCCATATGACGGTTCCCACGAGTCACCTCAGTCAGCTGCCACCTAGCTGGCTGACCCACTAATATTGCATGGACGAACCTCGTCACTTGTCGATGAAACGTGACTGCAATTGCTTAGTGCAAGTTTCACACGGATTCTTGATACCCTATCTCGAGATTCCTTGACTTGGAGTACTTCAGACCGATCCAGAGAAACTGATTTCATGAACCACCATCTAGAGGTGGGCGAACGTGTCGGGTTAATCGGGTCCCGACCCCACCCGTTCGAATTCGGATTAAACGGGTCTGGGTGATTCGGGTTTTATGTCGGGTTCGGGTACCCCAAAACCCGACTAATTTTTTATCGGATCGAGTTTGGGTTTTAAAACCCTACCTGATCAACCCGATCGGGTAACCGACTAGTGAAGAGGGGAAAAAAGGGGTATTATTATTTCAGTCTTAGAAGTCGGAACCCGAATTCCCCCAATTCTTTCAGAACTAAAAACCTAAAATCCTTAATTCCTGATTCTGAAGAACGCGATTGTGAGCCGAAGTTGCCAACGAAGAACGCGACACTGCGACAGAGTTGCCGATGAAGAACGGCGCGGTAGAGTTGTCGACGAAGAACGCGACGAAGAGTCTGAAGCCGCAAGTAACTTCGCGTGAGTCTGAAGCAGCGACGAAGATTGTGAGCCGCGATGAAGAGTCTGAAGCCGCGATTGTGACTTCGCGTAAGTCCGTGAGCAAATCCAACTAATTCTTCAATCTTCAGCATTGAGATTTGAGGTTAGTAACTTGGTATTTTCTTATGACATTAAGAGCTTTTATCCTGGGTTATTGTGCGGGCATGCTTATGTTTGAATTTGGTTTGTATTTTGTAAATTGTAATGGTGGTGGTTCTGTTGTCTTTGTGAGAAAAAAAGGAACTTGTTAATGGTGGTGGTTCTGTTGTGTTTGTGAAAAACTATCTTGGCGAAAAGAAGGAACTTGTTAATGGTGGTTCTGTTCTATTGTGTTTCTGAATCTCTGATACCACTTCTTTTACAAAGATGCTTGTTAAAGAATTTGAGAAGGAGCAGACAACTGGTTCCTAGAAACTAACTTCAAGGACATTATTTGTTTTCTGATTCAAAGAATTTTATTTGATTCCAGAAAGGCAATATAGATTCGGATAGACCCATTATACTTATTCATAACCATATATTCACATAATTGCTTTAAAGCTGCGTAACTTTTAACTGAGATTTTTTTTTTTTTTTTTTATCTCAATCTTGCAGATGTCAAATTCTCAGTTTCAATCTTCACCTACTGTAGACTTATCAGATGCTCAAGGCGTAAATATGTTTCAAAATCAGGTCAGTGGTGATAATCTTGACTTTTAGCATGATTGTGATGTTGAAAAGGGTACGGGTATATCAGAGGATGAGGATGACAATCTACTTGATTCTAGGAAAAGAAAAAAGAGGCTAATGATTTCAAGATCACCTTGGTAGGATCATTATCATAAATTCTATTGTGAAAAGGATAAAGTTCAAAAGGCTAGATGCAAATATTGCAGTAGGGAAATCAAAGCTGATCCAAAAGTACATGGAATTAGGCCTTCGAAGAACCACTATGAATCCTGCAAGAAGAAACCTCATGAAGTTTCCACCAATCAGGCTAGATTATCTTTTCAATCAACTTGTTTAGGCGAGAAAGATGCCCCTCTTGTTAATTGGAGATTTGAGCAAGACAAAATTAGAGAGGCTTTGTCTTACATGTTGGTTGTAGATGAGCTCCTATTTAAAATGGTTGAGAATCTCGGATTTAGACATTTCATGTCTGTTGCTTGTCCAATGTTTGCTATTCCATCAAGAAGGACAATAACAAAAGACATTTTTCAAATGTACGTGAATGAAAGAGTAAAATTGAAGTCATTTATTAAAAATCATGCTCAAAGGGTTTGCATCACCACTGACACTTGGACATCTATCCAGAAAGTCAATTATATGTGTCTCACTGCTCATTTTATTGATGGTGATTGGAATTTACATAGGGGAATTTTGAACCTTTGTCCAATTATCGGACACAAAAGTAAAGAAGTGAGTAAAGGTGTTGAGAAATATTTGCTTGAATGCGGTATTGATAAGATTTTTACTGTTATGGTTGATAATGCATCTTTTAATGACGGGGCCATGGTTTACTTAAAAAAGAAGCTTAAAAGTTGGGGTCACAACATTTTAGGTGGTAAATATGTGCACATGAGGTGTGTGGCACATATAATTAACCTTGTGGTTCAGGATGGTTTAAAAGGCAAGGATGAGCATGATGCCATCTCTCGTATTAGAGGGGCCGTTGGGTATGTGAGAAACTCTCCGGCTAGGTACAAGAAATTTCAAGAATGTGCCGAATTTATGGAAACCAAAAATATGTTGTCTCTTGATGTACCTACTAGATGGAACTCCACCTACTTGATTAGAAGTTCCGACATGTCTTAAGAGAGCATTTGATGCTTATGAAGACATAGATCTTGCTTATCGGACTGATCTTTCAAAGAAGCCATTTGATGGGGTTCTGATTGAACACGATTGGGATAGAGCAAAGCTACTATTGAAGTTTTTGAAGCATTTTTACCATCTCACTTTGTGCATTTCTGGTTCTTCATATATCACATCTTAATATTGTCTTTCATGAAATATGTGAAGTTGATTTGCTTCTCAGACGGTGGTTGAGTAGTTATGATATTGAGTTAAGTGAGATGGCAAGAAAAATGAAAGAAAAATATGACAAGTATTGGGGATCAATTGAAAAGATGAATATGGTTTTGTATTATGGTGTGATTCTTGATCCACGTCAAAAATTGGGATTTGTCGAATTTTCCTTTAACAAATTATATGGTGGTATTGGAAAAAGTGATGAAATGAAAAAAAAAAAAAAAAAGTAAGGAATGGTCTTCATGAGTTGTTTAATGACTACAAGTTAAGATATGGGCACACACTTCAAGGGACTCTAGAGAGCGCGGGATCATCATCTAGTCGTGTTTCTGCATCTTCTTCCTCATCAAAGGAAATGTCTATGTATGATCAAGAGAACGAGAGGACTCGTGGATTCACTTTACAACAAGAGTACATGATGTACATGACGGGGGGAAAAGATCGCGTGAAGTCAGAGTTAGAGAAGTATCTTGCTGAAGATGTTGAAGAATTTAGGGAAAAGTTTGATATATTGAAATGGTGGAAAGTGAACGCTCAGAGGTTTCCAATTCTCTCAAAGATGGCTTGAGATATATTGGCAGTTTCCGTCTCGACTGTTGCTTCAGAGGCCGCATTTAGCACTGGTGGTCGTGTTCTTGATGCATTTAGGAGCTAATGATGCATGTGATATTGTGAATTGTGGTGTGTAAAATTCTTTATATTTTATGATTTTGGATTTGGCAGGTTGATTTATTTTGGATTAAGTTTGATGGTCGTGTAAATATATTTTTAGTATTCAAATGGTTTGACCCAATTTTCAATTTTTTCTTTTAAATGGATGGTATACCCAAACCCAACAGACGGGTACCCGACTAACCGGGGACCCGCATTACTCGGGTTCAGGATCGAGTACTATTTTACACTACCCGATTAACCCAAACCCGACCCAACGCCCCCCTACCACCATCTAATGCGCAGTTCCAGTTTCTCGAAATGTGTTTTTCGTTTGTGGGCTTTGCTTGTGCAGTGAAGAGTTAATGTAAAGCAGTAAATGAACACAAACAAAGTATTGAGCCAAATGAATATCACTTTTTTATTCATTATAATTTATTAAAACAATGAAATTGTTCAGACATAGGTTACATTAGCCCAATCAGATTGGCTTCAAGGTCACCTATTCTAACAATCTCCCACTTGACCTAAAGCTAATATCTGATATGCCTAATCCCCATCTTCTCAAGATGCTGCGTATGAGTAGTTTGTGACATAGGCTTTGTCAATGCATCTGTTGTGTTGCCTACTGAGCTGACTCAGTCCATCCGAACATCACCTCTTCCTACCATTTCCCTTAAAAGGTGGTAGCGTCTAAGAATGTACTTGGATCGATGATGGGATCTTGGTTCCTTTTCTTGCGATATTGCTCCGTTGTTATCACAGAAGATAACCACGGGCTCGGCAATGCTAGGCACCACATCCGACTCTTGGATGTAGTTTCTCATCCAAACCGCTTCTTTCGCAGCTTCTGAAGCTGCTATGTATTCGGCCTTAGTGGTGGAATCGGTTGTGGTTTCTTACTTGGAACTTTTCCATGCCACCACACCGTCATTGAGTCTGAATACATAACCCGACTGAGACTTGGCATCATCATCATCCGCCTGGAAGCTAGCATCGCTAAAACCTTCCAGAATTAACTCTCCATTGCCATAGACCAAGAACATTTCCTTAGTCCTCCTCAGGTACTTAAGGATGTTCTTGACCGCACTCGAATATGCCTCGCCTGCACAGGACTGATATCTACTTGTTACACTTAAGGCGTAAGCGATGTCAGGCCTTGTGCAGTGAACGGCATATTGGATGCTGCCTACAGCAGAAGCATAGGGGATGCTCTTCATCCTTTCAAGTTCCTCATCAATCTTGGGAGACTGTTTCTTGGATAACTTGATCCCATGCCTCATGGGAAGGAAACCTCGTTTGGAGTTATCCATGTGAAATCTTTTCAGAATTTTCTCCACATACGAGTTTTGGGTTAATCCTAGCATTCTCTTAGATCTGTCCCTGACGATCTGGATGCCTAGAATGTAGGAGGCTACACCAAAATCCTTCATGGAAAATTGCGTGGATAACCATGCTTTTATGTCGCTTAACATTCTAACATCATTCCCTATGAGTAGAATGTCATCCACATAAAGCACTAGGAACACTATAGTGCTCCCACTGACCTTCTTGTATACACAAAATTCGGATTCGTTTTTGATAAAATCATCATATCCTCGTATGACTTCATCAAAGCGAATGTTCTAACTACGGGATGCTTGTTTGAGGCCATAGATGGACTTTTGGAGACGGCAGACCTTCTGCTCTTCTCCAACAACCGTGAATCCCTCTAGTTGATCCATGTAGATCTCTTCCTCAACGAAACCATTGAGAAATGCCGTTTTCACATCCATCTGTGATATCTCATAGTCATACCATGTTGCTATGGCAAGTAGGATATGAATGGACTTAGCCATGGCTATTGGCGAATAGGTATCCTCAAAGTCGACCCCAGATCGTTGAGTGTATCCTTTTTCCACTAGCCTAGCTTTGAAGGTGGTAATTTCTCCATCAACGCCAAGTTTACGCTTATAGACCCATTTACACACGACTGGTTTAACGCCTTTGGGTGGGACTACAAGTGTCCATACTTGGTTTGTGCTCATGGAGTCCATTTCAGCTTTCGTGGCTTCAAGCCATTTTCCCGAGTCGATGTCAGACATTGCGTCCCCATATGTCTTGGGATCCTTGTCCAATGGTCATGCTCAGAAAGCCATACCTCATGGGAGGGCGAGGCACTCTAGCTGACCTATAGAGGACTAGAACATCAGTGGTGACTGTAGGCGCAGACATGACAGGATCTTGTGGTTCAGGTACCGTGGTTGGCTCCTCATGAGGTTGTTCGACATGCCTGGCATGCTGATCCTCCCGAGGTGGCTCAACCCGTTAGGTATTTATCCTAAAACCTCTAAGTGAGGTATCCGTAGCTTTTGGTACTGATGAAAGATTCTTCTCACTTGACTCCTCAAGGATCAAATCATCACGTTGGACAACCGTTGGAAAACCTTTTTCCAAGAACACTGCATTCCTTGGAAAAAATAATTTTTGTTCCGAGGGGCCATAGAAATAATAACTTGCAGTTTTTTTAGGGTATCCAATGACCTGCACAAGCTAGACCTTGATTCTAACTTATCTCCCACTATCCTCTTGTCGTATGTAGGGCTACCCCACACTTTCAAGTATTTTTAGGATGCAGGCTTGCCGTGCCATATCTCATATGGTGTTTGGGTCACCACACTAGTCGGCGCTAAGTTTAACAACTTGGTTGTTGTTTCCAGTGCATAGCCCCAAAAAGACAAGGGTAATTCCGTAAAACTCATCATGGATCGGACCATATCTCACTGGGTTTGATTCCTCTTTTCAGAGACGTCATTTTCTTTAAGATAATCGAGGAATTCATTACTAAGGTATTCGCCGCCTCGGTCTGACCGTAGGACTTTAATTTTGCACTCGGTTTGGTTCTCAACTTCAAGTCTGTAGTCCTTAAACCTCCCAAGAGCTTCAGATTGTACCTTATTAGGTAAACATAACCGTACCGTGAATGATCATCGGTGAAGGTTATGAAGTAGGATAACTCACCTCTGGCTTGCATCCTTAGTGGTCCACACACGTCTGTATGGACCAAGTCCAATAGACCTGTGGCAAGCTTGCTTTGTCCTACAAAGGGCTTCTTGCTCATTTTTCCTCTAAGGCAAGATTCACAAGTTGGTAGATCGCTCAAATTCCCAACCTCTAGGTTCTTTGAGTCTACCAATTTCTTCATCCTTTCCTGAGAGATATGACCTAGCCTTGCATGCGCCACAACCGTGCATTCCCGACATTATCTATTTTGCGTTTGTGTTGAGCATTCATAACGAAATCGAGTGGAATAGAAGGTTGCACACCGGCAGCAGACTGGAGAGCAGATTCGCGATTGGGTAGCAGACTTCAGTCCTACTGTCGAAGAACCTGTGACACTCCCACCAGGATTTGGAACGGCCTTTTTAATAATAGAGATGAAACAAAAGTCGTTCCTAATAGTCTAAAAAAAAAAAAAAGGCGCCTCAATTTCCCGCAATGAAAATTTCAGAGGGAAATATTTAACTTCGTAACGGCCTTTATATAAGTCATTACTAAAACCATTTCAAAATGGTCTGTGTTGGCGGAAAAACCAAAAATTTGGAGGGATATTGAAAATTTTCACTAGTATTATTATATATATTACAAAGGCCATTACAAAGTTAAGAAATAATGGTGTATTCTTATGACCGTTATAAATAGTGTGTGTATGTCAAAAAATATCATTCCCGGTACGATATCTTTAAATCCGTGCACTCGATTAATACCAAACTTGATTATATTTAAGAATTTCGTCTTTTCATCACATCTGACGGTCCGATTTCAAATCAGACGGCTCGTTTGAATGATGCACCAGATTCACTCGGTTATATTATGTACCGGATACCATATCTTGACATCGATAAATGAAATTAGTACAAAACTTCATCAAGTGTATTCTTATACCAGTTTGATCACATCTAACGGTTGGATCTTTAATCTAATGGTCTGATTATTGGGTACAGTACAACAATACATAATCAAAATTGCATCAGTGAATTACTAACAATTATGCATATACAAATTTATTTCATTATGTGACCATATATCAATCCCCATTCAAAATGTATTGTGATTTATAATGTGTTATTTACACATAATATAGCTTTATCTAACATTAATACTTTCAAAAATGGGTTATTATGAATTTTTAATGATTTTTTTTTAAAATTTGTGGTTTTTATTTTGAAGCGGATTTTGTAACGGCCGGTTCCAAAACGGCATCGTATTCTTGGACTACAAAATTTTGTATTATATTTTATAGCGGCTATATAGACGGTTGCTCATGACAGTTCCTAAATTAGTTTTGTAACGGCCATTTATTTCAAATCTATTACAAAGGTCGCTCCAAAAAGTCTTACTATAAATAGAAACACTTAGCCATTTTCTTCTCCCACCTGAACACCCCCCACCCTCTTTCTGAAAATCCTCTGCTGACCACCCCTGTCGCTGCCGACCACCGCTCACCGTCGCGCACCGTCACTCACCACCACCGCTCACCGTCGCTCGCCACCACCACTGTCCTCCACCACTCGCCACCACCACTGTCCTCCACCACCGGCGCTGACCACCCCTAGTCGCCGCTAACCACCCCTCGTCGCCGCTGACCACCACTGGCCGCCACCACCTTGGTTCTTGCCCACCACTGTGATCGCCGCCGCCGCCACCACTCTCCTCTCTCACTCTCTCTCCAACTGAAAGGTACGTTTTCTTTTTTTTTTTTTTCTCTCTGAACTTATTTAAGTAATTTTTGAAATTTATATTGGGTAATTTTTGAAATTGGGTAAATTATGTAAAATCTGGAAATTTGTATTTATGTAATTTCTGTGAATCTATGAAAATATGTATTAATGTAATTTCTGTCAATTTGTATTTATGTAATTTCTATCAATTTGTATTTACGTAATTTCTGTCAATTTGTATTTATGTAATTTCTAGAAATTTGTATTTATTGTAATTTCTGAAATTATTATAATTTCTGTCAATTTTAGATATTACATTATATGTGTATGTCATTTTTGGGAATTTATGGAAATTTATGTGTATGTCATTTTTGTAAATTTCTGAAAATTTTTAGAAATTACATTGATTTCACTTTGTGTAATTATTGTGCTTTTTGTGTAATTTTTGTGTAATTTTTGAAGTTATTGCAATTTCTGAAATACATGTGGGGTATTTCTGCAATTTCTGAAATTATTGTGTATTTTCTGCAATTTCTGAAATTATTGTGTGTTTTTTGTAATTTTATGCAAAATCTGTAATTTCAAATTATATTGGGTTAGTTTTCTAATTTTCTGAAATTATTGGGATTGTTTATGTAATTTTCTGAAATTAGTGTATTCTTATGCAATTCTATAATTTAGGAAATTATTGGGTTAATTCTGCAATTATAGAGTAACTTATGTAATTTTTGGAATTTTATTGTAATTTTCTGTAATTTTAGGAATTTATGTAAGTTTAGGAAATATATGTAATGGTGTGTAATTTTAGGAATTTTTGTAATTTTAGGAAATCTATGTAATTTCACGTAATTTTATGAATTTTTGTAATTTTTATAGGAAATCTATCTAATTTCATGTAATTTTACGAATTTTAGGAAATTTTGTAATTTTAAGAAATTTATCTAATTTTATGTAATTTTTTGAAAATATGTAATTAATTTTCTTTTTAATTTTCTTTAATTATATTGTAATTTCACTAATCTTTTGTAATTTTAGGCCATATATGTAATTTTAGGGAATTTATGTTAGATTAGTAAAATTTTGATAAAATATAATCAAACATTTACAACTTTATACAAAATATAATCCATAATTTTTAAATGTCTAGATATCATGATAAACGTTGCTTCGGCCCCTCCCGGACGTGGTCGGCCTCCGGCTACACCAGCACAACCTCTAGTGCCACAAGCCCCGCAAGTTGATCTGGCCATTCCAATGTCATCGACCGCGAAGGTCACCAGTGGACAGGCCCAGGTGGCCTCCAGTTCTCAGGCCCCGGGCCCTCGGCCATGGGATTTACCACCACCACCAGCGCCTGAATTGCCACCTCCGTCTGCACGTCACTACATCAGCCTCCGCGATGTGAGGTAATCTAACACAAATATATTTAATTATTTTCAGTTGATTTGGTTTGAATTTTAATTTGGAATTATTTTTTCAGGTCTGACCGAGATTTTCATAGTTTCATAAATGCGACGGTGAAAAATCAATATCCTCACCCTTGGGGATGCATCAAGAAGATTCCACATGAGCATATCCTGTTTTGACAAGATAATGTTAAGGTAATTAATATTTTATTATATTTTAATTGATTTTTTAATATTTTACTAATTCTTTCTTTTTAATATGTCAATATGCAGTTTAAATACTAGTGGGACTGCGACGATGAGTCTATGTACAAGGTCATTCGGTGGCAGGCCGGACGGTTCCCCGGGAAACAGTTCTCCGACGCTCGGGCCCAATTGTCCTGACCTCTTTGGCTTGCCGAGCAGATTTGGCGACAGCTGCTGCAGTATTGGGACAACCAGGACTTCAAGGAAATGTCGGCCAAGAATAAGGCCAATCGGGCAACTAACCCCGCCGGGGCAGGGACCGTCTACAAAGGGGGCTCCTCGTCTGTTGGCCACCACAAGAAGAAGATGGTAAGTATAAAGTTTATTTCAAGTGATTTCATTATTTTAGATGCATTAATTAATTATTTAAATTTGTCTTTGACAGGAGGCACAACTCGGTCGACCAATCAAGCAGATGGAGTTGTTCTCCAAGGTCTACAAGAGAAAGGAGGACGACCAATGGAGTGGCCCGAGGGCGGTGCAGGTGGCGGTAAGTTTATTTTCAATTTTCTTTCCAATTTATATTATAATTTTATTTTTTTTTATACTAAGTCCAGTATTCCAATTGCAGGAGGCGTTCGAGAAGATGGTGGAGGAACAACAAGCCTAGCAGCCACCAAATGCTCAGTCAGATCCTCCACCCTCTTCTCAAAGCTCGGTGGCCATGACCGAGAACCAGATGTGGATGGCAGCAGCAGGCGGCCGGAAGAGGGGTCGGGTATTCGGACTCAGCTCTGAGGCCCACCACACGATCGTTGGGTCCTCGCAGCCGAGTTCGTCATCTACTCCACCGCCCCGGCCACCACAAGAGCAATGCCCGAACTACGATTATCGGCTCGCCAAGATCGAGGAGATTGTCCACCGTCTGGCGAACGAGAGGTCCCAGCCTCCACCGACGCCACCGTCCCAAGATCCAGTCGGTCCCCTACAGCACGACGATGAGGCAGAAGACGAGGAGCTCGGGAACGATCAGGCAAAAGACGGGGATCTAGATTAGGTTGGGTTTTGTGTTTCCAAAATATGTATTTATATTTTAAAAATAATTTTATAAAGATAATTTTAATTTCATTATTAATATTGTTATTTCTTTTTGCTACCCGATATATATTTATATTCAACAAATTAAACAATAAATTATAAAAAAATAATATATAAAATAAACAAAAGTTAAATTAATATTTTATACCAAAAAAAAAAACTTTGTAACGGCCTTAGCAATGGCTCTAGGAATACAACCATGTTAAAAAGACGGCCGTTACAACGACCAATACAACATATACAAGCAAGTCCGTTACAAAAATCGGATGTAAAGCAATTACAAGAAATGAAACCAGATTACATAAATCACCGTTCCAAGGAGAGGTACAAAAACCGCTACAAATTATGAACAATCACGCGCAGGGGAGTGTAGCAATAACCGTTACAATATTTGTTATATGCGCATTATAGTACAAATTACAAACACCGTTACAAATTACAAAGCAACGGCTACAAAACACAGATGAAAAAACTGTTCCAATAGTGATACACGACTATCATAATCGTTGTAACAAAGGCCGTACCAATTTCAGAATTTATAATTAAATCAAGCCGTTCCAAACGGAGATACAAAATTATTTTCCGGGTTAGGCCAACGGGTGAAACGGCTCGATAGACCGTTACAAAAACCGGTTAAATTTGTAACGGCTTTGGTAATAGCCGTTACAATTATTTTTTAACTCATATTTTTGGCGCGGAATAACAGCCGTTACAAAAAACGGCTACAAAAATTACGCGACCGTTCCAACATTAATTTTAGCCGTTACAAAATCCGTTATAATTAATTAATTTTTTTGTAGTGAAAAATTTGTTCACGATTTGGACATAATTTGACTGGGGTATGACTCTTTGACTGAGTCCTACCCAGTCTGCCGAAAAATTCGGGAATTGGTTACTTGCTAGTTATTAGCTCGGTTGCCACCAGAATCGCTCGGAGTCTGCTGGTAATATCTTAATATGATGTGTTTCAATGTGTAGCAATTTGTTTGAGGTGTCCGCCTAGTTGTATGCTAACGTGTTCGACTTAAATGAACTTGATTCCTGGGCATGCCAATTTAGAAAAGACAGAAAATATTTTCATGGACCTTACCTCCCTGTTTATGGGTCAACTAATTATAACCGATTGGACTGGTTAATGGGGCTCCAGTTATATGCTTTGGACTTGTATGGAAAAAAAATGTTGAGGGAATATTAGTAATCATAACTAAAATTTGCTTATTATTGAGTTGTTACGTATATATACCATAATCATCTACAGTAAAAAATTTATAATCAATTATTTTGTTATGAATTATTAAAAATGACAATCTACATAATAATATTTATCAGTGGTAAATCATGAGAGATGGGCCCTTCAAACACCCCAGCAAGAATTATTTACTTAAGTCTCAATATTTTCTGTAAATAACCTAAGTCCTCGTGAGCATATATAGAATCATAGTACGACTTTACTAAAATGTAGTAATTCTCACTAACGCACCTCTGATTTCGTGTAAAATTCTACTACAGAAATTATTAATTAATACTAATTTAATGTAGCTTGACCCACCTTTCAATTCGGATACGTACCACGCTCCTCGTTCATTGATATTGATGACTAATAATTATTGAGAGATTATTTATTTATTTTAATTATCAAAGAATGAATCTAGATGGGAAGTGGTACAGAAGAGATATATATAACGAGTGAGTTTCTCAAATAATCTTTTGCTGCATTTAATTATAATTAGAAAGCATGACGTGCGATGCACGTGTATAAATATATTTTTAGAAGTAAATATATCATTTATGTTAAATTTATGATATTATTCATATTTTTTTCATTGAAACATTAGCATTATACAATTATATTTTCAAACAAACTGATAATAATTATTTAAATTGATAAGAAAATTATTCAATTCAATTATTTGTAATTCACTTTCTAAATTTAGTTGGTACCATTGAATAAAAAGATATTTCCAAAAATGAAAATTTTGTATTTCGTATATTCACTAATTCTTATTTCATTATTATGTATCAAACCAATTAATATGAAAATATAAAATAATAATATTCAAAAAATTAATATTAAAATAAAAATAATTAGTCAAAAAGCTCCTTAACTTGGATAGAAGAAATTCCAATTTAATAAAATAAATTGATCAATTTTATCTGTAGGTTTTATTATGCCTATTTTTTGTTGTTTAATTTTGTTTTATTTCTTGTTACATTTTGTGTGCTTGTGTTGTATGTTTTCTTTTACTACTATATTTGAATGTCATTTATTTTTAATTTATCGACACTATTACAAACTAATTATTTATTGACTATTGTTATAAAACTATAATCAAATTGGACCATAGTATCAATATTTGTATTGTAAGATCCTATAATGTATGTTAATCATATTTCAGTATCAATTTTTTTATATTGTCAAAACATTATTTACATGCTTTATTAGCTTCTAAATTTTGAAATTTTATTGTATACAATTTCACCTTTATAAAAGAAACAATAGATGTAAAAGTAAAACATTCAGGATTATCTAATACTAAAAAAATCAAGTGTTAAGAGATTCACTCAATAATTGAATTTTCATAAGCAATTTTAATTTAATAATATTATATTCATATATCAATTTTTATTCTCTTTAGTACTCATGATTTTTATTCATATATGTTTTTAGTTTAACTTCTTAATCTTATTTTCATATGCACCGATTGGTATAATCTATGTCTTATTCAATAATATATTATGTTACAACTTAATTTTTTTTTTGTCATTTGTAATTGTAATACTTTTATTCTATTAATTAATTAATATAAAAAATAATAGATTTAAAAGTAAAGCATTCAGAATTATCTAATACTAAAAAAATCAAATACTAAGAGATTCACTCAATAATTGAATTTTCACAAGCAATTTTAATTTAATAATATCATATCATATATCAATTTTAATTTATAATTAAATTTTGAAACTTATTCATTATTATATATATATATATATATATATATTTAACTTTAGATTAGTATTTTATAAATTATTCATGTGTAGTTTATTTTAAATTTTAATGTGTCATGGTAAATTAAAACTTTCTTAATATAATTAAGATTTCTTCTAGCAAAGTAATTGTGTTGAAATATTATTTGGCATATTAATTTTTTTTAGTTGAATATGTTATTCATTCTCTTAGTACTTTAGAGCAATTAAGACTCTTAAATATTTTTCTCATAGAATTTTATTTTTTCTATAACTAATGTTATAATATAAGTTTTTGTGAATGTTATTAAAATTTAATGCGTGGCAGGTCTGTGTAATTGGGCTCATTCATGATTCACGATTAGAAGCAGGTTATTAAAATTTATATGGAGGAGGTTTAGAATATCTAGAATTCTGAATTGTTAAAAATTCCAAAATCTGTAATATAATAATTAATACTATTTAAATAAGGGTATATTTGTCTTTTCATAATGGGGAACAAACAATTTGAGTATTCACACATTTATATAGAGTATAGATGTATCGCAAAATTAATATATATCTTTTGGTGTTTGAGTGCACTATAAAAAAAAAAATCACTATTAACTATATTTTTAATGATTACGGCTAAAAACTGTGGTAAATAATTATTATTAATTAAGGTTGAAGAAAAAGCAATAAAAAATTAGTTTTTTCACCATGAAAAACTTATTTGCCACAGCTAAGAGCTGTGGTAAAAACATTCACCATGGCAAATGTTTTAGTCATCCTCGCAAAGACCGCGGCCGATAACATTGCGTGACCGTAATCAATGACTATTTGCTACGGCTATTTAATATTAACCATGGCAATTAGCCATGATTAAATATCATATCTTGTAGTGGTGTATGTAAGTTAAATTTATTAATTTCACACTCACAAAAAAAAAAAAAAAAGAAAAAGTTAACATTACTACCTTCTATTCTTTTAGGAAAAAAAAAAAGAATGTTCAAAAAGTTCAAAATTTTCATTATTCACATAAATAATTACATCATATTCAGTATACAAAAGTATAAAAAAGTTGTTTTTTGGGCTAAAGAAAGGCCTAATGTGGCAATTTTACAAACTTAATGGACTAATGTGAGAAAATTAAACTTAAATTGATCATTTTACTTTCCAAAAAGTCAAAATTCAACCACGTTTTTCTCAGGAAATGATACAATGGACCATATTAAGACAAAAACTAAAGTTTAGGAACACTAAAATCAATTAATGATTTAAGGGACTAAACTGATTCTACATTCAAACTTGAGTGACCAAATATACTATTTACCCCAGAAAATATTTCTTGATTTTTGCAAACTTACAAGTACACTCTCTAAGAGGGTGTCGATGTAATTTACTCAGGCAGTGTGCTTTTATGTTTTCGCAATTAAAAGGGTGTGATGTGAACTATAGCTACAATTTCAGGATAGTACTTTTAATTTTGCAAAGAGTAGGAGATACGTGTATAATTTTCATCAAGTAGTGTCGTTATAACTTACCAAGCATTTTATTAAGATGTGACAGGCTAAACTAATAAATAAATCCAATTAATGAAAAGGGCATGGACAAAAAAATTATTGTATGTGGAAATTTTGATTAGGAGTTGCAATCTCAAAAAGGTTGGGCTAGAAGGAGATTGAAAATGACATAGATCCAATGGTTTAGAAATGTTGGACTAATTTGGCAAACTCAAAAAAAGGGTTCCTTTTGGTGTTAATGTCACAATGAAAATGCTTCCCACCAAGGAAGACAATACAACCATTTTAATGCAGTTTTGATGTGGGCACATTACATATTTATTTCAGCAAATTGAAAGAGAGACCCCATCAATCCTCAACATCAAAATTAGGGCATTCAATTCATCCCCATCTTCCTAATTGCCCTAAAAATCACTTCTTCCACACTCATATATACATATCTCATGTTGGGAGTTCTTGATAGAAGTTAAATATATATGTGCAATATGGCTTGAAAATAATTGAGATATTTGTAAAATAGTTATTTAAAAGTTCGTATAGAGTAACAAAATATAGGAAGGCTGAATAAAGTCGGATCGGATTTCTTATTGTAAAGTTTATTCCATCTTCTGTTGCATCCAACATACACACTCTACGTGTATAAAATCTTTCTCAAAGAAAATACATGATGTCATCCTTATACACGTGATACGTGTATATTTATAATAGAGTAGAAGATGGAACAGGATTTCCAATGGAGAATTCAATTCGGAATAAAGTATAGCATGTGATTAGGCTCTATAACATCTCATACTTGTCTCAAATGAACTTGACTTTTCACACAATCGACGAGTAATTGAAGAGTAGACGCTCTAGTATTGTATAGGCTTGCCGAGCGTGTGCTTGATATTGCATATATTTGTGTATATATTAACTCAATGTTAGATTTCAATGTACTTTTACGCATGTCTGGTTTATTATATTTATTTGATTTTAATTTTCAGATAGGTGGACGAGCAACCGGAGTACATGTTTTAATGCACGTATATTGAACGAAGGAACGTCTCTTTCGTTCATAGACCGCCCGCCCCTACGCCCTACTTACCAAACCTAAGATAGAGAGGGTTTTCCCTTGAGAATTGGCCTCAAGGACTCTTGTAGAAGAGTAGAAGCCTTAAAGTTAGTTAATACTAATGGTAAAAACTCAAGCCATCTACTCTGTCATTGTTATTGCCCCCACTGCCATTGTCTTTAAACTCTCATGGGGCATTTATTCCTACATTGGACCACACATGAAGATGAACATAAATGAGAGAGAGAGAGAGAGATGGAGTTTACCAAATTGTAGACAAATCCTTAGATAAATTCCATAAGGAATTAAGTTCATGAACAGAAGTCAATACCCGAACCATACAGTATTTCTTGCTGTGTTTAGCTAATAAGAGCTTGAAGAAACACAATGAGAAAACTCCCACAAGAACCCTTGTGAAAGGGAAAGAAGATCGAGAGGCGCACAGCAAGAAAGACATCGTATGGTGCGTTCTTGACTTCGCTTTCAACCAAAACAATAAAGGGTTGTCGAAAAATAAGAAGGGAAAGGGAAAGACAGTAGAAAAGTAGTTGTGAAATGTAATGAGTCTCGACAGCAAAAACAGCAATGAGGCAGAAGCAGCAGCAGGAGCAGCAGCGGGAGCGTATTTAGCAGCAATAAGTCGTCTTCAGCTATTGATGATAGGACTAAGGAGCATTAATAGTCGCCAACTAACCAAAGTATAGTTCCCTTCCTTCATTCAATACCATCGGCACGAATTTGCCAACACAGGACTCTGGAATCTTTTTTCATTCTGAGCTGTACCCGTATTTAAGGATGCTAGACAGAGAAGTAGACAAACAATTGTGGAGCATGCACTAGCAAAATCTGGTAACAGATGAAAACATGTAGCATCAGGAAGTACTGCAATTCAAGGCTGCTTTAATTTGGTGGACAGTGTTGCCGATAAGGTTGTTAACCGTAGTAACTGATTCAGGGCTCATTCTGGCATGCGGCAAGTTGCTAACGAGTATTTGAAATACGACTGTAATTAGTGAGCCTGAGGAGTTACCGCCAATGCCAGTGTTTGAGCTGGTCGAGGCCCCATCTCCGCCAGTGACCCCACCGGCTTGGTCGTGGTCTGGCCTGCCATCTGGTGAAATTGTGAACCCTGATGGCAGTAAGGGGATATACGAGGGGTCCTCACCACTCATTGCTATATTGATGGCCGGAAGGTCGACAGGGCAGTACACAACGAGCGAGCCGGATGAGTCGATGCAGCTTTCTTGGAGTATCAACATGTTGTTTTGACTAGTGTTGAAGGCCTGATTCAAGGGGGGTTAGGCTTGTTAGTCATGTCAGTCTGGAGTGCATAGTGAATTCCATAATAGAATTTTGACAGCGAAATGGGTGAAAATACAAGAATTTTACCCGAAGGACGGATATGCAGTTCCCCGGATGAGAACCATTAGCAATGTGAGCAACCTCTTGAACAGGATTTTGATTGGAGAGAACATCCCACTGCAAATTTTGAATATCAGAAGATAATACTACATTTAAGTCAGTCTAAATCTAAACGTAGTTTGTAACAATATCGAATAAAAAGAGAACTAAAATTTCCATAAAAGCTCGAGATTGTTTTCACCTGTGGCCGAGTTCTCTCATCCCTGAAAAAATTGAACACAATTTGTGGAGGTATCGGGAGCCAGATTGTGGCTGCTGCACTAAGCACAACGCCATTCGGCTGCCCAGGATCGGTGCTCTTGTGCAACGTTGCTCGCACTTCAAATTCATTCAACACGGAAAGTGTGGTCCATTGTTGGCCATTAGAAGGATTAATGCTCGAGCAGAAATTATTCACCATTCTCTGGGCAAGTTTCATCATGCTTTTTTTGCCTTCAAGTGATGGAATCACTGTCACAATAAAGCATAAGTTACAATCGGAAACGAATATCATTTCTCATCTCTAAGGAATATAGAACAACTTTCGATTAGGAGTTTTTACCCCCTCCAAGGTCACGAGTCGAGTTCCCCGTAACCATCAAACAAGCAAATCTTTCACATATCCTTTGAAGAGTCGAAAGCCATCTTTCAGCTCCGAAAGCTAGCCCACTATGAACTAGGTCTCTATAAAGCCGGTGAATATGTGCTTTATCCTCGACTTCCCAATGTTCCACCCATGTCACCTGATAAAATAGTACATCAATGTCAATACAAACTAAAATCTCAACCATTTCATCATAAATGGAGTATTGAGTTTGCTCTATGACAACCTTGGAATAACCATTAGGCATGTCTTGTATCAAGCATCCAGATGGGAGCCTGTAAGCTTTACACGAAGAAGTAAATTGACTCTCCTGGTGAGGAATATCATAAGAAACATCGACGATCGCCCACGAGCCTTGTTCAATCTGCTGACAGAATCGGAGGAAATAGAACTGCCTAGTTGGCACCAAGGCCGAAAGAACTTGCAACTCTTCATACATCTACCGAAAAATTGAGCAAATTCGAGAATTAAGAAAGATAAAAGGCACACCATGAATGAAAAATACTAATTCAGAAGAGATATATTCTGGTTAATTCTCATTACCAGTAGCAACGTGCCACTTTGGTTTCCTAGCATTCCAGACGATATTACTTCCATTGTCCTGGCCCTTGAGACAATTGTAGGGAACAATTCCACCCATTTGTTCTGCCATTTAAGTTCAAAAACCACACCAACATCATTACTACAGACAGTTCAAAACAGAATCATATGCACAGGTAAAAGTTCCACAATGAGGAAACTTTAAAAACGGAAAAACTAACCGCATCCATGAACATCTCAACCAATGCCAAGCCGTTCATTATCACGACCCCTGAATCTCTAGAAGCTTCAATCCGAATATTGGGATTTTTCAAGTGAGTATTAGGACTCTGAAACATCCTTTCGTAGCTCTCAAGATTGAGAGTTTCCCTCCCATCAGCAGACTTAATCCAAAGCGGCTCGTTGCTTTGCAAGAGCCTAATCAATTCATCCATGGCATTGGCCGCGATATCAGCCATGAGGGACTTATCCATGTCCGAAATGCTCATGGAGGGGAAGGCTAAATTTGGAATTACACTCGACGAACTTCCAGGGAGAAGATCAAGATCAAGATCAAGAGAAGGGCCTGGAATTCCATGGCCCCCAAAACTTGCCATGGATAAATCCAACGAAGATACATGAATAGGCTGCACCGGTGGGAGCTGTGAAATAGGCCTTCCTATGTACTTGGCTGCAATGCTAGAAACTCTGTCCAGCTGCAAATTACATTAAAGCAATGAACAAAATGCCCCGAAAGCAAGAAAAAAGGAATCTACATTACAAATTTAAATTGCATAAGAGTAGAGAATCAAGAATGAAGAGTTTTAAGAGACCTCTTCTTTCAAATGGGCATTTTCCATTCTCAATTTTGTCTCATCAAAGTAAGAATCTTCAGAAACTGGAGGGCCTCCACAAGAAGGGCAGATCACATTCTTGAGGGCCTCTCTGATTGCTATGTTTTCACACCTAATCTTATCATTTTCTGCTCTTAGTGCACAGTTATCTGCTCTTTCATGTTGTGCCTGAAACAAAGTCAAATTTCATGAAAGATTGTGACATATTAGGAATATAAAACATCATAGAATCTAGGATAAATGAAAAACCAAAACATTGAGTCTTTGTCATAAAATTTCCCCAAAAAATTAATTAAAAAAAATGAAAAAAAAATTGAAAGAAACCTTCATCTGAGTCCTCCTGTTTTGGAACCAAAACTTGATCTGCCGAGGATGCAAATTCAACTCTCTGCTCAACTGATTTCTTGTCTTCTCATCCGGGTGGGGACACTCTTTGAACATCCTAAACACACACACAAACACACACACAAACAAGAACCTCAGTATCATTGAAACCAGTTTTCGGGCACCCATTTTTTTACCAAAAAAGGAATTGTTTTTCTCTTTTTGGGTGCCCAAAATTTAACTGAAAAAATCATCTTTTCTTTATCATCATGGTATATGTGCATGGAGTTCAGAAAAACAAAAAAGAAAAAAAAAAGTAAAAAGGACTCACGATTCAAGCCTCTGAATTTGGTGGGCGGTGTGTCGATGGTAACGCTTTTTCCTCCGGTGAGAATCAGACCCATCGCCGGGGTCGCCGCCGCTTGAGCCACCGCCTCCGCCTCCTCCGCTGCTAAATTCCATGGATGATTATTCAGCAGCCCCCACTCACCAGAAGAAAAGGCTCTGGTGTATAATGATACAAATATAAATACTGTATTCAAGAAACTCTTGCAGATTACGAGCTATTCCCATAATATAACTGTAATAACTGCGCTTACTAAAATAAACAAACAATGACAAATCGAAATTTATGGTAATGATGAAAAGACCATATCAGCCCAAAAATATCAAAACCAAAACACAAAAAATAAAAATCAGACAAAAACCAACCAAGAATCAAAAATGAAAAGAAGACGACGAAGAAGAATATCTGGGATTTGATATGGTAAATTATATGGAATTTGGGGAGTTGATTTTGAACATGTGAAGTAAATTTTAGCATTGGTCAAGGCACGAGCCATGTTTTTATTTTTGGCAGTGTCGCTCCAGTAACGCTCCCAAGAAATATACATACACACCTCTATATATATATACATATATACACACACAACACACACTATATTTGTATATCAGCAAAGGGGTGGGGTGGGGGGTGGGGTTGTTTGTTGGTGAAGAGAAGGAAATGGAATGAAGAGAAATGTTGGGAGGGTGGGAAGGGAAGGTGTGGTGTAATTAAGAGAAGGATTGGTAAGAGAGAGAGGCAAAGGCCAAACCCCCATTAATAATAATAATACTACCACTACCACACTACACTAACACCCCCCCCCCCCCCCACCCCTTCTTACCTACGTACACACACTACACACACTGGAGTTACTGCTGCTGCTGCAGTAATATATACAAACCCTCTTCCCAACTACTACAACCTTTTACCAGTATAGATACAGGCATACATACATATATATACATATTAGTGCGTGTGTGTGTGTGTCTTGTAAAACTTGTAACTGATGGATTATTAATTATGGGGTTCTGATCACACGGTGAGAGAACAAAAGGTTGCATTAAAACGAGAGAGAGAGAAAGAGAGAGAGAGAGGCTTTTGAATTCTTGTAATATGCATACAACTAGTCTACTCTACTCACCACAGTGAGAGAGAGAGAGAGAGAGAGAGAGAGAGAGGTTTTGTTGGAAGTATTTTCTTTTTGGTTTTAATTCTCATGGGCTGCTTTATTTTTTTGTTAAGTATATTGATGGATATTTCTATTCGGTTCCACACAGAATTTAGGTGAAGTAATATTCTGATATGATATTGATGTGGCTTGTGATTTGATTGGTGTTTCGTTGTGTGAGTATTGTTTGCTCTGGTGTTATATGAATCTCAAAATTTTGTACTTTCAGGACACCTCATTAGGGAGAGGAGGTCTTGGGGCTTATAAGTCACTCAAGCTTTTCGTTTGTAACCAATGTTGGAATGTTTACCTACATTATCAGCCCCTCAAGCGAGGGGCTTGGAACGGGCACATGGCCTCATTGTCACAGAAGGCGCCAAATGATGAAGCTTGCAATTTGATCGGTGCCCATTGCGTGAGGTATTGTCCGCTTCGACTATGTATGAGTCTCACGGTTTTGCCCTGAAAAGACACCTTGCTAGGGGAGGAGTTTTTGGGACTTATGAGCCACTCAAGCTCCTCGTCTGCAACCAATATGGAACACTTACCTACATCAGATATCACAAATAATTTATTTATTTATATGTAGTTTGTTCAATAATTGATTATATTTTTCCATTTCAAATATATAAACTCTTATATCTTTTCGAAATTATAAGTATTTAGTTTCCCACATAATTGGGCATTTTTTTTTTAATTTTTCAATCATTTTGCGACACACGTATTTTCTTGAAATTACAAATTAAGATCCATTTGCTTATTTTTGGAGTCACAAAATCAAGATTACTATTTTTAATTCATATTTAAATTCCTACTTCGTCCCCAAAAATATATAATAATTCCTAACATTATTTTAAAAAAAAAAACTATAACGTATTCATTTCGTTATAAGCACATCTAAAAAATCTTTCAACTCGTCTAACGAATGCATCAGCTTAGGCTGAAAGAAATATTATATTTTGTTATGATTAACTAATATTATGGTCAAAATAAAAAAAAAAAAATGAATGAATACCAATTAACTACCGTTGTGCAACGACTATTCATCATTTTAACAAGCGATTAGTTATAATTATGACCATAGTTAAAAAAAATGGTTAAATTCAATTTGACCCTTGTGATATGGGAAAATATAAAAAAAGAACCTCTGAAAATTTTAATATGAAAAATCACCCCTATGTTATGAACAATGAATCACACCGCCCCTTGATCCACCCCTCCCCCAACCCCTACCCCCACCCCCACCCCCAAGCACAGTCAACGCGCGTGCACAGCAAAAACCTGACCACAGAGGGTTTTTTGAATTTTGTTTTATAACACAGGGGGTGTAAATGATATTTTAATTTTCACGGGGTTTTTTTAACATTCCCTATATCACAGGGGGATCCTTGTATTTTTCCCGTTAAAAAAATTAAGTTTTTGTTTTTATTTTTTAGACCGTAATAAATAGTAGTATTAATATGCTATGTTTTTTAAGCCGTATCATGTAATCTTGTAGGGAATAAGCTTTTTTCTTATAATGATATATACTAAAAATTAATCCCAAAAAAGTCAATTTATTCTCTGAAAATTACAATATTTGAAAAGGTGGATTGTCTTCATTTTATTTAACTTATTTTATTTTTTTCTGTTTGGCTAATAATTAAATATAGATACAGAAGTCTCTCTCTTATGTTGTCTTTTTTATGCAAATTCATTTATTTCTTGTTGAAAAAATATAATAGAAAAAAAGGGCAAAAGGACAAATGGTAGTAGTTATTGGTGGATTCAAAATTAATAACTCATGGCCACTTTACAGTTTGGAGCTTTAAATTTAAGGATGACAAACCCACCGGAGCAAACTTAATGCTGCTGGCCGCCGCCGCCGCCACCGGCGGAGTAACTTTGCACTCAGGCCAAGGTGTAATGATAAATATATATATATATATATCCATTTATGTTAATTTTGATCTCAGAAACGAATTATGAATAGGGTTTAATGCAATTTACCTCCCTGTGATATTGCAAATGAGTAAAATACCCTCTATAAAAAAGAAGTAGCAATTTACCTCTCTATCTAGGAAGATAAATTGCTCCATTTTAAAAAATACGGGAAGATAAATTGATTTATTTTAAAAAACCACAGGGAGATAAATTGCTATTTTATTTTTTATAAGGGGTAATTACACATTTGCAAAATCACATAAGGGTTGCTTTCATTTTTCTATTATGAATATAGTAATAATTCATTTAAAATTTGTGATAAGTGCATAAAAAGATCAATAAAACCTCGTTTGAGTAGAAAATTTAGTTATGTTGGTGAGTATTTTGAGAAAAATTATTGACATAAATTATGATGATCATAAAAAAATAACAATTATTGATATATAAAAATTATATTATTTAATAAATTATACATATGCGAGTAAGAAAAAATGTAAAAAAGAAGAAGAAAACCCTGTGTTTTTATTCTACTGAAATAGTAGTAAAATACAAAAAAGAAATTCCTCAATTAAAAACTTCAAGAAAATTTTATTAATGACAACATATAAATGAAATTCCAACATCATATAGAAACATCACATCGACATAAATTATGATGATCTTTTGAATATAACAATCATTGATGTATAAAAAATTATATTATTTAATAAATTATACATATGCGTGCACCAAAAAATGTAAAAAAAAGGAAATCCCGTGTTTTTATTTTATTGAATAGTAATAAAATTAATTCAAAAAAACGAATTTCCTCAATTAAAAACTTGAAGAAACTTTTATCAATGAGAACATATAAATGAAATTCCAACATCCTATAAAAACATCATATTGTATTGATATGATCTATGGCTCGAATGATGCCTCGTTATATGAAATATTGTCTTATTAAGGCACATTGCAAGGAAGACGAGGATTTGATACTTATAAGTCACTCAATCTTATTTGTAATCAATGTGAAATGTGGACCTACATCAATATTTAAATTATTTTTGAAAATTCAGAATTTTTTGCTCAATTTATGTGATTATGAGATGGACAATTAGACACATACTTCTAACTCGCAAAGTCAAAAGTGGTACGTATGTAGGATGCAACACTTCAATTGTCACTAGCACCACTAGTATTTATTGATGATCCCTTATTTGAGTGGTGAGGTTGAGGTTCCACGATCAAGAGATTGTGAATTCGAATATTACGAATGTAGGGTGTTGTTTAGTTTATAGGATGTTTGTACTATTCATTTGGTTGTTTTAATATTGGTGTTGGTAGATCTAGAGACGTTATTATACTGTGGATTGAATATTGTAATAGCAATTGATTGCTTTAGAAATATTGTTGTATAAATATTATTGTATTTTCAAATTAATAGTTCATCGCTCGTTATTGAAAAAAAAAAAAGCACCACTAGCATTTAATTTTTTTTATTAATCTTCTAATTATAATTACATATATATATGTAGAACATGGAGTAGAATTATAATTAATTGAAATTTCAATAATGCATGATCTTAGGTAGTCAAGAATATTTTGTGTTAATAAATTAAGTTACTAGATAGATATCATCAATGTTGGATCATAAATTTACCTTTGATGTAAAAGCCTATATATTAATCTTGTTAATATGTCTAATTTGATTCTTATATAAAAATAATAATTGGTTATTAATGCTTCTATGGTACGAAATATATTCAATTGATGGTAAATGAAATTAAAAGCACTTGAAAAATTTGTGACTTCATAATGCTTTGCAAACTTAAAAAATATACAAATCACCATCAAAATTAATATCCCCCAATTTTTGGTGACCTATTGAACTTGCTACAGAGTTTTGTCATAATTACCATTTATTCCAAATAGGTCATAATTCATATGTTGAATGTTTGAGAAGTACTCAACTCAATTCATATTCACCACAACAATTATAAATTTTTGGTCATAATTAATTACAATGATGGAGAAAAAAAATTATGGGATGACGAATACAAATTAATCACAACTGTGCAACGTTGATTAACCATTGTTTTCTGCAAGTGAAGCTATAAACATAATTCATAGCTAAAAATTTGGGTAAAATTTATTTTTTGCCCCCGATATTAGATTTCAAATTTAAAATAGTCCCGCCTCTACAACTCACTTTAAATTAGTCCTTCAAATGGAAGATCTTTCCCATAGTGCGCATATAAAACCTTTTCTCTTTTAACAAAATATCATTTCGGTCATTCACCTTTCATTCTTAATTGCAATTTGATCCCTCACATATAAATTAAAATAAATATAAGTTTTAATTGAAAGGATTTATGTGGGGCAATTATTCAAATACGTGTGCATAATTAATTTGTTCTAACATACTCAAATGTGTGTACAATTAATAGGGAAAACTAATTATCATTTTAAATATATATATATATATGTGTGTGTGTGTGTGTCAATTAGATAAATAAAAAATAATAAACATAATAAAAGAAAGTTATGAGAAATTATTGAAAAAGAGTTAGAAGAAGAAAAAAAGAAATAGGGGTTGAGAAGAGGAAAATAAAAATAAAATAAAATAATTATAAATAAATAAATGAATAGCAAAGGAAAACAAAATAAAGACACCAAAATGGTCTTTAAAAAAAAACGATAATGGTGCTCTTCAATTATATAAAAGCATATTGGGTAAATGTTGCATTTGGTCCCTTAAGTTTTTATTTAGAATCACTTTAGCCCCTAAAGTTCATTTCTTAATTTGAGCATCCTTAGTTTTTATCTCAGTTTGGTCCCTCTAACCATTGGTTTGATTTTGATATTTGGAGAGTAAAATGATCAATTTAAATTTGATTCGCACTTTAATCCCTTGAGTTTGTAAAAATGTCAAATTAGTCCTTTTTTTTTCAGGAAACCAATTTTTTTTTTTGGTATATTAAATATGATGTAGATATCTTGTGTGAATAATGAAACTTTTAATTCTTGTGAATACAATAATAACACATTTTTTAACCTAAAATAAAATAGTCTATTTCATTTCATTGTTAGAATTTAAAAAATAAAATAAAATAAAGTTTATTAATAAATTTTATAAAACTTATCTAATCTGATAATATAACAAAAAAATCTAAGTCAGTAATTTTTAGTCATAGGAGTTAAACCTAAGTCTAAAAAAATTAAATTATAACAATACTTATTAAGTATTAATAGCTAGAATTTTGAACAAAAAGTCAACGAAATGTCTTTTTAAGTAGATTTTATATATATAATTCATTTTAAGAGATTTCTATAAAAAAAATTCTATAAAATGGAACTATATATGTAGAAAAAACTCTTAAAATGAGTTTTATATAAATGAAATCCACATAAGAATCTAGTTAAAAAATATATTCCACCAACTTTTTGTTCGAGATCCCAATATTTAATAAATATTGTTAAGGTTTAAATCTTTTAGACTTATCTTTAACTCTTAAGATTAAAAAAAAAAAAACTACTATCTTAATTTTTTTATTATATTTTAAGATTGGATAAGTTTTATAAAAATTTATTCGTAATTTTTGATTTTTTTTAACTATTGAAAATGAAAAAAAACGGTTTGTCTATTTAAGTTAAGAGATATGATATTATTATGTTCACAAGAGTTTCAAAAATTTCATTATTCATATAAGATAATTATATTATATTCTACATACAAAAATACAAAAACTGATTTTCTGCCTAAAAAAGGACTAATTTGACAACTTGACAATCTTAAAGGATTAAAGTGAGAAAATTAAACTTAAATTGACCATTTTATCCTCCAAAAAGTCAAACTCCAGCCACATTTTTGCCGAAAAATGGTCAAATCGACCAAACTGAGACAAAAGCTAAAGCTCAAGTATGCTAAAGTCAAGAAATGAACTTGAGGGACTAAAGTGAAAACATAATCTTGAGAGACCAAATGTAGCATTTACCCAAATTATATAAGAACTTGATTAATGACATATTAATATAATTGTTTGTGAATTTATTGAACTTCTTGAATTTTTCAAATAAAAGAACGCTAGAATGAATAATGGGTTCTATCACCTATTTTTTGACATTTTAACAGACATATTTATTTTCTTATTTATGTTCTAATTCTAGAAGGCTTTTAAATTTAAGTATTTCTTCTCTATGTTTTTTTATTCAAACTCTTTCCTCCAACTAATTTATTCAAATGTTTTCATTTGAAAATTTCAATAAGTTCATTAAATTCACAAACTTTCTTAATATTCAAACTTTAATAATTGTTTTCAATTAAAATGGTTATATTTTCTAAGTTTATGTGCGAGGAACTAATTAAATTGTAATTAAAAATGAAAAATGAGGAACTAAACTATATAAAAAAATAAAAATGGTTATATTTTCAGCTAACCCGCCGCCGCAGCGATCGTCTACAGAGGGGGCTCCTCGTCTGTTGGCCACCACAAAAAGAGATGATAAGTATAAAGTTTATTTCAAGTGATTTCATTATTTTAGATGCATTAATTAATTATTTAAATTTGTCTTTGACAAGAGGCACAACTCGGTCGCCCGATCAAGCATATGGAGCTGTTCTCCAAGGTCTACAAGACAAAGGAGGATGGCCAATGAAGTGGCCCGAGGGCGGCGCAGGTAGCGGTAAGTTTATTTTCAATTTCTTTCCAATTTATATTATAATTTTATTTTGTTCATACTAAGCCCAGTATTCCAATTGCAGGAGGCGTTCGAGAGGATGGTGGAGGAATAACAAGCCGACCAGCCACCAAATGATCAGTTAGATCCTCCACCCTCTTCTCAAAGCTCGGTGGCCATGATCGAGAACCGGATGTGGATGGCAGCAGCAGGCGGCCGGAAGAAAGGTCGGGTATTCGGACTGGGCTCTGAGGCCCACCACACGATCGTTGGACCCTCGCAGTCGAGCTCGTCATCTGCTCCACCGCCCTAGCCACCACAAGAGCAACGCCCGAATTACAATGATTGGCTCGCCAGGCTCGAGGAGATTGTCCAACTTCTGGCGAACGAGAGGTCCCAGCCTCCACCGACGTCACCGTTCGAAGATCCAGTCGATCTCCCGCAGCACGACGATGATACAGAAGACGAGGAGCTCGGGGACGATCAGGCAGAAGACGGGGATCTAGATTAGGATCGAGTTTTGTGTTTCCAAATTATGTATTTATAGTTTAAAAATAATTTTGTAAAGGTAATTTTAATTTCGTTATTAATATTGCTATTTCTTCTTGCTACCCGATATATTTTTATATTCAACAAATTAAACAATAAATTATAAACAAATAATATATAAAAAAAATAAAATTTAAATTAATATTTTATACCAAAAAAAAAAATATTTTGTAACTGCCTTAGCAATGGCTCTAGGAATACACCCATGCTCAAAAAATGGTCGTTACAACGACCGATACAACATATACAAGCAAGATTGTTACAAAAACCGGATATAAAGTAATTACAAGAAAATGACACCAGATTACATAAATCACCGTTCCAAGGGGAGGTACAAAATCGCTTAACAACCGCTACAAATCATGAACAAACACGCGCAGGGGAGTGTAGCAATAACCGTTACAATATTTGTTATATGCGCATTACAATAAGAATTATAAACACCATTACAAATTACAAAGTAAGCGCTACAAAAACAGATGAAAAAACCGTTCCAATAGTGATACACAACTATCATAATCTTTGTAACAAAGGCCGCACCAATTTAGGAATTTATAATTAAATCGAGCCGTTCCAAACGGAGATACAAAATCAATTTTCAGGTTAGGTCAACGGGTGAAATGACTGGGGAGACCGTTACAAAGACCAGTTAAATTGGCTTTGGTGATAGCCGTTACAATTATTTTGTAATTTATACTTTTGGCGCGGATTAGCGGCTGTTATAAAAATGGCTACAAAAATTACGAGACCGTTCCAACGTTAATTTTAGCCGTTTCAAAATCCGTTACAATTAATTAATTTTTTTGTAGTGATATTTTTATAGTTGACTTATACTATCAAAATAAGATGAAAGTATGAAAAATACGAATTTATATAATTTCAATTTTCGAACTTCTCATTTCCAACCAGCCCAACGATGGAAACAAATTTAGAGGGTGTTCTGTTCAACTTATAAACTTTTCAAACATATCTGATAAGATGTTTGGAAACCTATAATATCAAAACATAAGATGGTAGGAGCTTATAAACTCTTTCAAGAAAAAGCAAGGGGTTCTTAACTTATTTTAAAAATCTTAATAAACTCCTTCAATTTTTATCGTACCACATACGCGAGTCATACTCATTATTCAGTATGTTATAAACCACTTATAAATTACAAATCATATAAAAATAAATCTATAATTCTGGTGGGATGGGGATTTTGTAGTCATGCAGTTATTATTAACGCTTAGAAATTTCAAATAACAAGAAAATATAAATATATCAAATTTCAGATAAAGTGACTGTAATTTATCCTAAGGTTAATATAATTTCAATTTTAATTATAATTCATATTCCAATTGGTCCTCACGTATTGCAGGCTGAGCCCACATGATAAAGTCTGGGCCCAATAAATTATTTTTCTGGGCTTTTCGTATTTATATTTGGGTCTCTCCAATCCTTATTGGGCTAAGAAATAAATGAGCTATACAGGCACTGCCTTAAGGTTCCACGCAAAATAACTATTTTTGACAGACAAAACACGAGTTAGACTAAAAAGTTCTTACTTATATGGTTTAAATATATTTTTTATCCTGTAATTATAACACATCAGTATTTTTATCCTTTATTTTTTTAGGGTTTTAAAATAATTTTATGAATTTTTGATATTTTGCAATTTTGATTCATCTGGTATCGAATTTTACAAAAGTTGCTAGAATAGATCATATGACCATTGTGATTTTAGCATTTTTATCTTGTATATTTCTAGGGGGTTGCAAAAAAGTTCTGTAACTTTTTAACATTTCGTACTTTTGATCCTTCTGGTGTCGAATTTTGAAAAGTTGTCGGAATAAATCATGTACCACGCCATTTTTTTTTTTTAATTTTTCGTCCATGTTGATAAAAGTAAACGAATCAGAATAAAAGTCCAAGTTAAATGAACCTCGTGAGGCGTACATGATTTATTCTTGCGACTTTTGTAAAATCTGGCACCGAAAGAGCCAAATTGCAGAATAAATTTTTTTTTATAAGACTCTTTTGCAATCCTAGAAAGAAAAAAGATAAAAATATCAGAGTATCAAAATTACAGGAGCAATAATATATTTAAACCTACTTATATTATGTAATTTACAAACAATTGCCCTTTATTTAATTAATTATGTCAATAATTTTCTATTTACATATATTTAAATTAATTTATTTTAACAATTCTGATCAATTGTTTATTTTATTTAATTGTCTAAATAAGATTTTAAAAAAATATATTATACAAGCACGTCGATTGTGTTTTCATTGTTAGTTTATTTAATGGGGTAATTGTAAAATTAAGAGGAAATAGGAACTCAATTTACCAAAACACCCCTGCCAAGAAAAGTCTCAGGCAACAGCTTATGCAAAGTTAGAAATTGGCTTTTCTTCTATGAATTTCTCAAGAAAAAACGTGTACATTAATATGGAAAAAGAAAAGGTTACGATAGCTGATGAAACAGACTGAACGTGTTGAAATGTGGAGTCTGACTCAATATTTTTCAACTATATTTGGTTCGAACAAAGTAAAGGAAAAGGACAAATGAGGAATTGTAGTTTAGAGGTGAGGATAGCTCGGTTACTATTCCGAAATCAAAACAAATACAATATCAAAAATTTTATTTGATATTCAGTATAAGATTTTTCAAAATTTCAATTATTGATTCGGTTAACCGAAAAAAATAAAATCCAATATCAACCTTCTTTTTTAAATATATATAATATTAAGATATATTGTATATATGTGTATTGTGTAAAAAACAATTTACCCCTGTGTTCCCAAAAATTATTAGAAAACCCAGTAGTGATAAATAAATTAGTAAAAAAGCCCCATATGTTCTAAAAAATGCAGCATTTTATCCCCTTGCCGACAGAAATTGTTCTAACGTGTGCAAAGTGAGAGTTGTTGTTGGTTTTTCCCCTATGTAATGACAAATGTTCCCCCTTCTTCAACTAATGTATTTCTACGAAAAAAAGAAACTGAATTTAATTAAAGAAAAGTACGGTGAAACAACAACCTGGACTGGTGCATTTATAGTTTTAGATGTCCCTTGATTCTTGCTCTTACCTCCCTGTGGGTTGTTTTTGTCTGTATACAAAGAAAAAAAAAACAAAAATTGTGTCATATAAAATTAAAAAAAAAAAATTGTGTCACTAAAAAAGAGAATATTTTCACCTTTGAAGGACCTCCAGCAACAGGTTTTGCAGCATTTGACTGAGGACCTCCACCAACTGTTTCTGCAACATTTGACTGGAGAAAAAGCAAAAAAACAGTAAGTCACTTATTGATAATGAACAGCAATTTCATGAAAACAAAATTACCTTAAACAATTTTGATTTGGGATGTGGTTGTTTGGTATGTAACGTATGGATTAGCCCGTGAGAGGCGCGGCGGAAGCGCGGGAAGTGTGTAATATAAAAACATAAAGCACAAATAAACGAAATTAAAGCATACATTAAACATGCATAACGGATCAAGGGGTGTGCCCTTAATTCTCCTGGGCGTTCGGTGTATCTCATTTCAAGAAAGTACACAACATGGAGGCCATAGAATTTGGAGAACAAGAAACGTAAAGAGAATTCGTTACCCTCGTAGTCATCTTCGTTTAGCCACACGCATTGTTCCCCGTTTTGCCACCAAGATCTCAATGTAGAGACCCTCCAAATCGTCCACATGCTTCATCGGATAGTAACGAACTCTCGTGCTAGCAAGAAGTTGTTTAGGGGAGAAGAGACATCGATACAACGCTATTGATTAACGCTATCGACGTCTCTAATGTTCTGCCTTGAATGAATCAAGAAAAACAAAGGAAAATATTGGAGAGAGTAGTACAGGGTGGATGAGAGAGAGAGAGAGGTGAGATGGCAAAGTATAGAAATTAGTGTGTGAAGTGTGTGTGTGTGTGTGTGTGTGTGTTTGAGTATTTATAAGGAATTATTATTCCTAATCCTACTCAATCTCTTCCAAAGAGACACATCCTAATCAACTGGGGATTTGACCTAGTCAAATTCTAGTTGATTTAGGATTTGACCTAGTCAAACCTCATCCTAAGATAAATCCTAGCCCTCCATCTCAATATCTCTAGATCAAATCTTGTCCATCCATTCTTGATGGGCTTTATGGAATGGGCCTATTTAAATCTAATTTAAATAGTCCAAAGGTCCAATGGACTCTATATTAAATCCTATTTAATATTCCAAGTCCACTAATTAAATCACCCTTTTAATCTAATTAAAAGGGAAGCCCATGCTTATTAAATTCATAAATTCAATTTATGAACTCAAGCCCGATTAATCCAATTAATCCATGAAGGCTTAAATCTCCAAGAAGTATAATTTAATCCTATTAAATTAAACCTTCTCCCGGAATGAATTCTAAATTAATTTGTTTCACATCCTGTGAAGCAGGTGTGACTCTTTAGGTTCACCATCAGCTATTTTTGGACCTACTTCTTGTTATTTCATAACCAAAGTAGTCTGTCACCATGGGTGGCCGTCTAGCAACGGTCCATGCCACTAGAGACTAGGTGAATATGTGGCGTGAACATTTAGGCTCCAAGTTACATACAGGTAGGGTCCTACCGTCGCCTGTCTCCCGACCTTAGTCTAGGGCATGGAATAGGATGTTGGTTCCCATCCTTGACTTAGGCATCTATGCTTCAAACTTAAGATGGGTTTAACTCTATGATTGACGTAGGAAATCTTTTCCCACTCAATCAAATGCTATGGCCATAGACTTTGAGAGTCTAAACCATCTCAGAGCACATATGAGATTTCGCTGTCATAATCTTTGACAGGGGACAGATCCTATCATGGAATCCGTCGTCCTCTCTACGTACTCCGACTGCACTGAACAAAGCTTATGATGGCCATGTATTACAACACAATCACCGCTTGCCAGATTCAAGATACAACCTTCGTATGTAAGCGACTGTCGTGATTCCTCAAGTCCAAGGACTAATCCCGTATTACCAGAACCGGCAATACTAGTCATACCGACCAAACCCGTGTGGCTTCCATATGACGATTCCCTCGAGTCACCTCAGTCAGCAGACACCCTTTTCAACTAACCCATTACTATTGCATAGACGTCCAACGTTTGCCACCGATGAAACACGGTACTCATCCAATGAATGCAATCCTTAGTGCAAGTCTCTATAAGACCCTCGATACCCAATCTCGAGGTCCTCGACTTGGAGTGTTTCAGACCGATCTACATAAGTTGGTTCCATGACCTCCATCCTATGCCCAGTCCAACTTATTGGATCCATATGCCTGGTCTGTAGGAGTTTGTTGTGACATCGAAACCACGTCCAATGCTAGCAATAAGCACAACAAACTCATTGATGCCAATGATGAATCCTTACTACATCCATCAACATAATATTACTATCGTTCAAAGATTGACGAATAGTTCTCAGAACAACTAACCATATTGACTTTTTGGTCACCTATTCTAACATGGTACAACCATGCTTGTTTTTGGCCCACCTTCAAGCATCTGCTACAAGTGCGTGTAAGGCATCTTCTTGTAGATACAACCTCATTTGGTCCCTCTGTTTAACTGGTCTACCCTTCTCTTCTTGAATTTGGGTGCATTCGAGGGCTCACATCCTGTCTGAATGTACTCTTCTTGACCAGGGACCCCATGTATCACGTTTTCATAGACTTTTTTCAAGTATGCAAGTTTCTTATAGCAGTCATCCACATAATCTTCAATCTGATGCCTCATGTCTGCTATTGTTAAATATGCATGACAACATGGATAGGAAGTCAATTGGAACATGCCACATGTGTATGTTTTTTCTATCAAGATCAACTATAAATCTCTTGGTAAAATGATCAATTTCGAACTCTAACTCTCCACATCTGTTGAAGCAATGTCTAGCAAGCTTCCCTTGCTTGTTTATCTTCTTTAGCACATTCAGACACACTATGCCTTCATATTTTTTCATACCAAGCCTTTTGTTTTGTAAACGGGTCATCAATTGCGTTCTGATCCATTCCAGCATTTTAATAATAGGCTTATCCCTGGCATCTAAAATGTAATTGTTAAAAGACTCACATAAATTGTTTACCAATATATCACACTTTGTATTCAATGGAAAGAAAACCCTTGACCAATGTTCTGATGGTATCTTATTGAGCTATTCAACTGTTGTCTCTTGATCTGCTGCATTTTTTGGATCAATCTCTACAATCTTCTTCATATAAGTTCTGAATTCTTGCTTATTGTTGTAGAGGCAGCATTCCAGAAGTACTCCTTCAGCTCTGAACCTTTAAACTTTTGCTTAAAGTTTTCATACATGTGTCTGATGCAATACCTGTGTTGACTTCCAGGTGCTAATTCCCTCAAAGCTTCAACTAATCCTTTTTGCCTATCTGATATTAAAGACCATCTATCTGTCCCCGATCCCCCAATATCCTCTAACAACTCACTAATGAACCAATACCAATTCTCCTCTACTTGAACAACAACAAGTGCAATTGGCGTCATGTTATCATTTCCATCTCTCGCAACTGCAACTAACAATTGTCCCTGATAAACTGTTTCTAGAAAACAACCATCAAGTCCTATGATAGGCCTGCAACCCCCCAAACCCCCCAAGTTTCAGTGTATTTAGACCGTAATATAGTCTATCAAACACAGTTGGATCTGAATCCTCTTGCCTTCTCAGAATGATCTTACTACCTGGATTCTTAGCCGTCACAGTTTCACAGTAGTCCCTCAGTTTTTGATATTGAAATGCATCAACCCATATGATTGCATCAATAGCCTCTTTTTTTGCCCTCATCACCTTCCACCTACTTATTCAACTTTGCATTTCCTCATTATTGTGCTTTTCAACTGATCAACATGAATGTTTGGATTGTTCTGATGGCATCTTCCACTCTCTTAGCCAAGTATTTAGCTTTAGCAAGACTATTGTCATATGTCCTCGCACAAGTATTATTGTCTTTAATTGTCTTTATTTGGAAGTCTTGCTTTTCATTAGTGAAGCATGAATTCTCCAATTACAACCTTCTTTTTTACATTTTGTTGTAATCCTAGAGTTTTCATTCCTGATGAAGTCAATGTGATAACCATTTCTGATGCACCAGTCCCTTAATACCTCTCTGAACACCTGTGCTAAAGCAAACTTCATGCCTACCACCAAATTTATTCCCTAAGTTCAGTTTCATCATTATAGAACGAGTGGTATGCAACTTCATCATCCAATGATTCAAGGTCAGACCCCCACCCACCTCACTATATTAGTCTTCATCAACAACAACAAAACTAGGCACATTTTTTTTCATCTTCCTTGCCTTAGGGACATCTTCCTGACTTAGGTCCTCATTATCCTCCAACATATTAGACTCTTCAGAAGATTCCTCAACATTATCAGGTTGTTGATAATCTGAATCTGAAGAGTCATAAAATGCTGAGCAATTTTCTTAATTCAGCTCACAAATTTTTCTTTTCCCCTTATTCATTATAGTAGGTAGGTTATCTAACCCAATTTCTTCATTTGCACCAAATGTGTCAAACCCCCACTCCCTGCCTATGTTTTTCACCCTCACAACCTCCTGTTCAGTCACTCCCTCACTCTGTTGAGTAACCCCCTCACCCCCCTCATTGTGCTAAGTCACCCCTTCACTTTGTTGAGTCACCCCATCACCCTAATGAGTCACCCTCTTATCCTCTTTCATAATTTCATCACTAAAGTTAATCCCCTCAATTAAATATCTAATCTCTTCTTCAGTTTCTTTTTCAATTACATTTCCTTGGCTACCAATTTTGCTATCTTAGCAGCTGAACTTAAAAGGGCTAGTAGAGCTACATCTGGATGTCGGCAAAATCCTTTAATCTAAGTATCCTCCCGTATTGGTCTTGGGTAGAAAAGCACTTATCTGCCCTACCGATCTCCGTCTTTCCGAGAGGCTTCTCCATGGGGACCACAAAGCGATCATAGTATAACATGAATTAGCTCACACTCTTGTTCTTCTACATAAACCTGAATTGACACATCCAATTTTCTATATGCATTCAACATGTCTGACAAACAAATATCAGGATACTCATCCTTGATATGCCTCAAACCCATATCCAGTGATTGTGTAGGCTCCTTATAATAATATTTGATTATAAACTTTCTGCTCCCATATTTTTCATACATGCTGTTTAATTCATTTAATCCAATCTAGTCAAGGCCAATATCTTTAAACAAGTGTTTCCTCCCCCCTACATATCTTACTTGAGGATAGTATACAAAATTCCCCTCCAAACCAAAACTCTATATTATGTTTTTCAAAGTTTTGCACAAAAGATTTAAACAGCAAAAACCATGAATTAGTAAAAGAAGTAAACAACAGAGTACATGAAACAGGGGGGTAAATTGCAGAACTCAACAGAACTTCTAAATATAAGGGGGACCACCATCACACCAACACAACCATTAGCAAAATGAATATTTAACACACTACTCGACAAAAGAGCAATCAAAACAACAACATAAAGTTAAAAAAAAAAAAAGCAGTAAAAAAGCCCTAACAGACCCACATGTCTCCCATTATTATGATTCTATAAATATTCAAAAGATATTCTCACAATGGCAGATTCATATAACCACAACCATTCAAAACAAAAACCTTTTACATAATCTAAAAAAAATGTAACGAAGTAAAAAAGGGTAAAGAATCGTACCGTCATTCCTTAGTTTCTTCGCGTTCCTTCAACTCTAGATAGGTCTGTCAATGGGCGAGTATCGCCCTACCCAGACCCACACCCAACTAATACTTATGGTTATTTTTCCATACCCTACTCATACCCTACCTGATAAAATACCCATTGGGTCTTACTCAAACTATACCCATGAAATTGGGTGGAGTTTGCGTCTTACCCATTTGAGACCCATTTGCTTTTCTCTTTTACAATATGTTTTAGAAAATAGAAGTTCTCAAATTTTAAAATTTAGATTCAAGTCAAACAATGTACATTACTGAATTAATTTATTAGTAGTATATCATCCGCCAGTAGCTAAAATAGAACTAATTACATAAATTTGCAACAAGTGTAAATTGATCATATTGAAATTAAAATAATGAACTTGATTTTGTCCAAATGACGAATCGATATTAATTAATTAAAGTTTTGAATAAGATTCTTAAACTAATCCAAATGATGGACCGATAATATTAATTAATTATGAATCGAGATAACTTCAGAATAAGAATGAAGACGTCAGAGTTGGTAAAAGTAAATGAAATTAAGTATAGGCAAAATTGTAAAATTAGTCTTGTATGTATTGGGGGTTGGCAAAATTGGTCATGTAACTATAGGACTAGCGATTCTAGTCCCGTATATTTTAATTTTGTAGCAATTTTGGTCCTTCTGATCAAAATTGATCGAAAATTAAAAAAAATCAATTAGGGCTTAGGGTTTCGCGGTCAGCTGGACAAAAATTAAATAGTCAGCATCCAACGTGGATGCTGATGTGGCAAACTCTCCGGGGAGTACTATTTTAGTGCCCCTACGAGCCCTTATCAGCATTTCGATGTTTTCTTCACGGTCGGAAATGATGATGGAAGAGTGGCTTCCGTGCTGTTTGGCTGGGAAGAAAAGTCGGGCACCCTGAAATCACCCATCAAGGTTAACAATGGAGACGATTATGCATTCATGCGGGTCGGAATTGGGAAAGAGCCTCCCTATCTACGGAGGAGCTCTTCGACAGCAGCGTGATTAAGTCCCTGACGCCACCGCCACGGATGCAACTTCCTCGGGCGACAGGGGTTAGTGTAAGCATTTTGACATCTCCCCGAAACCGATTCTGCAAACGAGGAAGATAATCCAAGGCGCCTTCCCTCCGCGGCACAAGAATGAAGAAATAGACCCTTTTGCTATTGCATTTTTGAATGCTGCCAAAGGAGCAACGGGGCCTCATAGAGGAAACGAAAGATGAGTGAGTGCTATGTCTAAATCATCAAGCCGAAGGGCGGTGCTGTTGCTTTTTCCGCTCTAGGACTCCCTATATCCATGTGACGAAGAAGATAGAGAGAAAGAGCAACAACACAATTTAGAGAATTCTTCACCACCAGCTAATTTCTGCTCAACTCTGTTGGCATCCACAAAAAGCCAGAAGAAATGGAGGTTAAACGACTTCTTCCTATTCTAGAGCGCGTTGGAGGATGCGCTGCCATAAAGACCATATGAAGAAGTACACGGTGGCAGCCAGGCACTCGAGAGCCCCACGTCAGCATCAATGTTGGGTGCTTATTGTTTAATTTTTGTCCAGCTGGCCGACGAAACCCTAAGCCCTAATTTGAATTTTAATTTCTGGCCAACTTTGGTCAGAAGTACCAAAATTGCTACAAAACTAAAATAAACGGGATTAAAATTGCTACTCCCTTAGTTACATGACCAATTTTCCCAACCCCCCCTCCCCCCCCCCATATATATATGGGACTAACTTTACAATTTTTTCTAAAGTATAATATATCTAATATTCATTTAAATATCTTTAAGTATCCATGTGAAGCATTTGCCTTCAACTTTGATTTGATGATTTTTGAACAATTTGAGTTCAAACAAATTTTATTTATTCATCTATTAGTCAAATTTAACTAATTTGATTTTCGCCCGTATTTTTTTATT
The DNA here is from genome assembly GCA_034509735.1 of Sesamum alatum. Classification (NCBI taxonomy): domain Eukaryota; kingdom Viridiplantae; phylum Streptophyta; class Magnoliopsida; order Lamiales; family Pedaliaceae; genus Sesamum; species Sesamum alatum. Next base: position 26,258,668 of record JACGWO010000005.1, read on the forward strand.
TCCTAAATTGTCAAGTTAAGTTTTGATTAGTCTAATTAATATGAAAAACTCTAACTATTTGGTCAAAATTTCAATACGTAATCAATGCGAATAAAATATGTCATGAAATGATTATATACTATTTAATTTTTTTAGATATTAAATAAATTTAGTGATTGATTTACTAAATTTACTAATTCAATGGTATTAAATTAATGAATACATTAATATTTTGACGCATTGGACTATATCAATACCCATGGGTATTTTACGGTATTAGACCCTATCCATACCTACTCATTTAATTTCATGGGTCTAGGGTAGGGTCTTCTACCCATGAAAGTTATTTTTGGGGTATTGGTAGGGTAATACCCTACCCATTGACAAGCCTAACTCTAGACCTTCGCATTCATCTTCGGAGCACAATTTGCACAATGAATCTTCAATTAACCAGACAGATTGGGTAAGCATCACTTTTGGTCCCTAAACTATGCTATTTATCCATTTTTGGTCCCTCATCTATCCTGCTCATCAGATTTGGTCCCTCAAGTTTAAAGATTCCACCATTTTTGGTCGCTCCGTTAAATTTTTTGTTAAAATTAACAGAACTTTTAAAAAGGAAAAATGCATTTGTTCAAGGGAACTCAAATCTGAGTCTTCACTTTTGAGGTGTTTTGTAAAATTTGGGAGGCTAAAAAATCAAGAACGAACTTGTGGCTCGCTACAACATACTTCATGATAAGTAGATTTCGTGTGAGCAAGAACTTAAGCAGCAGACTCGGCCCAGTGGTATGAGGCTTGTTTTGTTACATCTAAGATTCAAGTTCGAGTTTCCTTGAGCACAAATTAATATTTTTTTTAAGAATTCCGTTAATTTTAATAAAAAATTTAACGGAGGGACCAAAAATGATAAAAACATTAAATTTGAGGGACCAAATCTGATGAGTAGAATACATGAGGGACCAAAAGCGAATAAGTGGCATAGTTTAGGGACCACAAGTGATGTTTCCTCTAGACGGATTTGTCGATTTTGTGGGTTCGTCAATCTAGGGTTTTTGTTCTCTCCCAATTCTCTTTCTTCTCCCAATTCAAACGCCGAGAATGGCCCTAATTTTTTTTACCACAGTCAACAGTCAATTTCGGTCAAAAGGGTATTTTTGTCTTCACAGGCTCCAAAATCGCTTCAATACGCATGAGGGGGCAGCGTACTACATTTTTTGGAACAGAGTGGATTTTTTTTATAATTTATTTATTACAGGGGGTAAATTGTTTTTTACCCTATATATATGTATATATATATGATGTGAGCAAAAAGAGTTCAATCAAGTTGATTTCTTGGACTCGAGCGGGGTGGGGTTGAGTTTCTGCAAGCTAGGGAATGGGGACCTCTAAGAAGAGTGTTAGCACTCCGACACTCAAGTCAGTAAACAGTTGTGGAAGAAATAAGCTTGAATGTAATGAGAAAGTAAAAAAAAAAATCGTGTGAAGGGAGCATAAAGTGTGCTTAGTGTAAACAAAGAGAATAGTTTGTGAGCTTAGAGAGAGCAGAAAAACATTTGTTGAACTTGAGAAGGCAACAAAACCCGTCCCTCCATACCAGCCAAGGGGGCTGGTGTTTATAGAGGAGTTTTCTTGAGAGGGAAGGACTCTTCGTGGCCTTGAACTCTTGGAGGGTCAGTTACCCGACCTTCCTAGATTCCTGCGAGGCAAGGCCTCCTGACAACTAGGAGGTAGTTGGCAGAAATTTTGGATGTCTTCCCAGATTTTCAGGGAGGCGATTGTGGACCTGCCTCCCGGATTCAGAGTAGGTGGTCGCAAGATCCTTGCTCGGATAAGGAAAGAGTTGGATAACTTTATTCATCATTCGTAGACGGGTCACACCCCCTTCTGTGGGCCTTCCTTCTTTGGGCCTTTTTTTTTTGGGGGGGGGGCCTGGTTAGGTTAGGCCTGGTCTTGACTTCCTTCGGGGGGCCCTGATCTGGTCCTTCCTGGGCCTGGTCTTGACTACCTCCGGGGGGCCTGATCCAGTCCTTCCCTGGGCCTGGAGGTACAAATTGGGGCCCATTGGGGGGTACATTATGCCTTGCAATCCTTTGAGCTTGTGCAATTTATTTCTTTCTTTTAGACCATTTAGGCCTCTTTGTGCCAACCATTTTTATGCACATCATTTAGTCCCCTCCACTCTGAGGGGGAGAGATTGCAGTTGATCCCCCTTAGAGTAGGAGTCTTCTAGGGGCCGCAAAGGGGCCTTTGATCCTCAAGACTTTGTTACTTATTAGAGGAGGCGTTTTCTCCTCACAGAGACAAGAGACTGGTCTGAAGAGGGAGTCCTTTATTCTTTTGTGCCTTCTTGCAAAGGAATATTAGCAGCATAGGTATGTATAGGAAGAGAAGAGCTTACTTCGTACCTGGAAAGAGCAGGGTTTTCAGAAGTTGCATGCTCGGAGCAAGGCCTATGTCTCTCCATGGAAGAGGGCTTGTATGCCCCAACGAATGAGAGCTTGTATGCCTCAAGGGATGAGGGCTTATTTGAGAGTGCCTACTCGGTGCAAGACATAGGGACTTTGCCAGAAGAGGAATAAGTGTCCCCCCGAAGTAGGGCTTACGTGCCTGCGTAGAATAGAGCTTATGTACTTCTCCGGAGAAGGACCTAGGTGCCTGCCCGAAGGAGGGCTTGTGTGCCTGTGTGGAACACAGGGCTTTTTGTGCCTGCACGGAATGGAGCTTAAACGTCCCCCGGAGAAGTGCCTAGGTTCCTGCCCGAAGGAGGACTTGGATGCCTCTGCGGAGGAGGGCTTATGTGCCTGTGTGGAAGACAGGGATTTTTTACTCCTTTTTGCGAGACGATGGTGCCTGCTTGAAGCAGGCTTGTCTTAATGAATGCCAGCAGGGCTTTATACATGTCTTCTTGCCAAGAGCAAAAAATATAAGTGTAGATATCTGCATTTGAGAATTCTTTCCAACAAATAGAGTTACTCGTGAAAGTAATATTTTGCACAAAGAAGGGTTCAACCTATTTGACAATATCTTGTCTTGAGGGGGTCCTGCTCGGACGTAGGACTTATTTTTTAAAGGGTTCCTGCTTGGGAGGGTAGGAAAATGTCCTTCCGAGGGATCCTGCTTGGGGGCAGGATTTATGCTTGGGGTGGCTCCTGCCGGGGGACAGGAAAATGTCTCTGAGAAGGCTCCTGCCTGGGCAAGACTTATTGTGCCTCCATGGAGGAGGGTTTATTCCTCGAGGGCTGCATGGAGTAAGGTCTCGCCCTCTTGTTCATTACATTTTTCACCAAAGACTTTGTTCTTATACTCCCTAGCCTCCTCTAAGTTAATGTATTTTTGGGTTCGGGCTAGGAGATTGTCAAAATTGAGAGCAGGCTTCTTTGCTAAGGACTTGAAAAAATCCCCATCTTGCAATCCCTGCGTAAACGCACAAGTTAATACCTCATAGGGGGCAGAAGGGACCTCTAGGGTCACTAAGTTAAAACGTTGGAGATACTCCCTCAATGATTCTTCTTCTTCTTGTTGTATTAAAAAAAATGCTCATGGTCGTCTTCTAGCGTCATTTACTATTGGCAAATTGATGTAGAAAGAGAGAGCGGAATTCTCCAAGTGATCGAATTGATCCCGTGGGTAATTCATTGAACCACTGTTGAGCGAAAGTGGTGACGAACACGCGACATTTGATTCCGTCTGGATATCTGTGCAGGAGAGCTGCATTTTCGAACTGGGACAAGTGTTCTTGTGGGTCGTTAGTCCCATCATACTCCGCAATAGCTGGTGTTCAGCAATTGAGAGAGAGGTCGTCTGCCATGAGCTCCTCACTAAAAGGGATGCCGCCTTGGGCCTCCAACAGGATTCCCATGATCCTATGCTGAACATCCTGCAAAATCTTATGCAAACGCTCTAGTTGAGCCTCCCAATGAGGGGGAGCTTCACTCTGCGTTAGGGGGGGGGGGGGGAGGGGGGAGGAGTTGGACACCCCTCGGGGAGCATTGGGGCCTCCGTTCAGAGGGAGCCCGCCTTCTTCTGGACCTTCCGCTGCTAGGGGGGCTCCTTGAGGCATGGGAGCCATAGCCGCCTAAGGTGCTGCAGTTAACACAGCCAGCTACGTCCGGATGGCTGATGTGATCATCTGTTGAATAGTTGCCAACAACACTGGGGATAGCCTCTTAGAAGAGGTATCTGAGGAGGTTCTATCGCGTGGAGGGCCTGATAGTGGATCTGGGGGACCTCGACGGGGGCCTCGGCAGCTAGAGGGGCTACTAGAGGCTTCGGGGCCATAGACATCAAAGGTGCAGAGGTTGCCGCTGCCAATTGCGTTCATACGGTGGAGGTAATCATTTATTGGATAGCCGCCATCAGTCTTGGGGACAACCTATCAAAGGAGGTGTCCGAGGGGGTACTGTCCCGCGTGGGGTCTGACAGCGGTTTGGATGAACCAGAAAGTTCGTCCCCAGCATGCCCGAGGGGGTTAGCGGGGCACCCCCACCACCTGCAACACTGGAGGGTGGCGGCTCCGGCCGTCTTCTACTTGTCTAGCCCGCTGTTAGGGGTTTCTATTGTCCTCACGTCTTAGTTCTGTGTGCCCACAGACGACGCCAATTGATGTGAGCAAAAAGAGCTCAATCAAGTTGATTTCTTGGACTCGAGCGGAGTGGGCTTGAGTTTCTTCAAGCTAGGGAAAGGGGACCTGCAAGAAGAGCGTTAACACTTCGACGCTCAAGTCAGTAAACAGTTGTGGAAGAAATAAGCTTCAATGTAATGAGAAAGTAAAAAGAAATCGTGTAAAGTGAGCATAAAGTGTACTTAGTGTAAACAGAGAGAAGAGCTTGTGAGGTTAGCGAGTAGAAAAACGTTGTTGAACTTGAGAAGGCAGCAAAACCCATCCCCCAATACCAGCCAAGGGAGCTGGTATTTATAGAGGAGTTTTCTTGAGCGGGAAGGACTCTTCGTGGCCTTGAACTCTTGGAGCTCAGTTACCCGACCTTCCTAGAGTCTTGAGGGGCAAGGCCTCTTGACAAGTAGGAAGTAGTTGGCAGGAATCTTGGATGTCTTCCTAGATTTTCAAAGAGGCGGTTGTGGACTCCCCCCTCCCCCCGGATTCGGAGGAGGTGGTCGCAGGATCCTTGTTTGGATAAGGAAAGGATTGGATAACCTTATCCTTCCTTCGTAGCCGGGTCAGACTCTCTTCTGTGGGCCTCCCTTATGCGGCCCTTCCTTCCCTGGGCCTTCTTTCTGGATGGGCTTGGTTAGGTTAGGTTGGTCTTGACTTACTTCGGGGGGGCCTGGTCCGATCCTTCCTGGGTCTGGTCTTGACTACCTTCGGAGGGCCTGATCCGGTCCTTCCCTGGGCTTGGAGGTATAAATTGGATCCCCTTGGGAGGTACTTTATGCATTGCATTCTTTTGGACTTGTGCGATCTATTTCTTTCTTTTAGACCATTTGAGCATCTTTGGGCTAGTCATTTTTATGCACATCAATATATATCATATATAAATAATATATGGTTAATTAGTTATATATATAATTAATTATATATTTAGCTTTCTCTCTTTTTATTTACTTGTTTTTTTTTTTTTTTTAAATTCAATTAACCAAATCGAAGCAAGAAAGTTCTGTAAGTTGCCGATAAACCGACTAATTTGATTCGTTATTTGGTATGCAAGTTCGACGTACCAACCTTTTGATTCGATTCGATTCGATTTGATTTTACCGGATGCACACCCTTAGTAACTAAAGTAGAGACTAAGCCAACAGCCATACACCATACATTAACTTGTGCGAATAATCTGCAATAATTCCATAAGAAAAAAGAATCATCTGCAGCAAAGTACAGTTGCTACAAGAGAACCTAGTTACAGACATGTTAGTAAAATTTAGAATGTTTCTCTCAGACAGACAAAAAACATTAACCTACACACATATATATCTGCTGGTCAAACATATACAAGGGCCATTGCAGTGCGTGGCCGAGATGTGCAGAAGAATGTACTGTTACATACAAAAAATGGCATATACACGTACTAGAGTCGACCTTTTCCGCCTTCAAGACGACGAGCTATGTGGCGGGCTTGAGGAATCAGCACGCCCCATTCGCTTCTTCCTGTATCTCCATGCAACTTGAATCCGTCTAGCTGCAATTCCTCGCCAGTAAGGCGATTCGTACCTGCAACCGAAAAAGGTTGTGTACCATTTACGTGTGATTGCGCAGTTTGTGCATGGATCTAAGAGATGGAAATTACCTTATGGCACCTTGAACACGCGGACTTCTCAAGAATCGTGCGAAAAGACTGGTCACTTCTTCAAGATCCACAGCTCGCAGAACAAAGGCCTCGACGTTTGTTACACATCTAACCAGCCTGTTGCTCAGCAATCTGTGTCCGGGAATCCTGATTCTCTTACCATCTGGAAAATAGGAGTAGGCAATGCTTATTGTTCATGTAATAAGAGATTGGTGAGATTATAAGATGAAATGGTACATGTTTTATGTACATTATGGTACACAGTAGAGTGAGTACTAGATTAGACGTGAACCTAGCATTTCACTGATTTTTCTTACATGGGCCGGGTGTGAAAATACCAAACAGTGCAGATCATGCCACGTCAGCATACTGCGAGTCTTGCTGCTCGTGTGACTTAATTCTTACCTTATGGTTGTACAAGACAAAATCCCATTTCACCTGATGAAACCTTGTCATAAGGACAAGATGCTTCGTTTTCTATCCAGACGGACAATGATGTTTCCTTTTGACATTTTGTCAAACTTTTATTGAACGATTTGAAATGAAGTTGGTATTGCATTGTTAGAGGTTACACGTAAAGCAAACGAGAAAAATACTAAAAACGCGTCGTCTGCAGTCGTACCTTTATTTATCGAAGAATGTTCAAGGCACCAGGTGAGAAGTTCTTCTCCACAAGCATCACCTTCGGACAAAGGAACAACAATCTGATCTTCCCCAATGCTCTCCATCTTTCCTCGAATTATAAAAACCATTTTATCAACAAGACCGCCACGAAATAAGATTTTACTGCCTTTGATGTATGTTTTTGTTCGCAGCCTCTCGCATATAGCATCCATAATAGGTTCATCCAACAGCTGAAAAATTCGGACCTGTATTTACAGAACAAACGAAATTCATCACAGCAAATATTAAAGATACTGTCTGAAAGATAGCAAAGATTTGTTTAGTAATGTTATTGTCTTCCTTCTGTTTAATGTGGTCCGAACGACATGCTGATCCTCTGTACAAGAACATTAATTCACAGTACTAACTGTCTTGATAAAACTTACTTTCTTGACGAATTTAAAGAGATGACGCCTTATATCTCGTTGAAGGTCTTCTGGTAAATTCTCCATCAGCATTTCCTCGTTTACTCCTCTAGTGGCCGCCCAATTAAAGCGTTCTGAGTCTCGAACTTGCCTGCATGTAAAAGGCACCATACACACACACAAAGAGACGAGGACAAGCTCTTAGACAGAAACAGCTACCAAAGAGGTACTACGTAGAAACAAACAATCCTTAATTCCAACAGAAATAGAAATGATCTTATGGGACCTTCTTAGTTGTTCAGGCAAGCGACGATGGCTCATCCACTGCTCAACATCACGACGTCTCAAAGACATTTCGAGCCTCCTGAGAACGAATATAAGCTTTCCATTGGTGGATAAAGTAGAAAAAACGTAAAGTCCAGCAAATGTGATGTGAATGAATGAACTGCAAAGAGAAGTCACATGTACAGATTGAGGAGTAAAGTCGTACCTGCGTCCAAGAGCCTGGAGAAAATTCTGCATATTTCCGATGAGCAGAGCGAAAAGCAGGAGACCGATGCCTATGATGGCCATCGTGAAAAGAACTTCCGACTCATAATAGCTCGGAACTTGATTCCCAGCCAGAGTACTAATTTGCTGGAAAACAACCACAAGATGGATTTGTGTGAGTCAGAATATAAAGAAAAGTTCGATATTTAACTAATCGTGTTACAGGCAAACTCAGATGGTTCAAAAATCTGTTTTCAAGGCAAATGACAGAACTGGAATCATGCTACAATCGAGAATCCTTAAACTAAAAAGTCATTGTATCTTGCACTATTGTCTGTTACAAAGGAATAACTTTCTTGACAGTTTCTTTAAAATTTCTACAGAGCAGCCTCAAACTAGGTTTCAGGCTTTCATTCTTTTCTCAAAGTACAATAAAGACCTGGAATTGGATCAAAAAATGTTGTAAGAATTTAGGGGTACCACATAAAAGTACCTGGAATCCCCAAAACAACGAGTACACGTATTTCGTCACTAAACTTTTGTGGGTGGTCAGATTGACAGCATTTTCATAAATTCCAAAGTCGAAGCCATCTTTCCCGAAACAAGCAGTTGCATTCTCATTGTGCTTCCAAAGCTCCCATGTTGGATCATTCTCAAACCTCCGATAATCATTTCCATGCCCGCAGTCGATGAATTCCATACACCTTGTAATGTTGCTGTAGTGACAGGCATCTCGAAAGCATTGATTGACTCTCTTGACACAAGTAAATTAAGCAATAAGTCGCCATGCAACGTCATTAAAAGGACACCATGATGTTGTTCTTGACATATTGAAACATAAGACCAACAAGATAATGTTTAAGAAAAAGACCGACCTGGAGGCCTAAGAGATACCAGCATGAGCCGACCACATGGCCAGCCAAAACGAAGGTGAAGAGATTGACGAAAAAATTTGACCATGCCGACTCAAAAATGAAGGCAGTCGGGGAAAAACCAGCAACCAAAGGGAAGAACCTGCACAGCCTAGGAATATACTGAACAAGAATGGCTGCCCGTAGAAGATTTTTCGCATAATTGGCACCAGATGCTCCCATGGAATCTGGTAAGATCATTAATATGATAATCTACAGAAATCAAATAACATAGTTTCAGTAGCTTTCGTTATAGCGAACTACTATTTGACCTCTTAATATAACTCATGAGATCAAGAAAGAGGAACACCAAATCGTGATCCGTTGAGACAAAGCAATAAACAACAGAAGCCCTATTAGAAGTTGAGTATAATAAGGCAGGTGATGTGAACAAATTGGTATGTGATTTTTGTTGAGCTGATAACGTGCCCCAGTGTTAATAAATCGTGGAAAAAGAGTCCCATGCGGCGGAAGGGTAACAACAGGACAGATAGTTTACCTGCGGCAGGGGCAGTACAATTAAGAAATCAAAGATAAAATATCCAAAAAGATAATGCCGAGCAATCTCTTTAGGGTCATCAACTAAATCTCCAGCTCCCATAACTGTAGACTCAGGAGCAACATAAGCCATCCTGAACTGCAAAACGACGATGTATCTTCACTTGTAAAAGACGTGCAGAAAACAGAAACAAGCATCACACATTATTTTTTAGTGCTCCGTGTGCTTTTGTCAAACTGAAATAGCTTTGTGTCCATATTCTCAAATTTATCATGCTTAAGGTACAAAACAACACCAAAAAGTTCGTTTAATGATAATTGTAAAGAAAAGTTGAGCTTGTTAATGGGCGAATAGACAAGTATCATCACATAGTATGAGTATCCTTTCACATGGTGTTACAGTGTGCTCCACCAGAGAAGAACAGAGTAAAAGATTCTTTTTTTTCATCCTCTTCGTAGTATGAAATGGAATGAGTGAGCACATGTACCTGAAGGAGAATATGGATCACGTAAATGAAGTCAGTCATGCTCCTCAAGGCGACAATTGTTGTTGTCAAGGGCCAATTTAACTCTATGCACTTGTTATCCTGTGAAAAAATTATGACATATAACTGAGACGAGAGTTCGTTAATCAACTCTTTTATTTATATAGGAAGGTTTATGCAGCAACTTCATGGATGAGGACTAACAAACGTTAATAGCATCTCATCAGTTACGAAGAAATATAGGTAACTAAAGAAGGAACTTGCATATACCATGTTCGGAAGCAAGTCATATAAGCATCATAATGTATTTTAGAGTGCAAAGTGCAGGAGTTTTGTAAATATCTTCCTAAAATTCCTAGTTTTATTGAACTAGGCCTCATTGAGCTATCTGATTAGTTATTATTCTCAACTAGGACTTAATGAAAAGACTTCATTTGATGACAATTTGTGATATGATTTTCTCAACTATTCCATTCTTAAGTAAACACAAGCATCTAAGGAATAAGTATACTTATGAGAAGACAAGAATGAAAGAAGAAAACGAAGAACAACCTAGTATAAGAAGCTTACCCGCTGCACATATAGCAGAAAGAAGAACAAAGGGTCTAAACATACTGCAAACAAGCAAGAAATCATGAAGAACTTGTTCCATTTTTGAACCACTTTTGCGTGAGGATTCATAACTCCAGGGATATAAGGAAGCATAAAAGAACACATTCTCTTTGCCCAACCTTTTGCATCTCCGTAAAGCATATTATGAAACTGCAAAAAGGGTGCAGGAAATAAAAAAGTAGTATGAGTGCATAGACTGAATTTGCATGTACAAGGAGTATCTCGGCAGCTGAAATATTAGGAACGTCTAGGCAGCAAGAAACGCCTGATGGAATTGGCTCAGAAACAACAAATTATTACAATGATAATAAAATTAGTTAATGAGATTTACTAAATTATTTTCTCTCGGAAAAACTTGCCTCCGGAACTTATTAAACCTCAGAATTTAGAATAGTAGAAAAACTGTCCTGAAAACCATTTATACATCGAGAAAAGGAAAAAGAAAGAATGGAGATATACAATTTGCTGGTTATCCATCCCAAACAACAAAACAGAACAATCTTATTACCAAGCATGTAGGGATATTGGAAATTGCGTTAAATGTCAAATGTATGGTCAGCAAGCATGACCGAGCAGGCGCTTTGAAAGCCTCTTGTTATTATATCATCCATCTCACACATATATTCATTTTGGGCAAAATCTACTCAAGTTATTCATGTCATGGATGATCGTGTGAACTGCTTCAATATAGTAGTAGAAAAAACACGACGACGCGATAAACCACTAAAAGAGGAGGGTTAAAATGATTAACTGCAAGATGGCTTAATTCATAGAAGTTGAAACAGCATAAGTACAAGAATATAGATGTAATAAACAGCGACAAGCCCATCCTCAAAAACCAAACAAAGAATTTTTAACATTGTGATGCTTGTGAAACTTGTAATATAAAGGAGAATAGCTGGCACAAGTAGAATACCTTTGCATCAAATATCTCAGATGTTCTTGAATGCTTCTGGCGCCCCTTAACATCGTAATATGTTGGGCAAGTTGTGCAGTATGGATCATTGCACATTCCCAGTTGCCCAGACTTCAAAAGATGTTCATTTTTGCCCCCATTGTCGCTCACTGGCCAACCGTTATTTTCTGCCCGATCAATTGAAGGACGCTGAAAGATGGACTCATGGTTGCGGTTAACATATAAAGGACCACTCGTCCGTACAAAGGTAGTCGAACGCCATTCATTTCTCAATGGACCAGTGAAACCGACAAGGTGGTGCTCATTTTCAGAGGACTCCAGGGAGGTCATGGGGATAGACATTGATGCACTCCTAGTCCTTGTTGAAAACCGCCTGCTTGTAGAGTCATTACGATCATCTGCTTGCAAGTATGTGGCCGATAGCATAGGTATCTCATCTCTTTCAGAAGCATCCATTCCCCTGATGCACCTGCAAGCAAGATAGACTTTTCCAGCAAAACTTTTTAGCTGTTCATAAACTCAAAGTAGAATCCCTGGAAGTTCCACCTTTAAGTAACTTTCCACATTTTAACTTCATGAAAAATACTATTATCACTATTTTGGACCAAAATATAGATAATTCATTTATTTTCCAGAAACAAGATTGATGTGCTTTTTCCCTCAGTATACTCTTTGAATCTTCAGCACTCCCTTTCTCTCTTCATCACTTGTTATTCCCTTTCCATGTTGAGTCTTTGAGACCCCATGACAAAGAGCATAAACTCCGGTTGTTCCCACAATTTGCTAGTGATAAATTTTGCAATCTTCTCCACTTTTTTGATATTTCAACATCCAATATATTTCACTTTTACTCATAAAAGCCTAATGGAATCATGTGTTCTTTAGAAACTGAACAAAAGCAGCATTCAAGTCACTGTAGCATCAGCAACACACGTACGTTGGAAACAACACATAGATCTCACTGTACTTATAGGCACGAAATTAACAAGAGTAGGAAAAACAAACTCCAAGGAATATAATATCATGCAAGAAAAACAAACAACTCCAATTCCCACAAAAACACCACCCTTTTGTATAGTGATGATCACCAAAAAGAAGAACAAGATAACGGAAAAGAACCCTGTAAAGAATTTGTGCAAACCTTCTTAGCAAGTTGAGCAGAGAAAGAAAATCCGATTACCACAGCCGAGCATTCAAGAAACCATTCTTTAAATAATGAAGATGGCGATATAGCTAATAAATGAAATGAAGAAATCTTAAGAATCTGTAGCTGTAGGGAGAAAGGCCAAGACTTTTGGAGTGTGTGTGTGTGTGAAAATGAGTTGTAGATAATTCGCACGAGGAAGACCCGCAAAGAGACTTAGACCAGCAAAATACGTAATAGACTTTCCAACCAAGTTTGCCAACTCCCAAGGTGGGGTGACGGAGAAAGGAAAAGGAACAGGGAAACACAATCACACACACATCTCTGTGTGTGTGTTTTCCCTGTGCAACAGAGACGGTTCTTGTTGTTGTCGCTGTTGAACTGGAATGAGTGCGATTATATGGCCTGTAAGTATCGTTAGGATTGGTGGGGTGGAGCCTCACTTTATCTTTTTTTCTTCTTGGAGTTATCACTTTAATGTTCACTTTTCAGAGAGCCAGCCTTTTAAGTTTTAACAAAGTTCAATTTTAACGGGGTCTACAATGTTTGTCGTATTGTCTGTTGACTTCCCCAAAAAGTCTTAGTCTTTTTATGTTTTTGCTTTTTATTTCTTTTTGGCCCCCAAATTTTTGTTGTTTGTCAGTTGGAATTCAGGTCAGGATTTTTCTTTTCTTTAATGGGTTTTGTTGATGTTGTACCACACAAATGTAGATAGCCATTTTAGGGTTTTTTGATAAAGGTAAAGATATTATACTTGATCCTAATGTTCTTGTACATTCTTTAGGGGTGATGTAAGGTTTGCAAAATAAGATCGTATTAGGGCCAAGCAGGAGGGGTCTTTGGCGTAGGCATTTCGACGATCAAGTTAGTATGTGAAGGTATCAGAAGAGATAAGAGAGTTGGGGAGGCAAAAGTTATACCTGTCGGTGGAGTGTCTATATTTATAGATGATGGTGGACTGTACAATTACATGTGCGCCCTAGATCAGATATTAGATCAATGGCTTGCAATGGGCCGGCATATGCGCGGCAACAGTGACAAGCGGTGGTCGAGGCGGACGAAAGCTGCACCACTGTCAAAAGTAGCTAGTACAGTGACAGTGAAGGACGACTGTCCTGTTCGCCAAGTATGAGGTCTCTGCAATATCTTTGGACTTAGGTAAATTGTCGACAATATTCTTGGGTTGATCTTAAGCTGACGAGCCCCTACTAGGGGTCCATCTAGAGCCTTTCTCATAGAGGTCTTTGGATTGAGTTCCTTAACATGCCCCTAAATCTATCCTGGGTATTTCTTGAATATCCCTAGATCAGAAGTCCCCCCACTTATCAAGGTTTGAGAATCAAGGCTTGGCTAGAGGAGTCAAGGTGACTTTCAGGATGTCTTTAAGTTTATTACCCTTGGGAGGTCTCTCTGGACCCTATAACTTAGTAAAGTTTTGGTTCCAGACTCGCTCTGACGTCAGCAATACTTAATAATTTAAAACTTTTCCACGTCACAGAGTGACTCTTGCACGTCACTAGTCACATCCGTCCAAGTGTCAGCATTTGACGCTTATGGCAGGATTGCACCCAATAGGAATTAATTAAAGCAGGCGTCTCGGTTCTGGCGCTCAATCGGACACTTAAATGCCCTGTTCTTAATACATAGCGACTTTCCATATCCTTTCCTCATTTTGCTCTCCTTCTACTGAAATTGCGTTCATCTCATCATCTTCAAGTTGAATCCTGGAACAGGTTCGTGATCTCTTCCTCTATTCCTGGTAATCTGTTATTTTGTTTGTTAGAATAGGTGACCAGAAAGCCAATTGGATTGGTGGTTTTGGGTACTATTTAGCAATCTTTATTAAAATAATATTGACTTGATGAATATAGTAATTATTCATCCTTGGAACTATGTGTTGGCTGTGCTTACTAATTACGTTAAAAGGGATTTTAACGTTACAAGACATGCCCACAGACCAATTGGATAACCCATGTAGTTGAGTTGCGCATTGGATAGCAGTTACGAAACCAACTTATGAGGGTTGGTCTGAAATGTTCTAAGTCGAGGACCTTGAGACAGGGCATCGAGGGTCTTATAGAGACTTGCACTAAGGATTGCATTTATTGGATGAGTGTCGTGTTTCATTGGCGACAGACGTTGGATGTCTATGCAATATTAGTGGGTTAGTTGACAAGGGTACCAGCTGACTGAACTGACTCGCGGGAATCGTCATATGGAAGCCTTCAAGGCTTGGTCGGTATGACTGAAATTCCTGAATCCGATAGTACAAGATTCGTCCTCGGACTTGAGGAATCATGGCAGTCACATGCATATAATGGTTGTATCTAGGATCTGGCAAGAGATGTTCGTATCCGGGATACGTTCATTATAAGCCTTATCCAGTGCAATTGAAATCTGTATTGAGGACGGTGGATTCCAAGATAGGATCCATCACCTGTCAGTATATGACAGTCGAGTTTCCTATGCGCTCTGAGACAGTTTAAGCTCTTTAAGTCTGTGGCCACAATGATTGGTCGAGTAGGAATGGTTTCCTACGTCGATCAATAGAGCAAGCGTGTCTCGAGTTATTGAGCATAGTTGTGTAGTTCAGGATGGGAACCGATGCCCAATTCCATGCCCTAAACTTAGACTGGGAGACGGATGATGGAAGGACCGTACTCGTATGGAAATCAGGAGCCTACATGTTCATACCAACATTTACCTACTCTCTAGTGTCATGGACCGTTGCTAGACGGCCACCCATGGTGACGGGCGTTTTCCGATCAATGGTTAATTGAAAAACAGTTAATTAAATTGGATTTAATTGACCAATTGTGTTAGACACAAGCCCAAGTCTAGCTGTGGGTGAACCTAAAGAGTGACACACAAATCACTATGGAATTGGTAGAATTAATTCAGAATTAATTCTAGAAGAAGCGGATTAATTTAATTGATTAAATTAATTCAAGGAGAAAAATAAATGATTGGATCATTTATTGGGAAATTCATTTGATGGATGGTCCAATAATTAATTAATTGGATTAGTTAATTTTTGGACATAGAACCTATAAATTAATTGGATTAAATTTATCGGGTTTGGCTTAATTAATTGATTGGATCAATTAATTAGAGTTTGGACTTATGTTTATTTAATTGGATTAAATAAAGTTGTGGGCTTCAATTGGATTGATATTAATTGGATTAATTAATGCCCGATGGATTTTGTTTGGATTTAATTTAATTAGATTCAATAAAAGTCTAAGACTAATAGTCCTAGTCCATGAAAAAATGCAATTTATAGCAAGTGAAGGAGGAACTAAAATCTTCCACATGTGAGGCACATGTGACCAGCCATTATATGATTTTATGGGTGGTTTATTTGCTATAATGGTGCATAGTTATGTAGATAGTGGGGTGTGTATGTAGGTTGCTTTGGAAGTTAACAATAGAAGTTGAATTTTGAATTCAACAATTCTATATACACAAAACTATTCACATAACCTGTGTGACATGCACTTGCACGAATTTTTACTCTCCAAAATCTCTTCAAATTTTCTCCTTTTGTGTTCATACCTTTTGAAAAGGATTGAACAACAGAATATTCCAAAATCACTAATCAATAGTGTTATTTTGGAATTGTTTTTCTTCACTTCTCTACTACTATCTAGCAATAGCTTAGAGAACTCTTCCATGGTGTGGTGTGGACAAATTAGAGGAATTCTAATTTGGATCCTCAAGTGAACGGAAAGGATAAACGGAAAGGGAACAACGCTAGAAACCGGTTCTATGTGCAACGAACATAAGGTTGGTTTTCATTTACGTTACATGTATCTTTTTGTTTACTTTCTTTATCCACTTGTCCAACATCTTTTTCTCTTAATTTATGCTTTGACATACACCGAACACCCGAGAACTTCAATGGGAACACCCCTTTAAACTCGTTTTAAATTATGCATTAAATTCACGTTTTTATGATGAGGTCTCGGTCTTAATAAACTATAACTCTCACTTGGATGGTCTAAGTAAATATTAGGCCCAAAATGAAATTAAAATCAAATGGTTTGATTATTCCAAGCTATCCATCCATAGTAATGTAGTGAGGAAGCTACTTTCACCCATTCGTGGTCGCACGAGTCGTGGCACGTTTGGAATAGAAGAAAGCTGTATTGTTGTTGTGAAAGAATGGAATATGCTTTTATTTCCCTATCTCACGAGTCGTGGGGGGCGATAGTTGAGATATTCATTTGGTTGATGGGTCGGGCCTGACGCTAAGTAACATGATTCGCTTGGAGTCCTTGGTATCATGTGAAAAGGCAAGGCAAAATATATTGAGGATCTCATTAGATGATAATGGTATTGGATGCCTCCCACAAAGCCTTTTCCATGTGAATCGTAAAAGCGGGGCATGGAGAATTGCATTTGTGGACTCCAAGCCCACTAGAAAATGGTTTTCTGAAAAACCCCATTTAAGAGTGGTGGGCTTTTTGAAGAAATAGTGGGAGGGGTTAATGACTAAATACCAAGTTTTAACTTGAACTCAATATTATAATAATCTACTAATTATTTGCTTTACATTTTCAAAGTAGATGTCTAAGAATCCACTCGCTGTAATTCTTGAGACTAACAAATTTGATGGAACAAACTATAATGATTGGCTGCGAAATCTGAGGATTGTCCTCGATTTTGAAAACCAGGCTTACGTTCTGGATAAAGCCTCTTCCTGGGGTCTTGCTGGAGGGGTCCTCGTCAGAAGAGCGTTTGACGTTCAATGACTGGCAAGAGGACAATCGCAAGGTCCGCAGCATCATACTGGCATCCATGACTAATGAGATCCAGAAACATTATGATCGACTGGATGATGTCAGCTCGATAATGCTCCGCATGAAAGACGTTTATGCGGTACCGGACCGACATATTAGATATGCTGCGACGAAGGCATTTTTCGGAGCTAAGATGACAGAAGGGTCGTCTGTACACCAGCATGGAGTGATGATGCTATCCCCAGTGGAGAAGCTAAAAGACCTCTGAGCTGATCTTGGAAAAGAGACGTACATCGACACGATCCTTCAGTCTCCTCCTCTCTCTTATGACTTGTTTATCGTTAACTACAACATGAATAGGCTTGAAAAAGACCTTCATGAGTTGATAAATATGTTGGTCCAGTATGAGGCAACGATTGAAAAGTTTGCGCCATCTGTGTTGGTTGGGGATGCTTCGATCTCAAGAGCGAAAGGCAAAGGGGCCGGACGCTGGAGGAGGAATAAGGGTAAGACAGAATTAGCTGCTGCAACCGCTCAAAGCGGTCCTGTTGCCATGCTAGGCATGTGCAAAGGAAAGAGGAAGGCGGTTCGGTAGTCAAGGATTACAAAAGATGTTTGCACATATTGTCGTGAAAAGGGGCATTGGAAGAGGGAGTGTCCTAAACTCCTCTCCAACCAAGGTATATTTGATTTGAGCTTTAATATGATTACTATTCTACTTCTTGGGTATTGGATACCAGCTGTAGAGCTCATATTTGCAAATGGTTTGCAAGTGATGGAAAGGAGTAGAAGGCTAAGACGAAGATGGTTCTAAAGCTAAGCGATGGCATGGTTGTTGCTGTAAAAGCTATAGGACCAGTTAGACTTAGTCATTAGTGATCATGTTAGGATAGAGTTGATAGGTCACAATTATGTAACCTAGCATGATCAAATTATGTTTTCTATTGTTGGACAATTAGGATTACATGTTTTTGATCAATAAAAGTTTTTTTATTTGACGAAGAATAGTTATTCTTGTCTTTTATTTGACAAAGAATGGTTATTCTTGTCTGCTAGGTTGTTTGCATAATTGTTTCAATACTATCCCATAATTAGATTATGAATGCTAAAAAAAAAGGTAAAATGGATAATCAAGAAAAACTCACAGATTTGGCATGCAAAGCTAGGTCACATTCCTCTGGATAGGATAAGGAGGTCAGTAGATTCAAGGAATCTAGAAATAGACAATTTGAGCCTGCTAGCTTGCAAGTCCTTCCTGAGCAGGAAGAAGACAAAGAAGCTCTTTGTAGGACAAAATATGCTTGCTAGTGGTCTATTGAAATGGATCCAGTTAGATATCTATGGGTCACTAAATACACAAGACCAGTAGAGGGTTCACAAGTCTAAGGACCTTTGGAAGGTTCAGGGAATTATATTTGAAATGGGAACTAAACTGGTTGCAAAATTAACCTTCGATTAGCGAGTGGAGTGTATTTAGTGGGAGTTCTTAATGTATCTAAATGGGAATGGAATTCTCACTCAGTGGAATTCTTCCTAGAATGCCACAATTAAACGGCGTCTCTGATAAGGGAGGAATCAAACCTTGTCGGACATGGTTCGATCGGTATTTCATTGAACTACCTTGGCCTATCTGGGCGTGTTCTTAAGACAGTAGCCAAGTTGTAAAACATGGCACTTTCTAAAGATCGTGGCCCAGACGCCATATTGGATATGACATAGCAAGAATGTATCCTACAAAGTACTTGAGTATGTGGGATGGTCTTGCATACATCAAGTGACTAGTGGGAGGCAAACTAGGTTTTTCACAGGTTCATGTGTTGTCCTAAGGAAAATTGGATTTCAGAGGATAACCAGTGTGAAGAGTAGCTCCTTGAGGAATCAAGTAGAGCGACACCTCAGTACGATATAGCAAACATCATTTGAAATCAAGTTCTCACTGACTATATTCTAATCCTCCTGAGGACGACCAGGATATCTTATATACGTGAGGTACAGGTTTATGGGTCAGTCCAGTCAATTGGATTATAATCTAAAAGACATAAGGAGAAGAAATGTTGGACATTGGATCGAATCAATGGCTTAGAGCCATGTGATTCGACATGGAATTCAAGCTAGATTTGAAACTGCATGTAACTGGAATATTCATTTTGATGAGTTCATACGGGGTATGACTCGATCAGTAACGAGCTTGAGGGTCAGTGGGAGTTTGGTTGTGTTCCTAGTGTTTAAAGTGTGTAACACCTTGTTCATTTGGAATGAATTTAAGATGTTAGGAAACTCTTAAACACGAACGTTGTTCACGCAATTCTCCATGAAAGGAAATGGATTCCTTGTTAGAATAGGTGACCCGAAAGCCAATATGTTTGGTGATTTGTAACCTATTATACAACTCGATGTAAATGTAATATTATTATGTGATGAATAAAATGAGTATTCGTTACTTCTGGTGCTTACTTTGTTGCGCTCATTTTACATTTATTAAAACAGTGTTTAACTTATATAGCAACAAAGCCCACAGACCATGGATAACAACTCGTGCAGTTGGGCCACGCATTGGATGGTGGTCATGAAAACAACTGATTAGGAGTTGGGTCTGAAACGTTCCAAGTCGAGGACCTCGAGACAGGGCATCGAGAGTCCTATTGAGACTTGCGTCAAGAGTCGTGTTCATTGGATGAGTGTCGTGTTTCATCGGCGACAGGCGTGGGATGCCTACACGATCTCGATGGGTTGGTCGAATGGGGTTGAGCCGACTGGACTGACTCGCGGGGATCATCATATGGAAGCCTTGGAGGCTTGGTCGGTATGATTGGATTTTCCCGATTCCGATAGTACGGGAGTAAACCTCAGACTTGAGGAATCATGGCAGTCGCGTGCACAGGACGACTGTATCTTAGATCTAGCGAGAGGTAATCATTTTGTAAAATGATCATCATAAAAGCTTTGTCCAGTGCAGTCAGAATGTGTAGCGAGGACGGTGGATTCCAAGAAGATGATCCGTCCCCTGTTAATATGTGACAGAGATATCTCCTATGCACTCGGAGCACGTTCATGCTGTTTAAAGTTGTGGCCACAGTAGTTGGTTGAACAGGGAATGATTTCCTGTGTCGACGCAATGAAGCATACGTGGTCTCGAGTATTAAGCATAGATGCCTAGTCAAGGATGGGAACCGACGCCCAATTCCATACCCTAGACTAAGGCCGCGAGACAGTAGACGGAAGGATCGTACCCGTACGGAATCGGCGCCTAAATATTCACGCCAATTCACCTAGTCTCTAGTGCCATGGACCGTTGCTAGACGGCCACCCATGGTAACGGGCCCTTGTGGGACACGGGCCCAAGTCTAGCTGTGGGTGAATCTAAAGGGTCACACACAAATCACCGAGGAGGTTGAGAGATTGACTTGGAGTCGATCTCGAAAGATAAATAAGTAATTGGATTACTTAAGGGAAAGTCCATGGGATGGACGGACCGATATTGTATCGGGCCTTCATTTAATCGGTAAATTGGATTTTCGATTAAATATGGAAAGTTGAGACATTGGATCTTTTAATTGGATTAAAAGATCAACGAGAATAATTTAAATGGACATTAAATTGGATTTAATGTTGGGTTCTTCGTAATTGGATTACGATAAAACCCGGTCCATTAAATTTTACCCGAGAGGAGAAATAATTCCTATTTTGGAATAGGAAGAAGTTGGACTTCTTCCCCTAATTAAACATGGCCGAGATGCTCCCTTGGAGGAAGCAAAATCAGCCATGTTTCATGCTAGGTGGTATGTTGACTTATCTCTTTTGGAAATAGACAAATCAACTTCAATCAAGCTCTTCCCTTTTGGTATGATTTGATCATACCATATATTTTGGTAAGCTTGATTGAAGAATTGATGGTGATTGATTGGAATGAATCTAGACATCCTTGGATGAACCTAGACACATTCCAATAATCACATTAATTATGTATATATATTAGAATATACAACACCAAGCATAAGTGATTCATTATTCATCTTTTTCTAGGAAAAAGAAGAAGAGAAAATCAGCTCTCCTCTCCCTCTCAACTCTCGGTTTTCACTCCCCCTCTCTACTAGTGTTCTTCACTTGATTTTGAATCAAGAAGAAGAACAAAGTAGGTTTAAGAGTACACTAATCCATAGTGTTCTTCTCTTAAACCGATTCCTTCATTAAAGCCGTCTTTTTCTAGCAAGGAGAACGTGCGTTTCTTCCGGTGTGGTGTGGATCACCTTTGGAGAATCCATACGTTTGGATTTCGTGAGCATTCCAGAAAAGGAACAACGCAAGTAACCGGGAGCACACGCTAAACAATCAAAGGTAACGGTTTTATTACGCTTTGATTGATTTAATATATATATCTATGCCCTTTGTGTTTAATATACGTTTATAATATTTACACATCCTACATCGAACGCCCGGTTGAGCACCCAAGGGTACACCCATTGGGATTCGTTTAATTTAAATTAGATTTAAATTTACGCACCATTTTCTCACTTTTTCGCTTCCGCTCGCGCTCCCGGGCGGATCCGCTTGTCCTTCAAGTGGTATCAGAGCCCGGTTCGATGTAAGGGGCATAGATCTATGTGCTTGGCATGATCTACTTACTTTTATGGCTTTATTGACATGTTAGATTATATAAATGTATGAATAATATGATGATTCAATTGTTTGAATTTGATGGACTTTTGGCATGCTTATTTTTGTTAGATTGGTTCTAAAATTGCATGCTTATTTTCAGAATAATTGTTACTGTTATTGTGCTGAAAAAGATGTTGGAAAATAAAAATAAAAAAAAATTTGGATCGGACAGCAGCGGCCGTGCGCAGACGGCCGCTGCCGGCCGAGGCCAGCGCGCGGCACAGAGCGTGCGCGCACGCTTGCTGCCTGCGCGCGTGGGCTGGCCTGTGCGTGCGGGTGGCCAGCAGGCACAACGGGTGGGCCATTTTGTGCCGTTTTTTGACGTTTTCTGGAAAATTTAATTTTCTGTATTTTCTGCACAATATTATGAAAATATGTTAATTTTGCATATTTGATTTTGGAATAATTGGATTATTCCTTAGATTAAATTTGCTTAATTAATTTGTGGTTAATACATGCATTGGATGCATTGTTAAAAAAATGTCCATTAAATTTAAAATTTGAATTTTGCATATTATTTGTATGTTTATGCTTTTGTGATGTTGGACATTACTTGGGTATTTGGAATATCCATTGGTTTTTATGCATGGTTATTTGGAATAATTGTGGTATGTGAGTTGATGGAATCAACATGGGATGATCACAAGAGCCCTAGACCTTATGTATGCATGAATGAATGATCATTTATTTTATGTTGGGTGGGGCCTGCGTGCCTCTTGTTTTTGGGACTATCATCTTCCGTATTTTCAGCCTCATGATGTTAAGGCTTGTTTTCATTATTACCAATGTATTACTTTCAGTTGTAATGAAAGTAGATAGGATTGGTGAGGTTTTAATTTTAACAAGCATTTGGAGTCGGAGACCCCAAGGAGGAGCATCAAGGCGTGAAACAAGAAGCACTACAAGGCCCATTGGAATGACAATGGGTATGTTATTATTGTAATAATTTATGACCACCCTAGACAGACCATAGACTCACTGTGGACTCAGTGGGTCACATTGGGCTTGTGATCATCCTAACAGGGGTATGCTATGTTTTCTGCATGAGGCGTATTTATTTATTTCTTTAAATATTGGATATTTATGCGTGCTAAAATACCATAATGTGATGAGGTCTCGGTCATACACAAACTCTCATTTGGTTGGACCAAATTAAATATTGGGCCCAGAACGGACTTGGATCAAAATGGTATTTTGATCTGTCCGAGCCTTCGATCCACAACAATGTGGTGAGGAAGCTACCACTACCCAAGTGTGGTCTCACGAGTTGTGGCACACTTGGACTAGGGGAAAGATGCACCATTGTTGTGAACAAAAAGACTGAGCTTGCTGTCTCCCTGTCTCACGAGTCGTGGGGGGGGACAGTTTGAGGCATGATTTGGTTGATGGTTCGGGCCCAACACTGAGTAACATGGTTCGCTTGGAGTCCTCGGAACCATGTGAATAGGTGAGGCAAAATATCTTGGGAATCTCATTGGATGAGAATGATATTGGATATCTCCCACGAGGTCTTCTTCATGTGAATCGTAAAAAGCGGGGCATGGAGATTACGCTTGTGGATCCCAAGCCCACTAGGAAATGGTTTCCCGAAACTCCACTTGAGAGTGGTGGACTTTCGCATAAATAGTGGGACGGTTAAGGACTAAAAGACCAAGTCTTCAACTTGAACAATAATATTACCATCATCTGCTAATTTCTGCTTTACATTTTCATTAATGTAGATATGTCTAAGAACCCATTAACCATGATTCTAGAGATTAACAAATTCAACGGAACGAACTACTCGGACTGGCTGAGAAACCTGAGGATTGTCCCCAATTTCGAGAACCAAGGCTACGTCTTGGACGAGCCGCCACCGAGCGACTTACTGGAGGGGTCCACGCCTGAAGAACGTTTCACGTTCGAGAAATGGCATGAGGACAATCGGAAAGTACGCAGTATCATACTGGCTTTGATGTCTAACGACATCCAGAAGTAGTATGAGAGGCTGGACAACGTCTCCGCCATAATGCTCCGCATAAACGAGGTTTATGCGGTTCCGCATATTAGATATGCCGCCACAAAAGTATTCTTTGGCACCAAGCTTGCTGAAGGAGCGTCTGTACAAAGTCATGGGGTCAAGATGCTCTCCCTAGTGGAGAAACTCGAGGACCTTAAAGCTGGTCTTAACAATGACACGTACATTGACGTAATCCTCAGTTGCTTCCTCCATCCTATTACTCGTTTGTTGTATACTACAATGTGAACGGACTTGAGAAGTCTATTCATGAGTTGATCAGCATGCTGGTCCAATACGAGGCAACGCCCACAAGTCGGCGCCGACGGTATTGATAGGAGAGGCTTCAACCTCCAAGGCGAATGCAAGAGGGCTGGACGCTGGAAGAGGAAGAAGGGCAAAGGGAAGACGGTTGCGGCCCCTGCTCGCACTCCGGGCGTCCTTGTTGCTCTGGTTGGACCGAGCAAAGGGAAAGGGAAGGCCCATGGTTCTCAGCGGTCCAAAGCAAATGATGTCTGCATGCATTGCCAAGAGAAAGGGCATTGGAAGAGGGAGTGCCCACAACTCCTCTCCAACCAGGTATGTTTGTGGTTGAAGTAAATATGATTACTAATTCTGCTTCATGGGTATTGGATACCAGGTGTGGTGCTCACATCTGCAATGATTTGCAGGCACTGCAAAGAAGCAGAAGGCTAACCAAGGATGAGATGATCCTGAGGCTAGGTGATGGCAAAGCCGTTGCTGCGGAAGCCATAGGATCACTAGAGTTAGCCATTAGTAGCCATGTTAGGATTGTACTGAACAACTGTTTCTATGTACCTAGCATGATTAAAACATTATTTCCATCCCGGTCCTTGATAAGGAGGGATATGAATTTACCATCAATAAAAATGGTTTTTTCATTATTAAAGTTGGTATTTCTCATCTACTTGGTACATTGGTCAAACGGTCTGTACATACTTCAACAGTCTAATTGGATTATGACTGCAGAACACAAACGAAAACGCGATGATCATAATGCACAGATATGGCATGCGAGGTTAGGTCATATCTCTAAAGATAGGATAAGAAGGTTGGTGGACTCAAAGAGTCTAAAAATAGACGATTTGGACAACCTACCGACCTGCGAATCCTGTCTGAAGGGAAAGATGACCAAGAAACCCTTTGTTGGACAAAGTACGCTAGCCATTGGTCCATTGGATTTGATCTATACGGATGTCTGTGGCCCACTAAATACTCAGGCTAGAGGTGGGTACTCGTACTTCATAACCTTTACCGATGATCACTCACGGTATGGTTATGTTTACCTGATGAGGTACAAGTTTGAAGCCTTTGGAAGGTTTAAGGAATACAGACTTGAAGTAGAGAACCAAACCGGTCGAAAGATCAAAGCCCTTCAGTCGGACCGAGGTGGAGAGTATTTAAGTGGTGAGTTTACTGATTATCTAAAAGAGAATGGGATTCTCTCTCAGTGGACCCCTCCTGGAACACCACAGCTTAATGGTGTGTCTGAAAGGAGGAATCGGACCTTGTTGGACATGGTCCGATCCATGATGAGTTTTACCGAAATCCCCCTTTCCTTCTGGGGATATGCTCTTGAGACGGCGGCCAAAGTTTTGAACTTGGCGCCATCTAAAAAGGTATCCCAGATGCCATATGAGATATGGCATGGCAAGCCTGCCTCCTACAAATACTTGAAAGTATGGGGTCGCCCCGCATATGTTAAGAGATTAGTGGGAGATAAACTGGACTCAAGGTCTAGTTTATGCAGGTTCATCGGCTATCCGAAAGAAACTGCGGGGTATTATTTCTGTGATCACTCCCAGCAAAAGGTTTTTTTCTCGCGAAACGCAGTGTTCTTGGAAAAGGGTTTTTCATCGGATAGTCGACGCGATGAGGTACTCCTTGAGGAATCAAGTGAGGTACCCATGAGGCGACAGTGACATCTGAGCCAGTAGTTCCCACTGATATTATTCTAGTCCTCCGTAGGTCGGCCAAAGTATCCCATGCACCTGATAGGTATGGATTCTGGGCCTGACCGGTCAGTTGGATAATGATCCAAAGACGTACGGAGAAGCGATGTCGGACATCGATTTGGATAAGTGGCTTGAGGCCATGAAATTTGAGATGGACTCGATGGGTACAAACAAGGTTTGGACTCTAGTAGACCCACCCAAAGGGGTAAAACCCGTAGGGTGTAAATGGGTCTACAAATGTAAGCTTGGAGCTGACGGGGAGGTTACAACCTTCAAAGTCAGGCTTGTGGCGAAAGGTTACACTCAACGACCCGGGGTTGATTTTGAGGAAACCTACTCGCCCGTAGCAATGGCCAAGTCCATTCGGATACTGCTTGCCATAGCAGCATGGTATGACTATGAAATACGGCAGATGGACGTGAAAACGGCTTTCCTCAACGGTTTCGTAGAGGAAGAGATCTATATGGATCAGCCGGAAGGTTTCACAATTGTTGGAGAAGAGCAGAAGGTCTGCTGTCTCCAAAGGTCCATCTATGGCCTCAAAACAAGCTTCCCGAAGCTGGAACATACCTTTTGATGAAGTCATACGGGGATATGATTTCATCAAGAACGAGTCCGATCCTTTTGTATACAAGAAGATTAGTGGGAGCTCAATTGCGTTTCTGGTGCTTTACGTGGATGACATCTTGCTCATTGGGAATAATGCTAAGATGTTGGGTACCACTAAAGCTTGGTTGTCAACGCAATTCTCCATGAAGGACATGGGCGAGGCATCCTACATCCTTATCATCAAGATCTACAGGGATAGATCTAGAAGGATGTTAGGAATGGCCCAGTCCTCGTATATTGAGAAAGTCTTGAAGAGATTCAAGATGGAGAACTCAAAATGAGGATTCCTTCCTATGAGGCATGGAATTAAGTTATCCAAGAAGCAGTCTCCTAAGACTGATGAGGAGCTTAAACGGATGTTGGACATCCCCTATGCTACAGCTGTAGGCAGCATATAGTATGTTGTTCAGTGCACTAGACCTGATGTGGCTTTCGCTTTGAGCGTAACAAGTCGATATCAATTTTGTGCCGGAGAGGCGCACTGGAGTGCAGTCAACACTATCCTGAAGTACCTGAAAAGGACTAAGGATATGTTCTTGATCTACGGCGGTGGAGAGTTGATACTGGAAGGCTATAGCGACGCTAGCTTCCAGTCGGATGACGATGATGTCAAGTCTCAGTATGGTTTGGTATTTAGACTAAATGGTGGCATGGTTACTTGGAAGGGTTCCAAGCAGGCTATCACAGCGGACTCCACCATAGAGTTTTGAATACATAGCGGCTTTGGAAGCTGCTAAGGAGTGGTTTTGGTTGATGAGCTACATCCAAGGGTTGGATGTAGTACCTAGCATTGCTAAGCCTATAATTATCTTTTATGATAACGACGGGGCGATAGCGCTAGCAAAGGTACCGAGATCTCATCACGATCCAAGCATATTCTTAGACGCTACCATCTGCTTAGAGAGATGGATAGCAGGAGTGACGTTCGGTTGGACCGAGTCAGCTCTGCAGAAAACATAGCAGATCCACTTGCTAAGCCGTGTCGCAAGTTGCCCATACTCAGCATCTGAATAAGATGGATTTGAGGTCAATGGGTGATTAGCTTTAGGTCAAGTGGGAGATTGTTAGAATAGGTGACCAGAAAGCCAATAGGTTTGGCGAGTTGTAACCTATTATACAACTCGATGTAAATGTAATATTATTATGTGATGAATAAAATGAGTATTCGTCACTTCTGGTGCTTACTTTGTTGCGCTCATTTTACATTTGTTAAAACGGTGTTTAACTTATATTGCAATAAAGCCCACAGACCATGGATAACAACTCGTGCAGTTGGGCCACGCATTGGATGGTGGTCATGAAACCAAGTGATTAAGAGTTGGGTCAGAAATGTTCCAAGTCGAAGACCTCGAGACAGGGCATCGAGAGTCCTATTGAGACTTGCGTGAAGAGTCATGTTCATT
The DNA here is from genome assembly GCA_034509735.1 of Sesamum alatum. Lineage (NCBI taxonomy): Eukaryota > Viridiplantae > Streptophyta > Magnoliopsida > Lamiales > Pedaliaceae > Sesamum > Sesamum alatum. Next base: position 26,286,354 of record JACGWO010000005.1, read on the forward strand.
GGATGAGTGCCGTGTTTCATTGGCGACAGGCGTGGGATGCCTACACGATCTTGATGGGTTGGTCGACTGGGGTCAAGCCGACTGGACTGACTCGCGGAGATCATCATATCGAAGCCTTGGAGGCTTCGTCGGTATGATTGGATTTCCCCGATTCCGATAGTATGGGAGTAATCCTCAGACTTGAGGAATCATGGTAGTCGCGTGCACAGGACGGCTGTATCTTAGATCTGACGAGAGGTGATCATTCTGTAAGATGATCATCATAAGCCTTGTCCAGTGCAGTCGGAATGTGTAGCGAGGACGGTGGATTTCAAGAAGAGGATCCGTCCCCTGTCAGTATGTGACAGAGGTATCTCCTATGCATTCGGAGACACATTCATGCTGTTTAAAACTGTGGCCACAGTGGTTGGTCGAACAGGGAATGGTTTCCTGTGTCGACGCAATGAAGCATACGTGGTCTCGAGTATTAAGCATAGATGTCTAGTCAAGGATGGGAACCGATGCCCAATTCCATACCCTAGACTAAGGCCGGGAGACAGTAGACGGAAGGATCGTACCCATACGGAATCGGCGTCTAATTGTTCACGCCAATTCACGTAGTCTCTAGTGCCATGGACCGTTGCTAGACGGCCGCCCATGGTAACGGGCCCTTGTGGGACACGGGCCCAAGTCTAGCTGAGGGTGAACTTAAAGGGTCACACACAAATCACCGAGGAGGTTGAGAGATTGACTTGGAGTCGATCTCGAAGGATAAATAAGTAATTGGATTACTTAAGGGAAATTCCATGGGATGGATGGGCCGATATTGTATCGGGCCTCCATTTAATCGGTAAATTGGATTTTTGATTAAATATGGAAAGTTGAGTCATTGAGACATTGGATCTTTTAATTGGATTAAAAGATCAATGTGAATAATTTAAATGGACATTAAATTGAATTTAATGTTGGGCTCGTCGTAATTGGATTACGATAAAACCCGGTTCGTTAAATTTTACCCGAGAGGAGAAATAATTCCTATTTTGGAATAGGAAGAAGTTGGACTTCTTCCCTTAATTAAACATGGCCGAGATGCTCCCTTGGAGGAAGCAAAATCAGCCATGTTTCATGCTAGGTGGTATGTTGACTTATCTCTTTTGGTAAGAGACAAATCAACTCCAATCAAGCTCTTCCCTTTTGGTATAATTTGATCATACCATAAATTTTGGTAGACTTGATTGAAGAATTGATGGTGATTGATTGGAATGAATCTAGACATCCTTGGATGAACCTAGACACATTCCAATAATCACATTAATTATGTATATATATTAGAATATACAACACCAAGCGTAAGTGATTCATTATTCATCTTTTTCTAGGAAAAAGAAGAAGAGAAAATCAGCTCTCCTCTCTCTCTCAACTCTCGGTTTTCACTCCCCCTCTCTACTAGTGTTATTCACTTGATTTTGAATAAAGAAGAAGAACAAAGTAGGTTTAAGAGTACACTAATCCATAGTGTTCTTCTCTTAAATTGATTCCTTCATTAAACCCGTTTTCTTCTAGCAAGGAGAACATGCGTTTCTTCCGGTGTGGTGTGGATCACCTTTGGAGAATCCATACGTTTGGATTTCGTGAGCATTCCGGAGAAGGAACAACGCCAGTAGCCGGGAGCACACGCTAAACAATCAAAGGTAACGGTTTTATTACGCTTTGATTGATTTAATATATATATCTATGCCCTATGTGTTTAATATACATTTATTATATTTATACATCCTACATCGAACGCCCGGTTGAGCACCCAAGGGTACACCCTTAGGATTAGTTTAATTTAAATTAGATTTATATTTACGCACCCTTTTCTCGCTTTCTCGCTTCCGCTCGCGCTCCCGGGCGAATCCGCTTGTCCTTCATTCCTATATATAGGGTTAAGAGATTTTCAACAACTCAGTCACGGTTGACTAATGAGGAAGATTAGATGTTTGACATCCCCTACGTCTTTGTCGTAGGCAATATGAGTATGTTGTCTGGTGCATTGGACCTGATGTTGTGTATGCTTTGGGCATAACGACGGAATCGGGTGTGTATCAGGAGGCAGTAGATTGCTGTTGAGAACAATCTTTAATACCTGAATAAGGATTAAAGAAGTGTTCTTGATGCATGTTCTATGGAGAGTTGATTCTGGAAGGCTATAGCAATACTAGCTTCCAGTATCATGTGAATAATATCTAGTCTTAGGATGAACATATATTCAGACTTAATGGTAAGGTGGTGACTTGGAAGGTTCCAAGTGGGATACCACGACGGACCATGAAAGTTGAATGTATGGCAACTTTAGAAGTTGCTCCGGAGAGTGGTTTGGATGAAAAAACCATATCCAATGGTTGGGTGTGGTGCCTAGCACGACCGAACCAGTAGTTTACCTTGGAGGATAACAACATGGCTATAGCACAAGTTAAAGGACTGAGATCTCATCAAGGATCCAGGAAAATTCTTATATAATACCATCTGCTTGGAGCAATGGTATGAAAAGGTGAGGTGCAATTGGACTGCATCATCTTGGCAGAAATAAAGTAGACCTGTGAGACCGAGCCGAATATTGCAGATTACTCATGCTTAGATAAGTCTGAGCGACATGGGTGATTGGCTTTACATCAAGTGGGAGATTGTTAGAATAGGTGACCAGAAAGCCAATTGAATTGATGGTTTTTGGGGTACTATTTAGCAATCTTTATTAAAATAATATTGACTTGATGTATATAGTAAGTATTCATCCTTGGCACTATGTGTTTGTTCTGCTTACTGATTACGTGAAACGACATTTTAACGTCACAACAAATGCCCACAGACCAATTGGATAACCCATGTAGTTGAGCTGCGCATTGGATGACAGGTATGAAACCAACTTCTGAGGGTTGGTCTGAAATGTTCCAAGTTGAGGACCTCGAGACAGGGCATCGAGGGTCCTATAGAGACTTGCACTAAGGATTGCATTCATTAGATGAGTGTCGTGTTTCATCGGCGACAGAAGTTGGACGTCTATGAAATATTAGTGGGTTAGTTGACAAAGGTGCCAGCTGACTGAATTGACTTGCGGGAATCGTCATATGGAAGCCTTGGAGGCTTGGTCGGTATGACTAGAATTCCCGGATCCGACCATACGAGATTAGTCCTTGGACTTGAGAAATCATGGCAGACGCATGCATATGATGGTTGTATCTACAATCTGGCAAGAGATGTCCGTATCAGGCATATATTCATTATAAGCCTTATGCAGTCGGAATATGTATTGAGGACGGTGGATTCCAAGATAGGATCTGTCACCTGTCAGTATATGACAGTCGAGTCTCCTATGCGCTCTGAGACGGTTTAAGCTCTTTAAGTTTGTGGCCACAACGGTCGGTTGAGTAGGGAATGATTTTCTACGTTGATCAATAGAGCAAGCGTGTCTTGAGTTATTGAGCATAGTTGTCTAGTCCAGGATGGGAACCGACGCCCAATTCCATGCCCTAGACTTAGACCGGGAGACGGATGATGGAAGGACCGTACTCGTATGGTAATCAGGAGCCTAAATGTTCATGCCAACATTCACCTAGTCTCTAGTACCATGGACCGTTACTAGACGGCCACCATGGTGACGGGCATTTTCCGATTAATGATTAATTGGAAATAATTAATTAAATTAGATTTAATTGACCAATTTGTGTTGGACACAAGCCCATGTTTTGGACTTAATTTAATTAGATTAAATAAAAGTCCAAGACTGATAGTCCTAGTCCATGGAGAAATGCAATTTATAGCAAGTGAAGGAGGAATTAAAATCTTCCACATGTGAGACACATGTGACCAGCCATTATATGATTTTATGGGTGGTTTATTTGCTATAATGGTGCATAGTTATGTAGATAGTGGGGTGTGTATGTAGGTTGCTTTGGAAGTTAACAATAGAAGTTGAATTTTGAATTTAACAATTCTATATACACAAAACGATTCACATAACTTGTGTGACATGAACTTGCACGAATTTTTCTTAAACAAATACTCTCCAAAATTCTGCAGATTTTCTCCTTTTGTGTTCATATCTTTTGAAAGGATTGGACAACAAAACATTCCAAAATCACTAATCAATAGTGTTGTTTTGGAATTGTTTTTCTTCCATTCTCTACTACTATCTAGCAATAGTTTAGAGAACTCTTCCATGGTGTGGTGTGGAGAAATTAGGGGGATTCTAATTTGGATCCTCAAGTAAACGGAAGGATAAACGGAAAGGGAACAACGCTAGAAACCGGTTCTACGTGCAACAAACATAAGTTTGGTTTTCATTTACATTACATGTACCTTTTTGTTTACTTCCTTTAGCCCCTTGTCCATCATCTTCTCATCTTTAATTTATGCTTTGACATACACCGAACGCCCGGGAACTTCAAAGGGAACACCCCTTTGAACCCATTTTAAATTATACCTTAAATTCACGTTTTTACGCTTACGTTGCGTTCTCGGGCCATACCCAATTCTTTCATTGTTTACTATCTACATGAGTTCCAAAAGGCTCTTTCGACGACGAGGCCCTTGATGACATTCTTCAAGCGATGGTTGCTCATGTTAGTAGCCAGACTACGATTCCTCGCAATATGTTTTCCCTTCCATCGGGTGCTCTCGACCATTCTAATATGAGGGAAATCTCTTTTATTCTTGATTATGACTCTCCTATTTCTCGGCCTATCATCCACCCTTACTGTTTCTGGACTGGCCTCAATCAAGTCAAACTTTTTCATTCCCAAAAATTTTCAACTCATAGTTCTTTCCCCTTAAGATAGGGTCTTTCTTCCTCCAATGGCATGTAGGACTCCATTTCTAGCTGATTTTGAGGCGAGGTTAAGGTTTCTCTTGCATCCCCTTATTGAAGAGATACTTCGCAACTCTGGCCTCTACATTTCACAATTAACTCCTAGATCTTTTAGGACCATCACTGTCTTTATTATCTTAATATCTTATTTTCAAGTCCCCCCTTCCTTTAGTAACTTTTGTGCCCCCCACCAAATTTACTCCAATGTAGGGGGTGAGGGGTTTTTTCTACCTCAACAGCCAAAGGACTTGTAAATTTGTGAAAAATAACAAGATTCCACATTCTTTCTAGAAAGAAAAATTTCTTTTTGTAAAGCCTCTCACAGGTGCATCCTAGAATAGCTCCCTTAAGTGGTCCTTTACTAGACCTCGGATATCGTCCGCAGACCCTATTACTTGGAGCGATAATTTTGTTAATGATGTCCTACTCCAATGTAACATCCACGAATTTTTATACATAATTGTGGGATTAATTGACAATTATTAAAAAAATCAAAATTTGAGCATAAATAAATTATAGATTGAATTTTGAAATATTAAATCTTTCAGGGATCAAATTGGAGTTTTATAAAGCTTTTGTGGTCAAGTTTGAAAATCTTAACAGTTTGGGGGACAAATTGAAATTTAAAAAAAAAGAAGAAGAAGAAGAAAAGAAGGGATAAATTCAATTGTTTTAAAAGTAAACAAAACACATACACACAAAAACAGAACACACACACACACACACAAATTTTCACATTTTCTCACACACAGATGCATTCGTACGGAAATTAGGTATGGAAGATTTAAATTTTAATTATTATTAATTAATATAATTATAATATTTGATTAGTATATCTATTAAATATAACTTATATTATTCGATGTAATATTTAATCGAATTTTTTTATGAATTTCACTATTTATAAATTAACGATTGATTAAATATCTCATTTATTTTAAGAATGTTATAATTGAATAATTAAATTACTCGTTAATCATTACTATAATTGATTTACTCAATTTCATCAGGTCTATTAATTAAATGCTTAATAATATGTTTGATGTTTAATTAATTACTATGATAGCGAAGAATTGACGCAAATTAATAGAAATATTAGAAAATTATATTTGAGAAATATTCTGTTTATTATAAAGGAAGATGAGATTATTCTAGTAATGTAATTCAGGTATGTTATAAAGAACGGTATCTATAAATAATTGAGGGGTTTGATGAAATAAATTTTTATGAGTTAATTGATAAATTAAATATATACATAAAAAGTCTAGAATGTCTAGTTAGTTAGAAGAAAATTGAGCGGAGAATTAAATTTTGATATAAAAAGATTGGCTGAAAAATGTACTAATATATTATTTAATATTTTATTAAAAAAATTATGATATTCTCGGTATATTGACATATTATAACCTATTATAGGACGTGATGATAAAGTAGAGGGTTGAACAACTCCTCTGATTAACGTAATCGTTTTTGAAATTTGAGGTAAGTATAGTTAATCGGATTTATATATATTTATATAGAAATATATGTACTTGTGCTGTCTCCTTGATTCATGAATTGTTGGTCATTTTTCTTGATTTCATTATTGTCTGTGAGGTTGTTGTTATATACTTATATGTGGTTATAATGTATGGAAGTCAGATGCATGATTATGGGTGAAATAAGTATGGTGAATGATTCTGATATACTTTTATATTATGATTGAATGGAGATAAATGATGGAGTTGTTGCGAATGATGGTGTGACACTTCTATTTGTTTGATGAGTAGAGTTGCATGACAAAATTATCAATGTGATGATGTTATGCTGAGTCGAAAGAGATGGCTTACCTAATTGGGGGGGGGGGGGGGGGGGTATGATTAATGGTGAGTTGTATGCTGTCATTGATCAAAGAAGATGATTATGACATATCATATGAGCTATGTGCTGTGTGATATGATTGATTATGAGATATCATACAAGCTATGTGTTGTGTTGTATCATTAATGATAGGGTATCATACGAGCTGTGTGATGTGTGGTATCGAGAAAAAAAAGAATGAGATAATATGATTGAGGTGGTGATAGCCGGCAAAAACCATTAAATGATGCAGCTCCAACTTCGATAAGCAGGGCCTAAGAGAGAAAACATTAATTTTGAGTATATTATGTTATGTATCAATCTATGATTATTGGTATTGGTTATTTTTGTGATTTGTGGTAATTGCATGATGAGTGATTGTTGGTTGGTGTCATTACATGAGATTTGTCTTGTTATATATGTGTATGTGTATGTGTGTGTGTATATATATATAAGCTAATAACTATATTTGCTGAGTTGGCAAAAATTTTTCAGGAGATAGACTAACAGTAACTAGGCGAATTCAATTATAAGTCGATCATCAGTACTAATAGGTGGGTCAACAGTGATATCTTGAGGTGGATCCATACATAATTCCATATATACTAAATTCAAGCGGATTTTAAGTTTGTAATAGTTAGAAATTTCACATTTTTCATTTTCTTATATTTATAAAATCTAAGGTTGAGGATTAAATATAAAATTTTGATGTCTGCATAATATATCGAGTAAAATATGATTTATCTTATTGGTTAGATGTGAATTTCTGATAAGATGAAATATAAATTACGGAAGGGGTGTCACATCCGATATGAGTATGATTATAAACCAATTATGACAGAAGGGAATTTCTATTTGGTAGGTCGGTCTCCAGCCCGTTTTTTACCTTGATCCTTCTCATCTCGGTACTGTGAGGCTACATGCACATATTTTTGTGTATGCTTTTGTTAAATATTCTCATGTGCTCATATGCTTGAATTTGTTTCCAGTTAGGAGCCTCATGTCTTTGAGTAGTGCTTGCATGGCCAATTTGTTTCGCTCAAGGAAGGATTCTAGCACTCCCTCTACTCCAATTTCCTTAACTCGTGGCACCCATCGAAGTCCAGCTCGTCACCCCAACCGAGACCTCTGTCGGGATTCGAGGCCCTGCGCGTCGAACTATGATCGCTACCCAACTTGTTTCTTCTGACTCTAAATCTACTAATTCTCAAGCTGTTTGCACCCTAATTCCTCTGGATGGTTCAGACCACAGCTAGGGAGATTTCCCTGTTCCCACTTCCATTTTAAAGAGAAGGAGATTGCTTATCGTCGATGACTCGGCCGAGGGTGATGAGGTTGTCCCTAGTGGAGGTGTAGGTCCGAGGGGAGATCTTAAAGAAGCTTCGTTAATGAAAGTTGATGAGGGCAAGGGAAAGGTGGATGAAGCACCTGTCGTTGAGGAGAGCTTCCCCCCTGTCCCAACTTCTCGAAGCTCTTCATAAGGAGAGAAGTGGAAAGACACGAAGACACTCTAAAGGAGATGAGGGCGAAGTGGGTTTAGGTCGTAAGCTCTAGTATTGAGCCTTTGGATTATGGACCTGTGCTCCAACCACATTGGAACGTTACCAAAAATTTCTTTGTTATGGGCTCCGATATTGGGGGCTCTTCGCTAGAACTATATAAGGGAATTATTCTACCCTTTGATCAAGAGAAGTTGTTGGATTGTCCGATGCCTGAGATGGAGATTTACGTTGTCAATCACCTGACACAGGTAAGTATTACCTTGTATGCGCTTCTTATTCTTTATGTTGTCTCCTTCTTTACTCTAATTCGCCTTTCTTTGTTAGTTGGCACAATTGATTCATGGATTGGCTCTCTGAGCTGCTAAATTGACCGCGAGGTATGAGGTTTCAGAGAATCGCGCAAGGACTGCCTCTTTAAAAAGAAGACAACTACAAGATGATTATAACGCCCTTCGCGCAGAGACTTAAGAACTTCTCAAGGTAGAGGAATCTTGGAATGATTACCACGAACTCATAAGTACGCGTACCCATGACATGCAAGTGGCTCAGCTGGCTGGTGTAGAACAAGGGATCAAAGACTTTTACTTATCAGAGAATTATCAACGTTTAGTTCAACCTACCCATCTAGAGGGAGCTAAGGCATTCATGGAGTCCCCGATTTTTGATGCTATTATTGACTTGAAAGTCTTTAAGGAGTTAGTGAGCACCTGGAACAAATGCCTTCATCAGATCCATCACCTCAGAGGTTTTAAGGAGGGTTTTGATGTATCACAACTGGATTTGGGGAAAGATGAGCATTTTAGAGCCTTATGATAATGAAAATAACGTCATTGATGTGCCCGATGACAATTAGTTCTACTAACTTCTTCCACCAGAGGCTGATCGCTTCATCCCATTAGGCGAGGATGACATTTCTGGCATGCCCTCCCAAGCGGCGAAGCCTTCATCGCAGCCCACTATACTAGGTGATGACTCTCTACTTCCTAAAGGTAAAAACAGTGCTCCTGAGAATGCAGAGGGAGATGTTCCCTCTTCTGAAAGCTGATTTTATGTTCGTGTTGCATATTCTTGGCCTGTATACCTTAAAACAATTAAGATACTTCTAATCGAGAGTGCATCTGCCCTTGAGTACTTTTGCATGTTTTAATAAGCCTGAGTGCCCTTGGATGATTTCTTCTGATGTTTTTTGGTCTCGTCTGTGTGCCCTTGGATGATGCTTTGCCAATTTGGATGGGTGTGTATGCCCTTTAGACAACTTGGTATTACATGTTTGCTGCAAGGATATACGTGCCATTTTCGTTGCATTACTAAATGCATGAGTATTTACCTAGGCTCTATTGAATTACAACCTTCTACACAAGTTTGGTAACTCTGGGTGCTCTGGGATATTCGAAGAATACCCAGGATACCTTGAATCACATGATAAAGCTCTCAAACCTCCACGAGAAAGGCTCTAGGCAGACCCCCAACAGGGGCTCCTCAGCCTAAGGTCAACCCAGAAACACTGTCGATAATTTGTCTAAGTCCAGAGGTATCACAAGAGACCTTCATACTTGGTGCACAGGACAACCGTCCTTCTCTGCCACTGTACCGCCTACCCTTTAGCAGTGGCGCAGCTTTTGTCTGCTTGGACCACCGCTTATCACTATTACATTGGATATGTGCGGCCCATTGCACACCATTGATATAATATCTGATCTAGGGTGCACATGTAATCGTGCAATCCACCATCATATGTAAATATAAGCACTCCACCAACAGGTATAACTTTAGTCTCCCCAACTATTGCTCTAATATCTTCAAATACCTTCACGTCCTGACTTGAACGTCGGAGGGACTGAGCCAGAGACCCCTCCGACTTAGCCCTAATGCGGTCTTGTTTTGCAGGCCTTGTCCAGTTCATTTAACCTTTAGCTGGGCATTGGGAGTAGACATAATACCTTTACCTTCACTATAAAACTCTACGATACCTACCAATATTTATGTGGTATAACATTTGGCGCCGTCTGTGGGAAACTTCTCCAATTCTTTTTAAGTTTGAAGAATATGGATGAGACTCCTGGGAACCCTATGGGTGATAAAGATAAGCAAGTTGCAGCTGGGCCATTCGGTATGCACCTTGCCAACCCACTGACAGCACCAGAGCTCATATCCATATCACTCAATGATCTGAAAACGTTGTTTGAGGAATAGGCAACGGAGAGAGGTATGGTCTTTCCTCCACCTCCACCTTACCATGAGGAGGTAGATGAACGAGAGGGTTCATCAAAACCATATGTACCAGAACCAGTTCCAGTAAACCAGCCACTATGAAGAGAACTTTTCCTCCGAGGGAAGAACACGCACAACCCCAACCAAGACAAAGGGGTAGAGAACGGGAGCATAGGGCTTCTTTAGAAGAAGTAAATAGCAAGGCTATCTCTCAGCCTGAAGAAGAAGAAGAAAAACTAAGAAGGATAGATGAAATCGGTGAATTAAGTCATCAGGTGGACCGCCTGGGTTGCAGAATCGAAGATCTGAGACAACCTATTATGGAACCACCTACTGAGAATGTGGTTCCATAAAATATGGTGAGAATGAGAAGGTCACCATTTATACCCGAGATTTTTGTGGAAACTTTGACCCCTAATGTGAAGATCTTTGATCTACCAAATTATGATAGTGATGAAGACCCTAAAAAGCACTTAACAACCTTTGACAATGTGATGCAGTTATATGGACTGTTATACGCTCTTTATTGTTGGATTGTTATCAAGACGTTGCATGGAAGGGCCTAGGAGTGGTTCGGTTCTTTAACCCTTGCTACTGTTGTGACCTATGAACTGTTAGCTAGGAAGTTCCTATATCATTTTGTGAGCAGAAGAAGGCGAATAAGTCTGCTACACATCTTTTTACTATCAGATAGAAGGACAATGAGACTTGAGAAGTTTTATCGATAGATTCAACACCGAGGTGTTGGACTTGCCAGGTTTGAGGATGGACATGGTGATGCCTACCCTGATCTATAATTTGAAAAAGGGACCTCTAGCTTCCACTTTAGCTAGAGACCTACCAGTTGATGTGGAAGACCTCTGCTTGATCGCAGAGAAGTACATTCAAGAAGAAGAGATGATTATTTTGAAGGAAAATGAATGGAAAATTCAGCTTAACAAAGAGGATGACCAGAAAAAGGAAGGAAGTGGAAAGAGAAGCAAAAGCCCGAGTCTGAAAAAGACCTAGCACCCAAGTATAAGAGATTCCATGAATATACCCCATCGAAGGTCTTGAGGTCACGATATGAAAGATTGCTTCCACAAGGACCAAGGCCACGATACGAAAGATTGCTTCCAGCTTAAAGATGAAATCGAAAGATTGGTGAGGCAGGGATACCTTAAAAGAGTTTACAACAAAAACTAAGGCCAAGCAAAAGGGCAATCGTGAAGAGCGTAGCCCGTGTAGAGACAGACGAAGGTCTCGCATCCTCTAATGAAGGTATCTCGAGTGTGAAATGGAAAGCCCACCTAGGCCGAGACCTCCGGCAGAGGATAATCAGCCCAGAAGAGGTGTTTATTAATACAATTTTGGAGGTCCCGTGGGTGGAGATTCGCTAACCAAAGGAGAAAAGTATGCTAGACCTAGGCACAACTCTTATGAAAACAGGCCCAACCCGAATATGTTATCCATAAAACCTGATTCTGGTGGCATAGCTTTATATGACAAAGACCTTAAGGGTCTCTCTTTTCCCCACGAAGACCTAGTGGTCATCACTATGGACATGGCAAACTTTACGGTTTAAAAGGTATTGATAGACAATGGGAGTTCCATCAACATTATGTTCTTGAGTGTGTTAAAAAGAATGGATTTGCATGTTGAATATGTTAAGTAGGTTAATACGCCCTTGATTAGCTTCAGGGAAGGATCCCTTATTCCCGTGCGAATGATAGATTTGCCAACGTCCCTTTTAACAAATCCATGCAGACGTACCGTGATGATCAGATGTTTGGTTGTTGAGCCTTTTGGATATAACACGATTCTAAGGCGCCCTGTCCTAAACCAATTTCAAGTCATAGTGTCAACATATCATTTGAAGGTAAAATTCCCCACCATGAATGGCATAGGGGAGGTGAAAGGTGACCAGAAGGTAGCCAGAGAATGTTATCACACTTCGGTCAAAGCCGGGGTGATGAAAACCAGAGATGTTGTCAGAAAGAAAGAAAGAACAAAAGTTGATTTTGAGTTTGGACACGACGAAAACAAAAAGAAGGTAGAAAGGATACAAACCTCGAAGCATAAGACTGTCGAGATTGAATAGGCCTTGAGAAAGTGACGAGAATTGGGAGTCAACTGCCGTCAGAAATGGAATTGATGTTAATAGATTTCTTGCGAAAGAACATTGATATGTTCGCCTGGACAGAGTCTAGTTATAAAGGAATTAACCCAGATGTCATTGAGTATCATTTGAATGTTGATCCGAATGCTATAAAGATCCGTCGAAAGAAGAGGAACTTTGGGTCAGAGAGAAACCAGATCATTAGAAATGAGGTAAACAAACTATTGGCGACAAGATATGTCACAAAGGTTCAGTACACCGAATGGTTGGGAAATGTGGTCGTGGTGCCAAAAGTCGGGGGCAAATAGAGAATGTGCACTGACTTTATAGACCTTAACTTGGCATGCCTAAGAGATCCATACCCTCTACCTAAAATTGATCAACTGGTTACTGAGCATGATGGACGCCTTTCAAGGGTACCATCAAATTTTCATGGTCTAAGAAGACCACATCAAAACATCCTTTATTACTGAGAACGTGATCTGTTTTTATGCGGCAATGCCTTTGGCCTTAAAAGTGCTAGGGAAACTTACCAAAGGCTTGTGAATAGAATGTTCAAAGGGCCGATTGACAAGACAATGGAAGTCTATGTGGATGATATGCATGTGAAGAGTTTGAAGGAGGCTGAACACCTGACTCACCTTGATGAATCATTTAAAGTTATGAGAAGATACAAGATGAAGCTAAACCCCTTGAGATGCACATCTGAAGTCCGCAGTAGCAAGTTTTTTAGATACTTAGTCACGGAGAGGGGAATTGAGGCTAACCCAAAAATGATTGAAGCTATCTTGCAAATGCTTACACCAAGATCAGTCAAGGACATTCAGAGGTTGGTTGGGCGTATGGCATGCTTACCAGGTTCATTTCAAAAGCTGCAGACAAAGGTCTACCTTTCTTTAAAATTTTACACAATGTGAAGATCTTTGAGTGATATGATGAATGTGGAAAGCCTTTAATGCTTTAAAGAAGTACTTGTCTTCTCCTCCCTTGTTGGCAAAACTTGTAGACGGGGAACCTCCTTACTTGTATTTGGCTATTTCCGAGTCAGCTGTAAGCTCTGTTCTAATGAGATGCCTGAACCGTGAACAACTAGTTTACTATGTTACTCGCATGTTGCAAGGTGCAGAGAAGAATTACATGATAATTGACAAGTATGCTTTGGTACTTATGACCACTGTAAGGAAACTGAGTCCTTACTTCTAGTCTCATGTTGTTATCATATTAATGGACCAACCTTTAAAGCAAATGCTCTCAAAGCCAGATGATTCCGGAAGACTGGTGAAGTGGACAGTAGAATTGGGTGAATACCATGTTGAGTTTCAGCCAAGGACAACTATTAAGGCGTAGGTGCTCGCAGATTTCTTGGTAGAAACGAATAGTCAAGGAGAGGAAGTAAATCAAGGAAAGTGGCTTCTCCAAGTGGATGGATCATCAACCTCCAATCAAGGAACAACTGGGGTTGTTCTAAGGGACCCGGAAGGTGTCGAATCAGAATTGGCCTTGAAGCTGAATTTCACGGTCACAAACAATGAAGTAAAGTATGAAGTACTCCTCGTGGGGATCAGGTTGGCCACCCAGCTAGGAGCAAAGCACTTGATAGCATATACAGATTTCCAACTGGTGGTTCAACAGTTCCATGGATCCTATGGAGCGAAAGAAACAAACATGATCAGATACCTTGAAAAGGTACGCGGATTTCAACTGAACTTTTTAAATTTTGAATTACATCAAGTTCCTAGAGAATAAAAGAAACGCTATGATTCCCTCTCTAAGTTTCAAGTGTGGCATCAAGGATAAAATCCCGAAAAAAACAAACTTTGTTAGTATCTGAAAAATCAAAGATAAAAGGATCTGAAAAAGACCTTCAACCATTTGGATCAATAGGAGACCTTCAGGACGAGGGATCTGGAAAAGACCCTTGCTTGTTCAGCATTTAGGTTTCCAAAAATGAATGGAAGGATTCAATGATCAAATTCATCCCAGGGAAGAGATCTAAGGATGAGAATTATATCAGGAAGATGAGAATTCGATCATCGAGATTTATGATAGTAGAAGGTGAGTTATACAAAACATCATATTCCGGAATACTCTTAAAATGTTTGAACTTGATGGAAGCTACCTATGTGATGAAAGAAATACATGAGGGCAGCTGTAGAAACCACTCAGGAGGCAGCGCTCTAGCACAAAAAATATTGCGGTAAGGAACTTTTGGTCAACATTGGCAAAGGATGCCTTGGAATTTTCTAAGCGATGCAAAGTTGTCAGTTTCACTCAACATCCCTCATGCTCCCCCCAGGGTGTTGGTTAGTGTTCAGATTGCTTACCCCTTCGATCAGTACTAGGGAATTGATATTCTAGGACCTTTTTCCTTTGCTCCCGGATAAAGGAAATTTGCAAATAGTGGCAGTCGAGTACTTCATAAAATGGGTAGAAACAGAAGTTTTCATGAGAATAATTGAGAATGAGGTGGTGAAGTTCTTCAGGAAGAACATAATTTGCCTTCTCGAATCCCAAGAGTTCTGATTTCTGATAATGGAACTTAGTTTAAGGTAAAAAGATGCAGGATCTATGTGAAGAGATTAGGATCCAACAAAAATCCACCTTAGTGGCACAGAGTTCAAAGGCTCGACTTCAAGGGCTCAATGGTAATTGGGTTGATGAATTACCAAGAGTATTATGGCTTTATCGTACCACTCAAAAAGAGGCTACCGTAGAAACTCCCTTTTCTCTGGTATATGGTTTAGACAGTAATACTTGCCGAGATTGGGGTACAATCGGCCAGGGTAGAAATGTATGTGGAGAAAATGAAGAGCAGTGAGAAATGGATTTGACCCAGTTACCAGAAAAAGGAGAGGTGGCATATTTGCGCATCCTCAGGTACAAAAAGAAATGGAGAAGATGTACAATAAGAAAGTGAAAGTCAGAGCCTTCCAAGTGGGGGACTTGGTGTTGAAAAAACTTGAAACTCCCAGGTTTATTGGAAAATTGGACCCAAACTGGGAAGGTCCCTTCAAGGTAGTAGAGTTTGCGAGAAATGGAGCATATGGCATGTAGGATTTATTTGGAAGAGATCTCCCGCGACCATGGAACGCTCATGAATTAAAGCTAGAGCTAAAGCAAGGGGAGTGACTGATTGCCTAATTGGCAACCAGGAACATAGCTAACAGTAGTCAGCGAGGGACTCGGCTCGGTACTTCTGGTTGGAAATGTTGCTAATGCAGAGAGCGACTGACCTCCTAGTCGGAGGGCAGGAGCGTGGGAGCTAAGCAGCAAGAGTGGTCCGACTACCAGTGAAATAGATGTTTTTGCCTTTTTCCATAATTAATCATGATTTTAGAAGTATTCAAGCGCCCATAACCTTAGGAGGTTCTATCCTTGACAAACTTGTATCTATTATGAAGCTGTAAACATCCTTAAGGAATGAAGAATTTCTTTTTTCCTACAATCTATCAAAGTATATATGGTTTTGGTCTGAAAAAGACCTTTAAATTGAAAATGTCTGAAAAAGATGTTGTCTGGAATAGATATTAAAAACTCAAAGTGTCTGAGAAAGACACTATCTGAAAAAGACTTATAAATTGAGAATGTCTGAAAAAGACGTTAAAAACTCAAAGTGTCTAGAAGGTATTGTCTGAAAAAGACTTATAAATTGAGTATGTCTGAAAAAGACGTTAAAAACTCAAAGTGTCTGAGAAAGACTGTCTGAAAAAGACTTTTAAATCAAAAGTGTCGGAGAAAGACATTTTCTGGAAAAGACGTTAAAAACTTAAAGTGTCTGAAAAAGACACTATCGAAAAAGACTTTTATATTGAAAGTGTCTGAGAAAGACATTGTCTGGAAAAGACGTTAAAAAACTCAATTTTGTGGAAAAGTGATCCTTAAACTCAAAGTGCCTGAGAAAGAAAACGTCTGAAAAAGACATGCCACTTTTAAATAAAGAAAAAATGCATTGCTTGGAAAAGATGCCTCAAACATCAAAGTGTTTGAAAAGGACACGTACACCTCAAAGATAGCAAAACACACAAAGGTGACATGAGTGTATGAAGAAGACAGACCTAGCTACAAAAACATTGAATAATACAGTGATCTTAGAAAATATATTCAAGCCCAACGAGTTATAACAAGGCTATTAAAAAGGAAGTCTGAGAAAGACTCCATAGTCAATTAAAGAGCAGTATAGAACAGAGGCACAAGGTTGGAATTCTAGTTCTATGTCCCTCAAAATCAAGGTATTTGGACTCGAATATCTGGGAAGAGTAAAGCTCATAGAAAACCCCAGAATTACAATACTCGCCTAAAAGGTATAATCAAGCAGAGCCTAGTTAAGCGCATAAGCAGTAAGTAAAGGTAATAATAATAACAAAAAACAATATCTGAAAGCAAGCAAGATAATAGCAAATTATGCAAAGGGCATGCACACCCATAATAGCATCAAAATATCATCCACGGGCACTCAGGCCCGACAATCAACAACAATATTAAAAATCATCCAAGGGCACTCAGGCTCATCCAAGAACATTCATATAAACCATTCAAGGGAGCACATGCCCGATTTAAAGTATCAAAATTGTCTTAGGGCACACAAGCTGGGTGTAACTAGAACAGACACCAAATCAATTTTCCGAAGAGGGAATATTCCCTCTATATTCCTAAGAGCACTGTCCCTATCATAAGTCGATAGATAATCGTCACCTGGTTTGATGGGCTGAAATGACGGCTCCCCTGCCTCAGAGGGACCGACAGGACTGCCTTCCTCATTTGATGGGATGAAGCGAGCAGCCACAATGAAGGGGTCCATAGCCTCTGGGTGGAGAAGGGAGTAGAACTCATTGTCGATGGGCATATCAATGACCTTGTTATCACTATTGAAAGGCTCTAAACGCCCATCATTTTCCAAGTCCAGGAGAGACACATCGAAACCCTTTTTAAAACCATCAAGATGATGAACCAGATGGAGGCATTTGTTCCATGTATCCACTAGCTCCTTAAAGACTTTTAAATCGACAGTAACATCAAAGATTGGAGACTCCATGAACGCCTGAGTTCCTTCTAGACGGGTGTGCTTGACTAAACACTGGGAGATCTCGGTTAGATAGAAGTCTTTAATCCTTGATCCAAGCCGGCCAGTTGAGCCACTCGCATCTTTCGGGTGCGCGTACTCAAGAGCTCATGATAATCATTTCAAGACTCCTCCAACTCCTTAAGAAACCGAGCTTTATCTTCTTCGAGTTCCTTTTCTCAGCGGCAACAACCTTGAGAAGATCTTGAGTCTCAGCACAAAGGGTGTTATAATCCTTTGCAGTTGGCGTCTTTTCAAAGAGGCAGTCATAGCCCGATCTTCTGAAAATTCAAACCTTGTTGTCAAGTTGGCAGCCGAAGAGCCAACCCATGAACCAATTGTGCCAACTAGCAAAGAAAGGTGAATTTAGATAAAGAAAAGCACGTCGCAAGGAGTAAAAGGTATGTATAAGGTAACGCCTAGTTGTGTTAAATGATTGGCAGCGAAAGCCTCCATCTCTGACATTGGAAAATCCAGCAGCCTTTCTTGATCCAAAGGTAGAATAATGCCCTTATATAGTTCTAGTGAAGGGCCCCAACACCAGAGCCCAGAACGGAGCAGTTCTTAGTAACTTTCCAATATAGCTAGAGCACAGGGCCAGAACCCAATGGCTCCATGCCAGAAACCACATATTAAACCCATTTCTCCCTCATCTCTTTCATGTTCTCTTCATACTTTTCCAAGTTTCTCCTTGCAGAAGAACTGTGGGAAGCCATCCTAGGCAGCAGACGCCCCCATCTACCTTCCCTTTGCACTTATCAATTTGCATAGTTGGAGCTTAATGAAGCTCTCTGCTGGGACTTGCACCTACGTCAGGGACACTTTCATCACCTCCTTGGTGGAGTCTTCAGAATTAAGTAATCTCCTCCTCTTTAAAGTGGAGGTAGAACATGGGAGTCTCCTTGATCATTGTTAGAACCATCCAGAGGGATCGGAGTGCAAGCAACTTTGAGAATTAGTAGACTTGGAGTCAAACGATACGAGTTGGGTAGCCCTCCTTGTTCGGCTCGCAGGGCCTCGAGACCCGATGGAAGTCTCGATAGGGGGTTGCCGAGTTGGACTTTGATGGGAACTGCGAGTCAAAGAAGCTGAGTAGAGGGTGTGCCAGAATCCCTCCTTGAGTGATACAGATTGGCCATGTGAGCATAACTGGAAACAAACTCAATATATGAGCATACGAGAATATTAATAAAGCATATGCATGAATATGTGTATGTAATGCTACAATATACCGAGATGGGAAGGATCAAGATCAAAATGGGCAGGAGATAAGCTAACTAGAGAAAAATTCTCTTCGGTCATAATCATCTTATAATGATATTCATATTGGAGTAGCACATCAATAACAAAATTTTCACTCCAGGTAACGGGGTCTGGAGACGATAAGCAGGGTCTAGTATAAGACCATTTGAGGGGGCTATTCCATGACACGCCTATGGGAGGCTTCACAAAGAGGAAATTTTCCTTCCAAAACGAGTACGAAATTTTTTTCTTCTTCACTAATTTACAAGTCCTCTGGCTGGTCAAGTAGAAAAAACCCTCGTTCCCTTTGCTGAAGTTAACTTGGTGAAGGGCACATAAGTTGCTAAAGGATGGGGGAACCTGAAATAAGACATTAAAAAAAGACAAAGGTGGAGATGGTCTTGAAAGATCCAGGTGTCAACTATGAAATACAAAGACCTGAGTTGCGCAGTATCTCCTCAATGAGGGGATGCAGGGGAAACCTCAACCCAGCCTCAAAATCAGCAAGGAACAGAGTCCTACACGCCACAGGAGGAAGAAAGATCCTATCCAAGGGAGAAAGAAGGATAAGATGGAAATCGTCAGGCACGAAAAAGCTTGACTTGAGTGAGGCCAGCTCGAAAGAAGTAAGTGTGGACGATAGGCCAAGAATAGGAGAGTCACCACTAGGAAAAAATAAATTTCCTTCATATCAGGGTGGTCGAGAGCACCTGATGGAAGGGAGAACAAGGTGCAAGGAATTGTGGCTTGACTACTGACATGAGCAGCCATAGCTTGAAGAATTTGATCAAGAGTTTTTAACGTCTTTTCCAAACCAATATCATGTTGTAACAAATTATAGATAAAAAGAATTTCTTCATTACGTAAGGCTATTTACAGCTTCTCAGTAGATACATATTCATCATGGATAGAACTACCTAAGATAATGAGCGTTCCATGATCACAAAAGATCTCTTCCTGAAAAATCTTGCAAGCGATATGCTCCATTTCTCGTCGTATACCATGCAAAAGTGGGTGTCCCCGTGGCACCTTCGGAGTGGTGCAATAAGCCCATAATGCTCCTGGTAACTCATCTGCCCAATTGCCTTTAAATGATGCAAAATGATCCTGTTCACTACCTCAACCTGTCCTTTGGTTGCGGTGTGCCACTAAAGTGAAATTCTGTTGGATCCTCATTTCTTCGCATAGATCCTGTTTTACCTTGGAACTGGGTTCCATTACCAGAGACCAGAGTCCTTGGAATTTTGAGCGGCAAAACATTCTTCCATAAGAACTTCACCATCTCATTTTCGTTTATCCTAGAAATAGCTTCTGCCTCCACCCATTAGGTGAAGTGCTCCGTCGCCATGATTAAAAATTTCCTTTGCCTCGTTGCTAAATGGAAAGGTCCCAGAATGTCAATTCCCCACTGACAGAAGGGTATGCAACCTGAATACTAATGAATTCTCTGGGAGGAGCATGAGAGATGTTAGAATGAAACTTACAGCTTTTGAACCTCTTAAAGAATTCCAAGGCATCCTTTGCTAGTGTTGGAAAAAAGTGTCCTTGGCGTAATATTTTTTTTGGTAGAGCCCTTTCTCCCAACAGGTTTCGACAGCTGCCTTCGTGTATTTCTTTCATCACATGGGTAGCTTCCCTCGGGTTCAAACATTTTATAAGTATTCTTGAATACGATCTTTTCTACAACTCACCTTCTATTATCACAAATCTCAATGATCAAATTCTCATCTTCTGATTATAATTCTCATCCTTAGATCTCTCCCCGTGGAGGAATTTGATCATTGACTCCTTTCATTCACTTCTAGAGACCTGGATATTGAGCAAACAAGGGTATTTTCTAGATTCCTCATCCTGAATGTCTCCCATTGATCCAGATCTTTGAAGGTCTTTTTCAAACCCTTCTATCAATGATTTTTCAGATACCAACAAAGTAATTTTTGGAATTTTATCCCTCATGCTGCGCTTGCAAACTTCGTGAGCACGACAACCCTTTCATTCTCTTCTCTTAGAGCTTGATGTAATTCAAAATTTGAAAAGTTCAGTTGAAGTTCGCGTACCTTTTCCAGGTGTCTAATCATGCTTGTTTCTTTCGCTCCATAGTCTTCGTGGAACTGTTGAATCACCAGTTGGGAGTTTGTGTATGCTATCAAGTATTTTGCTCCGAGCTGAGTGGCTAATCCCATCCCACGAGGAGCGCTTCATACCCGACTTCATTGTTCGTTACCGTGAAGTTCAACTTTATAGCCACTTCTAGTTTGAAACCTTTCAGGTGGCTCAAAACAATCCTGGCCCCCCCTTGAGTGGAAGTTGATGATCCATCCACTCGAAGGAGCCACTTTTCTTGACTTGTCTCCTCGCCTCGGCTGTTCATTTCGACCAAAAAATCTGCGAGCATCTGGCCCTTGATGGTTGTCCTTAGTTGGAACTCAACAAGGTATTCACCTAATTTTACTACCCACTTCACCAATCTTCCGGAAGCATATGGCTTTGAGTTCCAGGGGAATAAGCCGTCATTCCTTCTCATCCATGCAAACAAGCCCAGGGGAATAAGCCGTCAAACACTTCACGCGTCTCGAGCCCAGGGGAATAAGCCGTCATTCCTTCTCATCCATGTAAATAAGCCAATCAAGGTGAAAGTGACACATTGCTAGAAGATCATATGATTCAGAAGGCATTTCAAATAAAGAGGACAAAGAAAGCATCACGCTAAGTTCATCTAACCACGTTTTGATGAAGACTCAGAAGCATGGTTGTGTCACGAAAATGTGCTTGGCTAGTACCAGCCCCAGAGGAACACACCCTGGTCATGTTCTTTGACATGGTCGTCTTCCTCTCGCCCATGTTTACTGAAAAACTATTGAGGGGAAGAGGCAATGCAGAGGTTGGCCGGTTTTGTCTTTGAATCAAATAAGTTTTGAAGTTTCGATTGATCATAGATCCACATTGCAATTATTCGTATGACCATTAACATCACCGAGAAAATAAATACTCCGAAGATATGCAAATTGGATTTCGAGAAATAACATTCTTATTGCTCAAGTATTCAATTACATCAAAGGAAGTAATAAAACAACAACCAAAAATGGTGTTAATTCCTAAACATTCAAGTAAACAAGTTGTTTGCTAAGTCTCTCTTCAAATATTTAAGAAGTGCTTCCATGGTCTTCAAAGTCTTTGTCGCCTCTTCGGGCAAATACGAAGTGTATTCAAGCACTGGAGTCTTATCTCTCTTGGCAACCATCTATCTTGAGGTTGAACAAGCTCTTTTTGGCTTCTTGGCAAGGGTCTTCTCACTCAAGTAGAAAATGCTTCTCATCAAGTACTTCACTGCTTCGGGGAAAAAATCAACATCGACAAATGGAAATGCGCCATATGAACCAAAGGCTGACCCGATCGGAGGTGAGCATGCCATCTAAATTCATGGGAAGCCAGTGGCATGCCGAAAGCAAATACTCACAACGCATGGTATGGAGATCTTACAAGCATCATCGCCTAGCAACTCCTCAAAATGGGAGACGACCTGGTAGTTGAACTTTTCTCTTGCAGGCAGTCATTCAAATCCAACAAGGAGATGAACGATTCTCCAATGATGGTAGGAAACGTGTCATGGAAAGGGACCCGAGCTCGGGGAAAGCTTGAAGAATGTCCTTGTCAAAAATGTAAGTGAAAAGGTATGCACGAGTGACGACATGAATCTTAGCTTCTTGAAGGATGCTTTCATGATGGCCTAGTGCTTCTTCTATGGATGAGGTTCTTGTTGTGGACACGTGTGGAAAGAAATGCGTGAACGGTTGGAAACGTGTTGGCTCTGTAAGGATGCCTGCATGATGGCTGGTGCATCTTCTGTAGAAGGAGTTCTTATTGCTGACGCACGTGAGAAGAGATGTGTGAACGGCTGTGAGAATCTTGGAGGATGCTTGCATGACGGCTATACACGTCTTCCATGAAAAGAGACTTCGACGATCTTGGACTGTGAAATCCTCCAGGAATCATCACTGGTGATGAGGTGACGATTTGAAAGTACAAATGCTGCATTAGCTTTGACGTCATAAAAAGGAGACTCGAGCTTCAAGACTTTGGATTGAGACAAAGTGTTGGAGCGGGAGTCAAGCATCTCTCGCATTACTTCTTCAGACCTCCAGTAGATGTGCATAACTTGTGCAAAGGTCAAACTTCGACGATTGAAAGATGTTGGTCAGCTCGTGGACGCAAAGCTGATGCCTTCGACCTCGAGGTTATCCTTGCTACTTCAAATGATGATGTGTGGGAATGGCTCGTTGTGATCCTCGAAGCCCATCTCTTTCAAATAAACAAATCCACATAAAAAATGAGTAGTCGAGATGGTGTAAAAACACGAATGTGCATGTGTGTTTGAAGATATATGAAAGTAAAGAACTCTTCTTAGTGACAAATCCACAAAAACATGACGCACGAAGTTATTCCCAGCACTTGCTTGAGGCCGTGAAGAGGAAGACCGGGGGTTGAAGATTTGTGGAGTACGCTCCTATGCAATCAAAATGGTGATATACACCTCTTTTATAACATATTAAAATAAGTGTTCATACCACATTTGGATCTTATGCATTTTCATGGATCAATCTAAGCTAAAATATAAAGTTATTATTTTATTTTGAACTTTTTAAATTGGGCCGAAGCATTTCCAAATATAGGCGTAAGAAGATTGATACACATCAAAGTCCGTGGTGTTCAAGCCCAACAGAAGTGAGCCCAAATTACAAATCAAAGCTCGCTCATGCCTATAAATAAGGGTTTCCACCACACAACAAGAAACACATTCTACACAAGTCACTCCATACAACACAACAAATTCAAAGGGACTCAAATCCAAAACCTCTCTGCTATGACGAAGCTATGCAACTGCGAAGGTTTCACGTCTTCATCATTGACATCAAATCCTTCAAGCCTTGTTACCAAATTTTAAGGTGACACGTAGTTTGTTCCACGATTTCGGAGGAGATTACACATCCACATCAAATGACAAACTTCAAGCCCTTGTATTCATAGAGAAGAATCAGAGGATTATCTTTTTACAGAGATTGTATCTACTTTTCATCTAAATTAATAAAATTCATGTGTCCATATTTTTCTTATCTTGTAATTACTTTTTGTAGACATGAATTTTGTGTGAATAGGTACAATTCATAAATAAAAACAATTTAACAATAAAAAAATCAACAAACCTCTTGGAGAAAGCAAATTAAATCAAATTCAAACTAACAAAAATTTAAAATCTAAAACCCCACAAAATCTTAAAGCTTGAATGCTTTGTTGTTTCTCTTTTGAATCATACATAGGTAACAACTGATGCCTTCATATTTTTTTTAAAAAAAATCTAAAAAAGAATTGGAAAAAAGGAGAAAGAAGTAAATGATAAATAAGAAAGAACGAAAAAATCCTATTGGCTGTAAGAAGTGGCTCATTGTCCCACGTTGAAAAAACATAAGCCAAACTTAAGCACTTTAAACTATAAATATGAAAAAACTTAAGCCAAAAAAAATTATATTTCACTTCATTATTATCTTTTACAAAAATCAATGTTAAATTTGATTTTTCCCGGTTATCAGGTGACCGATTTTCACCGGCTTTGGCCAGTTTTAGTCGGTCCGCACTAGTTTTGACCTGTTCCTATGAAATGACCTGAACACATGGCCAATTCCCAATTAAATCGATTGAACTCAGCAATCCGAGCCGATTCTGAAAATATTGATTTATTCCCGTGAAAGGTTATTTTATATTATTATATTATTATATTATTATATATTATATTATATTATATTATATTATATTTATATTATATTATATTATATTATATTATATTATATTATATATCTATAAAAGTATGAATCACCTAAAAAGTTTCTTTCTTTTTTGATTGGACTAAATTAACCTTGTAATATTATTTCTTTACGGATAAAAATGTAAATTAATATACTTATTAATCACTTTTCACATTACACATATTTACTCTTATTAATTACTTTCACATTATGCATATTTATTCCTATTCATTACTTTTCATATTATATTTATAATATAATATACTTACTAGATAAAAAATAATACCCCTGTGATAAAATACGAAATGATTAGAAAAACTCATGAAAATTGAAAGGATTTGATGTTGAGAAATTTTCTAGCATAGATATAAATGAGAATTAGTTAGATTACTTGACATATTAAAATATATAAGGTTAGATGACAAGTGAAATCAACTAAAATTGTCATGTAAAATAAATATTTTGAAGAGTAACATAGGTTATAGAAAAATGAGAATCAATTAAATCACGTACCATGTAAAGTGAACACTTTTTGTAGTAAGATAGACTAAACTATAATTTGAGCATTTGACGTATAATTACTGGGTACATTAAATGATTCTTTTAATCGTTTCGAATATAATAGAACAAAATGTCAATGTACAAACTTGGATATTTTCAATAATATAAGATAGAAATAGCTCCTTGTAAACAAAATATCAAAGGTGTAAATATTATTCATAAACCATCACCACACATTTCTATTTTCCGAATAAAGAAAAGAAACAGAAGAAAAATAGGCACGAAAACATAGATAAACATTGTCTACATATATTTGTGTATATTATAAGATTGAAAATGATTTTCTATGTTTTATGTTTCTTCCTTTTTGTGATGCCAATATGTCGTTTCATATAATAGTAGATTATAAATTTATGTGTATAATTAAGTAATTTTAGAATAGTTTTTAATTGCATACATAGTTGATTGAGATAGAGGTATAATAATAATAATAATAATAGTAATAATAATAATAATAATAATAATAATAATAATAATAATAATAAGCAGTTCTATTCATAATACAGAGTTTTATTCATAACTAATTAAATAAAATTTGTTAATTTATAATAGGATAATTTACCATTAACTTAATGTGAGTCAAACTTTATAATAAGATATTATAAAAAAAAATACGAGTAACTTGAGATGTTTTATTTATTTATTTTTGTAACTTTTTTGTGGTAATTAAAAATATTAAAATGCATGGAAAGTATAATTTTTATATGTCAATAAATAATATCCCAGGGTACCTAGCTAATTTATATGTTAATACTGCAAGTTCAACGAAACTAAACTTCAATTAGAAACAAGGACAGTAAATAAGTTCATGATAAAATTGATTATTTATGAAACATACTTAGAATAAGATCAGTTATTTCATAAGTGGTTTCATAATTACTTGTATTTATAATATTAATTATAAAATCATAATAATATTATTCAAAACTTATTTCATGGATTAAATCATGATTTGTGGATTATTTAATGCACTAATTACGAAATCCTACTACATCATTTTTAATAGTAAGTAATTTAATTTTTATATTTATATTTTTAATTCGACTCCCGTATTTATACTTATTCAATTTAATTGATTCCATAAAATACTATTCATCAATTCAGACTATTTTCCACTAATATGAGGAATAAAATAAAAGGTAAAGAGATTATTACAAGAAAATTATATTATAAATAATTCTAATGATAGTTAGTATAAGAAAAAAATAAAAATCAAAACAAAAAACTAGTTTATATTTATTTTCTTGCTGTGCATAACTATGAAAATAAAATAAAAACCTTATTTCATTCATGAATCAAATTTAAAATATGGATCAATTCTATTGATAACTTTTTATTACAAATATAGGAATGTAAAATATAAAGTAATATTTTATAAGTGAAACAAATATAACGATGAAAAAAATACTATTATAGAGAGAAAGAATTATTAGATCTAAATTTCAATAGAAGGCAAAAGAACAAAAAAATTAATTAGAATTGTATTCACATTAATAAATGGATAATTTCTCATCAAAAATATAGAAATGAAAGATAAATATCATGGAGATAATTAATTTTAAAGTCTAATAGTTTATAAGAGGGCAAAACTAAAATATAAAAATGCCGACCTTCTTATAAAGAATTGAAGATCATAAGTCCAATGAAAGATAGGACAAAATTCAGTGGAGTTATTAATTAAGTGAAAATTTTTAAATGAAATTAATCTTTTGTTTTTTAATGGTTATTACTGGCGTTTACTAAAATTTTAATTTAAAAATCCTTTATCATCATTTGATCACAGACAACTTTCATTTTTAAGATAAACACAAATTTATACATATAAGATATTTATGTTATAGATGCATACCGGGATCCAACAGCACCACAAAAATTTAAGGGACCTTCACAAAAATTCCAAGATTGTAGGGGAGATTAACCTGCAGAAAGAGGTTGGCACTCTGATACTTAAGTCAGTAATGTTTGACTGAATAAAATAATCGAAAAACTTGAAGAAAGTGGAATAATGACAAAGTGATATATTGTAGTTATAATTCATGTGAGAATATGCTGAAAATAATTGAAGAATGGTGAAAATCCGTGTGAGAGGGAGTGCCAAGAGAGTATAGATGTTACTTGAGTGACAATGTCAATGTAAGTTGTGAATGTGAGTTGTCTGCAAATGACTGCACAGTGTGCCCTTTTATAGCTGGTGATGAACCTGATTTTAGTTGAATTAAGTTGAGTTTCATATACCGTTGGAAACCTTGGGAAGTCAGCTTCTCAACCCAACAAACCGCGCGATAATCGGAGTTCAATTGGTGAAGATATATTCATTTGAGTCAATCCTGCCATATCTGTCATGTTTTCCGAAAAAGCAGTTACCTGCTGAGAAAGACCTGGATTGTGGCCGATCTACTGGGAATTCGGATGAGATTTTTCAGTATGACGTGAATCCATGTGTTGGCCAGCTGTGTGATATGGAATTTGAGTTGTTTGAGACTAGGCTTGTTGTATGGGCCTTTTCCGTGGGCCTGTCAGGTTAGTGCATAAAAACAGGGCTTATGCATAAAAAGCCTTCCTGTTTTGGGCTTGATGGCCTTAGCCTGCTAGGTTGACTGGCCTAGAGGCCTACTCCTAGCTCTTGGGCTGGCCTGGTGGATTTTGAGGGGGCATCATCACTCCCCCTACTCCAGTAGTGTGAGACTTGTTGTCGGACTGGTGGAGTAGAAATAAACAGTCCTGCAAAGGTTAGCACAAGAGTTATATACCTGGGTGTGCCAGCAGGAGAGGTCTTGCTATGTTTCTTCCTCCCTACTGTGCTGCTACGCGTGATAGCACGCATATTTTTGAAATATTTATACTTATTTGCAGAAGAGAAGACAATGTAATTATTACGAGAAGTAGGAAAAGTAGAAAGGCCTTACATCGCGTGTCAGCACACGCGGCCTGTGATTGGCGCGTGGACGCCAAGCGAGGAAGAGAGAGGCCGAGCCTAACACCGATGGGACTGTTCGGCTGCTAGGGTAAAAAGATCTTCCTTGGGGAGGTTACTTTTTCACCATCTCCGAGTTTCCTGAGTAAGTCTTCTTCCTCTTTCGAAAAATTCTCCATCTTATTTTCTTCAAAAGATTTCCTAAAACAGATTTTTGCCTTGTAGGTTCGCAATTTTTAGGGCTTTTCTTCGGTAATTCCCTGCTTTCTCCTGCTTGTGTCTAGGTACGCTTCCCTACTCTCCTCTGTTTCCTGCTAGTCATGTCTACGGGTAGCATAGATAGGGATGCGACTGAAGATGTTCCGATTGACCTGATAGAACCCTCTGGGACGAAGGTGATGATAATCCCGTAGCCTCTGACTCTGTCTCCCACCATGGGGGTCAGAGCGAGCAGGAGGGAAATAGTAAGGAGGAGGGGAACAAAAAGCGGATGGAGGATCTCCTGGTTGCGATCGGTGCTGATGCCTTCCGAATATATAGGTCTAGGCTGACGGAGGAGGATCTGGTGGGGGTCAAGAGTAAGTATGGGATACCTGGTGATCATGTGATCCAGGTCCCTACTCCTGCTTCTTGCCCAAACTTCCCCCTACTGGTTTTATGTGCTTTTACCTTGCCCAATTAGAAGCAGGCCTTCTCTTTCCTATCCCTCCTGTTTTCTGCGGAGGTGGCTACTCTGTTTAATATTCCTATGAACTAGCTAGTTCCAAAATATTTTAGCTTCATATTTGGCTTTTATATTCTGGTAAAAATCTAGGGGAGACCCCCTTTTGCTGCCCAATTCAATTCCTTCTTTATGCTTAAGAGAGCGGGTCCGGACTTGTTTTACTTCACCTCCCGAGGGGAAGCTAGCTTTATGTCCACCAAGTCCTCAGTGAAGGGGTGGAAACGTGATTATTTTTTCATCTCCTCCCCACGCCGTGGTGGTTCCCTCAGGTGTGGGTCGTCAATCCCCCTAAGCAGTTGAAATATTCTATTCACAACCGTCCTGCTACTTTCTAGGCCTTACTAGAATGTTTGAATGCTTCTCCCTTTGATCCTCGCAAGATAGTACACCCTGTTATCCTTCACCAGTTTGGCCTGAGCCCTAAGGTGGAGAGCATGGATCCTGCGGTCGGTATATGCTCTTGCAGCCTGCTTTATTGTTTACTTGCTGCAAGGGGATAATTAGAAAAATGTTTATTGATATATTTGCTTGTGTTTACCTGCTGTGTGCAGGAAGAATGTTCAATCAATTGCTGTAAGATAAGGCAGAGGCGACCCCTGGTGCTGGTTCCTCTGGTCGGCAAACCCAGGTCAAGAGTCCTCCTTTTGCCCCTGCAAGCTCAACTTCCATTGGGGATCACAAGGGCAAGCGCCCTGGTGACCCCATCCCAATTCCTACCAAGAAGGCTAAGGGTCGGCTAGTCTCTTGGCACCTCTTGCTCCTCTCCCTGCTAGAGGAGCAGGAACTCCCCACCTTGTTGAAGAGAGAGCGGCAAGAAGAAAACTTTCCCTAACTGGACCCTGCAGGGGGCCTACTCCCTGTTGCTGGATGAGGGGGAGCCTAGCCGTGCTGCTAAATTTCTTAAGGGGATCAGGCCACCCCGGGATAAAACGTATGCGGACAACCTACCCCGAGCTCAGGCCCCTCGCCTATTTTCTACTCACCTGAAGCAGGGTAAGTTCCTATATCAAGCATGTTAGTGCATAGTAGTAACCGAGAAAATAATGTAAGTTGATTGGTTTGTGTTGCCGTGCAAGCATGTATATTGGGGGGTAGCTTGTTCAGCTGGCTGGAGTAGGGAGGTCCCTTGTTCGAGGGCTCCCTTAAGAGGGTGGAAGAGCTGGAGGAAGCTAACCGCAGGCTGAGGGAGGCCATCAAGAAGAGGGCTGAGATGCACCAAGAGGATGTTGCCAGCCTATGCCATTTGAGGGAGGAGGTTATTCCCCTGCACATCTGCCTGGAGTAGACGGTCCTGCAGGCCGAGAAGAAAAGGAAGGAGCTGATCCGCCAGTACCCCAAACTGAGGAAGGCCGAGACATGTTGGAAGGTATTTGGCTAAGTCGCCTACATGGGTATACCAAGACTCTGGAGTTTTAGAGTCAGCAGGTGGATAAGTCTCTAAAATATTATTATCACGGATTCCAGACCTGTGCCCAACAATTTGCAGCAGCTGGTTATCCTCCTGCCAGTGTTGATGCCTCCTTCATGGACTAAAATGCAGGCCTGGCCACAGCCCCGGAACCAGATGATGATGGAAATACTCCAGTGCCAGAGGTCCCTCTTGCTGAGGATGACTCTATGTCTCTGGACCTTACTGGGCAAGTGGTAGGATGCAGCCCTGTTCTTACTGCAACGGGTGAAGGAATTGTGCCTCCCCTTGTTGGTAAATGAATATGTCCCCCTGAGGGAAGAACATTTTTAATTTTTCCTGTTGAATATTCGATACCTCTTGTGCGAGGTTTGCAAGTGCCCGGGTCTGGGCTTAGGATATTTTTGCTTTGATTGTTGGCACTTTGATGCCAATGATTTTGCTTCTCCTCCTCCTTTCTTCTGTGAATGCTTTTTTTGCTTTTCACCAGAAGGTGTTCCCTTATTTTGAATAATGTGCTGGTTGCGATGCTTCTGATTTCCTGCATGTTAGTATAGTGATTTGTTGGGAATGTCCCCGCTTATTAGCTGGTAAGGGCCTAGCATGCACATAACAAAGTGTTCTCCTGTAAGTAAGTAATGAAAGGAGGAGGCTTTTCAAGTCTTATGATAAATATGGAATTGAGCAAGTTTCCCTTCGTACTGCTTGTTATAGACAAAGGTTTGACACAAACCAAGTTCTCAGAAAGGATGTTTTACACAAGGAATACATGTGGATGTAAGGATGATACAACCTACTAGGAGGTTTTGAGCTTAAGTAGGAAAACACCTGCTGCAGCAAGGTAGTAGACCTGAATGTTGGCCAATGGCCTTTCTATGTGTAGTACCCCTACTGGTGGAGCAGGTTGATTAGCAACTTTCTATCATCAGCAGGGTAAGTGACTCCTGCACTGGTCGGGCTTTAAGATCCCTTGCTGGCAGCTGTATCAGCGAGAATAGAGCAAGACCTGCTGTAATAAGTAGTAAGCCACTACTAGAAATAGCAAGTAGAAACAAGATCCAAGCAGTTATGGAGCATATGCATGCAATTATGTAAAAGCTATCACAGCTAGATAAGTATGCCTGTTGAAGGCGAATTATTAAGACTTTCCGTCTATAAAGTGAGCAAGGATGTGCCCTTTTAGGGGCAACTTATTAGGGATTTTGTAGCCAGTAGGGGGGCTTATCAGGGCTCGAAGCCAGTAAGGGTACGCCAGCAGGGCGGCTTATCAGGGCTCGAAGCCTGTAAGGGAGCGCCAGTAGGGCACTTCAGGGCTCAAAGCCAGTAAGAGTGCGCCAGCAGGGCGACTTATCAAGGCTCGAAGCCAGTAAGAGTGCGCTAGCAGGGCGGCTTATCAAAGCTCGAAGCCTATAAGAGTGCGCCAGCAGGGCGGCTTATCATGAGCGTGCGCCAGCAAGGGCAGCTTATAAGATATGTGCGCCAGCGAACGCAGCTCATGGACTGTGCGCCAGCAAAGGCAGTTGATTGGCTATGTGCGCCAGCAAGGTGGCTTATGTGGGCTAGGAGCCAGCAAGGTGATTAACCTGTTGATAAAGAAGAGTATAGCAAATGAGCAGGAATTGCTCTTTTATTCAAGAAATAAGTGTTGATTAAACAGGTAGTAAAGTAATGAGCATAAAGTAGGGTGTTCAGGAGTAAAACTTTCTGAGGTTGTATGCGTTCTACGGTCAAGATAGCTCTCTACCATATACATCTTGTAGTTCATAGGCTCCGAATTTAACAATCCAGCTCACTTTGTAGGGGCCCTCCAATTTGGGAGCCAGTTTTCTTACTGGTTTTAAGGCACTGACTCGTCTCAGCACGAGATCTCCCACCTGGAACTCTCTCCTCTTCACCCTTCTGTTGTAAGCGTTGATTACCTTCTGTTTGTATCTTTCCATGCGAGTTCGAGCATCTTCTCGGATTTCGTCAATGAGGTCCAGGTTGGTAAGCAACAGGGCATCATTGCTCTCCTGCTCGTAGTGTTGTATTCTAAAGGATTCTAGTCCTGCTTTAGGAAGGATTACAGCCTCTGAGTCGTACACCAAGTTGAAAGGCATCTCTCATGTGGTTGATTTGGGAGTGGTCCTATAGGACCATAGCACGCTGGGTAGGGCGTCTACCCACTGCCCTCCTGCTTGCTCCAGCCTGGTTTTGATGCCTTGCACCAGGATCCTATTTTTGACTTCTACCTGCCCATTAGCTTGGGGGTAGGCTATTGAAGTGAAGTGCTACTACATGCCCAAGTCGGCACACCAGTCTTGCACTTTCCAGCCCTGGAACTGACGGCCATTATTAGAAATAAGAACATGAGGTAAGCCATACCTGCACATGATGTTCTTTCATAAAAAGTTAATCACTTCATCCTCCGTGATTTTGGCAAGGGGTTCTACTTCCACCCACTTATTGAAATAGTCCACTGCTACCAGCAGAAATTTACGTTGTCCTTGTGTGACTGGGAAGAGACCCACTATGTCCATCCCCCACTGGGAAAATGGGCAAGGTGCTGAAAGGGCCTTAAAGGGCTCAGCTGGCACATGGATGAGTGAGGCATGCTTTTGGCACTGCTCACACCTCCTCACCTAGTTTATTGCGTTTTTCTTGAGAGTAGGCCAGAAATATTCAGCTCTTAAAGTTTTCCCTGCAAGGGCCATGCCACCTATATGTGATCCGCAGGAGCCTTCATGAATTTCCTAGAGCACAGTTTTGCCCTTCTCAACTGACAGGCATCGGAGGTAGGGCTGGGAGAAGCTACACTTGTAGAGGTCCACCCAACAAGGTAAATCTAGCTGCTTAGCTTCTCAAACGGGCTGCTTCATTTTCATCAGCAGGAAGGATTCCTTCCTGCAGGTAATCGAGGAGGGGTTTCCTCCAATCTATGCTAATCTGCAACATGCACGTTAATGTTAGGGGTAACCTTAGTAAGGGTTCTTATAGTGATGGTACGAGTATTGCAGTCAACTAGGGAGCTAGATAGACGGGCAAGATAATCTTCCTTGGTGTTCTCGGTACGGGGAATTTGATGGAACTAGAAGCTTTTTAGCCTGCTTTTAAGGTCGCTCACTTCCTGGAGGTACCCCCTCATGCGGTCCTCCTTAACATCGTAGGTGCCACCTACGTGGTTGGTTATAAGCTGGGAATCAGAGTATGAAGTTACGTTCCTTGCTCCTGCATCCAGTGCCATCTTAATGCCTGCTATGAGGGTTTCATACTCGGCCTCATTGTTCAAGGCCTTGAAGTTGAACCTCAAGGCGAATTAGAGCTCATCTCCTTTTGGGCTAGTCAGCACGATACCTGCTCTGCGGCCCGTATAGGTGGAGGAGCCATCCACATGGAGTAACCATGTTCCTTTATCTTCTTTGGCAGGTGCAGTTTCAGTTATGAAGTTAGCGAGGGCCTGGGCTTTGATAGTCGTTCTAGGCTGATAGGAAATATTGTACTCGCTCAGCTCAACAACCCATTTAATCATCCTGCCAGAAGTCTCAGCTTTCCCCAGTGTAGTTCGCAGGGGAGTCTTAGTGCACACAATAATAGAATGTGATAGAAAGTAAGGGCGTAATTTCCTAGCAGTTGTTACTAGGCCAAATGCCAGCTTTTTACCTCAAGGTAGCGCTGCTTAGTGCCATGTAATACCTTGTTGACGTAGTATGTAGGTTTCTATACTCCGTCCTCCTCTTTAATGAGCACAGAACTCACGGCGTGCTGACCTGCAGCAAGGTATAAGTATAACGTCTCACCTGGTGATGGTTTTGTAAGTAAAGGCGGCTCGGCCAGGTAAGCCTTCAGGTCCAGGAAAGCTTGTTGGAAAGTTTCAACCCATGCAAAGCCTTCGGCCTTTCTCAGAGCTTTAAAGAAAGGAAGGCTGCGGTCAGCAGAGCAGGATATGAACCTGCCGAGGGCATCAATGCGGCTAGCAAGTTTCTGCACTTCATTAAGATTGGTTGGAGGTTTCAACTCCTGGATTGCTCGTATTTTATCGGGTTGACTTCGATACCCTTTTCTATCACCATGTAGTCGAGAAATCGACCACTTCGAAAATCAAATGCGCATTTGGTTGGGTTCAGCTTCATGTGATATTTTTTGAGAATGTTGAAGGTTTCAGCAAGGTCTGTGATGTGCTGGTCCGCCTGTCGGCTCTTCACCAGCATGTCATCCACGTACACTTCCATATTGCGTCCGAGTTGTTCTCGAAACATGCGGTCCACCAAGCTTTGGTATGTAGCACCTGCATTTTTTAGCCCAAAGGGCATGACAACATAGCAATATGTTCCCCCTAACGTGATGAAGCTTACTCGCTTCTGGTCATCGAGATTAAGCATAATCTGGTGGTAACCCTGTGAGGCATCCATTAGACGTAGCAGTTCATGACCAGAGGTGGAATCCACCAGCTGGTCTATACGAGGTAAGGGGTAGAAATCCTTAGGACATGCCTTATTCACATCTCGGAAATCAACAAACATGCGCCATTTATTACCTGGCTTAGCGACAAGTACCATATTGGATAACCACTGGGGGAATTGGATCTCCTTGATGTGCCCCGCGTCAAGGAGCTTGCTTACCTCCTCTTGGATGACCTTGTCCTTCTCAGGACTGAAACGTCTTTTCTTCTACTTCACAAGAAAGAAAGTTGGATCCAAGTTCAAGTTGTGCACGACGATGATGGGGTCAATAACCACTAAATCCTGGGTTGTCCATGCGAAGACATCCACATTTTCCTGGAAAAAGGTGGTTAGTCACCCTGCTAAATCAAGGTTCAGCTGGGAACCGATCCTGGTGGTTTTGTTCGGCTCTCCAAGTACTAGCTGAACACTCAACAACTCCTTG
This sequence comes from Sesamum alatum, assembly GCA_034509735.1. Taxonomy (NCBI): domain Eukaryota; kingdom Viridiplantae; phylum Streptophyta; class Magnoliopsida; order Lamiales; family Pedaliaceae; genus Sesamum; species Sesamum alatum. Next base: position 26,321,398 of record JACGWO010000005.1, read on the forward strand.
GTGGGCTGAACTCGGGCAGGAATTTCATTTCCTTGCTCATCGTGTTGCATATGTCTTTTCCACTTCTCTTTGTTGGACTAGTGGAAGGTCTATCTCCATGTCTTTCGTGCTGCCTCATTTTACGGATTCAACATAGCATTTCCGGGCAGTGTATTGGTCACCGGTGACTTCTCCTACTTCTGATTCGGTAGGAAATTTCAACTTCATGTGGTAGGTGGAGACAACAGCTTGAAAGGCGTTTAGAGCGGGTCATCCTAAAATGACGTTGTACGCCGAGGGCATGTCCACAATGAGGAAGGGAATCATTTTAGTCTTTCTGCTGGGCTCTACCCCTAAGGATTGGGGGAGCAAGATCTATCCCAGGGGATGCACAACCTCCCCTGCAAATCCATACAGTGAAGTGTCAACCGGCTCTAGCGGGATATCACCAAGCTCCATCTGTCGGTAGATCTCACAGAAGAGGATATCCGCAGAACTACCAGAATCTACAAAAATGCATTGAACAGTGTAGTTAGCAAGAGTTCCAGAAATAACAAGTGCATCATTATGAGGTAAATGAACTCCTTGTATGTCAGCAGGTCCGAATTGGATCATAAGATCTCCTGCTAGTGGTTTGTGATCAAGCTCCATCACTGCTCTAGCAGCATGGGCATGGGTACGCCTGGCTCTACTGGAGTCCCCATCAGTAGGTCCTCCTGCAATCATGTGAATTATCCCCTTGGTCGGGGTGTTCTCTGGGCTTTGCTCCTTAGTTGAGGACTTTTCCTTTCTGTGCTCCCTCTTCAAAGGGCCAGTAGTGTGCTCTTCACTGTTGTGGGAATCACGATGGCGGGACGTTCCTCCTTTTGTCGAAGACGTCGATCTTTATCGATGTAGTGCATCCTGGATGATCCATTTTATTTCCTATCTTAGTTGGCGACACCTGTTGGTGTCGTGTCCATATTTCCTATGATACCTGCAGAAATATTTAGATTTAGGCTGCTGAGGGCCTTCGAGCTTTTGGACCATTATAAGGCAGGATAGCGATCTATGGCCATCAACATCCGTGCTGGGCTGGTGATCAGCGAGGTATAGTGCTCAGTCTTTGGGTCGAGGAGATTGAACTGTCCCCGAGGTTCTCCCTTGCTGCCGAATGGAGGAGGATTCTCCTTCTCTTCTCCGGTTCTTGTTGTCCCCCTTCCTGAAAACGATGCGTACATTACAAGTAGAAAAAATATAGTTACAATAAAAAATAATAATTAAAGTGGATAAAATATATTTTATTTTTAATTGTATGCTTTTCATTTGTAATAATAATATTTTTTTTCAAATCACCTATTAAATTTAGTTAACATATTTTTATGTATAAATTTATTTTATTATTACAATATAATAATTTAATTGAGATAATACGAATCACGTGCAACGCAAGTGCTTATGACTAGTCCTTCAAAAAATGGAATCTCAACCCACTAGCTTTCACGCAATCTTATGTCAAGGTATTTATTACACAAACTATATAAAACTATAGTACATAATTAATTTGATATAATCATTCTCATATTCTCTATTCTGTTGAATAAAGGACAAAAGATTTGAATTTTAATACATACTAGAAAGGTGGACCACACAAGGCGCGGTAAATTATGCCCATAATATCTGTTTGTGTTTTCAGTTCCAATTTTTCATGTGATAAAAGGCCAAATACTTCTGGACTTCAGACACTCGGGTATTTTGGTTGGTGATATTCCCTTCATGTAAATTAAAACGAGATTACAAAGTCACATACATGTCTACAAGAACTGCATGGAAGTAGAAGCAAGAAACAATATAGAATACACATAAAATATCGCATTTGTAAGCAGGAAGACAAAACTCCTCAACTGGCATGTTGATTTGTATACTACATGATACTCAGAATGTGCAAGTCTAATCATCTGAGCTTCAACAATCACTCTCATTATGTATATTTACGAACAAATCTTGGAGCAGATCAGGTTTAAATTCCACAAAACCTTTTAGCAATTGATGAAATAGACAGAGTCATTCTTACTCTCACTTGTGTGTTGGCCTAGGTTGACATCCAGCCATTTGAACAAATCGATATTAGGCGAAGAACTGTATGCTACCTGGTTTTCGATACACAACATAAACTGCACCAAGAAACTTGTCTGGCATGTGATACCATCTTGGCATGAGATAGAATTACATTGGAATTTTAGTACCATGTTCCATATTGATTTTTTTTTAGATATTAAATACATATATTTTTAGCGCTAATATTACAAGATCTTTTTTCAAAACAAGTATGAAGATTGTTGTCAAATAAACAGGGCATTTGCCCAAGAAGTGAGTACAAACATTTTCTCCTTCCTGCATAAGTTAATATTACACAGGAAATTTTGGCTTAGGAGAAATATTAACCCCATTTTTCATGCTCAGCTAATCTGCACATTTTTTACTTGGACACACACACACACACACACACAATTACATTTAGAACAATTTTCACAGGCTGCTTTCAGATCCTGCAGAATTCATCACCTGAATTTGTTAGTCTACCTTAGCAGACTGCGGAAAGGATCATTCGTCGTCCGAATATTGATTGCTTGGCTTCATTTCCTTTACAGATGTGTAGTTATGTAGTATATTTAGAAAAATATGTTAGTGTTCACTCGCTGGAACTTGGAGCTATGTCTGGTACTCAAGAACAGCTTCCCCTGCAAATAGATACGAGATGAAAATGTCGTTACCACTTAAGTCTACTTCCATGCACAATGGATTTGACACAGGTTTACTTATTAGTGAGTAAATTGAGAGAAGTATTCAAATGGGGTGCTCAAATGCCATTTCCAACACACAAACATGTGCGTCTCTGTGTGTGAATCAACACAAATGGTCGAATGTAACCTCCAATAACTACAATGGTTGATATCACTACATACCATATTCAACCTTTCAAATAGTTATAAACTCAACACTCTCGAAGATGCATAATTTAAAGGCGGATCCACTGAGAATTTTAATAGATGTCACGCAGAGTCTATAGATCAGGTATTCACAAAGTTGCTTCAGCAGGAAACATTGATAAACTCAATGTATCGACAAACTTGTTACATGAAATAGGTAAAAGTAGAGTAATAATCTTACTGTGCATTCTCTTGACAAACTATTCAAATTGAGCGAGGTTTTGTCTTTCCATGAGAAGTGGGTTGAGCCTCAGGTAGGTAAAAGTAGAAAGATGCCTCCCATCTGGATCACCGATGGGCTTTACTTTTTCCAATAAATAACAGTACCCTTCTTTGTCATGGCATGGAAAAGAATTTTCACTGGCAACTGGTATAGAAGCATCCCAAGCAACATTCAGAACTTGCCAAGTTAATCCCTCAAGATCAATGATTTCAATATAGTGAAGTCCTAGGTTGACATCCTCACTTTGAAGCAAGATATCATTCTTTTCTGCAGACGACACTTAGCTATGGACTTTGAAGCACTTCAGTTTCAGGAATAACTGAAGTAATTTATCACGGCTTTGTCTCTGGAAGAAGAATTATACACATTGTATGAAAATTGATGACTATTACTAGAACAAATGAGATATTCTCAGACTGTTAGATTGAAAAATTCAGCCTAGAGGGAAATTTATCTCTGGATAGAAAGAAAGTTCTCCATTTATGATGCCAGTATACAACCAACTATTTTTATCCCAAATTGCATGCCAATGGGGCAACTACCCTGCCTTTTTGTTTGATAGCAAATATGTGAATGATCCAATTCTCAATCCCATCTCTGTACACCTTCCACAGCTTCCCCAACACCATGTTCACCCACTCCACCGACTCTTCCCTCTACAAATCCTTCTCAAGAAACAAGGACAGGCTAGTCGGCACCTGCGGCCAACTCCCCCGGCTTACTTTCTCTACTTCTTGCATTCCTCTTTCTCGACGTCCACAGCTTATCGAATACAACACCCACAAAGAAAAAGAAAGTAAAAAGACCGAAAATATTATGATATATTGGAGGGAAGGGAATGGAATGGATTACACCCAACTGATTTCTCAGCTTATCTACTATAGGATCTTCCCCAAAATCGGTACTAAATAGTCACTACAATTATTTCTCAAACCAGCTAAAGCAACATAATCAAACTCTTTCGAAAATTGCTTCAAAACCATGCTTTTAGTGCCGCTTCCGACGGTGGAACTGAAATGATGTTGTGGACTTCCACCATTGATGCAGGCCTAAGCTTGAAGCAGAGCCCATCTCACATTTCTAACTATAACTCCTCCCTTTCTGCGGCGTAATTGAAGAAGGGCAGGATTAGTAGCACAAGGGCACAAGCTGAAAAAGGGGTGAAGTATTGGAAGCCGATTGCAAAACCATTAAAATATGGGTAGCCGATATGGACAACAAGAAGAAGAATTACTGGGAAGCATGAACCAATTCAGAAGAACCACCAGAAATTCCGCTGATGCTGCTGTTGCTGCTTCTCTTTCCTTTGTCCGCTAGCAAGCAAAACTACAACTTCGATGGCGAGGAGAGAGAATCTAATTTGGGATGAAAGGGGCAAATCTTCTTTTTCTCTTCTCCTCTCTTCTCTTCTCTATTCTTCGCAACGACGAAAAATCACTATTTATTGAATAGGAATTTCACTGTATTTAAACGTTATCGTTCCCAGAAAGAAAATATAAAAACGGCGTCGTTGTTGGCAAGAGGAACTAAAAAAATTAAAATTTCAAAAATTCCAAGTAGGATTCTAAAGCTCTTATATATATGTGTAATAACAAATACAGGACAGTCTTTGTATCAATAACAACAAGAAAATCAGCACAAAATGAGAATGAATAAGATACTCGTCAGATTTTTTAGATTGACAAAGACCATTCTTTTCTAGTGAACCAGAAATGAGTTACTGGGCTCAACTTATTTTCCGAGATAGGCATGTCGATGGGCGGGTATTATCCTACCCGAACTTGGACCCTATAAATACCCATAGTTGTTACTTATGTATTTTACCCGGACCCTACCCATAGAATACCCATTGAATCTTACTCATTCTATACCCATAATAATTTGGTTCATTATGGGTCTTACCCATTGGGTCTTACACATTAAAACGAATAAACTAATTATACATGTTTCTTTGTAAATGATATCACAAAAACATATAACTAAATTAGTTTATTAAATATATATCATGAACTTACTGTCAATAAATCAAATTAAAAGTTATTTGAATTTTCAACATGTGCAGATTGAATATCGTTGAAATATATATAACGATATTGACTTTGTTCAAATAATGAATCATATTAACCAATTACACATCGACATAGATTCGATATAAGAACGTAAATTAAATAACCAATAGGAAAAATGTATGAAAATTATATTTAAACTTCAGAATAATTTTTTTTATTTGAAAATTTGTTCAACTTTCATTTCATGAGTTTTTATAATTCAAATTTGAACAAATTTTATTAGTACCATATATTAGTTTAGCTAGACTTATCACTTTACATTCAAATTAATTTTATCAAAAATTTAATTTGCAGTTGTCACTACGAAAATAAAGATGAAAAACTCTGGCATTTTTTTTTTCAAAATTTTCAATACGTAAAAGTAAAAAAAAAATTATGTACAAAAATTAAGAATTTTAGATGACGAGTAAAATCGACTCGATTAATCTATTAAAAATTTACAAGTTCAATGATTATAAGTTAACAAATATTCATGAATTTTTATAGCATTAGATTTTATCCATTCAAGACCCATACCCACGGGTATTTTTTGGTCTAGACCCTACCCATACTCAAAATACTTATTACAATGGGTATGAGTTCGAATTCGGGTCTAATATAATAATAATAGGTCCGGGTCCAAATTTATTATAAAAATAATGGGTCCGATAATATCCGCCGATTGACAGGTCTATCCCAAAATTTCCGATAATGGGTACTACTCCATTGCCTTTTCTTCTCAAGATCCATGATAATTGAGAAGACCCATTGCAAATTCTATTGGGCTGTGACCTTCCATGGAAAGATCAGTGATGTGGGCCATTAGGATATGTACTAGATAGCCACGAAGCCTTCTCTTGTATTTATGAAGAAGGTGATAGCATGGTGGGGGACAGATTATGTCGGCACGTATACAGAACTGCTACATGTCTGCACATGAGTCATTCTTAGTGCTGTCAACTCCACCAACTTCTCCTCTCTCTCTCTCTCTCTCTCAACACATATATATGTAGGTAGAGCTCTTTATCCTGTTTCTTAAAGGTGGATTGCCTCTCTCAGATTCTTGGTAGCGTAAGAAGTAGAAATGGTGGTGACAACGACAACATCGGCCTCCGACGAGCACCTCCACTGCACATTTGCTTCCAGATATGCCCGCACTTCTCTCCCCAGGTACCTCAACCCCCCCACCCCCACCCCCACCCCAGGGTGCGCAGTTCTGATTAGTTCGATTGATTGGGTGGCGTAGGTTCAAGATTCCAGATGGGTCGATGCCGAAGGAGGCGGCTTATCAGATTGTGAACGATGAGCTGATGCTGGATGGAAACCCCCGACTCAACTTGGCTTCCTTCGTCACCACGTGGATGGAGCCCGAGTGCGATAAGCTGATCAAGGAGTCTATCAACAAGAATTATGTCGACATGGATGAGTACCCTGTTACCACCGAACTTCAGGCAGGCCCATCTGAATTTGCTTGTCGGAACTGATGTTACTTGCTGATCTTGTGCCTGCTTTTGCTGATTATGAGATGTCTTTATAGTTTTTAGATAAACTGTAGAAATTGCTCACTATATTAACTCAACTAAATATTACAACCTTTGAGTGTGGTAGTATTCTTTGGCTGTCGGTCTGTGGTGTAAAAATGGCTTCGATTCTTGGAGTTCTGGACAAGAGTTGAAAAAATTGATCTTTTTGAATTTTTATACTGGTATGAGAGGTAGCTTTTGAGGAAAAATTATAGTTTAGGGGATATGGGTATTTCAGATTGTCTTTTATAGGAGAAATAATGTCGGGACTGAGAGCATAGCGTATCTTTATTTTGTTCCAAATTGAAACATTGCGATGTTTTATAAATGGGATCATATTTTGTTCTCAAATTGAAATGTTTTGATGTCTTATAATGGGGTCATTGAGTTTGCTTTCGGATCATGTTGATCGTCGTGATGAAACTGTTCCCGCCTTTCAGTTAATGATTTGATTATTGGTGCTGCAGAATCGGTGTGTAAATATGATAGCCCATCTTTTCCATGCCCCTGTTGGTGATGACGAAACGGCCATTGGTGTGGGTACGGTGGGATCATCAGAAGCTATAATGCTTGCAGGTCTTGCTTTTAAAAGGAAGTGGCAAGCAAAGAGAAAGGCGGAGGGCAAACCGTATGATAAGCCTAACATTGTCACTGGGGCTAATGTGCAGGTCTGTCGATCCGTTTGTTCCTGTCGTTCTGCCATTAACCAGTTCTATCAGTTATCGTCTTACCTCTAGTTCGTGTACAACGTAATGATTGCAATCAAGTCCTTTGTTAAATCAAAAAGAAAGTTGTTCTCTTTTGCCCGTTTGGCCAAAACTCCTTTATTGCTAGAGCAGAATGCATATCTCTATAGCCAGTAATTTCAGCTTAGCCTTCAAGAGCATTGTCATCTTGTAGGCATTATTTTAAATTTCGTCCAATGTTGGATAACGTATCTTATTTTGCACAATGACAGAAGTCCTTTTGATAAGAAGTGACTGTAAGTTTTCACTGTGGTGATCCGACATTTTCTCGTCTGGGAACCTCCCATAATACCATACTGATCAGTTGTGCTAGTTCATAATCTTGATTAACTTTAACGAAGTATGCCAACCCGTTGATGATCCTGATACGGTAAAGCAACATGGCGACTAAAATCTTGGTTCAACTCCTATTGCTTAGGTTTGCTGGGAAAAATTCGCAAGGTACTTCGAGGTAGAACTGAAAGAGGTGAAACTGAGGGAAGGATACTATGTCATGGATCCAGCTCAAGCAGTGGAAATGGTTGATGAGAATACCATTTGCGTCGCAGCTATTCTAGGTTCAACGCTGACAGGAGAATTTGAGGATGTGAAGCTCCTCAACGAACTCTTGACAAAAAAGAATAAGGAAACTGGATGGAACACTCCAATCCATGTTGATGCTGCCAGTGGAGGGTTTATTGCCCCATTTCTTTACCCAGAGCTCGAATGGGATTTCCGTTTGCCTCTGGTAAAGAGTATCAATGTCAGTGGCCATAAGTACGGCCTTGTTTACGCAGGTGTCGGGTGGGTTGTATGGAGGAGTACGGATGATCTGCCAGACGAGCTGGTATTCCACATCAATTACCTCGGGTCTGACCAACCTACATTTACCTTAAACTTCTCCAAAGGTAATTTTCTTCACTTTCCATTAGTATGATGGTTTTTCGGTTCTTTTTGGCGGGACAAATAGAACAACTATTATTCACCAACCGAACTCACCTACATTTCAGGATCTTGCCAGATCATTGCTCAGTACTATCAGTTCATAAGACTTGGCTTTGAGGTAAGTATTCAAATTGCATTATGCAATTATGAATATGAATTGTTAAATGGAGTAAGAATTGCCACATTGTTTCCTGCATTATGATTAGATAAGGGCGTTTGAAATTAATTTATATGGTTTATTACCTACGGTGTGTTCGTGCAGATACCAATCTATAAACTTCTGGAAATACCAGCATCATGTTCATATTCGGATATCTGCCTTGTGAAAACGTAATTGATCTTGGGAGTTGAACTAGTAACGAATAAACAATATACTCGAAGCGTTGACTTGGAAACGTCCTTATAAATACTTGATCTTTCGAATGTGGAAACGGGCTTCAGATTCTTTCACCTGTGGTGATCATTTGTTGTTTTTATACGGCTGTTTTCATTGTCCGATGTGTATGGCTAGTTGCTGTCGGCTCTTGCTTTTGCTAACCGTAGTGCATCAAAATGTTTTACACTTCAGTCCTTTTTTCAATTGTGTAATTGTAAATCTCTATCTGCACTGTTTTTGGGTCTGCAAGGGTTACAAAAACATCATGGAGAACTGCATGGAAAATGCAAGGTTGCTCAAAGAAGGGATCACTAAGACGGGCCGGTTCGAGATCCTCTCCAAAGACATAGGTGTGCCGTTAGTAGCATTTTCTCTCAAGGATGACAGCAAGTACACCGTTTTCCAAATATCCGAGTCTCTCAGAAGGTTCGGATGGATAGTTCCTGCATACACCATGCCTCCAAACGCCGAGCACGTTGCCGTTCTGCGAGTTGTGATTCGAGAAGACTTCAGCCACAGCCTGGCCGAGAGGCTTGTATCCGACATTGAAAAAGTTGTCAGGGAGTTGGACGATCTGCCACCTCGCGCTTCAGTTAAAACTGCCCATGTTACTGTCGATGATCTGCACAGGGGAAAGGCCGAGCATCCGCACTTGAAAAAGAGCATCTCTGAGACGGAAAGAGATATATGCAGCTACTGGAGGAGGATATCGGACAAGAAGACGAGCGGCGTTTGCTAGATTCTACGAAAGCATTTGCGTATGCTCTCTACGTCGTTTCATGTCTATATATACTGGAATATTCTACTATCTTGTGCATGAACTGGTGCTGTTTTATCCTACTAAACGGTTAACTACTGCTATAATATGAATGCATCGCTTTCCTTTTGCATTTCAAATCTTCTTTGGCACAGGATATGACATTCCTGCAAGAATTTGTGGCTTTTAAGGCAATAATCTTCTTGATCATCCTTGTCGGGTCTGTATCACACTTGCTATGTGATTGGTCATTTTTCCTGAACTGTACACCAATCATATGGTAAGTGTATTGCAATTGCCATATAATTGGTTTTAGTTCGATCGAACCAGGTTTGGGCTAGAATTTTTCTCGAACGACAATGGTTGTTCTTGAACTGCAGGAGTTGTGATAAGAATGTTGTTGCCGACACCTTGATCTTACCATGATCAGGGCGATCTACTCATCTACATATGTACACGTTTCAGACAGCGACATGTCTTGAATTTCCTAGTTGCTTTTGCATCATTGCGTAAGTGGTTGTTGTGGCATTTCATACTCTGTTTCAGTATCATCATTTGATTCTTGACTATGATCATAACTGGGGTCAAAATTTGTTTTCCGTTAGTGGGGTTTGTTACTTGAGTAGAGTTGAAGAATCCTATGTATGTTTCCTTTTTTTTTTTTTTTTTTTTCCCTATGTTAGGACGATGAATTTTTCTGATCAATGATCTTTTATCATACTTTCGTGATGTTATATTCATGCGTATATTATATAAATCTTATTTTTGAATTACAATATAATTCAATTAGATGTTTTAATTTGAAAAGTAGCACATGCCGGATGATATGACATTAATATGTGATAGGAAAGTGCCACATGGTATGATATTAATATGTGATAGGAAAGTGTACGTCGGAATCTACTGAGTAATGGTAAATTTGAGTGAACTAGTAATGAATACGTACGTTGTACGTGAATTATATTATTTGATTAAATAATAGAATAATTTTAAAATTTAATGATTAAATGTAAAATATATTAATTAATTTAAGAATAAAGAAATGTAATTCTCCGAATATTGAATTTTTTTTAATATATAAAATAATTAAAACAAATTGAAGATACTCAATGTAAATAACTATATTATAATTTAATTGTTATTTAAATTGATTTTTTATTGTCTTTATCCTTTTCTTTTAGTCTTGATTGCTAGTAACATCTTCTTTTTGTTTGGTTTTAATATTTTTGAATCAATCGTTATGAAGATAAATATAAAATTTTTTTTTAGAGCTTACTTCAAGTTTGACTCTCATATAAGTTGTTTAATAATTAAATCAGACTATTATTTAATGTTAAACAATCAATTAATAATTTTTTATCATTGCTCTTATTATTTCGAGTTTTTGATTTCAAAAAGATCTCGGGATTCAAAATAGAAAAAGTCCATAGTGCTCTTTTTCTCCTCAAAAAGTATCTAATTACTTATCTTATTAAGCAAAGATTAAAAAAAAGCGTAGTGTTGCATAAAAATTTTGGAATAAATTATCAATTAAAATTTAAATAATTTTTTTTAAGGATATTGTGATAGAGGGCTAGTTTAAATTCAAGGTCCGTTGGCGATTTACAAAGATACCCTTTATGATCATCTCATCTCGAGTGTCATTAATGTTATTCTAATGGCCAAAGATACCCTTTATGATCATCTCATCTCGAGTGTCATTAATGTTATTCTAATGGCTGGTAGGTCATTTAAAAGTTTATTATTTGACAAACATATATTTTTTTTTTTTCTAAATCTTCAAATTATCCGTATAACGAGGGAAATCACATTTTTCATTTCATAAATTAGACTCTTATACACTTTTAGTCCTATTGTTTATAAGATTTTAAAAATAGTTTCATAACTTTAAAAATGATCACTTTCAGTTCTTCTATCAACTTCCTAATTATAGTTTCATAACTTTAAAAATGATCACTTTCAGTTCTTCTATCAACTTCCATTAAAAAATTGACTGAAAAAATCGCATATAAGTTATGTGGTTATTTTTCTCCGTTCTCAAAAGGTAATGACCATATGACTTGTATATGGTGTTTTCCGTTAATTTCCGAGTGAAAGTTGTCAAAAGACTGAAAATAAGACCTTTTTGCAAGTTATGGAATTATTTCAAAATTCTATAAGCATTGGATTGAAAATATATTGAGCCTAAAGTATAGAATAAAATATACAATTTCTCCAAGATTATACTTATAACTTCCATTTGGATTTATTAACATTGTATTTTCAGAAGGGTTGTAAGTGTATTTGAAAGTTGATGTGGGGTGAGTTGGTAACTTATTTTTGTTTTAAGGAAATATATATGTAATTATATACCATAAATATATGTACACATATTTACTGAAAATATGAATTAAGAATAACTACTAATCATCATAAATGTAGTAGTAGGTGAAGCTGGTGAACAATCCACAAAGTCTTGCAAATTCCTCCAATGCACTATAATCTCATTCTAATTAATCATTTATAATGGGGTAAATTACATTTTTTATTTCAATTTTGGTCCCATACTGTAGATAATTGTACATTGCATTTTAGATGTGTATTTTTTTTCAATTTCAGGACACAAGAGGAAAAACCGTTAAATTGCTAACAGCTGATGTTTTTTCCATTAGGTGGATACAAATTTGGAGGAAAAAATTAGTGGGAAAGGCTTACTTCTTCTTCTTCCTCATATAAATAGTTTTTACTTCTTCTTCTTCCTCATACAAATAGTTGTTTTTCTTTTTTTGGTCTTTCATTTAGTAGGAAAAAAGTGTAAATATGGCTGCAAATGGAGAAATTTTTTGTCAATATTTCATGGAAGAAATTTAGGCATTATAACATAAGATTGTGTATAAAATTGACAAAAAAATTTCTCCATTTGCAGCCATGTTTACACTTTTTTCCTACTAAATAGAATAGCAAAAAAAAAAATTATATTTATATGAGGAAGAAGAAGTAAGCCTTTCCCATCCATTTTTTTTCTCCAAATTTGCACCCACCCGATGGAAGAAACATCAGCCGTTAATAATTTAACGATTTTCCTCTTGTGTCCTAAAATTAAAAAAAAAATACACATATAGGATGCAATGTGCGAATCATCTACAGTATGGAATCAAAACAAAAAATAGATCCACTTATGGGACAAAAATATAATTTACCCTTTATAATGCACGACTGCAGACATGACGATACAAACATAATACGAAACATATATTAGATCATATAATATTCAAAAAAATATTGTAACATGACAACTTTGGTACCATTTGTGCAGTAAATATTTTGTACACTAAATGGGCTAAATCTAAGCTAACTCCATGTGAAAATTGAAATAAATACAGAAGTCCTCTAATCTGAAACAAATGTAAAGAAATATTTTAACATTTTACAAAAGAAATATATATCTAACCCCACCTTGTTCGGTTTCTATTCATGAAATTTGCAATTGGTTTTCATGTTTTTGCCCGGAATATTATCTATTTTGTCTTATTAACTACCTATAAAAACTAAATATATTCAACTAACACTTTATTTTGTTTCTTTTCCAACCCAAAACGTCAAAGAATGATATATATATATATATGTTGATTATATATAATTGAAAAGCACTTTATTGGTATCTTTAATTTCATGGTCTGTCATTTTTTTAATTTGTTTTGCTCTCTTTTCTCAATTTATCATTTTTCTCTCTCCTCTCAACTTCCCAATTTTCTCTCCTTTCGACTTCCACATCCCTTTTTCTTCTCCCATTTTTCTTCAATATTTTTCATAATTTTTTTTATATGTTTTAAAATTTTATTTATCTAATTAATATATTTTTTATATAATAATTATTTTTAAATTTTAAATTAATTTTGTACACACATTTGAATGTGCCATATGTACTAATTTGAATTTTAAATTCTACATACACCAAAAATACTTGTAAAATAAAGTAGTGGGGTATAGCTTCTCTCTACCTCATGACCGTTGGAAAAATAAAATGTAATGGATTATATCTTGAACCATTATGACATGATTAATAATGTAAGATAATGTGTTAGAAAATTAAGGAGAAGAGGATTTATGTGTTAGTTGAGGAAAACGGACAGTTAGCAATCTGAAAAGGAGGGTGCGTACGTTGTTATTTGCTTAGTATAAACATGAGGTGGTGGGTGAATTATCAATGTACGTACATGTTTGCATCTCACTCATGTTCTAACTCAAGCAATATATATATATATATATATATATATTAATTTTCATTAATAATAATAAATAAAAAAGAGAAGAAAGGGTAGGCCAACAGTCAAAAACAAGTCTTAATTTAGGTAGTTTTTGGAAGTTGAGAACTAAGTTTAGTTTCTCTTTTAACAGTTATGATAGTTGATAGGTGTGACAAGTCAACAATAAACCACAATTCTTAATTTACCACATCCATGTATATCAAGAGAGATAATTACGCTGTCATTCCTGAGATTTAGTGTAATTATATATAAATTTTATATGGTTTGAAAAATTATAATTCGTATCCATAAAGTTTGTTTCTATCCAATAAATAAATTCATTCAGTAGTAAAATTTATAAAATTTGTTGACATTAACAAAAAAGTTGAATGAGAAGTCATAATTACCTTCGATCGAGGTATCGCAAACTTAGTGTAGGTAAAAAAAATATTTTTTTACTGAACCACCCATATACGTTTTCACATGCTAATGTATGTATATGAAGAGGTGCATTTTCAATCTTATAAGGGTATGTAATTTGTCATAAAAGATTAATTTGTTTGACCTGTAATAAGTTTATAATAAGTCAATCAGGGGTAAAATAAATTCTCATACAACTTTTTTGCTGATATCAGTAAATTTCGTGTATTTTACTGACAGAAGGATGTATTTCTTGACAGAAACAAATTTCAATGGTACTATAAATGTAATTTACCAAATCATAGAGGATCTATATATAATTAAAAAAACCTTCATAAAAGGTGGTGTAATATCCCGCATATATATAATATTTGCCTTATAAATTACTGGAATTTCTTATATCCCTTTTCCTTAGTTATTTTCTTGTTATAATTAGTGGTACTTCTTATTATTTCAGTCTTTTGAAATTAATTAATATTTAATATTTTAGAGCCAGCTACAAAAAAAAGGCCAAATAAATGATCGCTATATATATGCTATAAGTGCATGCACTACAAAAACTTTGACTGTTCTCTACGTTATAAATGAGTACGATTTAAAAATCATGGTAGATCAATAGTTTAACCACGATCAAACAAATCAGTGAAAACTAAAACTTTGATAATGATTATCAATATTTGTCATCATTTTTTAACTGTAATCAGAGTATTTACTATAACAATTGGTCATGGTTAAAGCAGTTGTCATGATTTTAGCTATTTATGGTAATGTGTTGACATCACCTACTAAAACAGTAGTTAATAGTCATTGCACAGTTATGACTACCTATTACTCACCACATATTTCGCCTTTGGCAATGAATATTAGCTATGACAACTCCTGGTTAATTAATTAATTTATATAGGAAAAATATTATTTTTGATCCCATAATTTAAGCCCTGTTCACTTTTGGTCCGAATAATTATGGAAATCTCAACTTTAAAAATAATCTCTTACATTTTGTCTCACTTTTAGTCCTGCCGTTAAATAATTGACGAAAATCTCACGTGGCCATTAAGTGCATGTTTTGGAGCGAAAAGAGACATGTGCATCTCACAAGAAAAATCTCATTTTTGGCCTCATAACGTACCCCTTATTCACTTTTGGTCCCAGTGATTACGATATTCTCACTTTAAGACAATAACTTACGCTTTTCTCACTTTTCGTCCTGTCGTTAAATATTTGATGGAGACGACCACGTGATACTCACGTGGCCATTAAGTCGGGGCGTGTTGGAATTTTGAGCTAAATTAAGACTACAAATGAAGATTTAGAGATTTCTTGTTGTTGAAATCAGAGTGGAGAATGGCTACAGGAATCTTATTTTTGGCACTCACGTGGCCATTAAATAATTGACGAAAATTGGACGTTAAATGGGCATTTTGGAGAAAAATTCTAGCCTTCTCATTATCATGGCAACTCTTCTTCCATTTTGTCCAACCTGTGAAGGAGCTCAGGTATCACTTTCTTCGCCCTTGTGCAAATTGGTGGATCTTTCCACTTGCAATATACTGTCATGGCCGTAGAACCTTCTTACTAGACACAAGCTTGTTCCCAAGGTTCTCATACACACTTTCTTACTGCATTAACACATGATAATTGATTCTACAGTAGTTGAATCACTTGTCCAAGTCATATTTTTAGCATGAGAAGGTCAATTCTCGTGCGTTTGAAAGCATCCAAATAGTATCAGTCCTAAATTTATTTAGTTGGTCAACAAGCCCCAACTTAATGGCCACATGAGTATCATGTGGTCGTTTTCATCAAATATTTAACGGCGGGCAAAAAGTAAAAAAAAAAGTTATAAGGTATTGTCCTTAAATTGAGAATCCCATAATCACTGCGACCAAAAGTGAACAAAAGCTAAGTTATGGGATCAAAAATGATATTTTTTTTTGTGAGATGCACATGTCCATTTTTCCTCCAAAACGTGCACTTAACGGCCACGTGAGTCTCATGTAGCCATTTCCATCAATTATTTAATGGTGGGACTGAGACAGAACATAAGATATTTTCCTTAAAGTGAGATTTTCGTAACTATTGGGACCAAACGTGAACATAATTTAAATTATGGGACCAAAAATGAGATTTTCACATTTATATATTTTCTTAAAATTTAAAAATTTAATTTCTTATAATTTTGCAACATATATAGAGATCAAGACATTAACAATAAGTAGCCAAATTTTTTCTCGGAAAAATCGTGTTGAGATAAATTATCCATCCAATTTAATTTAAAGGGATAATTACATCACCCTTCTTTGAAATTTGGTATAGTTATATGTAAACTCCTGTAGTTTGAAAAATTATATTTAGTGACCCTGATGTTTGTTTTCGTCTAACAAATAGATCCATTCGTTAGTCAAATTTACGGAATTTATTGAAATCGGCAAAACAAAAAAGTAGAATGAAAACTCATTTTTACCCTCGATTAAATTATTATTGATTTATTGCAAGTCAAGTAAACATTTTCTGATCAAACTACCCTCATATATTTTCACACGCTAATGCATGTGAGGAGATTCCTCTTCACCCTTAAAAGAGTAATTTGGTCAAAATAGATCTGTTTGATTTACAATACACCAGCAAGCCAATAGAGGGTAAATATATGATTTTATTCAACTCTTTTGCTGATGTTGGGAATTTTTGTGAATTTTACTAATAGAAGAATCTACTTCTTAGAATGAGAACATCAAACCTCATGAAGGGAAGGCGATGTAATTATCAATAAATTAATTAAATTGTCACATGATCTGAGCTTCAAACTCTATATGCGAATATTATAAGTAGTGTAAATTAACAATAATATAGTTAATATATTTTTTCTATAGACTATGACTATTATATGAATAGTATATAGGGAGAGATTATGGACAAAAACATCTCCTTATAATCATCAAGATACTTTACAACAAGATCTTGCTTATAATCATGAAGTATATGAGAGCTAAATACACTTAATCTCAATTTGCAATAATTCTTTTTGTCTTATATTCAATTTCTATT
This sequence comes from Sesamum alatum, assembly GCA_034509735.1. Lineage (NCBI taxonomy): Eukaryota > Viridiplantae > Streptophyta > Magnoliopsida > Lamiales > Pedaliaceae > Sesamum > Sesamum alatum. The sequence goes on from JACGWO010000005.1 coordinate 26,338,634, forward strand.
GAAATTTAGTAGATTATAACCAAACGCAATTCAGAACTTGTTTGAAAATTGTTGGTCGATTTTCAATTACGTCTTGAGTCTGATGGAGACCTAAATACCAAACTTTTCTTAGTTAATTAGGTCGTCATTATACACTGTTCCCATTTTTTATTTCAAATTAATATCCCATTTTATACTTTTATTTTACATATACATCTATACATACACTACATATGTGCATTAATTTTTTCTTAAATATACAAATAACGTGAATTTTACACACTAGCGTACATATAAAATTAAGTACCAATACAAAATAGATCAATTACCATATGTATATATTCCTTGTATAACTACTCAAACATTAATTATGCATAATTAATTACCCTTTTCGCATTCGATCATTAGGGTTTTACGAGTTAGTTCAAATTTAGGTTAGAAAACTGAAGATCATGAATTAAAACAAGTGTAAGAAGGTTATGATTTATGGACAACATTAATCTTAATTCTTGTAAATTTGTTGCATGTGTATACGAACTGTTAGGAAGGAAAGACAAGTAGCGACATAGGTGGGTATTGTAGGTTAGAATTTTGGAGAGATGTTGAGAGGAGAACTACATTTACCCTACCAAGCAACCTTTCCCCACCTCTCTCTTAGTTTCTCTCTCATCAACCAAGAGAGAGAAAGAATTAGATACAATTATTAAATTATATATATGTATGTATATATACACACACACAGAACACACAGTAGCTATATCATTATCATCTATGTATATAAGTGGTTTGTTAGCCTAGATGTTGCATCAATTAATTGGTGGTGCTGGTCTGTCCAAACCCTCCAACTCTCTAACGGAAAACACTTGCTTATCTAATTCATATTTCTTCCCTTCTTGTGTGTGTGTGTATATATATATCGTATCTTCTTCTCGTCCTCCTTGGATTGATCTTTGATCAAGATTTTGTGCAAAACCCTTTTGATGTTGGATCGATGTTGATGATTTGAAGAGGGGAGGAAGAAGAAGGATCGAGGGTCGTTGGAGTTATTGGGGTTTCTAATCAGTTGGTGTTCTTCTTGATTAGTTAGCTCGATCATATTGTTCGTAGGATCGATCGTCATGTGCAGTAGAGGGCATTGGAGGCCGGCGGAGGATGAGAAGCTGCGGGAATTGGTCCAAAGATATGGACCTCATAACTGGAACGCCATAGCTCAAAACCTACATGGTAGATCAGGTCAGCTAGCTCATAATATCATCATCATATATATGTATGAATATCTCTCTCTCTCTCTCTCTCTCTCTCTCTCTCACACACACACACACACACACACACACAAAGGTATGTATGGGGAAGGAGGGGGGGGGGGGGGGTGCTTTGGTTAGGTGATGAAGAACAAAAGCTTCTCATGTTCCATGCAAGATTTTTAGCTAGGGTTTATATTGATCATGAACAAAGGGCATACTGATTAATTATAAATTGTTTGTATATTAATGTTATTGATCTTGAGCAAGTATATATACCACAAGTTTTATATAAATGATATTTTTGATTTTTCCTAAGTTAATCTTGATACTCTTTTCTCACTTAGAATAAAATTAGAAACCTTTCAATATAATTATTTTAATTACTGAGATATATATATATATATATGAGCCCTTTTTTTTTAGTAAATCGTATGTATTAATAGCTGCCTGTATATATATATATATATATATATATTAGCTTGAATTAAACAATTTTAGTTTCGAGAGATAGATCATTTGATCATTAACGGGCTATATATATGGAAACTCTTTCTGTCTAGATATACATAGTTGAGGATATTAATTGGATTAAATGTGATTAATTAAGGATTAATAAACTAGAAAAGAGACCTACATATAGCTATTAAAATTATATGCGGCTACAAATTCAATTGTACCCAGAGATTAAGCCAATTAGGGTGTGGGCAGCCAATTAATCCCCTCAATCTATATATTATTAAATTCATTTTATCAAGTTCAAAAATCTTTTCTCCTTCAAAATTAATTAATTATAAACTAACTTCTCATTTGAATCAAACTATACCTCTTGTCCTCCATTTATTCAGCTTGTTGATAAAAATAAACAAGACCCTTATAAGTTTATTACATTTCCAAAATAATTAATTTCATACTCTTATAGATCAATTTTCTAAAATATAATATATATATATATATGGCGAAATTATATATACAAGTGGCATGATTTATACAAACTTAATCAAAACTTCAATTTCAAGCAATTAATAAGGAAGATTAACATACATATATTTAGATAATCTTATAGCTATAACCCAAATTATTTAATTTTCTCAACTTCATATGTATTAAATTAAGTACTACTTATTAAAATATAGTTCATAAATATATATATATATATATATATATTTATTTGACTGGATGCAGGTAAGAGTTGTAGGTTGAGATGGTTCAATCAACTGGATCCAAGAATCAACCGCAGCCCTTTCACGGAGGAGGAAGAGGAGCGGCTCCTTGCATGCCACCGCATCCACGGCAACCGGTGGGCTATAATTGCTCGCCACTTTCCCGGCCGGACAGACAATGCTGTCAAGAACCACTGGCATGTCATCATGGCCCGGAAGTGCAGAGAAAGGTCGAAATTGCACACGAAACGGCCTTATTCGCACAACCACCAGTCACCCTCAATAGTATCGAAGCATCACAACAACGTTAATTCAGCAGCTGTTTGCAGGGAAAGAAGTTTATTGAGCTTTAGCCCTAGTGTTGTAGAGAAGCTTCCAGCTGATCACAGAATTTTTGACTACCCTCAATCATATGATTATAGCTACCAATTACTCCCACATTGGAAGGAGCCTCATCATCATCATCATCATCAGTCTACTAAACTACTGTTTGATCATCCCAAGATAGATGAAGGTAAAATTATATATATTGATCAAGTTATATATGACAATGAAGTCTTGAAAAGCATGCATGCAGCATTTCTTTTTTTTTTTTTTTTTTCTTTTGGAGAGGATGCATGCAACATTTCTTACTACGTATTTTTGGGCTAAATGTTTTTTTAGCCTAGATTAGGTCATTGTTTTATTTTATACCATAATTTAGGTAGGTAGCGATTTCAGTCCCATAAAATATAATTTTAGGTACTTTTAGTTCCAAGTTAACTGACGTGACCATGATTTATGTATTTTTAGTCCCATAAAATACAAATTTAGGTACTTTTAGTCCCACAATTTTAGGTATTTTTAGTTCCAAGTTAACGACTGTTAACAGACATGTGCAAAGCATATGACTTTTTTGGACTAAAAATATCTGAATTCGTATTTTATGGGACTGAAATCGTCACCTGCTTAAATTGTGGTACCAAAAAAAAAATAACATAATCTTATAAAAAAAAAATATTTAATTTGTCCCTTACTTTTTCTTTGATCAGTTAGTTCATCCAAATATATATATATATATATATGTATATTGTTTCTTACTAGGAAAAGGTTTTCTTTTTCTTGGGTTTTAATTAAGAACTACCATAAAAAATCTTACCTCTCCGTATATATATTTATATATATATATATATATATATATAGTTTAAATGAACACGGATCTGAAAAGTTTCGAAATAGCCTTGTTTATGAAATTACTTCAAGAATACATAGTACTGGTTGAAATTCTCTTTTTTTTTAGGGGGAGGAGCATTTCACAATTTTAGTCTTGTAGGTATGGGGTGGTAATTTTAATCCGGTAATTTTAATCCTCAACAATATTGTATGAATTTATTTTGATAATTTTATCATATATATATAATTCTAAAATTTTCGCTATTGAAGACAAAAATGACCAAAATTTGTTGGGTGCACTCTTCCGGCCATTTTTGTCCTCAATATACTAAAATTTTAAATTTATAGAATAAAATTGTCAAAATAAATTATGGGTTAAATGCAATTTGCCCACCTGTGTTAACCAAAAAGAGCAATTACCCCCCTGTGGAAAAATAACTAGCAATTTACCCCCCTGTGTTATTCAAAATGGAGCAAGAAACCCCCTCACAGGGGTTGTTTGTTCCATTTTTAGGGGGTTTTTTACTCCATTTTTTAAAATACAGGGGGTAAATTGCTATTTATTTTTTCACAGGGGTTTTTTTGCACATTTTGCATATCACAAGGGTGTAATTGCATTTTTCCCAATAAATTATTGTAGACTAAATTGCCACCCCATACTTAAATGACTAAAATTGTAATTTTTCTGTGATGGAGATAGATTGATTGAGAATTTACTTTTGAATATTATTAATTCGAAATCATTAGAATAGAAATATATCATTAAAAAACACATAGTTTTACATATATGTACATTATATTTTTATGTATGTTTCCCCCTAATAATCCTTTCATTATATGCATGCAGAAAGTAGTAGCAGCAGCAAAGCAGTGGAGTTCTATGACTTTCTCCAACTGAACACAGATTCCAACAGAAGTGAAGTGATAGACCATGCAATCAAGAAAGATAATCAAGAAGAAGAAGAAGAAGAAGAAGTGGAGCAAGAAGCTGCTCATGATCTTCATATTAATCAGAGCAACAACCACTCTTCTACAGCTCTACCATTCATAGACTTCTTATCAGTGGGAGATCACTCATCTTCTTAGTTATTCTGACCTTTCTTGATGGCGACGATCATCGATGATTAATAACTAGTTTCCTGTACGTAGATAACGGTATGTATGGGATCTTCTTGTATTGTATGCATCAACTGAAATGCATATGTAGAGATATATAGGTAGATACAGATACATGCATATGTATGGATGCATGCATGCATACTGCAGGTTAATTATGTACTCAAAATGTTGAATGTAGGACAGAAAAAATGAAGTTTTCTTGCACAGACTACTCTTGTTTCCTGTTTTGTTTTGTTTTTGATCAGTACATGTTTGCTGCTGAGATATTGCTGATTGTTAGAGGGTTAGTATTTGTTTATTTTATAATTAATCATATATAGCTTTGGGAAATGGAAAAGGGATTATTCAGTGATATAAACAGCTTTGATCTTGCAACAGAAGAGCACAAGGTGGAAATGCTGAGATCACTAATATATGGCATAATTATACCACCCCTTAGGTTGGTGTAATTAATTACAGGCAGACTACATGTGGTTTGGGAATTACGTACATTTAATACTCCTAAGGCTGATATCTGTTTTCATCTAATGAATAATTTTTCGGTTAGTCAAAATTCACGTAATTTGTTGATATTAACAAAATAATTTAATATAAATCCATATTTGTCCCTGATTATATTACTACTGACTTATTGTAGGTCAAACAAATCTTTTTTGACAAAACTACCATATAAGGGTGAAGATGTACTTACTTATATACGTTAGCGCGTGAAGATGTATAACTGTAGTTTGATCAGAAAAGATTTGTTTAACCTACAATAAGTCAGTAATAAGTCACTCGGTGGGAAATATAGAATTTCATTCAATTTTTTTGTTAATATCAACAATTTCGGTGAACTTTGACCAATTAAAGGATCTATTTGTAGAACAGAAACAAACGTAAAGAGTACTATATGTAACTTTTCAAAGCACCGAGAGTTTACGTGAAATTGCACCTTGAGGGAGGGCATTGTAATTATCCCTAAATATGGTAATATTAGTCCCATGCATGAATGATTCTAATGAGTTGTTCAAATTCAATGGCACAAGAGGCTTTTGTGTTGGGTAATGAAGGTTTCTTGGATTGGCATTAGATGATCTTTGAAGTAACTCTATTCAATTACTGCCTCAAATTTACAGTTTATTTATTTTTGGATCAGTAATAGAAGAATGAATGTTGGTATTAACTCATGAGACAACCTAAAAGAATTAGTTAAATTATGGTAGTTAAAACTCCCACCTTCAGTTTCCACCCGTTTAAATCTCCCAGATTTTCTACCTGACTTGTATGAATTTTCAAGAAAACTTTTCCTACACAAACAAGACAGGTGTGTTGGTGGCAATGGATTGACCAAAACATTTTTCACCCAGCTTTGATAATTGAAAGTACAATTCACAGAAAATCACCAACCCAATCAGAATTGGATAAGCAGCTATTTTTCAAAAGCTATTATAACCTAAAAAGAATTATCACACATCATGTACAACAAGAGTGAAGGCTGCCTTTCCACCCAACAAAATGAAGCAAAAACAGAAAATCCTACCAATACATGCTGCGCAAAAGACTACATTTGAGTTGTGAAAAATCAGAATACAACTTTGTGGTGGGGTAAAGGAAGATTCGGTCGTCGTCTTTGAAACCAATCACACCTCCCAATTGAGCAGAAACTTGGGAGTTAGAACCCCATTAGTCATCTATTTGCTAATCGAAGGGCAAGCAAGAACCGGGGCCACTTTTCATCCGGTCCTGTGAATGCACTTGTATCTGAGCTGCGAGCAAACCTTCACGATTGGTATTCCATCTTGGGAACCATATAATGTTCAGGATGATATTGGTTCGTAAGGATATTGTAACCATGGATGTTTCAGAGCCTCTGATGCAGAAGGCCGCTTCTTTGGGTTAATTTCTAGCAGATGACCAACAAAGTCGATGAAGCCTTGGTCTCCCATTGGCAACCGATGTCTCAAGGATGACTTTTTGGGTATCAAATATTCCAGTCTGTTAGTCTCCTGAGGAAAGATAGAAGAGATGATAGATAAAATGGTGAGAAAGAGGACCCTAGCAGTATGCTGGTTTATGCATTATAAATTCTAGTGGATTATTAAACTCGAGAATGCTGCTTTATGTGTTTCGAGGGAAGCCATCACATAGTCATTCAAGTTTAAGCTACACTTAAAGGCAAATTGGAGTTATTGATTTGGTAAAGGAAACCAGCATAAAGAAAAATTAGTTACGAAGTTCACCAATATTCTTTATCCTCATGTATCCTCGGGAAACAAAAGCATGTTCAAACTAAAGGATTTAAGAAAAGATATGAGACAAGAACAGATAGAGAAGATTACCTGGTTTCTTTCATAAAGCATGTGATTTTTGGTGAAATATTTGTATGTATCTCGTCCTTTGGCAAGCATCTCTTGCTCAATGGGGCTGATGATTCCAATTACTCGAGCTAGTAAAGTGGCAGGAGAATCGTTTTGAAAGAGCACCTATATAGATAACATACTTTTTACTTGGAGTTTCAATAGATAATAAAGAAAACCAAATAGAATCGACCGAAATACTCCAACACTAAGACAAGAGACAAGGAGGCTGAGAATCACATTGCTTTTGACGGAAAAAAAGAGTTTCGCAACTATAAGTATGATTTTGACATTAGATATATAATACATATGACAAAGCCTAATCCAGCTCTCAGACCCTGAATCATACATACTTGAGTACTCGATAAAAACCAAGATCCTTAAATTTTCTGGGTCCAGGTTGCTATGATGTATGTCACAGAACTTAGTCAGAGAATTGAGTTTGGCTTCATCGATTGTTGAGTTCAGAAGTGTTGTTGCACCAGGCTGAATCAAACACCTCACAGATCAAATAGCTAATAACTGGCCAGCTCATTTTCCGTGCACCTTACTAGAGTTGCCATATTTTTCTACAATAGGATAGAAGGGGAAAGCATTTTCTCCAAGAAATATGACAGTAACTGATGAAACCCCAGCGTTGCTGGTAATAGTACAGAATAATCAGAGAAGTAGCTTATCTTCAACAGCATGTCCAAGTAAAGGGGAGGTGAAGAGAGAAAAAGAAGAAAAAACATAAATCTATATCTATGAAAAGAACAAAAAGTTTTAGCAGATATATAATTTCCCAAAGCAGAAAAAAAGTCAAACACATGCTTGAAATGATCATAGCTGCCACTTGGTAAACTAGAGAACTATGAAATTTAAGAACTTACATTGCCTGTGCAAAGTTCAGCCAAGATGCAACCAAGCGACCAAATATCAATCTTTTTGTCATATGGAAGTCCCAGAATAACCTCTGGTGCACGGTATGACCTAGATTGAACATAAGAACAAAGATGATCTGTTTCAAAGCAACTACTTCCGAGATCAATGACCTTCACCTCACATCTACTGTAACTTTTCACCAATATATTCTCAGGCTTCAGATCACAATGTATGAGGCCAAGACTGTGTAAAAATTGAAGAGCTTCGAGGCATTGAATAGTAATAGACTGCCCAAGAAAACAATAAGTCAGGGACACATACTGCAACGAGAATAAGAGATATAAGCAAAAAAAGGCATTTGTGCTACGGACCTGCAGTCTTGGCATTGTAAAGTAGACCTCTCCTCCAGATTCTCTGTTAAACTTATGGAACTCATACAAGTTGGCTTTAAGCAATTCACATACAATCAACAAATGCTCCTGCAATATAAGAATAAAGATCAATAGTAGCCAATTTTCACACACCAAATATTGATTGCATTGATTATAAACATGCATAAATGCATCCACGTAAAACAACAACCAGACCTGTAGGGACATATAGCAGGAGTGCACATAAAAATCAGAGCTTTGTTTAAATACAGAACATATATACATGTCTTCAACAGTAAAAAATAACTACTGTCTGCCTGTTGTTACGGAAAGGCATGCACTTCCATGCGAGCTCAAGTTCTTTGAAAAACTTAACTGAATTTCAAATTCCATGGAAATTTAATTTGTGTTTCAAGTTAATGAAGTCTGTCCCTAGTTCAAAAGTATACAGCTGCACTCTGCTTAAAATGCATTTTAAGTACTAAAGTTGTACATCTGATGTACTCTGACAGCTTTGGCCAAAAAGACATGTCAACCAACTATCCTTCAATAACCAAAGACCAAACAAGCAAATGCAGCCTTGGGCTGCATATTGCATCCGTTGCCTGTAACTTGAACCAAACACTACCTAAACCTTATTATGTATCTATTCAACTTTCAAATTCAGCAGTGCATCATATTTAAGAAGGTAAAATCAGGAAACAAATATATGGAGAAGGTTTGGGAATCAAAAAGAAAATCAAGTCAATAATGCAGAAATTCATAAAAGGAGAAGGTAATTGATGTTACGTTCACTTACTCGATAGTAAAAATAGTCGTACAACCGAAGAAGATGATACTTATCAGCGGGATCATGTTTGTTCACGTACTTGAGTAACTTTATTTCATCAAGGCTCTGATCGAAGAAATCTTTGTTGTTCTTTATAATCTTCACACAAACATCCATACCAGTATGCAGGTCATGGGCCTGAATGGCTTTGCTGAAGGCAGCTGATCCAAGATACTCTGTGACATGATAGCGTCCAGCGATGACCGAGTTTAAAACAACATGGAAATTTTTATCCTCCTCAAAACCAGTCCTGAACATTAAACATAAGCAGGATTAAGGAAAAGCATCTTAAAGTCGGAAGTTACAATGCTAAAATGTTTAGCATGTGGCATGTCACCATTTGGAAATATGTGAAGATATCCACTCATGGAAAACTGAATTGCAACTGTTATAAGCACATACCTTCAGCTGCCTCTCTAAAGAACCAAATTTTCATCAACTAAAATGTATGATATAATTCATTAACAGCTCTGAAATACAGAATATATTCTTCAGGAAATGCAACTTGTGATGCGGGTCTTAAGAATGCAACAGCGGGATATAGGAAAATTAGCTCTACATAGTATTTGCCAAATATTGTAGTGGTTAACATGAATTTTATTTCTTCATTTGGCAAACTAGAAATGCTATAAAATATGTATATCATGGAATTCTGCTGGTTACATTTGCACCACCGGAGGCAGATTGTGAATTGAACCCTTGAGGAGGCAGCATGGGTTTCTTGGTGACAATATTCATATGCTATTAACATAGCCAACACACTAGGTTGGCTCCTCTCCTTTTATGCTAAAAGTTTTTGGTGTCTGTAACATATACAAACTCATTGACAAGCCAAAAAACTTATTCCAGAAGAGAAAATGACAGCAAACACTGACAAACCTTTGTTTGGATAAGAACATTTTAGTATCACTTTATTCATTATCACAATGCTATACACTCTAGAAAAAGGTATACATATAGTTTGGGCTTATGTTACACATTGAAGCTTCAACGATATTATTACCATCCCAAAGACTGATCTCAACTTTCACAAATAAGATAGTGACACTAAAATCAAAATGAAGATATCCATTGAGAAAAACAGTATTAACTTGAGGATTTTATTATATGTGACATTATCTTCTGATGAAAAACATATTAATATTTTCTTTCTTTAAAAGGGTAATCAAATTCCAGTTTACCAGCCAATCTGCATGATGAAGGCTATGCTAGCAAAGCAAATGAGATTTGCCTGGATAAGGCAAGGATGAAAATATACATGCCTGTTTTTCCTGTGAACAATTTTCAAATTGAAAGTTTCAAATTCCTCCTCTTGTGCTTTGATCTGCTTCACTTGCTCTTGCACAGCAGCAGCTTCCTCATCTTCTAATGATGGCCCAGGATCTTCTTCTCTTATACCAGCTGCTTTTACATCCTCTTCTTTCTTTAAATGTTCCCTTTCAGTATAGCCATAATTTGAAAGAGATGACGGACTAGAATTTGCTGATTCCCCAGCATTGGCATATTTGTCATCCCTTGAACTCCTAATTGGTGAAGAGTCACTGCTTTTGCGCCTCCATGATGTAAGCACATCATCGTTCTCCAATACACGGTCATCAGCTTCATCACTGACAATCGTGTTAACCTTGTTTGACCACAAAGATTTGCTTGAGTTTGCTTTCACCAACTGCCCATCTCTGGGAGGAGGAAATGAGAATCCTCCATCGATGTGATTCTTGGCCTGTGTATATGAACCTTTATCATTACTCATTATATACTTATCAGAATTCTGTCTCTTTGTCATATTTTTGTCGTCCCTGGATCTTTCACCAGAATTCTTATATAGGTCATGCCTCGAACCACCAATACTAGCATCATGATCATGAAAGTACTCTACGTCCCCTTCACTACTACCTCCAATCAAACTTTCCCTCACTTCACTGCCTATATCAGCAGCATCACTGTTTATTCCGACACCAATGGATCTAACTGAACCATGTTGATCATCATCCATGCAGATATCATCCAGACGAGGCCTTCCACATTCACTCATAACTTTTCCATTTCCTAACATAATGAGTTCATTGCTTTGGGGGACAAAACCCTGCCAGACAGGCTCTGCACGCATCAAATTCAGCTCCTCCTCATCCATCAACTGTCCATCATATTGACCAATCACTGGATTTTCACTGTTTCTTCTGTACATCTCTGTTGCAGACAAGCCAACAGGGTTATCTGAAGATACAGCTGGATCGATATTTTTTGATTGGAAATACCGCTCGCCGGAGAAGTAAGAATCCTCCTCAGCAAATGACTGATCATCTTCATCCTCTTTGTTCTGTTCCCTCTCCTGAGGGTCTGGCACACTCCCATTCCCTGTCCCCTTTTCGTTGTCACTTGGGTAATCAATTTCATGTGCTAGAAACCAGGTCTCATCTTCAATAGGTTGTCTCGTATAGCCAATATCATCGTCATCTTCATATTCATCAGAGTCCCAATACTCATTAGGGTAGTCTATGGATTCGCTCAATCCATCACCTATAGTTGCAAAACCAGAAACAAGATCAGAAGTATCCTCAGCGATACCCTGACTCACGGAGAGCCAACTGCCTCCTGCTGGCCTTTTCCCTATGTACCATCATTATGAATAATAAAAATTAATTGAAAAGCTGAGGAGTACGATGACAAAAACAACAGATTGCAACCAGAAAAACATATATCAATTATCACGATAAGTACACATCAATGACATGTAAGTTCAGAGGTCAACTTCAAAAAGGTGATACAAGACACTCAACCTTATTAATCATCTAGATTTTTAAGCATGAGTCAGGAAAATGCATGCGGCAAACTGTAAAAATGAGATGAAATTGGAAAGCATAGGAAATTTAAAGCATTTTAACAGTTCTCTTTCAATTGGGGAATTAATGTCAAGGAAAACCCTAGACCTCGTGGTCTTTGATTAAAGATAAGACAAGATAAATTACATTATTCTGTTTAATCTTTTTTCCTTTCAACACTCTAGAAGCCAGTCAAGAGGGGGAAAAAGGTGAAATCAATATCACTACAGGTGCAAAAGGCTAGTCCACAAGGACAAAGGAACAAATGATGTTTCATTTACTGCAGCAATCAGAGAGTGCTCAAGTTCCAGAGCACATTTCTCAAAACAGGACCTGTATCTTTAACACATTTTTAAAGTTTGTTGGATAGAATTATCAGACATCCATTTTAATTTTGAGCAATAGTTCGTTTGAATTCTGTATAGCTACTAACAGAGTGGCCTACCCTGTATATACAATCCATTCAGTGCATTCATCATAAATTGTACTTCAATCCATACTTAAGACAAAAATAGTAAACCATGAATACGATTCCGTGAATACATGCAACTTTAGATAGTTTAAATCTGCATAACATGGTAAATATAGATATAGATGGTAAAGTTTAGAAAAAGAGGCACATTTAAATTTTCAGGACAACCTGAAGGATTGATTTCTCGGCCTATAGGTACATCCAGAAATGACCCCATGAGATACGAATTGTCAGAATTCAAGATCTTTGGACCAGGTCCATCGCGTTCATATTTCTCCTCCCACTGAATATTGAAAGGCTTATCTTCCGACTTAAGTTTCACAGGTGGTAGCCTTGGGAAGTCTTCCTTTTGGTTGTCGGATGCAAGATGAAATTCTAATGCACCAAGATCTTTTGGCTCACCTCCCTGAGTCTTCCCAAAGTACAGAGCTCTTCCCACCTCATCTACTTGATTCTTTATTGCTGCCCTAATATCATTGAATTCTGTTTTCCTTTTCCCCTCCTTCTTATCAATAATAGCAGCAGCACTGTCATAACTGGTTGAAGTGTCTCCCACAGAGAAGGGGAAGACAGTTTTGACTGAACAATCTTTCCAAAGCTCTGAAGCTGAAGGGGCTGAAACATTACTTCTGGACCAGGGATCATCAGCAAGATCATTTTTAGAGCATGCACCAATTGCCTTCCTCTTTTGATCAACTTCCTTAACCTCACTCTTCTCACTCCTCTCATGCTCTGGTTCTGCACCAACCATACTAATAGTACCGGGCCAAGTCATTCTCTTTTCACCAGAAAAATTAACATCTTCCCCAGGTTTCAGGTTAACCTTACTACTATTGAGAGCTTCAGCTGAATTCAACCTTGTCTTACTGGAGACCTGGAATCCCACAAAGTTGTTTTCATCAACACTACCGTCATCATTCTTATAAGACGGAACTGGACCATTGCCAGTACTGTATTTCCATGAATACAAATCAAGAACAGTGTCATCCGAACTCTTGGAAAAGGTGAAGTTCTTATCACTTGTTCCTACACTCGCATCAACCATGCTCTGTTCTCCAATAGTACCACGGCTTTTCCACTTGTTCTCAGCCCCATTTCTCCCTGTTCCACACTCGACCTCTTTCACAATTAGCTCCTTAGAAGCCTCAGCAGTGCTTGAATCCTTAAGACATTCCCCACTATTCCGAGAACTTTTTAATTTTTGATCTTCTTCTAATACTTTTGCCCCATTTGCTTCTTCGCTTGAGCTACTGCCCAACTCCTTGTCATCGAGCTTAAGCTTTTGAAGAATCCCATTTAAGTCAGGCCTGTTGCCCAATTCAGTTCTCAGAGCAGCCTCTGCTTTTGTAAACTTGTTCCTTCTCAAGAATTCAAGTATATCATCTACAGAACTTGAATCAGCCATTTATATACAAGCACTTCCCAGCAATAGGAACAACCAAGTGTCAGAAACACCAGTCAAGTAAACCTGGAATAAACAAGCAAAACAGCAGAAACCCACTATTTTAAACCAGATTAAACTCACACCTCAAACTTCTGTTCACAAATTATTGCTCACAAAATGAGAAATTTGATTCACTAAAACTTCTAGTTCCAAACACCAATTTCCTCCTTTTTTCTTCAGAAAGCAAAGGAACACATTACTTTCACTACTCGTATCCCCACAACCCCCAATACCGAACGCAATAAAGTTAAAAACAAGAAAAAGCCAGGAACATCCAAACTATAATCAAAATACTGAAACACCAGAGCTAACAAAAGGCTACAAACCTGAGAACAACGGCATTTTCATGGATCCCACTACAAAAAAAACCATATCAACATTCACGATATCAAAGAAGCATACTTTTTCCCCTCGGGATTTAACATAAAGATCTGCGCTTTCGGCGAAACCCTAGAAAGCAAGAACACTTGTTGAACGAAGAAGGAAAACGTAAATGATGATTGCCCACAATGAAAATCCAACCAAGAAAATGGAAAACCGGAATTACAGTAAAAATGAGTGGAAAAAGAAGAAGCGTACAGATCGAAGAATATGGTATTTCAGGAGCCAAACACGGTGCTATTGAATCCATCGCCCAAACTCCGACTTGGGTCTGGTAATGTAGTTTGGTCTGAAATTAATTAATTATTTAATTAATAATTAATTTTCAAATTTTCCATAAATATATTAAATATTTTATTATATATATATATATATTTTGTGTATGTATAGATAGGCCTGCAAAATTTCAGGGCTTGGCCTGTGATTGGATATGGCGAGTATATTTAATAAATGTTGAGGGGCATTTTGTTTAGTGTGATTTACTATTTTGCCATTGTGATATTATGGATTTGAGAAAGGGTACATCCAAATATGTGGAGGGCACAAATGGAAAAACAAATATCACTTGAAATAAATGAAGTAAGTTATCTACCACAAAATACAATTAATTTGAACCATGATGTTCATAAAAAGATTATGAGTACAAAATTATTTACGTAAATAAGACATTTTTATGATATATATATATATAGTCGTCAATTTCAGTAATATTTTAATAAAATTAGGGTAAATTACATCTACCTCCTTGGAGGTTTGGCATAATTACAAAAATCTCTTGTTGTTTGAAAAATTACAAATACCCCCTGAGGTTTGTAATTTTCAACCAAAGGCCTAAATTGATCATTTTGCCCTTGATTTTTTAGTTAAATTGCAGAAAAATCAGCCAACGCAAATTGCATTATTAACTCCTCTATGTAAAAATTTTTAAAAACCTCTTCCTGCACGTTATAGTAAAAAAAAATTCAAGAAAAATTAAAAATTAAATAAAATGCATAAGGGCATTTTGGTCAATTCACCCATAAAAATGGATGGAAATGGGTTATTTGTTAGACGGTTACAAATCTCAGAGGGTATTTGTAATTTTTCAAACAACAAGGGGGTATTTGTAATTATGCCAAACCTCAGGGGAGGTAGATGTAATTTACCCATAAAATTATAATAAAAGAGTCATTATTTCAGTTTAATAATCTCAAGAATAATACATTTTACATTATATTTGAGCCTGTCAAGATATTCTGTCGTACTGCAATCAAAATTTGAATTATGAATATTAACAATTCCAATGAAAATATTTTAATATTAAGTGTAGCCCGAGTAATTTAGACTTTCGCAAGAACTATAGAAACATATTTATTATTATTTTTATTTTTTTTACTTTGGCAATAGATGTTAAATGAGGAGTATCCATATTAGTCTTACATGCGAATAATATGTTGTAGAGTTTTGCAATAAAAAAATTTATATCCAAAGGGTAAAAATGTACTTATGATAGTTATAGATAGCGACCCTCGTTGACAGCAAAATTTCTATGATCACTCAGGAATAAGTTATTAGGTTGATTTTCCCTCCTTTTAGATTAATTGCTAAAGAATAAATTGTGTTTGTGTGAATTTTTTTTTTTAATTATTATTATTTGTGTGTGTTTGTGAATTGGTATATCCGGTAGTAGGTACTATTGAAAAGGATAATTATTATTATTATTATTCCTGATAGTGATAGAAATGTCCAAGTGGCTAAGGTTACCCAATGGGCCAACTATATGTTCCATACATAATTATTGTACCTTGAGTTGGCCAGGTTATATGGATTGATACCAAGAGAATTAAAAAATAAAAATAAAAAAAGATTTGTCCATTTTAGGAAAAAATAACAATTTTTTTTTTTCGTAACTTAGAAAATTTTCACTTTTAGTCCTGTTGGTGACGGGATTTTCATTTATGGTATCGTGACTTATAAAAATAGTATTTTTGATCGCATGATACATTTTTATTATATATTTTAATGAAAAATGACATATACTTAGCACGTGGGTGTTAAGGCCTTTAAACTTTTGGTTCAATTGGTTATGTGACTATCACTTTTGGTCTCATAATTTTAAAATAGTATTAATTTTGATCTTATACATTTAATATTCACATTGCTTGTTTCGTTAAATATCTAATGAAAAGATGTCATGGGACAAAGAATACTACTTTTTGAAAGTTACGAGATCAAAAATAATAATCACATAACTAATTGGACCAAAGTGAAAAGGTTCTAGGTTACGAGACGAAGAAAATGCTATTTTTCCTCATTTTAGATTGAATTAAAGGTCGGTTAAATATATTAATAATTTCAAATAAAAAAATATATATAAAAAGAATAAATTATAAATTATATAATTTACTTTTATATGAAAGTAGATGTATGTCTATTACAATCATGAGGTTCGGATACTTTATTTATGTCTTTTCATTAGTAGATTTTTATTTATATATTTATTGCTTTAAGAATTGAGTCACTTGAGCATATTCTAATGTCAATTCCTGAAGGAATTTTTCATAAAGTCATTCGTCAGATGGTACAAGGCCCACTCACATAAAAATGCATGTTTCACGCGCATATATTATCTTTTTTAACTTCACTTGGTTTATGAATTTTTCTTATATGGAATAAGTGAAAAAAATTAGATAATTTGTGAGGTCCCAAAAAATGCACCCAGCTCAACCGGAAGTCGAAGAGGTAGTTCAGTTCGGATAAAAGCTCAATAGGGGCCCAAAAATGTACACGACTCAAGGGGGAATGACCCTCGGCCCCAAAACCTCGGGAGTGTCTTATTGGTAATGAATCCTAGAGGGACCCAAAAAAAAAAAAAATCCGAGAGGGAGCCCGACGACATACCCTAAGCCTAGGAGAGAGGATTACTGGGCAGACACCTGAGTACTAGGGGTGATAAAAACAATTAAAATCACCCGCAACCAAAATGATTCGAATCGTTTTTTATGATTTATTTTTCAAACCGTAAAAAATTTAAAATAAAATCACACCGCACATTGGTTTGATTTTAATTTAGAATTTTAAAAAAAATAGAAAAAATCGCACCGCACCAGTAAATATATAATTAATTTTTAATTATATATAATAATTTGATGAATAATTAATTTATTCCAAAAATTCATATTCAAATCATATAAGCTCATTGATATAAAAAAATATGTATTTAATTCTTTAAGCCTACTAAAATTTTGGGCCCATTTAATAATTCTTCAAATTTTTCACTAAATTCTTTCCCCTCTTTTTCTCTCCCCTCTTTTTTTTCTTTGTCTTTCCCCTCTTTCATACTTCTTTTTTCATTAACTATGCATTCTCTTTCCCTACTTGCCAAGCACCGCCGCAATTGCGCCCCTCACCAAGTGTCGTCGCGCCTCTCGCTGCCGTCTCTCTCCAAGTGCCGTCGCGCCTCTCGCTGTCGTCTCTCTCCAAGTGCCACCGCGCCTCTCGCCGCCGCCTCTCCCCAAGTGTCGTCGTGCCTCTCCCAGGTGAAAGTTTTTATCCAAATGCACTTTACCAGGCAAAATTATTTAAATATTGTTAAAATAATAATAATTTACAAAAATACCGTGGTCTAAAAGTTATTACATATTTATGCAAAACTGTTGTCTGAGACAGCAATTTTAATTAAAAAATTTTAAAAAAAAAAGTGTGTCAGAACCGCTGACTGTGTCAGCAGTTCTCAGGAATAATGGGGTAGACTTTGTCTGCCCCTTTATTCCTCATGGATGGGACGCATGAGATGCATGGCTCATGCATCCCATCAAAAAGATGATGGGATGCATGCGCCATGCATGCCTCCCATCATCTTTAATTATTTCTATAAAACTGCTATATGTAAATGCGATTTTTTCTTCTATAAATACTACTTGTTCCAATTCATATGAGTTTGAAAAAATTGTATACGTTAAAAAATATTGCAGCAGCCTCACCGAAAAAATTATAGAGAAAGGGCACTTTTTTAGACTACACCAGTTGAAAATTTCTGCAACAAAAATTGTAAGTTTTCTATTCTAAAATTATGTTTTATTATATATTTGTTTATTTTCGTTATAATATTATTTTTTTATGCATATGGTATTTTGATGTGAAGATATGGCCGAGCAAAACAATATTGACATCATTATATATTTTGGAGGTCAACGAATTGATTCATATGATTGTGTAAGTTATGATCGACCTCCAATCAGATTTATGAAAATTTCTCGTAGCACTAAATTTGCTGAACTTGAATCACTTATGTATGAAGAACTTGGGCTCCGTATGAATGATTTTCAGTTACAAATATATTTTAAATACACAACATATAGTGCTGATAGAAGACGGGAGATGGCATTGCCGATTAAGACGGATCGAGATGTGCAATTTTTTTTCAATCCGTTGAATGGATATGTTACTGTAGAAAGTTTTGTTGAAGCAAAGAAAGTCTATCATAATATTGATAATATTGTATTAGATGGCCCTTTTGCAAGTGATTATGGAACATACATGTCAATTTTAACACAAGATGTGGCCAGTTTGCCAGCAATAACTCAAGAGATGGGAAGATTTGGGATAAATGAAAATTTTGCAGGGCCTTCTACGTACAACCAACAAGATGATGAGTATGTTAATATGGAGCCTGAAGCCGATAGTTTTTTAAATTCAGATCCGGTGAACTCTGAACCAGATGGGGTTGAGGAAGAGGCTGAAAATAATTTGAATCCTGATAATGAAGATGAAGTCAGCATCCCAATTATGTTGGAAGTGCTTGGTAGTATTTCTAATGGGGTGACAAGCCAACAAGTACACGGAATTGATTTGAACATGCCAGCCACATCAGAGCCTCATTCTCTATATCCAGTGATCCCATTTTTCAGTACAACACATCCAGAGGTACCTGTCAACTCGGTGGATATCCCTACTGGTAAATGGGGTAACTTGTACGACCCGAGCACTGGAGAGCTCGCATTAGGAATGGTGTTCAAGAGCAAAGACCACTTGAAAGCTAGTGTTCAAGATTTTTTTTGTGCGTTGTGCGAGACGAGAATACCGTGTGCTCGAGAGTTCACCAAAATTATGGAAGGTCGTGTGCAAATATGATGCAGAGACTAGATGTGATTGGATGCTACGAGCTATCTACAAGTCCAATATGGGGTTATTCAAGATTACCAAGTACGTGGGACCGCATACCTGCTTGATGAATGAGATTTCTGTAGATCATCGTAACTTAGGTAAGAGTATGATTGCAACACATTTGCTTGGTATGGTTCGTCAAGACCCATCATATGACATCAAGTATGTCCAGCAAAATGTGAAAGATCGATTTGGGTTCGAAATATCTTATCATAAGGCTTGGCAGGCTTTGAAGGCGGCTAGGGAACATGTATATGGAACTTGGGAAAAAAGCTCTGTACAAAAATTGCCTCGATACATGGCTGCATTACAGAAATGGAACCCCGAGACAGTTGTAGAGTGGTTGCATTTGGACACTGACAGGCCTGGGCTGAAAATGTTGAACTATGTGTTTTGGGCTTTCAGACCGTGTATAGAAGGATTTCGCTATTGTCGTAACGTTATAAGTGTAGACGGAACTCATGTGTACACGAGGTACAAACACAAGCTATTAGTGGCAGTCACAATGGATGGAAATCAACAAGTCCTTCCATTAGCCTTCGTACTGGTTGATGAAGAATCCCTAGCATCCTGGCGATGGTTCCTTGAAATGCTTTCCAAGCATCTACTACGCGATGAGGACCGAATTTGTCTAATTTCTGATCGGCATAGCGGACTGATTAAAGGAGTAGATGAAGTGCCAGCCTTTAAGTTTCCCCGTGGAGTTCATCGATTTTGTTTGCGGCAGGTGGGGAAGTAATGGCATTCCTTGTTCCCATGCAATACAGGCATGTCGGCATTTTGGGGTAAATGCATCCAACTTTGTGCCATATTATTATAGTATTCAGTCATACAAGAACACTTACTGCGGGAGGTTTGAGCCATTATGGGAGGAGGAGTACTGGGATCCTCAGCCATTTCATCTTGTGCACAACCCTATGTTGCGTACCCGTAGAGGCCCAGGTCGTCATGTTACAACTCGTATTCAGAACGAAATGGATAGACCACAGACTCGTGCACGCCAGTAGTACCGGGCACGTGAAGGAAATTCAAATAATTAGAATATTTACTACGCATGTAATGATGTAATATTTGCATAAATATATTTGGATTACAATATTCATCGTACTACATCAGTCTGTTTCATAACACTAGTAATGACCCCCTGTGCCACATCCTTGACGTCGCCTATTTCGTCTCGGGACGTCATGTCTCATCTCAATCGGAGTGCTCAAATCAATGTCGTCAAATGGAATTGGTGACACTGGATAATGCGGGCGCATACCCGGATGAGAGGTAGATGGACCTGCTATGTTAGAACCAATATCATCCGATAGAGTATACGAAAAATCGGGAGTATATGCAAAATTCGGAGTATATGCAAAATCTGGAGTATATGCAGTGGACGGAGTATTCGTTGGATCATGTGCAGTAGATGGTCCTGCTACGTTCGTCGGATGATGTGCAGAAGATGGTCCTGCTACGTTCGTCGGATCATATGTGCTGGTAGGACCTACACGCACACCAGGATAACATGAACATGAAAAATTCAAAATCTCCTGATAAACTTCACGATGTCGAACCCTCATTTCTAACAATGCCTGATAATCTGTCCTGACATTATCACTATCAAGTGCTAGTTGTTCCATTCTGTCCGCCTGCAAACATAATTTATTTTAGAATATACTTATCGTGCATTGAATTTAGAAACAGGGAATTTGCTTACCACATATTCCCAGTCCCTTGGGTTTACAGGCCGATATCCGTGAGCATCTGCCACTGTCCCTACGTGCGATATCTGAATTCGGGTGATTTGGTGATACCAATTCATATAATCCGGGACAGTACCATGACTATTACCGATATGAGGCCTCTGTACAATCAATGCTTGCACATTGTTCCATTGTGCAATATAATCTCTATGAAACAATGCCCAATCTTCCCCGTGGCGTCCTCTCCTATCAAGTGAATGCAATCGTCTTTCACTGTGAAGTGGGTTTGGGGGAATATCTTGTACCATGCCAAACTGACGTAACACCCGTTTTGGGTGGTGCATCTCCACAATGGCATAATGAATCAATGGACATTTTATGCTCCATGGTGTATTGTATGCATAAAGAGGCAGTGAATTCACATCATCCGCGTTACTATCGTGTGGTATCCAAGCAAACTACATGATTATGCAATTACATCAATAGAATGAAACATATATAATACGAAACATAATATATTTAAACAACAATAGTCCGCATACCTCATTCTCTTTCATTAAGTCCAATATATTTCTGATAATACGCAATGCATTGGAAGCCGTGTGTGTTCGGGACACATGATACGACCACCTGCAAACACGAAAATAAGTTAAATTTAAATTAAATCTATAAGTCATTTTTTGCTAGTATAGGTATAATTCAAGTGCATACCGTGCAACATATGGAGGTATAGGCAAGACGTTCTCATCGTCAATTATAGTAGGACGCAAATCTAAAAACCTCGGTGGAGCGAATCGGGGCGAGGGTTGTAATGCGAGACCATGCCCAAATTTGTAATAATTGCATTGGGCCAGCTATGTTCGTTTTTCCTCTTTGCGAGGCTGTGCACAACTCTCTGTACATATAAGCCAACACTGTTGTACCCCAATTTGAGATACCACCTTCACTTAGGTCCTCCAAATGAAGTAAATATAACAATGAGACAGTGTTGCCCGTAGCATCAGGACACAATACACCACCAATAAGGCACAAAGCTATTATTCGTGCCTCTTGTAATACTTCTTCCAGAGGACTATCATCGTCACTTGTGTTCATAATTAACCAATCATGTAATACACTCAATTTCAATCGAGAAAATTTAAATGCATTATCACGCTGATGAAAACCCAACCATTGGTAGCAATAATCTTGCCATTGTGGAATAGTCCACTTTGTATCTACTCCTATAATAATATTACCTACCAATGGAAGTTTCCACATGATTGCGATGTCTTGAAGAGTGACAGTCGCCTCACCAATCGTGAAATGAAAAGTATGAGTCTCGGGTCGCCATCTCTTGACTAACGCAGTAATAAGGTGTGTGTCAATCTCAACGTGACCACACTGAAAAACTCCTAAAAAACCCATATTTTCTAATACCTGTAGAACACGTACGTGGCGTGGCACTAGTTTGAGAACTTTAAAAAGAGAACTATCACCACGTCGAACATGTAAAGTTGTGTCGGGGGCTCCGAACACATCTTCAGAACGATGATTTGCTTGTCCATACAACACACTAGAATTACGTGGGCCAAAATTAACCATAATTCTACAAGATTTTTTTTTAAATATTTGATATATTATACAAACCACAAAGTGTGGTCCTCACCCATAAACTTACCCCTTATTTATAAGGGGTGAGGTTCACTCCTTCAGCAAGGAGTTCACGGGTGAACAAATGTTGTTCACCCGTGAACTCACACTGATGGGATGCATGCATGCATCCCATCATAAAAAGATGGGACGCATGCATGCGTCCCATCCATGAGTAATAAAGGGGCAGACATTATTCCTGAGAACCACTGACACAGTCAGCGGTTCTCAGTGTGTCAGAACAGCTGACAATGTCATCGGTTCTGACACACTTTTTTTTTAAATTTTTTAATTAAAACTGCTGTCTCAGACAGCAGTTTTGCATAAATATGTAATAACTTTTAGACCACGGTATTTTTGTAAATTATTATTATTTTAACAATACTTAAATAATTTTGCCACTTTACTAGTACTATTGTTTGTAAATATATTAGAAAATGCACTTGGTTGCATTTTACCAACACTATTGTTCAATTTATAATTAAATCTTTGATTTGTGAACTATAAGGAGATTGACATATTGCTTTGATTTCTTCTTATATTACTCCAAAACTTTGGTTTGTGAACTATAAATTGTGAAATACTATAGAATGTAAGGTATATGATATGATAATTTTTAGAATACTTTTTTTGGGAGTCGAAATATTGATATTCTGTTTTAATCATTTTTTTTCTCGTGATATTATGTCCAAGTTTCTTTTGTCTTTTTCTGAAATTCTTTTCCATGTAAAAACAGAATTTGAAATAATTGTTTCTGAAATTCTTTTCCATTTAAGATAATATTTCAAATGCGAGTTTTCAGATTGGGTCTCGTATGTTTAAGGGAAAAATGCATGCGCACCCCCTCCCCTGTGAAATGGAAAAAATGCAAAAAACCTCCTGTGTTAAAGGAATAGCCTAAAAAGACCCTATGAAACCATAAACCCTATGAAACCATAAACCCTACAAAAAACACCATCTCCTTTTTCAGTCTGAAAAATCTCAATATTGACTGAATTGCACCTCTCCACATTTACAAATACCTCTTAGCTTTCTTCTACTTCACACTCAAGCCTTTCAACAAATTCAAGATTACTGCAGCAAAATTCTTCCTTCTTCAGGTAAATAATTTTATACTTTCCAATTTTTAATATAGGTTATAATATATATTATTTTTCTCATTAATCACAAATGTTTAAACTTTTTTTTGTAGAATGTCTTGTAATTCTAGAATATCTACATCCAAAGATGAAAAATTAGATTTGAGATATAGAAACCCAAAGTGCTTTTGCCACAAGAATGCATCAATTAGAGTTGTAGGTCCAACCAAAGAAAGTGAGGGAAAATTATTTTGTAATTGTAAAACAAATGAATGCAATTGTTTTTGTTGGTTGGACTCGATTATTGTTAATGACAAAATTGCACAATCAAGATCAACACAGACAACAACATACGGAGAAGAGGTTGAATCGAGAAGTGCAAACGCAGGGGACCATTTTCTAGAATTGTTGTCTATATGCCATGATTTGACCTGAAATATGAAGTAGATGGAGGCCAATGAAAGAATTATCAAGGCATTACTTTTAGTTGTTATTATTCTGGTTGTTGCATTATTAATGAAGCAGTTTTTCTGTACTTAAACAATTGTCATTAAGTGGACTTTGAATGTTGTTGTATTTGTTTTGGCACCTGTATGAGAACCTAATATTCATCCCAAACAGAAACAACTAAAAACACTTCATTAATTCACCCCAACAATGCCAAAATGTCAAATGTAAATCGAAAATGCGGAGATGCATCCAACAATATACATAAGAAAAGAAGCCTAACATTTGCAGAATACCCAAATTCCTAAAAACACTTGACAACAATATTGTATTTCATCGCAAACTGAAACAACTAAAAACACTTCAATAAATCATTCCAACAATGCCAAATACCAAAAATCCCAACAAAAATCCAAACAACGCCAAATGTCAAAAACACTTCATCTTGAAATTGTTTTGATTACAGTTAGAATGTTATCATTTCTTGCTCTGACTTGGCTTGTATGATGCAGAAAGGTTCTTAAGTTGTGCTTGCAAAGTACTTTGCCTATTTGTTGAGCAATATTCCCTTTGAAATGTTGTTGAACTACTTGAACCAGCAACAATCTTTTATAATTTGGATGTTCTGGAAGCTAGTATCAGCTGCTTTCTTCTTCTTGGCACTTGTGGTGGGGGCCTTTCTGAAAACTCAGGGGGGCCTATAAGTTACAATTATAGTGAGATTGGGGAATTTCCTTTTAAAATTCAACATTAGTGTCTATTAGGGAATATGAAATACCTGATTGTTGCTGCAGGGTGGTGGAACCTGAAATGGGCTTCTAAACTGAGTTGTTGCTGTAGGATTTGAAGGCCTTGGTGGCACAAAAGCTGGCCTTGAATCTTATTGACTGGGTCTCTTTTTTAACCTCTGTAAAATTGCAGAAGGTGGGGTCTTTGGACCATGACTTATTGAGTAAAAGCTAGTCTTGATGAAATCTACAACAAACAGTTTAATATGTCAAAATGAAGTTGATAAATAAACTAAGACTGAATTTGAAAAATCAACTAAATCAACTAAACTTCTTCAGTCTGAGTGTTTGTTTCAGGGTGAATTGGGTCATTTCTGTTGTCTGATGGCCTGATTTTCAGATTGATTCTGCAAGCAAGAGTAGAAAAACATAACAAATACTGTAATGCTTACAAAAATAACTGAATGAATACTGTAAAAAATAAGTTCACCTGTGTGTGGTTGGAAGTGGGTTGAGGAGGATGTGTACAACTTCATTTGTTATGCCCTGTTCTCCCACGGATTGTGCAAGTGTGAGACAACATCCTTCTTAAGACCACTCCATCTCTAATGTCATTGCCATCCCTCCTTATTACTTTCTTAGGTCTTCCAAGTTTTGATTTGACTTGAGGAGGCTCAACAGTGCCCAATGGCGATTCCTCAAAATCATGCATTCTAGGCACAGGATTTATCATGTGATTATAAACCCTTAAGTAAGCTTCCTTCTTGAACCAGTCATCAACATACTCCTCCACATTCAGTCTATGATAGCTTATGGATGCAAGTGCATGACAACAAGGGAAAGCTACTAGCTGAAACATTCCAAAAGAGCAGTGTCTATCCCTTAGATAAACAATGTGGTTTTCCATGAAGTGTTGCACTTCAAACTTGTCTTCACCAGCCCAACTTGAAAAATAATTTCTTCTCTCATGCCTTTTCCTCTCAATTTTTTTGCAAATATTAGGGCAAATAACACCCCCATATCTCTCCATCCCTCGCCTCTTCACCTGAATTCTGGTCATACATTTCCTCTTGATGGTCTCAAACATATCAATAATCGGCTGCTCCCTTGCATCTAAAATGTAGTTGTTGAAAGGCTCTGGAATATTGTTGACCAATGTATCACATTTGATCCTTGCATGGAAAAAAACACCTTGCCCAGTGATGAGCAGGGATCTCACTTAACCAGTCATGTATTGTTTCATCTTCAGGGAACTTTATAGGCATCACTCTTTCAATTTCTTTCATCACCCTCAAATATTATTTAACATTATATATTGATGCAGTCTTCCAGAATAATTTTTTTTTCAGTTCTTGCCCTTGAAGTTGTTGTACATATGTCTTAGACAAAATCTATGTTCAGCATTGGGTGTTAACCTAGACACTGCTTCAAGTAGTCCCTTTTGTCTATCAGAAATAAAAGCCCAACCCCTTTACTTATGGGAGCCAACATCCCCAAGTTTAGAAATCATTCCCAACTGTCAAATTTTTCAACCTCAACATATGCAATTGCTATGGGGTAAATATTATCAGTTCCATCCCTCCCTACAGCAGACAATAACTGACCCTTGTATAGCTCTTTTAGGAAGCAACCATCAAGACCAATAATAGGCCTACAACCCCCTGAGAAACCCTCCCTCAGCCCACTAATGCAACAATACATCCTCTGCAGAATAGGTGGTGTCAAAGACCTTCTACCTTCAACACAAGTGTACTCTTGGGGTTATGCTTCTCTACAGTAGCACAATAGTCATACAACCTGTGATATTGCATTTTGATATTGCCCTTCACAAACTCTTGGGCATACCTCTTGGCTCTGTACACCTTATGCAGACTACATTCAATCTGAATGTCCCTCCTTATCTTGTTTTCCAAAGACTCTAACCCCTCATTTGGATTATCCTTTATGATATGTTCAATTTTCCTCCCAATATACTTGTATTTGCCTATTTGTTCTCAGTTCTGTGTGCACATGTATGGGTTCCTTTAATTGTTTTGATTTGGAATGTTGTTGTTTTCATGATCCTTGAAGCATGGATCCTCTAGTTACAGCCATTCTTGCATGTGGCAGTGATCTTCTGTTTTTCAGAATGACTGAATTTCAAGTCCCAACCATTTCTCACTGCCCAATCCCTCAAAATATCCCTATAATTCTCTATATTTGCAAATTTCATCCCTAATTGGAAGTCAACATCCCTACTATCCGTTCTATCATTCCACACTGGATATCTATCACCCTCATCATCCGAACCCCTCAATGATACAAGTTCATCTTCATCTCCATCATCACTAAACCACCCATTATCTACCCTTGTTCTTTCTTCTTATTCTCTATGTTTCCTCTCTGCTATGCTCTTCTTTTGTTTTTTTATTCTCTCAAGAAAGCCCTCATTGTTTTAAATAGTCTTCTAGCATGACCATCTGGCCTACTCTCAAATATATCATCATCAAGTGGACCCTCTAAATTCTCTAGCATCTATGAAGGACATTGGATGCTGAGGAATCAGAGCCACTTAAGTCTGAATCATCCCCACCCTCATCATTTACCCCTTCTGTTGGTGGATTCTCAGGGCAATTCCCATGTGTTTGTTCATGTTCAATGGGATTTTCATGTGCATATTCAGGTTCTGAGGGTCTTCAGGGGTTTGTTCATATTCAGGGTGGTTTTTAGGTGCATATTCAGGGTCAAGTGGAATTTCAGGTACATATTCAAGTTCGGGGGGGGGGGGGGGGTTTCAGGTTGGTATTCATGTTCAAGGGGAATTTGAGGAGCATATTCAGGTCGAGAGGGGGATGTTGGTGTCTGTTCCGGATGAAAGTCAGTTTCAGGGGGAATTTCATGAGCATATTCAGGTCGGTATTCATGTTCAAGGGGAACTTTAGGAGCATATTCAGTTTGGGGGGGGGGGGGGGGAGGGGGGTTCTAGTGTTTGTTCAGGTTCATTATGAAATAGGCAAAGAAGGTATTTGTTCATCTGTTGGAATTATATTACCCTGAGTATCAATCACCAACAAAGGGCCCTGTTTTTCTTGAAAGTACAATGGTATTACATCCAAACCCCTATAGGCCCTCAATAATTCAATAATGCCATCATCCCCATTCAAAAGCCTAAATTCATTATCCAAACTTTGCCCTAGAAGACAATAGTATACAACAATATTGTTACCCTTACTCCCTGCCTGAGTATAAATATCAAACAAATCCCCATAGTAAAATCTCTCCATATCTACTTTAGGAACCCACACCCTAATACCACCCACGTTCCTTGGTTGGACCTACAACCCTAATTGATGTATTCTTGTATCAAAAGCACTTTGGGTTTCTATATCTCAAATCTAATTTTCCATCTTTGGATGTAGATCTTCTAGAATTACAGGACATTCTACAAAAACAATTAAACATTTGTGATTAATGAGAAAAATAATATATATTATTATAACCTATATTAAAAATTGGAAAGCATAAAATTATTTACCTGAAGGAGGAACAATTTTGCTTGAGTAGTCTTCTCTTTGTTGAAAGGCTTGAGTGTGAAGTAGAAAGGAAGCTAGGAGGTATTTGTAAATGTGGAGAGGAGCAATTAAGTCAATATTGAGATTTTTCAAAACTGAAAAAGCGTGAAAAAATAAGCCCAAATGCAGGTCTGGCGCGTCTGATTCAAACTCCGTCAATTTTGGACGGAGAGGATGTTTTTTGCAGAGTTTATGGTTTCACAGGGTCCTTTTAGGCTATTCCTTAAACACATGGAGGTTTTTTTCATTTTTCCCATTTCACCGGGTGGGGAGCATGTTAGTGTCGAAATTAACTTTATACGTATCTTTTCCTATTTTTTAATGTTAAAATAGAATGAAATGGTAGTTCCAGAATAGACTTCTGATACTGAAATTGTTTTGGAAATGGAAGTTTCGAGTAAAGAAAAACAACAAATTGATGATGTTGAAACAAGTACTGATGTGATTAGTGAAAAGGATACTCCTTTAAAAAGGAATAAAAGATCACTTTTGCCATCACCTAAGTAAAGGCAAAGAGCTAAACCAGTTGAAGTAGTCAAGAAAAAAAATGTAAAGATGTCTCTAAGATATGAGGTCACTTTACTAGATTGCCAAGTAGTAATCTACCTAAAGCTGCATGTGCCTATTGTGGTAATAGTTATGCTGCACATCTAGAGAATTCATGTAAAAAATATCCACACAAAAAGGAAAAGTCTCAAAAGACTATGCATGACTACACAGGTGTAGGTGTCAATCAAAAGGATAAATCTTCCACTAAAGGAAATGTTCTAAATGCTGAAGAAATTAGATTATTTCTTGCTAGAATGGTGATCATTGATGAGTTGCCTTTCAAGTTTGTTGAAGGGGAAGGTTTTAGAGCTTATTCTTGAGCACCAGAACCAAGTTTTGAAGTTCCCTCTAGGCACATAATTGCAAGGGATAGCATGAAAATTTTTCTTGAGGAGAAAAGGAAACTGAAAAGCTTGTTAAATCTGAAAGAGTGTGCTTGACCACTGATACTTGGACTTCATTGCAAAATTTAAACTACATGTGTCTTACTGCACACTGGATAGACAATGATTGAAAATTATAGAAGAGAATCATAAAGTTTTGCATTGTTGAGAATCACAAAGGAGAAACAACTGAAAAACAAATAGAGGAGTGTTTACATCAATTGGATGCACAATTAATGTGGATAATGCTAGCTCCAATGATAAAGCAATCACACATTGGAAGAAGAAATGTAAGTGGAAAGATGTTATATTAAATAATGATTACATACGTATGAGGTGTTCTGCGCATATAGTTAATTTGATTGTGAAATAAGGGCTAGAAGAACAACAGGAATCTATAATGCGTGTTAGAAATGCTGTGAAATATATGAGGTCTTATCCAGCTAGGCTAAAGGCTTTCAAAAAGTGTGAAAGAGAAAATTGATTCTAAAAGCCTTCTTTGCTTAGATATGGAAACACAATGGAGTTCAACTTATTTGATGCTTAATGCTGCTGAAAAGTTTGAGAAAGCTTTTGAGAGATCGGGGGATGAAAAACAAAAGTTTATTGAATATTTTGATTGTTATAAACTCAATCAAGAAGAAGATGAGGGGAAAAAAGGAAAAGTGAATATGGTGATTAGGCCTCCTATGGATATAGATTGGATTAATGTTAGAAACTTTATGAAGTTTTTGAAAATATTCTTTAATGTGACTTTGAAGTTCTCTGGTTCATCTTATATCACTTCAAATGCATTTTTTCGTGACCTTGCAACTTTACATGCGAGTTTGTCTACTATGATTAATAAGGGAGATTATCGCATGGCATCAATAGCTATTCGCATGAGAGACAAATTCAATAAGGGGAATATTGATAATATGAATTAGTTTTTGTTTGCTGCTATTCTTTTGATCCAAGGTATAAGTTGAAGTATGTTAGCTTTGGTTTAGCTACAATATATGAGAGTGATCTTTCTTTCTGAAAAGGGTGACAGAAAATATAGAATATTTGTTGCATTTGTTGTATAAGCAATATGCACATTCTGGTTTTGAACATACTAGTAAGGATAAACATTCAAGCCAAGACTATACTCTCATGCAATTGGATGGTGAAGATGACCCTAGTGAGTTGATAGAATTGCAATTTGCTAAAAGTTTGGAAGAAGAGCAATGTATTGAAAGCAAATCGGAAGTGACAAGATATTTACTCAATGGTTGTGAAAAAACAAGGATTTTGATGTGTTAAAATGGTGGAAATCAAGCAGTCCAAAATATCCCATTTTTTTAAAAGTTGCAAGAGATGTGTTAGCTATTCCAGTTTCTATGATTGCTCTCGGTGCTTTTAGCACAAGTGGTTGTGTTATTGATGCATTTAGGAGTTCTCTTTCTCCGAAAATGGTGGAGGCCCTTATATGCACCCAAGATTGGTTACGCGCTACTTCGAGGATTGATCTTTGTGCAATAATGGAGGATATTGAAAAGTTTGAAAATTTTGAAAATTTTGAAAAAGGTAAATTTACTTATTTATTTATATTTAATTTATGATTTTAGATATTTATTGACTCTAATAATAATAATTTCGTCATTCTCAAGATTTGAAGGGTCAAGCTCTTCTGCAACATCAACGGGGATATAAAACAAATTTGAAAGGAATCTTCATTAGGTTTGAGTTTGTATGAATAATTAAATGTACTTTTATGATATTTTATTTTTTAGTTTTTGTGCTAACATAAAATATGATAAGTGTCACAATTGTGAAAGGTTCATTGTGTTATACACTAATAGTTAAGTTGTGCTTATGCAGGATGATGTCCATCCAATGAAGAAAGTCGGTCTTGATGCCTAGTGTCTAAAGATTCTTGTTGGATTAAGTTTTTTCCTTGTTATATTACTATATTCTTATATTTTAATTTACTTAAAGTTGTTGATGGTGTTGTCGGTCTATGGTGTATATTGATGGTCTTTCTTGCTAGTTAAATACAAACACTTGTTTCATTTCTTGATTTTTGTTAGTCTCAACGTTTTAATTTTGTTATAAGAATTAAAACTGCCCGAAACCGCTCAAAACCGCACCTTTGATTTTGGTTTTAAAAGTGGCAATTTGAAAATTATTTTATAAAACCGCCAATGGTAATACAACTTGAAAATAGCTTTAAAAAAATAAAATTGCACCGTGAGCACCCCTACTGAGCACCAACGTATCCTTATGTGCAAGTGGCAGAAAACCAATTTGTGACCTACAAGGGTTTTCCTTTGGATACGCGACGTGAGCAATTGCTCCTTGAACAATCAAAAAGGCAATTCCCCAGGCGGCAACAACAATTATCTACCTCGATAGTTCTCACTGACAAAACTCCAACTCTCAGGAGGTCAGCCAGAGTATCTCAACCACCTGTGAGATACGGTATGCTGGCTTGACTGGTCAATTGGATAGTTAACCAAAGACTAACAGAGAGATTATGTCAGACATCAATTTAGGAAAATGGCTTGAGGCCATAAAATTTGAAATGGACTCACTACAAGAAAACAGGCTTTTTGTTACCAATGTTTTGGCTACGACAAAATGCCCGTAACAAATGCTACTTTTTACTACAAAATTTAACTCGTAGCAACTTTTTCAAGCAAAACGACATCATTTGATTTTTTTGCTACGAATTTTATTTTGTTACAAAAAAAATCATACTATATAAGAAAGAAAGTGCATAAACAACGTCGTTTTGTTTTTGGTTTTTCTTTTTTTTGCTACTAATATTTTTTGTGCTAGGTAAAAAGAATGACTCCAAAACTAAAATTTCTTCCCTCCGAATTGAAAGAAGAAAAAATTCCTCAAATTACATTAAGAAAATAAAATGAATAATATATCATAAATACATCCATTGTCATTTCAGATTAACAAAAATGAAAAAGGAGAAAGTCCAAATGTCTCCGCTACTTTGAGAAACCCTCCTCAATCTCCTTACTTTGAGAAAAAAATTCTTCTAGACTTTTGCTATTCCCAACCCAATTCAAAGAAAAGCTCATCCATTGTCAAAAGAAATTATTAACATTGAATCTCCTTAATTGTTTGAGAAGCTTGACGGCGCAACTGCTTGAGAAACTGTGTCCTTCATTTTTCGTTGTTAGCGAAAACCTTGGTTAATTTCCTAGTTCTTATTCTGAGCAAAAAGCTGCACACATCACACTATTCACTTGGGTTTTTTGATTGGTTTTGATTTTTGGTTTTGAAAACCTAACCATCTTGCCACCTCAGTTGTTCGAGAAACCAACCTTAGCTATTTGAGAAACTATCCTCCATTGTTTGTTGTTCACTTGTCTGAAGAAAACCTAAGTATTTCTCAATTTTTATGACATTTCTTCAGTTGAAAATTCACACACTCACAGCTTTGAGTAGTGCCCCAGTTGGTCTTTTGTTATTTTTGAGTTTTCTTTTTGCATAGAAATTAGTTCTTACGAAGTTATGAGTTTAAAGAAGTGGGCTTGGATGTATATGTGTTATGGGGTGAAAAATTTGGTTGATTATGAAGTTTTTTACTTCGTTTTTAGTGTAATTGTAGAACTCTTGGTGCATATGAATGAGATTTTACAATGTGTACTTAATTTAAAGAATTGTGCTCGGAAATGTATATGTTGTGTTTGATGGGGGGTTTCGGCATTTCCAATGTTGTCAGCTGATTTTAGTTGAAATGTAGAGAGATTAGTTGGTTTTAAAATGGTTATTTTATTTGACATGAAAGTTTAATGTGTATTTCTTTTCTTGTTCTTATTCATTCCAAGTGAGCAATAACAAGAAATAAATTATATTATGGAGTTTAGTATTTATCCAAACTTATCTTAAAGTGTCTGTTTTTTGTATATCTATCTTATTCTACAAAAGAGAAAAAGAACTATATGCCTACACATGGATAAGTAGATATATACTTATGGTCAGGGGGTTGCAGAATGTGTGTGGTTTAGTTTTGTGCTTAATAAGACCGTGGTTGACATGTACATTGTGAAATACAGAAAATTTCTATAGAAAATGAGACTACTGTTTATGTGGTTCACTGTTGGTTTGTGTCTCTAAGCTAGCATAGAGCACACTTTCATGCACACACAGTTCAAAAACCTTCCCAGTCCATTGCCCACCACATGTACATCAAATCCTCAAGTATTACTCTTTTGCTTCATTGTAACTACACGTGATGTGTAAACTATAGATATATTGAAGCATCTTCATTGAATTGGTTCCTTGATGTAATTTATCATCTTTCAAAGAACAAGAAGTATTCTATTTATTTGATATTTTTCTTTATTAACTCTCTTTATTGCTTTAATTTTTATACTTGATTTAATGCAGGTAGTTGGTGAAAGATCGAAAAAAGTAAAACTTATTGTTGATTATCTAAGTGTTTTAATGTAAGTATATTGCTTTCAAAGTGTCTTTGAAAATTAAATTGTGAGCCACAGTGTTAACTGTTTGAATGTAGATTGGGGCAAACGCTCATTTATTTTGTCATTAGATACCCAAAAGAAATGTTGCTGAAGGTGCTGTGGTTGGTATAATTGGCCAAAAGGGGGTTCCACCCGGATTTGTGAGAGTGTATGTTGGGAAAGCCCACATTCTTGATGAGAAGTTGCAACTACCTCATAAAGATGTTACTACCATTGTAGAAGCAATTAACCAATGTGTCTATTGGGAGTTTGTCAACGTAAGAAGTTCCTTATGTGTCTCTTTTGTCTCACCTTGCAACTTAGTATACTTCTCTTTGTACTTTTATTTATGTCAATTTTATGGTTACAATATGTTAGGTCATGGAGATTTGAACAAGCTGAGAAGTTACTTTTTTGTCAAATGCATGTATTGGGCAATAGATTCTAGTATATATGCAATTCTAAGTTTTTGATTGGCTAATGACTGTATAATTTATACATGTTGGAATTAGGAGATTATACTTTTTATTAAATTATTAGACTTTTAATATGTTAGTGATATATGAGCAGGTTGGCTAATTATGTTATATAGTATTGGTACAAATATTAGTTGTATATCATGTGCAAGTTATCTTACGATATTTCTTTAGTTAATTATATGTAAAATTTGTTCTAGTGTAATTTAATTTTTAGATATATTGATTATTAAGGAATACTTTCATTATTAATATAAATATAATTATAAAATTAAAAATTATAAATATTATAAACAACATTATAATAAATTTTGTAAAAAATGCATTATCAAATTTTAGTTTTTATGCTACAGCAAATGGTCGTAGTAAAAGTTAATCCAAGATGTTATTCCAACAACTAGAGCTCCGTAGCAAAAGGAGATGATTCTTGTTGATTATTTTTTTTATGAATTTTAAATTGTAACAAAAGCTACTTTTTCGTAGCAAACACCAAGTAATGGCTACAACTAAAAAATTGTAGCAAAAGATGGTTATTTTTACTACTATAGTTGCTACGAAAATGACGTCGTAACAAAAGCGAATTTGTTGTAGCAAAAGGTATTTGCTATAAAATTTGTCCGTAGCAAAGCATTTGCTACGCCCGTATACACTATGGATGAAATTCATAGCAAAATCATAGCAAAAAATTTTTCACTATGAATTTCGGCCTTTTGTTATGATTACTGCATGGTAGCTAAAAGCCTTTTTTCTTATAGTGACTCCATATTTTTCCAACAAGGTATCGACTTTGATAGACCCACCTAGAGGAGTTAGGCCCGTTGGGTGTAAATAGACCTACAAACAAAAAATTGGAGCCGATGGGGAGAGTACAACCTTGAAGGCTAGGTTAGTGGCAAAGGGTTATACTTAGAAGCCCGACGTTGACTTTGAGAAAACCTACTCGTCAGTCGCCATGGCCAAGTTCATGCAGATTATGCTTGCCATAACTACGTATTATTACTTAAAATATGGCAGATGGATTTGAAAATAGCGTTCCTTAACGATTTTGTTGAGGAAGATATCTTTATAGATCAGTCAGAGCTTTTCAATCCAAGGAGAAGAGCAAAAGGTTTTCTGTCTCCAGAGGTCCATTTATGGACAGAGACAAGCTTCCAAAAGTTGAAATCTTCGTTTTGCTGAAGAGTTATGATTTTATAAAGAATAAATTTGCTCTTTGTGTCTAGAAGAAGGTAGTGGGAGTTCAGTTGCGTTCCTTGTGCTTTACGTGGACGACATCCTGCTCAATGGGGATGATATCAGGATGTTAAGTGACACAAAGCATAGCTTTCTACTCAGTTCTTCATGAAGGACATGAGTGAAGGTTCTTACAAGATCTATAGAGATACATCTAAAAGGATGTTGGGAATTACCTAGAACTTGTATATCGAGAAAGTCTTGAAGAGGTTCAAAATGAAAAACTCGAAATGAGGATTTCTTCCTATGTGGCATGGTGTCAAGCTCTCCAAGACTTATTCTTGTAAGACTGATGAGGAGATTGGGTAAATGTGTGACATACCCTATGTCTCCGCTGTTGGCAATAAATAGTATGTTGTCCACTACATCGGGCCTGATATAGCCTTTGCTCTGAGTGTCATGAGAAGATATCAAGCGTGGGCAGGCGAAGCACACTAGAGTGCATCGAAGACCATCCTTAAGTTTTGAAAATGACTAAAGAGATGTTCTTGGTGTACAACGATGGAGAATTTGTATAGCCAAAAAGGAATGTAGTAAAAGTCCGCAGCCAAACCCCTACCTACCATTTTCAGATCTCAACCTCCAATCGTCGGCTCTGGCAACCCTTGCCGGAGATGACTCCCCCTCCCTCCCTCGAGCTCTCGACTCCGAACCGACCACATCCCCGACTACCCACACTACCTCACGCGTCGGCAATAGACACACCCAACCAACCCCCGCGTTTTTCCTCTCCGTCGTCCACCCACCGTCTCCTGCCACCTGTCGCAACTTTTGACTCCTCTCACCCTGGCGAACCCCCTCCCCATACCCCTCTTTTTCGTTCACTGTTACCTCCATGGCTGACCCTCACTCAATACCATCTTCCTCCACAAAAATCCCCATTATTGAACCACCACAACCCCCTACCACTCCAGCTGTTCCTACAACCAAAAGGTCCTACACGAATGTCGTCCAAAATCCACCGAATGCACATATTCAGCACGACCCTGAAAGGGAGATGATTTGCAGTTGCTGGGCATGACCTCCAAATACAAAGGGGAACCAAGTATAAAATTCTCAAAAGCTGAATCCAAAAAACTTGCAAAAGACTGAAATTTTGAAGCATGTCCTTATCCAACTGACTAGTGAAGAAGACTTCACTAGACTATGGCTTAGAGGAGAATGGCAATTTGATAATTTTCATATGAGGATTTTTAAATGGTCTAACAAGTTTAACCCTCAAATTGAATCACTCATTGCCCCTGTTTGGATTCAAATTCCCTGAGCTCCCTTGCCATCTTTTTGAGAAAAGTGCATTGTTTAGTATTGCTAGTCTGATTAGTAAGCCTTTGCGTATGGATGAACCAACAACTGATCTTTCTAGGCCAAATTATGCTAGAGTGTGTGTCGAACTTGATCTTACAGCTCCCCGTGGGCAAGCTATTTACATTGAAGATGATGATAGCACTTTTAGACAACCTATTAGCTATGAAAATTGCCCCCGTACTATTCTATTTGTAAACACCTAAATCATGGCCAACTTAGTTGTCTTGCTAAATCAAAAAATGATCACTCTAGAATTGTTTTAAATCATAAATCTAATGAACCTCAACCACAAGAAGTGGAGCCTAATGAAGATCCTCGAGATACCAATACTCAAAAAAGGAAAGGTAAGAAAGTGATGTTTGCTAATGAAGTTTGTATGAATAAACTCCCTGAAAACAGTGTTGTGAATAATTGTTCTATGGATGTTGTTGTTGCTAATGATGTGATTAATAATTGCCCTGTTGTTACCTCTGTCGCTAGTGATGGAGTTGTGGAAAATGTTGTGAATGTTGTTGCTAACAAAGCTGATGAATCAATTGTGAATTCTGTGGTACTTTATGGTTCTAATGTTAGTAACATTGATAATGGTGTGAATGATGCTAGTGATGATACTAATAATGTAGAAACACAAGTAGCAAGTAAAGATAAAAGGGAACATTGATATTAACGACATGAAATCTGAGGATAAATTTAATTATGATGACCCCATTATTTTTGACCTTCTTGACAAAAGTTGGGATGAGGAAATTGCTGCTAGAAAGAGGACTACTGACATTATTGTTGATGTTGAGGCCATTAATGACCTCTTGGAGATTGCTGGACATAGAACCCCTAGCAAGAAAGGACAAACACTTAGGGATTTTTCTGCAGATAACTTGGAGACAAGCACCGTGCGGGGATCAAAATCTGACCACCTGGATCAAGCCTCTAATACCTCTAGAAGAATGGTACAATTTGAGATAGAGTGCCCCAATGCACAAATTGAGTCAAGTAGCCTAAAAATTGGCTTAAGTGCTTAAGAGAATCAGAGGCCTACTTTTACCCACAACTGTTTCCAAAACTTGGAAAACCTGGAATTTCTTTTACAAATGAAGGGACTCAAGCCCACCATTCTATGGAAAAAATGTCTGGGAAGAGAAAGGAGCAAATACAAATGATACAGCTACAACAGCCACAAGTCCCACTACCTCCTTCAACACCAGTGAAGAGCTAGAAACGACACAAGTTCTCCAATAAGAAGCAGTATTCATTGACTCAGCCACCTCAAACAGACACAAGAAGAACAAGTCCTTGGAGAAGTTCATACCCACAAGCAGAGTAACAAATACCACAGGTAAAAAAGGCAACGGTAAACTCTCTCCCAAAACTCTCCCAAAGAGGAATACTAGATCCTCTTCAACCTCCCCCCCCCCTCCCCCCCAGTTTTAATGATTAAAATCATCATTTGGAATGTTAGGGGTATTGGCAAAACTGAAAAACAAAAAATACTTTTTGAACTCCTTAATGAAAATAGACCTCATATACTCGTTTTGTTGGAACCTTATGTACATTTAGATGCACCCTTATTTAGTCGTAGATTTGGTTTTTACATTTGTTTGCTCTAACTTGAACAACAAGATTTGGTGTTTTGCCTATCATGGTTTTGAGGTACAGGTGCTGAAAGATTTCGCACAACTCTTGTATGTTAAAATCTCATTAGGCTCCCTACCAGAAGATGTTTTTTGCACATTTATCTATGCTAAATGTTAATGGGCTCCTAGGAGAGTGCTTTGGGAGGAAATTATTAGCTTATCCTCTAAAAACGTTCCCTGGCTGGTTGGAGGTGATTTTAACACCATCCTACACATTGAAGAGGATCAAGGGGGATTTATCAACACATTGGGCCCTATGTAAGATTTTGGTGACATGGTGATGCAATGAGGTCTCATTGATGCTGGCTATGAGGGTGATCCCTATACCTGGAATAATAGAAGAATTTGGAAAAGGCTAGATCGGGTTCTATATTCTAATGAATGGAATGAACTATTTAACTGCACTAGAGTATTACTCCTTGCCAGACGGATCTCTGATCATCATGCGTTGCGGATTCAAGCTCAGAAACTACTGATAGATTCCCCTCATCATTCAAGATTCCAAAACATGTGGATCAGGCACCATCCATTCCTTAATACTGTGAAAAGTATTGGAAATCCCATATCCGAGGCTATGGAATGTACAAACTTCAACAAAAGCTATATAGAACCAAAGAATTCCTCAGGGGCTGGAATAAGGAGGTCTTTGGAAATGTTTTCAGCATGGTGGTGTTGGCTAAACAGGCTGCAAATCAAGTTGAAAAAGGATTTGATAGAGATCCAACGGAAGCAAATCTCATTTCATTGAACAGAGCTAACACAACCCTTATCCAAGTCCTCACTATGGAATCAGAATTTTGGAAGCAGAAGAGCAATTGTAAATAGTTAGAGGCAGGTGAAAGAAACACCAATTCTTCCACTCTCGGGTGAAGAAGAAAAGGCTGAGAGTTGCCATTCATGGAATAGTGGACCATGACAACCCACCTCCTTTGTAGATATTAAAACATCAGCAACTGAATTCTTCAACAAACTCCTCTCAGCAACCCCATTTGCCTTCAATGAACAAGAGTTCCCCTTTAGCTTTCCCTAAATTCT
Source organism: Sesamum alatum (assembly GCA_034509735.1). Taxonomy (NCBI): domain Eukaryota; kingdom Viridiplantae; phylum Streptophyta; class Magnoliopsida; order Lamiales; family Pedaliaceae; genus Sesamum; species Sesamum alatum. The sequence goes on from JACGWO010000005.1 coordinate 26,378,140, forward strand.
AGTTGAAGCCGCTCAGAACCTATGCAACTTGCCTACAGTGGAGGAAGTTAAAGAAGTTGTTTTCAGCATACATAGAGAAAGTGTTGCAGGTCCGGATGGATACACAACAACATTTTATCAAGCCTGCTGGGATTTCATTTCTGAAGATATTTATGATGTTGTCAGAGGCTTTTTTAGGGGACACCTATGCTAAGAAGCTTCACCGCAACCACTATTGTTTTTGTCCCCGAAATAGTCTCCCCTCAAAAATGGCATGACTTCAGGCCCATCTCACTCTGTAATGTCTCCAGCAAAATTCTTTCAAAACTGTTGTACAGGAAAATTGAAGCCCATCTCCCTATTCTAATCTCCCCCTCACAAAGTAGATTTGTCCCTGGAAGGCTTATTCTGGACAACATTCTTATGGCTTGAAATGGTACACTCCCTGGACTTGAAATGTAGTAGAGGAAATCTTGTGATAAAGTTAGATATGTCCAAGGCATATAACAGAGTTAGCTGGCCTTTTTTTATACACGGTCTTTACTAAAATGGGGTTCCCTGATTCATACACCTGATCAAACATGCCATTCAGAATAACTTGTTTTTTGTGCTCATCAATAGAGAACTATTAGGGTTTTTCAAATCATCCCAAGGCCTGAGACAAGGTAACCCTATCTCCTCTGCCCTTTTTATTATTGCTGCAGAAGCATTATCTCGTGGTATCATCTCTTTAAGGAGAATCCCAACATATATTACCAGACAAATTGAAGTATTCATGTGTCTCACCTTGCATATGCAGATGACCTGATTTTGTTTACCAATTGTGAGGAATCAGGCCTTATATAACTGATGCAATTCCTGGAGCACTATGAGGACATTTCAGGGCAGAAGATAAACTACTCTAAAAGCTCTTTCACACCAGGTAAGAAAGCACACTTGCTGGCTAACAAAATCAAAATTACCACTGGATTCACAATGAAGAACCTCCCTATCACTCGGAGCTCCCCTATATAAAGGCAACAAGAAAAAGCTCCTCTTTAAACCTCTTATTGGCAAAGTGAGAACCAAAATTGCAGGTTGGGAACATTGCCACCTTTCTCATGGAGGAAGACTCTTGCTAATCAAGAGTGTTCTCACATCTATTCCCATTTATCTTATACAAGTCCTCAACCTCCCGATTGGCACATTTCAAAAGCTTGAACAACTCTTTGCAAGATTCTTTTGGGGCTCTACACCTAATCAAAAGAAAATACATTGGACTAGACAGTGCAATATTTGCTTCCTCACAAATGAAGGAGGACTTGGAGTGAGAAATATCAGAGATGTGGTTGAAGCCTTCTCTCAAAAGTTGTGGTGGAGACTTAGACTGAACAACTCCTTGTGGGCCCAATTTACTCTCAGAAAGTACCGCAGGGCGACTTTCCCAGGGCTGGTCAAAGCTACCAAAAATGACTCCCTAATCTGGAGAAGACTTTTCAAAGTGAGACAAACAGTTCAAGATAACATTTTCTGGAGCCCAGCGGAAGGACATATCTCATTTTGGTATGATTGATGGCTGCCTAAGGGGACTCTCCAAAATCTTTTAGATAGACCATTGGTTCTTGACTAATAAAGAATGAGACATCTTCAAGCTCCAGGCAAAACTTCCTTTACACACCCCTTGTTATGGCTGACCCTATTAAAACGGAACACAAAGATCACCTTTTCTGGAAGCCTTCACAGAATGTTCAGTTCACTACCACATCTGCATGGGAGGAAATCAAAGACCAGAAAACCCCCTTCACTATTTTCGAAAAGATATGGTCGCCCTTGATAACTCCTACTACTTTTTATCTTCCTATTGAGACTCTTCAATAACTAGATCCCAGTCGAATTGAGATTGAAGAGCAAAGGGATTTATCTGGCATTTAAATGCTACTGTTGCTCTCAGGAGGAGACTGTTGAACATTTATTTTTAGCCAACACACAGTCCCTTGAAGCATGGAGATTTTTGGTTGACAAACTGCAAGTGACCCTCCCACAAACTGAACAGATCATTCAAGCATGGAAGATCAGAGACTCTCAACAGATCCATCTTAGGGACATCATCCCTATGCTTGTTTTGTGGCATATTTGGACAATCAGGAATGATGCTAAACATAGGGGTGCTACATGCAAGGCCATTTCTATCATCTTTAAAACATTGAAGCCTCTCAATACTCTCACCCGGGGAAAGTTTTGGAAACCAGAGCACCTAAAAGGAGACCTTTTTGCAACTAGCATGCTGCAGATTCCCCCCTCCCCCTATAAAGCCCCAACGTTTGAAGACAACTGTTGTACACTAGAAAAGCCTCCCAGAGGGTTGGATCAAGTTTAATACTAATAGGGCATCTAAGGGAAATTCGGGGATCTCATGGGCGAGTGGAGTGATCAGAAATCATAGAGGAGAGGCCCTCTTTGCCTTTCAAGAACCCCTGGGACCACCTACAACGTTCAAGCAGAGCTGAGAGCACTTGCAAGAGGTCTCCAAATTTGTCTGGAAGAAGGTTTCACCAGAATCTGGATCGAGGTGGATGCCTTGTATCTCATCCATCTCATTTCAAAACCTTTCCAAGGGGCATGGCAACACCAAGGCATCATTCAGAAAATTAGATCATATCTCACCTTGACTGAATATAAGATCTCACACATTTATAGAGAAGGTAACCAAGCTCAAGATTTCCTTGCTAATGAAGCATGCTCGGCTGAAAATCGTACCATTCTCACCAGAAACCAACTCAGAGATAGGATATCAGGTATTATTAGACTTGATCTATTATGTTTTCCCTACTTTCACATTACTTAGTGATGTACCCCTGGTTTCATCCACCTCGGTCTTTGAAACTAGGGGGTATTACCTGTCTTTTGAATCATGGCTGCTCAACATTTTTTGTAAGTAAGGGAGTGATACTCCTTAAATACCTGTTCTTGCTTCCATTTTCTTCTGTTGTTGGTGATTTAGGCAAAGGGGTGGCTCCCCTCTTTTAGTGTGCCTTGGAGATTCTTTTTCTTACATAATACAATCTTAAGCCTTTTGATATTGGGATTTACAATGCTTTCTTTTTGGATTTTTGTAAGGGAGCAGTACTCCTTGTTTACGCTTTCACCAAACTCTTTTGTAAGGGAGCAGGACTACTTATTTATACTTCACTTTCTCACTAATGTAAGGAACTGGTACTCCTTATTTATAACTTTCCTAGTGATATTAGGGAGGTAACACTCCCTATTGTATATATTCTTTTGAGAATGTCTTTAACGTAGAAGGGATGGGACCCCCGAAAAGCTCCCCACACCTTTAGGTGGTTACTTAAAAATAAACAATGGACAATTTGTACAGAAAGTGTATAGTGATGCCAGCTTCCAGGTGACAATGCCAAGTCTCAATCGGGGTCTGTGTTCAAACTTAATGATGGTATGGTAGCTTGGAAGAGTTCTAAGCAAGAAACTACAACTGATTCCACTATTGAGGCTGAATACACAGCAGCTTGAGAAGCTTCTAAAGAGGTTGTTTGGATGATCCAAGAGTTGGGTATAGTACCTAATATTGTTAGGCTCGTAGTTATCTTCTATGATAATAATGAGGCAATAGTGCAAGCGAAGGAGCTGAGATCTCATCACGAAGCCAAGCATATCCTGAGACACTATTATCTACTTCGAGAGATTGTAGGAAGAGGTGACGTAGGTGATTGGCTTTAGGTCAAGTGGGAGATTGTTAGAATCAGTGACCAGAAACCCAATTAGATTGGTTGTTTTTGTAATCTATTAGCAATTTCTTTTTTGTTTGTAATATTGAACTAATATGAATGAGATTCATTTTAGCCAAACTTTGTTGTGTTGTTTAAATGCTTTATATTTATAACTGCATGTCACAGACAAAGCCCTTAGACAGTAAACAACCAATGAAGTTGGGTTGCGCGCATATGATGGCAACCATGAAACCAACTTCCACAAGTTGGTCTGAAATGTTCCAAGTCGAGAGCCTAGAGATAGGGCATTGAGGGTTCTATTGGGACTTGCACTAATCAATGTATCCATATGATGAGCATCATGTTTCATTAATGATAGACATGTGACATCTATACATAATTAGTGGGTGGTTGACAAAGAGTTGTTAATCGGATTAAAATGACTCGCGAGGAGTTGTCATATGGAAGCCCAAGTGGCACGAACTATATGACTTAAATCCTTGGCTCCAACAGTACAAGATTTAGTCCTAAGATTTGAGGATCCAGAGTAGTCTCATGTATGGGGGGGGGGGGTGGTGTATCTTGGGCTTGGAAAAAGTTGTCTGTGTTTCTACATGGCCACCATAGCCCTATTCTAGTGTAGTTGAAACACGTAGAGTGGCTAGTGAGTTTCAAGATAGGATCCGTTCCCTGTGCTAGATGATAACAATCTCCTATGTTCTTTGAGTCGTGTGAAGTTTTGGCCATTATTGTTAATCAAATAGAAAGAGGTTTCCTATGTTGATTAAGGGAGTGATGTGACTTATAGTTGATACACAGATTTTTGGTCCGAGATAGGAACCGATATATAATTTCATGCTACGACCAAGTGTCCTAGTGGGCTAGTGACCTATTATCCTGCGATCACACCTTTCTGTCTAATTACTAGAGTATGAAGAAGATGATAAGGGGACGAAGAAGATGATAAGGGGATTGGGTTTACCAGTCAAGAAGATTGATGAGTGTAAAAGTGGTTGCATGTTGTATTGAAAGGATGACACTAAGCTGGAGTACTAAACCGACCAGGGATCGAAACCCCTAGTGTAAGAAGTCCCCATATGCCGTGCTGGAGTACTTGCCATTGACTCCCCCACTGCAGAGGTGGTATGTTTCAATAGTGATTGCAGAGCACATGATGTGGCATGCCAACCATCAGATGGAGAAGGGTTCCATACTTTCATGTGTTATACTTTTGATGCCGAGGCATGGAGGAATTTCGACTGGACACACCTAGATTTTGCTATGGAGCCTTGTAATATTATATTGATTTTGTGCACCGATGAGTTTGCACCACATGGTTAGTATAGCCGTCGTGCATAACATCGAGGACGAACTTCTAAAATGTCATTACTAGGGGCCTAATGCACTTATGATGACGCGGCCATGTTACTTCATTAATGGTTACAATTTTCACACGGAGGATCAAAATGTTGGTAAGTCAACTATAAATTGTAGGATATGTGTGAAAAACTCTTCATATACAGACACGGACAATGACTTCTACGGGATACCCGAAGAGATAATTTAGTTGGATTATCCACTTCTTGACGACTAGCATGTCGTTCTGTTCAAGTGTAGATATGTCGATCTGACCAGGGGCATGAAGGTACACCCTCATTAATTATCACCTCGTTGATGTTAATTTCTAATGGGCATACAAAAAGGATAAACCTTTCATACTAGAAGAAACAGTTCAAGTGCACTACACAGAGAATCCAAGCATGAGGAGAAACAATACTGATTGGATGGTTGTTTGCAAGACCAAAGCTCAAAGAGTGTTGATGATTCCTATTGGATTGATGTCGCATATCAGCCCGAGGAAATCATACATGTTTCTGAAGTTAGTACAGACAATCAAATGTACGACCTGTATGATCGAAATAGTATGCCACTTTTCCCTACTTTCTCAAGCCGTGCAAACGGGGAGTTGTAACATCCCAATCATATAACGCGTGATCCGATGACGTGAAGAGGATGGGGAGGACAAAGATGCTTCGAGGACTACGAGACAGATGAAGATAGCAATGAAGAAGACAATGCTTGAAATTATTGTACTTTTAGTTCGAAATTCGGTGTATTTTTGTAAAGGAGTTTAGTGTTAAATTTTTTAAATATTAAGAAAATATTATTTATAAATAATAATGTTAAATTCCAATGTTTTAAATTAATAATGTTAAATTAAATCTTTTAATTTTTTTTAATATTTTAAATAATGTTAAATTTCAATTTGTTAAATTTTGCGACAATTTTTTTTTGAAGATTCATCCCAAACCCTGTTGCAGTATAGTTAGATTTTGGCAGAAAATAAAATATTGATGGTAAATAAAATTTTAAACTCCCGTCGCAAAAATTAAAATTTTTGGAGGAAAAATTAAAAAAAGACACATTTTCCGATGGGTATTGCAACGGCATTTGGGACAGGAATATGAACACCCATCGCAAAATTTGTTGACATTTTCTCTAAAGAGCTAGCCTTATTTTTTGGATTCGATACCTCTACATCTGTGAACTAAATTTCTCTTAAACTTCAAGGTATGTAAGATAGTGTTAGTTTAATCATATTTATGGTCTGATTCAAAATCGGATGGTTCCGCCAAATGATGCACTACAACAACAGAGGATCACAATAACATTAGCACGATATGTACAACTATAAATATTCATTTATGAGATATCATAAATATATGAAAATGACTAGTTATTTTTTATATGACATGCGTTCTTTCATAAATTAATTACTTACTATGATGTTTTAATTTTTTTCAAATTTTTTGAAAATAATCATGGAATAAATTTGCGATTGGGTTTGGATGGATTTTGTATTTTTGGATCGATTCTGTGATCGGCTGTTTAAAAGATGTCGTTTTTAGTTTGTTTGGGTTGATTTTTTCGATTAGGTCCCATTGCAAAAGTTTTGAATTTAATCCCCTTAAATGACGTTGTATGTAGTCATTTACGACGACTTTGCGGCACTTTTGCGATGGACTTTCTGTAAATTCAAATAGAAATTTCTTACTTAGCGTTTTCAGCAACACCACGCCACTCTCACACTCAAGTCCCTAATTCCCCTTTCCCTCTACTCACCTGAAAATCCCCTCCCCTTCCTCCCTCTCGTCGCCATTGCGAGACCCACCCCCTCATCTCCCCCAAGACATAGGCGCAAATGCTTCCGATGCTGCAAAATATCCATGTGGCCCCTCCCGTCACCTGAGCCTGCTTCGGGTGGGGCTTCCGCATCTCAAAGCCCGTCGGTTGAACCGACGAGGCTGACTCCATCAGCCGCGATGCCCAGCACATCGCATCCTAGGCCATCGTCCACCCCTTCGTTGTTCACCACATATCCTAGCCCTTCCTTGGTTGCACCACCACCACCACCAGCCGTGTGTAGATACATCAGCCACTCTGACGCATTGTGAGTAAATTAAATTGCTTTAAACCCTTTCATCCTATGTTTATATTCTTTTCTTAGATATTAATTAATATTGTTAATTGTTTATGTAGATCGGATTGAGATTTTCGTAGCACGATCGGGGTCGCGATGCGTGGATACTTTCCCTAGTGGTGGGCCAAATACAAGCAAATCCCCTAGGATCATCAATATCTTTGGTTCCAACAGCTCAAGGTAATTAATTTCCTATCCTTTTTTTTTTCTTTGTAATAAAATTTAATTGAACTTATTAGGCCTGACAATGGGTAGGGTAAAACCCTACCTAGGCCCAAACAAAACCATTTCAAAAATATTTTTACCCAAATTCTACCCAATCCATTAAACTCCACTTAAGACCCATGGGTCTTTAGGCCCGATCAAACCCGGTTTTTTGGGTCGGGTTGGACCCAGACCCATTGTGCTTTTTGTTTTCCTTTTTTCCGCAAAGCATTTTGATTATAACAAAATTGCAATCACTTAGTTCATAAAATAAGTATACTAAAACATCAATTCAATGCTTCAAACTACTTTATAAATCATTTCAAATTCTTGCAAATTCAATCTAAGATCCAAAATGAATGATACAAAGAACAATAAAAGATTACAATAACTTCTTCCAAAATGCCGACTGACGATGGTGCGGCATTGATGTTGCACCAACCAAGCTTTCTGCAAAAAATTAGTAAGATAAGATTCACAAAAAAAATAGGATACTCAAACCAAAAGCATTAAGATTAAACTAATGACAGATCCATTATCCATACAAAAAAATGGGATAACTCAACACAAAAGCATTAAGATTATTGTAAGTTTAAACTTTAAACTAATGACAGATCCATTATTCATACCTCATGAAGAACAATCGAAGTGGATAATTTATTCCATCTTACTAAATAGATCACCAAGATACTCCCACAGCAAACCACAAAGAATAGAAAGAAAATAAGTCAACTTAGAGTAGCTTACAGATTTTAACACTTCTGATCCTCAAGGGTTTATAAGATTTAAGCATTCTACACTCCCACAAAATAGAGCAACAGAGTCAATATTTTTTACAATGACCTCCAATACATTAAACTACAAATACTAAAAGCATCCAGCAAAAGAAAACAGAAACAAGATTCACAATGCAAAAATAATTTGGGCCTCAAAACCACATGCATGAAAGCCATTAACTGATTCCAGCTATGCTTAAAATTCACTTTTTGGTAGATTCACGAGAAACAAGCAGAATAACTTTTAAGAACAATCACGAATACTTCAAGCCATTGAAGCTCCAAGTTCTGAATTCATTAGATTCGACAAGCCCACAAGTTTTGATATACTATTTGCGAAAATATCTACTTTAAAACAGTTTGAAGTGAATAAAGCTCGTCCCACATTTCAAGAATGGCTTAGTTCCACATGTAGGTGAAACAATAAAGAAAGACGTAAACAAATAAACAGACATGCATGGCTACGAATACTCTCCAAAAAATCAAAAATCAAATATCTCCTCAGAAGGCATCATATTTGAACAATCAAACACACGGCCCAACAAGCCCAAGCAGTAGAAAGTACTTCAACCCCACCACCATTCTGAAAAGTTGTTTTTACTTGCATGAAGAAAAAAAAGAAAGAAAAGTGGGATTTCATCCAAGAATCCAAAATCCAAGAAACTGAGAAATCAAAGCTTCAGACCCCATCAAGAATCATTGATCTCTACACCAACACAACACAACACAAAAACAAATCTTCTCTCTTTCTTAAAAACTCTTCTTTTCACACAAAAGGCTATAGAACCTGAAGAACATACATTATACAAATTTACAAAACCGGCCATCATTGAACTTATAAAAAAAAAACTCCTAAAAACAGCTTCCTTTTCCCAAAACACTGACTGATACAAACAGCCAACAACGATCAAGAAAGAATTTTACACTTGGGCTAAGAACACGAGAGCTTACTTGCTAGTTGGTAAAAAATGACGAGGCAGAAAAAACCCTAAATCAAAAGATGGGTGCGCTGAGCCGACGAAAGTGATGAAGAAGACGACGTAGACGACAACTGGAGCGGCCCGTGGGTGGAGCAGGTAGTGGTAAGTACACACGTCCTTTATTTATAATTTTACGAGATATTCCAAAAGCTGCCTTAGGACCACGTTGCGCATGCACCAGTGGCTGACAGGAGGCTGCATCTTCAGTACCCTCAGTCGCCCTGATGGAGGAGTGACCGTGGGTCACTGCAGCTAGCGAGCCGAACAAGACCTAGATCTTCGGTCTGGGTCCACTATGGAACAATCATAGAGGACCGCGTCACCACTATCGACACTAGACCCAAAGACCATCAGACTTGAGCATCGGATGAACGGATGGAGGGAATGATGATGCACATGATGTTTACCGAGTTGGCTGAGCCTCCATTCTATGACCCTACCACAACGGACAACAATGTTTAGGGCCACCAAACTGGTGACAAGGAGTAGCAGGAGGACGTCACTTTAGATTAGGTTTCCTTTTTGTTTTTGTATTTTCAATTTCGCAACAAAATTATACTGAGTTTTATTATAATTTTTTTTAAATTTATTAATTCTTCCTTTGATTTAATTGCATTCCATTTTAACTTTTAAATTCAACTGAAAAACACAGTTTAATTAAAAATAATAATATTTAATTTTTTAAAATCAAATATAAAATTTTCGAGACAAACTTCCGACATCCAACCCGTTGCAAAAAAAATAAATAAATAAATAAATAAATAAATAAATAAATAAAATACTAGCCGTCAAAAATCAAGACACCCTGTTGCAAACTTCCATCACAATTTGCGATAAGATATGTTGTCACAAAACTGTCCCAAACGTTGCGACGACTACCGCCACAATATCTGTCTCAAATGAGACACTTGTTTTATGACATTTCGGACAGATTTCTGTCGCAATATGTGTCCCAATTTTTCTCGATGTTGGGATGATTATCCATCTCAATTCTGTCTCAAAATGTTACATATAGTAAATATAATTTGTCTCAAAGTCGAAGCAAAAGCTGTCACAAAAACTGATAAACCATATTCTGTCCATTTGACATAACTTGCGATGGGTACATTGAAGCCGTCTTCTTCCGTTGCAATCCCTTTGATGGGATGTCTTGCTCCATTGGAAATATTTTTTGATGCCACTTAGCCAACGGGACGTCTCCCATCGCAAAGAAGCAAATATGGTCGGAATTTTATTTGATTCCTTCATAAATTTCCGCCAGAAAAGACATTTTTGTTGGTAGTGAGGCATATATATAGAATATATAACTATAGTATATACTGTTGTATTTATAAGAATATTTATGTTGAAAAATATTAAAAGATCTGAATAACGAATATAATAATATTAAGATAATTTTTACATGAATTAGTAATATAATAAATGAAGTATACGTTATTAATTAGTGACAACTTTTCATGATGTCACGGTATTATTATTAGTGAAAAGAATTTTGCATACAAGTGTACGTCATTATAAGCCATTAATACACTACAAAAAAGATTGATTTTTATTTATATTATAAATTACTATGACTTAAAAATCATGATAATAACCGTGTTTGGAAATTTATATTTCGAACACGATTAATTACAGTTGCAATAATTTTTGCTATGATTAAAACATATTGCCATGATTTTCAATTAGTTATGGTTAATGCTTCAGACACACTTGCAAAACCAATGGTTATAGCCATTACGCAGACGTGATCAATTAATGTTCACTATGATTATTTGCTTTTTAACTATGATAATTATAATAACAAAAAATCATACTTAATTTTCATTCAAGAGGTCTACAATTATTTGGAATATATACTTATTGTTTTATCCAAAATATCATACATTCATTTGGATTAGTATTAGTACCTTCATTTTTAAGTTCAAATTATCAAAATTAAATAAGTTTGGTAGTTGCTATATATTACACTAAATTTGTTACTTTATTAGTTTTTAAATTTTGTATTGGTTAGGTTATTCACAGCAATTATTTCTCCGTGTTACAATTAAAAAAGATATTTTGCATAGTTAAGAAAGAATTTCAAGTTGAATTTAGTATATCTATTCTATATCTATATCTATCTATCTATCTAATCTATCTATATCTATATTCTATATTTATCTATATCTATATCTATATCTATATTCTATATAAAAGTATGAATCCTCAAAAAAATTTCTTTCTTTTTTTGATTGGACTAAATTAACTTTGTAATATTAATTTTTTAAGGAAAAAAAAATTAAAATAATATGCTTATTAATTTCTATTAATTACTTTTCACATTACACAGATTTATTCTTATTAATTACTTTTTCACATTATCCATATTTATTCCTATTAATTATTTTTTCACATTCTACATATTTAATTACACATCATTTTTTTAGTATATTATATTCATAATATAATATACATACTAGATAAAAAGTACCCCTATGATATAACAAAGAATGACTAGAAAAATTAATAAAAATTAAAGGATTTAATGTGAGAGATTTTATAACATAGATATAAATGAGAATTAGTTAGATCACTTGACATATTAAGATATGTTAGATGACAAATAGAAATCAATTAACTGAATTGTCATGTGAAGCAAACATTTTGAAGAGTAACATAGGTTAAAAGAAAATTGAGAATCAATTAAATCACTAATCATGTATAGTCAATACTTTTGTAGTGAGATAGACTAAAATGTGATTTGAGCATTTGAGGTATAATTATTAGATACCTTATATGATTTTTTAATTATCTTTAAAAATATAAATAAAATATCAGTGTACCAAGATTTGATCTTTTCTACTATGTATGATAGAAATTGCTCATTGTAAAAAAAAAATATATTGAAAGGTGTAAATCCTACTCTTAAACCATCACCACACATCCGTATTTCACAAAAAAAAAGCAAGAGAAAAAGAAAGGGGGCACGTAACCATTGATAAACATTATCTAATTTTTTTATATTATATGTTATAATTTTATTAATATAGTTAGTAATAAGATTGTAATAGATATCGTAAAATCGATTATTAAGTAGGTCATTTAATATGTTATGGACATAGATATACGAATTATTAACTTGACACATATCAAAATTTAAATGAATAATTGGTCAATCATACTTATTAAATTCTTGTTTTATTTTATTTTGTAATATTTATGTACACTTAATTAAAAAAGATTAAATATGTGACAGACATAAGTAAACTCTATATACATGCACAATGGTTCAGTACTTTGAAAATAATAATGATTCCTTTCATATTTTTTAATATTTGTGATGACTAAACTACCCCCTATTAAATTTAATAACAATTATAAAAAAATACTAAAAAAATATAGAGAATCATAATAATTTCAAATTCTAACCACTACAAAAACATGTGGGAATAGGAATGGATAGAGACGACCGTTCCAGTTACCGTTCCAAATAGGAACGGCTGTAGGAACAGTTGTGGAACGGAAAACCGTTGATGACATCACAGTCGTGCTAATTGTAATACAAATTAATAGGAACGGACCGACCGTTCCTATTAGAGTGCCAAAAAATGGTGAGCCAATTTGTACACCTACAACCGTTCCTATACGGGGACCTGATATATTTTGGACTTTAATTTGGAACACATGTGTGAAATTTGGAACGACACGCCGACCGGGAACACTTACCATTACTATATGTGTTCCAAAGACCGGGTCTATTTGGACCGGTGGACTAACCGTTCCAACATGTAGTCCTACAGAAGACCCTTTTACGCCATGGGAAAAAATGTAATGCAATTACCGTTCCAAATTATGGGTATATAGTAAGTGCAATATTGTTACAAGTACCGTTCCAAATTGGGACTCCAAGTAGGAACGGTCCTTTTGGGTGTGCCTCATACCGTTCCTAATATACGCTAACGGCTATATTACAACGGTAACATTACCGTTTGTATTTCCTCTCCTGAGACCGTTCCTAAAGCTGGAACAACGCTATATTTCAACGGCTAGTTTTGTGTTCCAAATAATATTCCAATGCCCGTTCCAATATTTTCTATATATATGTCCCCCTTCTTTGTCATTGTTCTTATACTTACTCTCCAACTCATTTTGTTGTAATTCCCCCCCTTGATTCTTTATACGAAAAATCGAATATATCAATTACCGAGCGCGAATTTTGCATTGATATTGATAGGTGTTTTGTTCAGGTAAGTATGCAAAATTCTGTTATTTTTGCATGTATATATATATATATATATAAATTTACTCTCGTCATTTAATTGCGTACTGTTGTGAATTATACGTAGGACCAATCATGTTAAGACAGTTGAGAAAATGGATGTATGATCGAGACGTCCTGGGTGTGACGCTGGAGTTTGATGATGATGTTACCACATTTTTAGAATGGGCCCAGTCTCAGCGTGCATATATGGACGGGGACAAGATTAAGTGTCCCTACCGGAAGTGCAAAAACGAACGGTTCAAAATACCAGACGAGGTAAATTTTGATTTGTGTATGAAAGGGTTTATGCCAGAGTATTACAATTGGACTTCGCATGGTGAGGAGAGGGTGCAGAAATACTTTGAAGCATTGGCAGCGCCCCCTGTGCAGTAGCAGCAAACGCCACCTGTTCAGGAGGAGGGTAGTTCGCATTGGGGTGATGCGGCTCAGATGGATTGGGCGCAGAGGATGGTATTCGATGCCGCCGGGCCGTCATTCTGGTCTTCGTACAACTAGGAGGGACCGACTGATGATGGTACTCGGTATTGTCTATCTGATGTGGATCCTAGTTCATATTACAATTCGGGGCCCTATGATTATGTGTCTGGCTTGTCAGACTATTTTTTTTGATGTAGTTCATGCTACGGACCAACCTTTGTGGAATGGTTGCACCACCTCTCAGTTGGCGTCAATTGCCTCTTTGGTGAATATCAAGGCCGAAGGGGGTTTCTCCGAGCATACATATGATCGGTTATGCTAGTGGGCTGATACTGTAATGCCCCGTAATCACACTTTCCCCGCCGATTATTACAATACAAAGAAATTGATAAGAGAATTGGGTTTACCAGTTCAGAAGATTGATGCTTGCAAAAATGGTTGTATGTTGTATTGGGAGGACGATATTGATTTGGAATATTGCAAGTTCTGTGGAGACGCTAGGTACAAGCCCACCAGGGACAGAAATCCTAAACGCAAGAAGTCCCTGTATCCCATTCTTAGGTATCTACCGATTATCCCTCGGTTGCAGAGGTTGTATGCGTCGGAGGTCACAGTAGAGTATATGACTTAGCATGCGAGCCATCACACGGAGGAAGGATCCATGTGTCATTCCGTCCGATGCAGAGGCTTGGAAGTATTTTGACCAGACGTATCCTGATTTTGCAGCTGAGCCGAGGAATGTTAGACTTGGATTGTGCACGGATGGGTTTGCACTGCACGGCCAGTATGGTAAAACTTACTCATGTTGGCCCGTGATACTTACACCGTATAATCTCCCACTGGGAATGTGCATGAAGTCTGAGTATATGTTCCTAACGATGGTGATCCCTGGCCTATCGAGTCCCAAACATCTTATCGATGTCTACTTGGAGCCGTTGATCGAGGAGTTGCAGAATTTATGGCATGTGGGTGTACGTACGGATGATACTGCGACAAACCAGACATTCATGATGCATGCCGCATGGATGTGGACAGTGAACGACCTTCCTGCTTATAGTATGGCGTCTGGATGGAGTACCGCTGGTGTTATAGGGTGTCCAGTTTGTATGGAGGACACACGGGCATTCTATTTACAGCACGGTCGGAAGGCATGCTATTTTCACTGCCACAGGCAATTCCTACCACCGGTTCATCCTTATCGCACGAATAAGAAAGCCTTCACTAAAAATCGAATGGAGAGGAAGGTTGCACGTCCGAGGCTGACTGGAGAACAGATTCGAACCCGTGTCGATGCATTTAGTGTGGCTGTCGAACAACCGTTGAGTGAACCGGAAGGCTACGATGTCGACCATAAGTGGACGAAGAAAAGTATATTCTGAGAGCTTGAATACTGGGGGGCGCATCTGCTACAACACAATCTTGATGTCATGCATATTGAGAAGAATGTGTTCGATAATATATTCAATACTGTGATGGACATCAAGGGAAAAACGAAGGACAATCTGAATGCATGGAAGGATCTGAAGATCATATGTAATTGGCCGAAGCTTGAGGTGGACGAAAGGAGACCGAACGTGATGCCCAAAGCGGTATATACACTGACGAAGGAGCAAAAGAAGAAGATATATGAGTGGATTCGTTGTCTTAGGTTTCCTGATGGGTATGCCTCTAACTTGGCCCGTTGCGTCAACCTGAAGGAGCTGAGGATGCACGGCATGAAGAGCCATGATTGTCATGTATTCATGCAGAAATTGATTCCGGTTGCTTTCCATGAAACGCTTCCAGAGCACGTGTAGGGGGCCTTGACGGAAGTGAGCCTTCTATTCCAGATCCTATGCTCAACAACACTAGATGTGGCCAAGGTAACAGGATTGGACGATAGTGTAGCCGTCATCATGTGCAACTTCGAGAAAATTTTTCCTCCTTCCTTTTTTGACTCAATGGAGCATCTAATTGTTCACCTTCCATATGAGGCGCGCGTTGGGGGCCCCGTGCAATACAGGTGAATGTACTCATTTGAAAGGTAATTAAATAATTAATACTATTAAATATATATTTATTATTTGCATTTTAATAAATTGCCATATGAATAGATTCCTACGCGATTTGAAGAAAAAGGTAAAAAAACAAAGCACACGTCGAAGGTGTCAATTGTAGAGGATTATATTGTCAAAGAAATCGGACTTTTCTTCTCTCACTACTTCGAACCGCACATTCTCTACAAGCGAAACAGACCCGGTCGGAACGATGATCTCACGAGCAATGACGATCGAATAGTTCGGTCCATTTTCAATTACCCAGGCCGAGCAAGTGAGCCTCGAAGCAGAGATGGCTGAGCGGGGAAGAACTTCATGCTATCGAGACATACGTCTTGTGTAATTGTGAAGTAGTTGCACCGTACTACGAGTAAGTGTCTTATACAGACGTAATTATCTCGTATGAATCATTTTAATTTCAATTACATGTATATTATAACTATCAGTTTTACTGTAACAGGTCATTCCTGAATGAACTGTTCGAGCAACACAATTCAGAGGACCCGATAATTGATCAACTAGTGGTGACACAATTCAAGGATTGGTTCAAGGCTCGTGTAAGTATCATCGATTTCTTGTAAATGCGATATGCTCATTAATTTGTAATGATTGGTTCAATTGCTATATATATCATTAATTGCAGGTGAAACCCGAATTGAATCACACAAACGAGGAATTGTGAATTGAATCACACAAACGAGGAATTGTTGAAGTTGCATTATTGGGGGCCAAGAGCAGAAGTGACGACATACCCATCTTACTTCGTCAATGGCTTCAATTTCCACACTGAACGTCGCAACGTCGAGAAGTCAACAATGAATTGTGGTGTTTGTGTCAAAAGCTCATCATATACAGACACGGATTATGACTTCTATGGAATTTTGGAAGAGATAATTCAGCTAGATTACCCATTAATTCCAAACATGCACATTGTACTGTTTAATTGTCGTTGGGTCGATCCGGTCAGAGCCATGAAGATACACCCTCGTTACCACGTTGTTGATGTCAACTTCAAAATGCTCTACCAAAAGAATGAACCATTCATACTGGCACAACAAGCAGTACAAGTATACTACGTGGATTACCCGAGCATGAAGAAGGACAAAGTCGACTGGAAAGCTGTTTGCAAAATCAAGGCTCGAAGAGTAATTGATGACTCGCGATGGACCGAGGTCGCCTATCAGATGGATGAAGTCGTACCTAATCCAGATGTTGTAATAGATAACCAAACATTTGAACTGCATGACCTAACGGGAATACAATTGGTCGTTGATCATGGAGCAGGGCCATCGCGCTCGCCAGACAGTGAATCCGAAGATGAAGATGACGATAGCTTTGATGAGGCTGAGTCCGATGAAGAGACTTATTGAATTTTCAAAAAAAAATCTGTAATTTTTTCATTACAGTTATTGTAAAAATTGTATTCGATAGATGTATTTTGATTATTCTAATAAATCAGAATAAATTTTAAAATAGGTACGGAAATTTGATTCTAACAACCGTTCCTAATACATGTACAACAATTTGAATAGGTGCCAAACAAAAAACAACGAGAAAATTTGAAATAGGAACGGTCAAAAATTTATCAGGACCATTCCTATTTAAGGTACAATTTTCCAAAATATGGCGGCTAATTAAAAAAAATGAGGAAAATTTGAATTAGGAACGGTCAAATATTAAAGAGACCATTTTTATTTGAGGTACAATATTTCAATTATGGCGGCTAATTAAAAAAAATGAGGGAAATTTGAATTAGGAACGGTCAACTTTTACAGTGACCGTTCCTATTTGAGATACAATATTTCAAATATGGCGGCCAATCCAAAAAAAATGAGGGAAACTTGAATTAGGAACGGTAGGTGAAAACTAAACACCGTTCCAAACTGAAGTCCAATATTTCGTTTTGGCACCCAATGAAAAATTGGTAGGAAATTCAACTATTGGAACGGTCAATTTATACACGACCGTTCCAAAGGTTAATAGGAACGGTAAATACGTGCGTGTATTAAAACGTCGTATTTTCGGTTAGGAACGGTATTGGGAACACCTTGTCTATTAGGTGACCGTTCCTAGTGTCACAATTCCAACCAATTGGTCCGATATCTCAACATCCGTCAGCCGGATCAACACCATTTTTTAATACATACAAGGTTATGGATATGAATTGATGTCCAACAGTCTGATTTTCAATCAGCAAACCCGGATTTAAGGATGCATCTGTTTTTGTTACGATGAATACTGACCGGATACAATACCTCGAGATCCGCACACCGAAATATTTCAAAACGACACATAATGTATTCTTTTGTGTATTATATCATATCTAACGGTCTGATGAATTTTGACGGTCTGATTATGCCGTGCAGTACAACAATATAGGATGCTAGTTACATCTGTGAAATACTAACATAAATTTACAAATATACTTCATATTGTGAACGTGTGTCTATTTTTTGAAAATTACTATATATTTTCAATTTATTTAAACATCCAATTGTATACGTTTATTCAATCAGATAAGTGTTTAGAACGTGTTTTTCTTAATTTATGTTTATTATCTAAGAAGATAAAAAGAATTGCAATACATATAGGAATGGTTTCATATGGAAATAGGAACGATTACTTTGTGCATGTCTGCAAACGACATCGTTTTATTATGTAGGAACGGTATTGGGAACCATTTTCTATTGAATGACCGTTCCTATTAGTACAATTCGAAATACTAAGTATTTGATATTGATATAGGAACGGTAACTTATAATTCAAGAACGGTAATACTATTAAATGACCATTCCTATTTAGGTCAACATCAGTACAAGATATTAAAACGACATCGTATTAAAGAGAAAACGACGTCGTATATGTTTGTAGGAACGGTACTAGTAACACATACCATAATACGTTACCGTTCCTAGTAAGTTTATGGCCATTGCTATGTCTTAAAACGTGTCGTCGTTTTAATAGCATAACAACGTCGTTTTCCAAAATTTGGACTGGGAGCAGGAACGGTCTATGAAAAAAGACCGTTCCAAATTTCTAATATAAAATCAGCCCTTGGCCGATTTTTTCCCCATTTTCCTTCCCCTTCCTTCTTTTCCAATCAAACTCTGTCTCTCTCAAGCTTTGAAAACTCTCGCCCCCTCTAAAACTCTGTCTCCCTCTCACTCTCCCTCATCGTCGCACTCTCCCTCTCAATCTCTCTCTCCGTCGCACTCGCACTCTCCCTCTAAATCTACCACCGCCCTCACCGCCGAGAGCCTCTGCCACCACCCACCACCGCTGCCTCCTCAGCGTCCCCTGCCATCGTCGTATAGCAACACTAACAAGTATGGGTTTTGCAAAAACCCTACTCTGAATTTCCTTTTATATATATATATTTGTAAATTATGTAAATTCATGTGTAAATTTTTCTGTAAATTATGTAGATTCATGTGTAATTTAGGACTGTAATTTTTCTGCAAATTTTTGTAAGTTAGGATTGTAATTGTAATTTTTGTAAATTTTTGTGCTGTAATTGTAATTTATGAAAAATACTGTGATGTAATTGTAAATTTTTGTGTTGTAATTGAAATTAATGAGAATTTTGGACAGTAATTGTAATTTATGAGATTTTTTCTGATTATTTTATGTTATTTTCTAAATTTTCTGCAATTCGGTAATTATTTGTTAATTGCTAGGAATTTCTGAAATTGTTGGGAATTTTCTGAATATTTTCTGCAATTTTTAAGCAATTTTATAATTTTTGTGATTTCTGTTGTAATTTGTTAAATTTTTTGTAATTATTCGGTAATATGACTGTTGTTAATTTTGGTGCAATTTCTATAATTTTTTTGTTATTTTTAAAATTATTTTCTAATATTATTAAAAATTTGAAAAAAAAATCTGTTTTAAAAATCTGAAAATTTAATTTTTTTTTCAAATTCTGAAATTTCGAAAAATTTCTGTAAATTTATGTCATTTTTTGTAAATTTAAAAAAAATCAGAAATTTTCAGTAAATTTCCAAAATTATGAAAATTCTAAAAAATTTTTGAAACTTTTTTGTAATTTTAATTTTTTTTGTGAATTTTCTGAAAATTTTCTTTATATTTTATGTAATTTTAAAAAAATTTACTCATAATATATGAAATTTGTTAATTTTCTATATTATTTTGTAGGATATAGGCAAACATTGGTATTTAGTATAAACATTGGTATTTAGTATAAATATTTAGGATAATATTTGGGAATTTAGTATAAACTATATAGGAAAAAATATGAGGATTTAGTGTAATTAACCGTCAGTTTTGGGTTCTAGTATATATTTTAGGAAATAATATTAGGATTTAGTAAACATTGTAGAAAAAATTGGGATTCATAT